>CM051827.1:48332782-48932782 GCA_028451465.1 Erethizon dorsatum | reverse complement strand
GATGGGAACTAACACACACTTCTCTAATATACATCATAATAAAGGACATTCTGGGATTTTTAAGTGACTTCATCTGAAACGAATGAAATTTACAAATACTAACGATGAAAAGTCACAAATCATTTTACAGATAAAGAATATAGTCCCAGGTAAAGTGATTATTTTACTAGAAATTATACAGACAATGTATGGCTAGACAAAATAAGAAGCTGTAATTTTTGATTCTTTGACTGTTTTACTTTGATAGAGATGAATATATGTTACAGGGGATCTGATACATGAGCTCCTAAGTGGCTATCACAGATATGAAAAGCAACTTGTGATGTAATTGAGCTTTCTCACATTGGAAAAATCTCTTTCTTTGCTGGTTTCTTACTAGCCTATGACAATTTTCAAGAAAGTACAGAGCTGTATTTGTTCTTTCTGTTTCTTATAGCAGTGCCACAAAGGCCAACTTATCATAGACCATTGACAATGACTGTCACAGTGCTCTGAATGTGTAGTTGCACCACCTCTGTCTCCTTCCTAAAATTATCTCAAAATCAATCATACCTCTATCAACTGTTTCCAAGTCCCTATTTTTGTCCAAAGCGCCATGCTGAGTACCAGTGTCACCAAGATGAATATGATATGGCACCTGCATTCTAGTCTATGCATTTTAGGGCGAATGGCAGACAGGAAAGCTAACCAACATTTAGCCATAAGTGGCCCATAATAAAGCTACTGCATCATTTAATAGTATTTAAAATGCTTTATAACTTAACAAATATATGTATTATAATACTTCATAATTACTGTATAAATGCCCTAAATGCTTAGTGTGCACTATCTTATATAAGTTTTTAAATAATCCTATTATTATCCTATGGTGCATAAAACATGTCCTTTTTTTTTCACACTAGAAAACTGACCGCAGGGATGTTTAATAGATCCCCAAGCTCAATTACTTGGTCAGTGGTGAGGTTTGGGGTCAAACATAGGCTGTATGTACTTCTAACTATTCACATAACTTTGAGAAGCATTGGCTTATTTTTAATTCTCATAGAAAATCTATAAACCATGTTTTACTTTATAATGCTTTTATAAATAAACTGTCTCAAAACAAGTGAGGAAATTTTCAGGGTCCTCATTAAGCACAGATTAGATCTGAATTCCTATTGGTCAGGTCAGTAGAATATGCTCCCCTTGCACACACTGTAGGGTATATCAGAGAGTTGGTTGGACAAAACATGAATTGACTACTTTGGAGAGAGTGGTGAGGGACTTCATTAAAGACATGATGCATCAGAATAAGACTACTTACTGTATTTTAAAATGTTACTGAAGTAGGATATTTTGCCATTATGAAATAACAAGCTATTTCCACATGAATAATATTTCTGTAGAATGTAATCAACTTTTCATTTAAATTATTATATTCTGGACATTACCTGTCAACTGATTTGTGCATTCTCTCCCCATCGTTTCCTGGCTAAATACTTTCAAACAAAAAAGTACTCAGATTCTCTGGGAAACAAAATTGTCTGACATTTACCTGGGAATCTAACTAAATGTCGAATAAATATAATTGTAACTGAAAAAAGGAAAGGGAATTTCAATAAACTTACTGCAGTATTTTATTGATAAAAAGAGTAACAGCAATATTACTATTAACTACATGTTCATTGTACTTATTTTATACACATTAATCCTAATAATGGCTTACCAGACAGGTATCCCCATTCTGCATAAAGCACTAGAGATGTGAAACATTAGATCACAGAGATGAGAAGTGGTCTCAGGCAGAATGCATGACAAACAAGATAGCGGAATAAGACATCTCATGGTATCTTTCAACAGAAACAGTTCAGATGAAAATAACTTTTTGAGAGCTCTAAAATCGTATTGAGATGTTGCAGCACCCCAGTAACAAGAAAAGACATACTGAAAGTAGAAGGAAGAACACTGCTTCACACACATCAAACTTTTGTGAAGCTGGCATAATGCAGCACTGATACCTTAGTCTTGTGAGTTCTCCAACAGGAAAGAGAGAGGGATGTCAATATTTGACTTCCCTTTCAGAGCCCTGGCTGAAAGGTTTGCATTTATTGTCCTTCATCTAGAGCACTGAGGAAATCTGTATAACCACATCACCTACAGGTAGCTAAGAAAAAAGAAAAGGGGCATGGGCTCGAAAACCAGTGTACAGATCTTAAGAGCCAGCTCAGGGACCTCAGCAGCAGGCCCACCCACCTGCAGATGCAGACAGTAGGCCCAACTTCCAGCCCTATCACCAGGCCCCCCCACATACCCTGCCAGCCTCTCCACCCAGATTCTCTGGCTGTGTTGACTAGTGAAGGTCTCTTCCTGACAAAAGCAGTATCTAAAGATGAGAGGAGGTGATTGCTTCCTCAAATGTGCTGACACCAATGTAAAACCATGCAGCTCATGAAGAAACAAGGAAATAAGACATCATCAAAGGAACAAAATTAAGTTCCAGGAACTGATCCTGGAGAAAGGGTAATCTGTAAACTACCTGACAAAGAATCTAAAATAGCTATTTTAAAGAAGCTCAGTGAGTTATAAGAGTGCACAGATAGAAAAACAAATGAAAGGGCTATAAATATACATTCACCCAACATTAGAACACCTAAATACAGAAAGCAAAATTTGACAAGTGTGAAGGAGAAATAGGCAGAAATGCAATACTAGTAGGAAAGTTCAATACCCAATTACTAATAAAGGATAGATCATTTGGACAGAAAATCACTAAGAAAACAGCAGATGTGAGCAACACTATAGAACAAATGGACCTCACAAATATATACAAAACATTCTATTCAACAGCAGGGCAATATTCTTTCTTCTCAAGCACACATAGGACATTCTTCAGGACAAATTATGTGCTAGCTCACAAAATAAGTTTTAGCAAATTGAAGATTGAAGTCACTCCACCCATCTTTTCATACCAAAATGGAATAAAACTGGAAACCAAATAATAAAAGGGAAATGGGAAAATTTATCAATATATGGAAATTAATATATATTCACAGAATCATTGGGTCAAAGATTCAAAATGGAAACCAGAGCATATCTCAAAAGAAATGAAAATAAAAATGCTACATATCAAAACCTATGGAATACAGCAAAAATAATACTGAGAGAAAATTATAACAATAAACACTCACGTTGTAAAAGGAAGACAAGTCTCAAGTATACAACCTAACTTTACAACTCTTGAAAGTAAAAACAGAAGAACAAACTAAGCCCTAAGTTAGGGGATGATAAGAAGTAAAGGTTAGGACAGAGACAAATTAAATAGAGAATAGAAAAGCAGTAGAAAGAAATGTCAAAAGTAAGAAGTTTGTTGTTGTTTGCTTTTTTTTGAGGAGACAAATAAAATTTAAAAAACTTTTAGCTAGACTATGGAATGAAGAGGGAGAATCAAAATTAGAAATAAATGAGAACATACTATAATTGATACTAGAGAAAATAGATCTTAAGGGACTATTACAAACAATTATATGCCAACAAATGGTACAAACTAGAAGAAATGAATAAATTTCTAAAAATATAAAGCCTACCAAGACTGAATAACAAGAAATAGCTAGAGTGGACTGATAAGTGAAGAAATTGAATCATAACACAACATTAATAAAATCCCCAACAAGATAAATCCCAGGGCTAGATGGTTTCTCATGTAAATTTTACCAAAAATTTAAAGAAGAATTTGTCCTAATCTTTCTTAAACACTTTTTTTTTCTTTTTGTCCTTTTGAGACAGGGTTTCACTATGCAGTTCAGGCTGGCCTTGAACTCACTTTATAGCCCAGGCTGGCCTCGAACTCAAAACGAACCTCCTGCCTCAGCCACCCGAGTGCTGGGATTACAGGCATGCACCACCATGCCCAGCCTTCTTAAACTCTTCCTAAAGGTAGAAAAAATATTGAAACTCAACTTTATGAGGTCAGTATTGCTCTAGGATTAAAGCCACACAAAGATAATATGATAAAAGAAAACTACGGACCAATATCCCTGAAAAATGTAGGTGCAAATATTCTCAAGAAAATACTAAACAAAGCTTAAATGCACATTAAACGGATCTTATACTGGAATGCAAGAATGATTCATATATGCAAATTAAACAATATAATTCATCATATTAACAGAACTAAGAATTAAAACCAGAGGATCAAACCATTTCATTAAATGTATAAAAAGCATTTTTCAAAGTTCCATACGCTTTATCAATAAAAGCACTTCAGGTGTAGAAGAAACTTACCTCAGTGCAATAAAGGCCAAGTATATAAAAAAAGGCCTCTGCTGACATTATACTCAATGGTAAAAAAATTGAAAGTTTTCCATCTAAGATATAGAACAAGACAAGGTTAATCATTCTCACCACTTCTATTCAAAATGGTACTAAAAGTTTAAGCTAGAGAATTCAGGCAAGAAAAAGAATTAAAAAGCATCAAAATTAGAAAGAAATGATTAACATATCTTTTTCAGATAACCTGTTTGTCTTAATGTAGAAAACCTAAAGACTCCACCAAAAAATGTAAAGTTGCACAATACAGAACTAACATACAAAAATGAGATGCGTTTCCATACATTAAAAAAATCTGTTAAAAAATAAAGAAACCAATCCCACTTACAGTAGTATAAAAATGTACTTAGGAATAAGTTTAACCAGAGATATAAAGACTTATACACTGCAAACTCTAAAACAGTGATGAAAGAAATGGAAGAAGACTCAAAGAAATGGAGATATCTAATGTTCATGGATTGGAAAAGTTAATATTGTTGATATGCCCATACTCCCTAAAACAATGCTCGAAATCAATTCAATGCCTATCAAAATTTGAAAGGCATTTTCAGAGAAACAGAGCAATCCTAGATATAAAAAAATTCGTATGGAAACAGAGAAGGTTTTGACTAGCCAGAGTAATCTTTAGCAAGAACAAAGATGGAGGTACCACACTCTCTGACTTCAAAATATACTGAAAAGCTGTACTAATCAAGTGTCATGGAACTGTATAAAAATGGAACATATAAGCCAAGAAAACAGAATAGACCAGAAAACACATCTATGCATTTATGTTCTACTGAACTTTGACAAAATTTTCAAAAACACAAAATGGGAGAGGATAAGCTCTTTAATAAATTGTGTTGGAAAATGGATCAGTCAAATGAAGAATGATGAAACTGAAGCCTTATCTCACAGCCAAACATCTTGATGCCAAAAAATCAAATAACTTGGTAAAAAAAATGAGCAAAGAACGTAAATATATACTTCTCAAAATAAGACATACACATAGCAAAAGCTGTGTGTGGTGGCACAAGCTTGCAATCCAAGCATTCTGAGTGGCTAAGGCAGGAGGATCACATGTTCAAGCCCAGCCTGGGCAATTTAGCAACTTAGTACTCAGGGAGAACTTCTGTCCAAACAAAAAAAGAAATTTAACAAAGAGCTGGGGTTGTAACTCAGTGCATGAAGGCACTGGGTTCAATCCCTAGCACCACACACACACACACACACACACACACACACACACACACAATAGCAGCAAGTATAGGGAAAAAATCTTAATATCACTAATCATCAGGGGAAGACAACTGAAAATCACAATGAAATACCATCTCATACCTGTTAAAAAAGCTGTTATCAAAAAGACAAATGGTAGTAGGCATTGACCAAGATGTGGAGAAAATAGAATATTTGTATATCATTTGTAGAGATGTATATTGGTACAACTACTATGCAAAAACAGTACAGAGGTTTCTCAAGAATTAAAAATAGAAACACCATATGACCGCAACACTTACTTAGGGAATTACAGAGAAAAGACCTGAAATGTACCTGTACTCTCGTTTTTACTACAACGTTCTTTACAATAGCCAAGATAGGGAAACAACTCCAGCGCCCACTGGTAGGTAAATACATAAAGGAAAGTAAGTAAATATACATGCAGCAGAATATTATTTGGCCTTTAAAAAGAAGAAAATTCTGACGTTTTTGGTAACATGAATAAACCTGGAGAACTCTATGCTAAGTGACATAAGCCAAGCACAGAAACAAATACTGAATGATCTTTCTTATATGTAGAATCTAAAAAATAAAAAAGTTTAACTCATACAAACAGAACACAAAATGGTGTTTGCCAGAGATTGAGGGCTAAAGCAATGGGTAGTTATTAGTCAAAGAGTAAAAACTTAAGTTATGAACAATCAAAATGTTCTGGAGATCTAGTATATTACATCATGACTATAGTTAATGATACTGTAATTGCATAATTGAAATTTGCTAAGAAAGTAGATCTTAAATGTTCTGACTACCAGACACACATGCACAAATTGTAACTATGTGAAAGTACAAACATATTAATTAGTTCAATTGTGGTAATCATTTTGCAATATATTTCAAAATATCATGTTGTATATCTTAAATATGTCAGATTTTCTTTGTCAATTATACTTCAGTAAAGCTGGAAAATAGCAAATATTGGATAGTACTGGCATAAATACAGATATATATATATATATATATATATATATATATATCTGTATATATATACATATATATACATATATACCACTACAATAGAATAGAAAGACAAGAAATAAATGTGTGTCTATACGAGCAACTGATGTTTGAAAGACATGTCAAGAGTACATGACAAAAAATTGGATTTTTTGCATGCAAATAATTAAATAGAATTCAAAACTTACCCCATTAACAAAAATAAAATGAATTAATGACTGAAATGTTAGAGCTAAAAATCATAAAACTCCTAGAAGAAAACATAAGGAGAGGAAAAGCATTATAACACTGATCTTGGCAATGATTTCTTGTATATGACAACAAACCATAGGCAACAAAAACAAAAATACACAACTTGGTAAGGACCAAAACAATAACAAAAACAAACAAACCCCACCAAAACCCAAACAATTAATAAAGGATGTAGGATTTAAATAGAAATTTTCCCAAAGAAGACATTCAAAGGGTTAACAGGCATATGGAATGATGTTCAATACCAGTAATCATCAGGGAACTGCAAGTCAAATCCACAATGGGATGTATTTTCACACCTCTTCTCATGGCTATCATCAAAAAAGTGAGAAACAAAACAAAAATAAAATTTTAAAAATTTGGTCAGGATGCAGACAAATGAGAACATTGGAGTACTGTTTTTAGGAATGTTAATTGGGCCAGCCACAATTGAAAATTGTTTCTTAAAAAATTAAAACTATAATTACTATATTATTGAGTAATTTCACTGCTGTATTCAAAAGAGAATGAAATTAGAATCTCAAAGAGATGTAGTATCTGGACCTCCATATTCTTTACAGCAGTATTCACGAGGTGCTCATCAATCAATGAGGAAATAAATAAAATGGCATAAACATACAATGGAATACTATTCAGTCTGAAAAAATAGGAAATTGTTACATTTGCAGTAATATAAGTGAATCTGGGGGAAATTAGGTAAGAAACAATTTGGATACATGAAACTATACTATGGGATCTCATTTGTCTGAGGAGTCTATACTAGTCAAATTGATAAAATCAGAGTAAAATATTGGTTGCAATGGACATAGGGAAGGGGAAAAATGGGGTGTTGCTAGTCTAAGTGTACAAAGTTTCAGTTATACAAGATAAATAAGTTTGAGAAAGTGCTTGTACAACATACTGATTGTAGTTAGCAGTACTCTGTTGTATATTTAAAATTTTTCTAAGACGATAAATCCTATGTGTGTTCCTATCACACACGTACACACACAAGCATACAGGCATGCACACATACACGAATAATAAATACAAATGGTAACTTTTGGAGGTGATGGATATGTTCATTACATAGATTATCATGCTGGCTCCATGGTTGTATGCTTTTCTCCAAATTCATCAAGTTGTATATATTAAATATGTAGAGCTTTTTGTGAGTCAATCATATTTCAATATAGTAAGTTTTTTTTAAAAAGAATCTTTTCATAAATTGGTTATATTCTAAAAAATACAGTGGCCAAAGCAGAAATGAACTCAAGTCCATACAACACCAAAGTTATTGCTCTCTCAACACTATTTTTTATTTTGTGCTGAGCTGACCTTGCAGATCATTCCACCACATCGGCTAAATTCATGCCTGGGTTATGTATTAAATGGACATCTGGTTATAGAGCTCTGGAGTTCTGTATTGGACTTATAAGTTTTCATATTCTTGTGTTGGAAAGCTATATTAAAATTCAATTACTACAATCCCCACAGTGAGCATACAAATTCAATGTTTATCCAGCTCATCACAGTTCTCGAATTTGAAAAGTAAATGTGTAAATGGCTTAACTAATGTATCAGTTTACGGGTTAAGAAACATACAGATAGATAGAAATGATGGAGATTTTTTGTTAACATTTAGATCTACCTAATATTAGAAAATTGCCCACTCTATTTTTTTCTACTTTTCAAGAGTTTCAAAGTAAGCCCTCAATTAGTTTAAACATCATAGAACCCCACATCTTGAACAACTTTGAACAAAGGCAGGACATCATTTAACTGTAGTGAAGTTCGTGGATGGAGCAGCAGCACCCAGGATTCAATGTAAATGTTCTGTATTGACAATTTCACGCTCATTTACCAAGTGAGTCATTTAAAAATGTTCTGAGGAGTGTCCAGGATTCAGGAAATGCCTGAGACTCCGGTATCTTCACATAAAATATAATTTTCTTCCCTAAACCAAGTTATAATAGGACATAACTTGTAGGAGAGTAAATAAGGTAAGCAAACCATTTGGAACAAATTCTGGAAAATAACATTTTCCCAAATTAATGCAATTCACACTTCCAACACATATTTTTTTTTACTGAGTATTTACTGTATACACTGTACTGTGGTAAATTTTAGATTAACTTTACGTTTGTTATGAAAATATTTGTTGAGGAAATGTGCTATGTCAAGTGCTGTGTTAGATGATTTATGCATAATTTCATGTCATCCTCACAGTAACAACTCTAGATTCTAACCTCATATTAGAAATAGGGAACTTGAAATTCAGTTGTGTCAAATGACTTTCCACAGGCTGTGTGGTGGCACCTGTCAGCCTGCTTAAAACATTGTAAGCCAGCCTGTGGTCCAGGAAAATATTATTCACTTTATCATTCATCAAGCGAGCACGGATTCAGTCAAATTTCTGAAATTCTTTTTTTTTTTTTTTTTTTTTGTGGGTACTGGGGGTCGACCTCAGGACCTCGCGCGCCAGCAGGCGCCCGTGCCGCTGAGCGATATCACCGGCCCTTTTTTCGTATGTGGGTTCCGGGAGTCAAACTCGGGCCCTCGCACTTGCCAGGCAGGCGCTTACACCACTGAGCCATCTCACCAGCACTGAAATTCTTTATATTGGGAGAGTCTTAAATCCTAGTCCAAACCTGCATTTTCTAGACATCTTAAGAGCTAGGGTTCTGCATATAAAGTGGGTTTTATCCAAATGTATTTGCCTGAAATTCGAAAGCAGAATTACAACAGAAAGCATGTTTCTTCATGGTTTTGGCTTCATATGTGCAGGGACATGTAGGCATACAGAGACTCTCTGCAGAAGCGTACCATGCCCAGCTTCCTGGGTGGCTGGGGGAACAATGGCAGCTTGATGGCAGAGTCTTCCTGACCCAATTCCTTATTTTTTGGTCTACAGATAAGGGTTTGTTTTCTCCATATTTTGGTGTCTGCAATAAGCAAAGCAATGGTGGCAGATTTTGAGTTTGGCACACACAGATGTAGCCCAGGGGTGGTAGCTTCTCATTGGATCCTTGTATCATTTGGGAGTCTTTCCTGAAGACTAAGTTTAGATTCTATTTCTTCAATTTCTGTAATCAATTTTAAGCCCCTGATTACTTTTTAGTAAATCTATTCCTGGTTAAAATACCTGGAGTGGGGCCGGTGAGACGGCTCAGCGGCTTAAGCGCCTGCCTTGCAAGCGCGAAGGCCCGAGTTCGACTCCCGGATCCCACATACGAAAAAGGGGCCGGTGATATCGCTCAGCGGCACGGGTGCCTGTTGGCGCGCGAGGTCCTGAGGTCGTCCCCCCGGTACCCACAAAAAAAAAAAAAAAAAAAAAAAAACCTGGAGTGACATCTGCTTTCTGTACTCAAAATCAAGTAATACACTGACTAGTGAATCCTGGTTGCTAAAACATGTTTGCCTGGGTACCCATCTTGCGTTTCTCTTGCTACGCAAGAAGGAGGTGCTGTGAAAATCTTACCTTGTTTTTTCACAGCAAAGATATGGGTTTTGGATGAGGTGGAACACATTTATAGCAAAAATCTCAATACCAGTGCACATATTAATCAGCGAGAATATTAATAAATAAAAGATTAATGAACACATTATTTATGGTTTCTTTAGCTTTCTTTTTCACTTTAATCATGGATGATGCTCTTATTTTTGAGTACCTATTATGTACTAGAAATATACCAGATAGAAACTTTAATAAACCATTCTTCATCTTCACACAGATTTTTTAAATATTCCCACCCCTGTTTTATTTGTTTATTTATTCAGATGAAGACACTCAGGTTCAGAGAGGGCAATTTGGCTCACCCCAAAGTAACTCACTTCCCTTTTTGCACCTGCTGTCTGATCTTGGACCTTTATTTTGTCTTTCATTTTAGACAAGTTTTGAAATTTCCAGTGTCTGTTCTGTGAGAGAAATGCAGTGGAAATCAGAAGATAGAGTGTAAATAGCTCCATGATTTCATAGCAACAGAATCTAGAATATTTCCTCAAACATTCTGAACCTCAGTTTCTTCATCAGTGAAATGGACCCATTGGCATATCCCCTCTCTATTGTAAGTAGTACCGAAAGCACTCCACAGCTCTTTTGGCATATACCAGAATGCTGAAAGTTTTGAAAATAAACACAACACCTAGGAGTAAACTCTTGAAGAGTTTTAACCTCTCAAAGTTTATTGTCGCATCTGAAAAGCATGGGTAAGATTGATGAAAAGATTAAACAGGGTACCATAATTGAAGTGCTTAACATAGTTGCTGCATGTTAAGTACCTAAAAACATTAGCTTCAATAGTTTGTATTATAAATTACACAATCATAAGCTTAAGATTCTTCATCTAAATAGCTTCCTTTACAACTCTGTTCAAAATTCAAGACATTTTTTAAAGAAAATAATAGTATGCTTAGCAGCATCCTTAGTGTGTAGGTCATCTGCCAGGTATCACTTTTAGCCTGAAGCAGAGAAGCAAAACCTCCTGCCAGTTGGCCCTGTGCTGTTGGAAGGCAGCTCACTCCGTGTCCTCTTGGCTCCTGAGGCTGATGAGTCAATCTTCAACCCTTTGGCCACTGCCAATAACTCAGGCCAGAGAAAGAGATGTGAAAAACAGCCCTCCAAGAGGGGAGTCTGATCAGATGAAAACCTTTTCCTGGGACCACTCTTTCATGTCTGGCCTCACTGGTAAGCAGGAGAAGGGATGAGAGACAGCAGCTGTCTGCCAGAATCCATGGCAGATACTAGGCAATTAGAAATGCTCAACAAGGTTACTTTTTGTTCGCTCGCTTCTTTTGAGCCAGGAAGCGTTCCAGCTTCTATACAAATTCATAGTAAAGCCCATGCTTAAGCAGTCTTGAGGTCGACCCCTGAGTGCATATTTAAGGGAGAATGATTGACTAACCTAGAAATAAATCTGAGAAGCATTCATTTGTTCACAATGGGAATGTTTTTTGTAGGAAGCGCTCACTGCAGAACTCATATTTTTTTCATGCCAGCATCTCTCCTATGGACCAAACTACTACAAAGAGATAGATCTAGTCCATGAAAAAGCAGCAGGAAATTTGTGGAGCACAACTCAACAAAGTCTTCCGTGAGATTTAGCATTGCACAAAATGTAGAAACAAACAAGCCGTAGTAGCTAAGAGTATAGAAATAGTCATTGAGGACTGCGTGTTTTAAGTCTGATCAGCCATAGGAAGAAAAATTTAGAATTGTTTTGCAATTAGTTTATACATGTGGGTAAAAAATGCCCAATGTAAGGTAAAATAGGATACAGAAAATGATCAGAAACTTTTATAATCAGATTGATTAAAGTAATGATTCTGAGTAATGTTTCCTTTAGATACTGTGGTGATAGAATCAACTGATTACATTTTTAGAGGGAGTGAAGATATAAATCATGTTGTATTTGTCGGTGATTTTTTTCTTTTCATGTGCTAATGTACCCATGCTGAATGTGCTTTACAATGCATGTAGTCACCTGGGATATTATCATTACCAGGATTTTGGAGAATCTTTACATAGTCTTAACACAAAATAATATCTTCCAAATTTCTTAAGAAAGCATGTCAACCACTTCTATCTGTAAAGCAGGTTAGAATCAGATTCCTATAATCAAAGTGTAAGATCTTGTGCTATGAGCTTTTGCATAAGCTATATTTTCTGTTTGAGTGGTACTCATGGTACAGAAATCTCCCAATGTGTAATTTTTGTTTGGGGTTCTTGGGTTCTTGAACAATTATATACTTCGCATTGACATTCTCTCAAAAGCCTTCGGAAAGCATGACTTTTATCAGTTTATTATGTATTAAGTATACAAACAGTCCTGAGTTCTTTTAAAGGAAAATTAAGTTTAATAAAAGCAAGGCTTCTCCTTGAGGAATTCCTTGGGAAGGAGGTAGTACAGTATAAATTCAGCCTTAGTTCCCTGCTGCCTTCTGCTGAGTTGGAGAACAGCAACTGGAGCACAGGTGGGTGTTAAGGGTCCACTCTCCCTACAGAGGCAAAGAAGGTGAGGAAAGAATATCATATCCTTCTACAGTGAGTATCCCATTGGATATGAAGGAGAAAACTGGGAATTCACATTTATTCAGAGACTATCCTACATCAAGGCTTTCTTAGATAATCATGCTATCTCATCTAATTCTTAAAATACCATTGGAGTTAGATATTTTTATTTTCATTTGATTCATGAAGAAACTAGCACTCAAATTGTACAGTAGCTTACTCCAGGTCCTTAGAGAGCAAATCGTAAGGGAAGCACTGGGTCTTCCTGCATCCCTGCGTCTTCCTAGGTCTGGAGTCAGACTTGGGCCTGCTCTGTTTTGCTCTCCCTCTCCAATGAGAAATTCCAGTGATCAACAAAGTTGATTGCCAGCAGCTGTCTCATGAACCTGCTGAATCTCTTGAGATTGCTGTCTAGGTTTTCTTCCCACTCACACTAGCTCACAGGACATATCTTGAACAGGTCGAGTCATTTTTGGTCTTTTCACCACTCGTCTCTCCCTAATATACACTATTTTGGTGCTGCAAGATTAATCTTCCCAAAGTTAACCTGATCATATCATACCATAATTTTAAACCAAAATAAAAAGTGATGGTGCTTCCTTGCATTCTCAATTATGATTACATTTCATACCAAAGTCTTCCCTAATGTGGCTGTAATAAATGCTTCAAATTTCATCTCCACCCAAGAGCTTACATTGAACTACATATCATTCAAAGAAAAGGTATAAATTCACTACCTACTTCTAGCACTTAGAATTTGCTTGTACTGTAACCTTCATAGGGGTTCATTTTCCTCCATTTCCTAAAGTATTCAAAAAATATTGCTCCTTTGAGGTCTATATCACCTCTCACTTTCCCTGAAAGCATTCTAGATAATTCCAATAATATTTTGCTTTTAAAGACCCATCTTTCCCCGAGTTGAACAATAAACAAGGGGAAATAACGAGGCCAATTGTGAGCAAAGTTTGTATTAGCAGATTTATATATTTTACCTATTGATTATTCTACATAAATTTAATAGGTTTAGTAAATCTCTACATCCTATGGATGAGAAAACTGGCACTAGAAGATATTAAATGGTTTGTTCAGTTCCCTACAGTTAATAAACAGTCGTGTGGGAATATAATTGAGGCCAGTATAATTTCTTTCTTTTTTTTTTTTTTTTTTTGGTGGGTACCGGGGGTCGACCTCAGGACCTCGCGCTGAGCGATATCACCGGCCCCTTTTTTCCTACGTGGGTTCTGGGAGTCGAACTCGGGCCCTCGCGCTTGCCAGGCAGGCGCTTACACCACTGAGCCATCTCACCGGCCCAGAGGCCAGTATAATTTCAAGCATGTGACTTTTCTCTATTCCACAGGTATTTACTAGACAGCCAATTGCTTATTCAGTCTCCAGATACATTTGGTTTGATACATATAGACTTTCACGTATCTACATCTTCATCTACATCTATAAAAGAATTACTATGTAACTTAGAAAAGTGCATGGAAAATTTGGATTCTACTTCTCTTAAAAAATTCAGAAAATGGAGATACTTTGGGTTTGCCTTCCCCCAAACTCTAGTTGGTTTTATCTACATATTGACAATTCTCCTTATATTGGCAAATGTCCCCCAATATGTGCTGGTCTCCACTCTACATACTCCATATTGTACTATTCTGGTGCGTGTGTATTTGTGATAAGTTCCCTAGTTGTTTTAGGGTTTATTTTATCTCCAAGTCTTGACTTTCTCTGCTGTTCAATATTGTACTCTTCCCAGTACCTTGCACAGTACCACCACCAGACACAGTCACAATTTCAAATCAGAAGTATCTTTTTCAGGGTAATGGGGTGCTAGAGCCTTCACACCAAACTACATCCTGTTTTAACTTTTTATTTTGAGATAGGCCTCCCTAAGTAGCTCAGGCTCGAACTTATAATCCTCCTACCTTCACTTCCCAGAATGTTGAGACTACAAGTGTGTACCATCACACCTGGTAAAAAAAGTAACAAATTAAAATCACAATTTTTTTTCTTTTTAAGTTTCAGAGAGGCTTTAGTTTGGTTCACAACTTTGTTCCACTAGATTTTGTCAAATTATTTAATCTCCTTTAGTCTTAGCTTCCCCTCAGAGTTAGTGTTTAAGTTAGGTAGTATGTGCATAGTAGTAAAGTAGCTATAACATAATAAGTGCTCTGTAAATATTAACTCTTATGATAATTATTATTTCTAAAACTTAAGCGAATGAAAGTTTTTTTTCCATTAGTATTAACAGAAGCAGTAAAATAAAAGAAATAACAATCAGTGGTCTGTTCTCTCACTGAATGGATCACATAGAGCCATCTTCTTTCTGTTTCCTCATTTTTCACAAGAGAAAAAGTCAATCAGAAGCTGCTAAAGCGGAGAGAAGCAAATCGCTTTGGCACCCGAACAACAAAGCAATGTTAGTTTATTTTCTTTGTAAAAAGTCATATGTTCACCAACCTCTTTTATGAAATACCTGTCATAGTCCATTTTATTGAACGTTACTCACTCCGCATTTTTTTGGCCTCAAGGTCATTCCATTATCAGTTCCTACATCACCTTCAGTATTGGAAATAGACTGGGTGAGACAGAAAGGAAAACACACACACAGTGCACAACACACTCACCAGCCGGACAGCTCAGATAATAAAGGTTACTCCAACCCACAGCGGGCGGAGCTCAGATCTGCCCCTGCTACAGATGACACCCGCCTCAGCGACACTGACTGACAGATCTGGAGAGACAGCTCGCTATGAAGGTGCCAGGAGCCAGGAGCAGCTTTCAATATTCACCGGGTCTTACATGACAGAACAAAAATATGTTTTATGTGTTGCTTCTTTTTTAAAACCTATTTTTCACTTTCAGGAAAAAAAGAGAAAGGAAACAACAACAGCAACCACAAAAATGCCCCCAGATTCCTCTTCTCTTCATAGAGAACATCCCAAGTTTCCCAGCCCATCGTCTGAATTCCTGCTAAGATTTTGCAACTCTTAGCCATGGAACCGGCCTGATTAACACATTTCTCATGTGGAGCATTGGCCATCATGTCGGGCTGTCCAAAAGTAAATGCGGCAATGGAGGGGTTTTATGGTCTAGACTTATTTCTACACACCTCCCTTCTCTCTTGCAGACAGGTAGGAAGCCTCCTTCCAAATATGCCCAGGACCTATAAGCATAAGGGGGGCAGGAGGGGAGGGATAGAGGATGAAAAAAAGAATGGGGATATGTTACGTACTTCATGTCCATGTGCCAACTCCACACGAGGAATGTAAATATTATGTACTGCAAACATGTGCTAATCAAAAAAAATAAATAAATAAAAGGAAGGGGCTCAAGAGTTGGGTGGAGGGGCGAGGGAAGGGAAAGGGGATGAAAAAGGCATTAAGATGTGTTATGTGCGTGTACCCCCTACACACAAGGGATGCAAACACTATGTACTGCAAACATGTACTAATAAACTAAACTAAAACGATACATTGAAAAACCTGACATAAAAATAAAATGGTGAAGGAAAGAGAGGCAGCCAGCTTTCTGTGCTGGAGCCATGAGGTTTATATGCTATATATATTCTCTTACTGAATATTTGAAACTCCTATGACACACCAACAAACCAAATGATGAGGATGACATGGCAAGAACAATGATAACAATGATATGAAAGTAATGGTGATGGTAGCCCTTTTATAAATTAATCAGTCAGAGCATACAAAGAGTAATTTTAGTCAAGATCATGAAACTACTGAGGGTTTACCTAGCATTTAAATGCAGGTCTCTTTATCTCTTATTCTTTTTTTTTTTAATGGTACTAGATATTAAACACAAGGCCTTCACACTGAGTTACACCACCAGCCCCCCCCCTCTTATTTTGAGACAGGGTCTCACTAAGTTGCTAAGTTGCCCACACAGGGCTGAAATTTGCAGTCCTCCTGCTTCAGCTTCCCAGAGTGCTGGGATTACAGGTGCGCACCACCACCATGGCTGTATCGCACATTCCTAATAATGTCCATTCTCCTCCCCCTCCCCACCCTTTCCTGTTCAGTCCTTCCCCAGGACTACTCAGTCAGAGCTACTAAACTATTACAAAGCTCCATTCACTAGTGTCCAGGCATCTTTCATGTTTCTGTATTTCCATCTAGCAAGCATCCTTATTAGCTGAGAATTTGATCATCATAGCTATTTATTCAGAGTCTAGCACATAAAGGGAATCCATGCACATATGTAGAAGAATTAAAGTAAATTCATGAATAAGACTGAATTTTCAAGCTCTTTGACTCTTTACATATGTGATAGGATTGTGGTCTGAGCTGCTTAAAAAGAACCAGATTGTGGACGTAAAATCTACACTTTAAGGTCCCACTGAGGTTTACAAACTACAGAGATAGTAGGTGACAATTGCAGGCTAACACAGATATCTGACTGAATACTCCTTTGTTTTGACCTTGTGTCGTATTGATCTAATACCAGGCTTCTGAATGAGTGGAACATTTTCCCTCAATTATGGAAAACCCAGATAGATCTTTCATGTTGAACATATGTATTTATTGTTGCAAAATAGGAGTTACAAACATATACAACTGATTCTGCTCTCTAGTTAGTGTTAGAAAGAAGGTCTTTGGACTAACCACTGAATAAGTGAAAAGCTTCTGTTTTGTCATGTATCTTCGCTAATAGGATTGATTAATAATCCTAGAAGCTAAGCAGCTTCCCTGGTTACCTGCAACTGTATTTTACAATGAAGATATTCAAGAATGAGAATATCTTCTAGTCAACAACAAAACTTTTCATTAATAGAGAGAAAGCAGATGGCATTTCTCTCATATTAATATGAAAACACAGTCATTTTTAAAATAAAAGCTGTCTGTGCCTTCAATGATGGATTTCACTTAGATATTACTGTTTATTCATTTAATTTTTTTTTTATGTGGGTACCGGGAGTCGATCTCAGGACGTCATGCTTGCCAGCAAAAGCTTGAGTCGCTGAGTGATATTGCCAGCCCTTTTTTTCCTTTATGTGGGTACCAGGAGTCAAACTCAGGACCTTGCGCTTGCCAGGCAGGCACTTATGCTGCTGAGCTATCTCACCAGTCCTATTCATTTAATTTTATTGACCTTTACTGACTTTGTCCTGATTTGGCTGTAAAAAAAAAAAATAATAGAATAATGAAGGTGATTTTTTTTTAAGCTTTTTGCAATTCTCAGTGGGATACTGAGAGTTGAACAGACACTTAGAAGATCTTCTCCAACAAGCTGCTAACAGCAATGAAACTAATAATTATTTAATTTAAGTGGCATGGAAGTTTACAAATTACTTCCACACCCATTTTGTAATTGGATTTTTATCAGAATTTATTTGACAAGTTCAGTCACCTCATTTTTTTTTCATTTAAATGATGAGGAAATTGGTGTGCAGAAGGATTAAATGTTTTACTGAAGCACTTGCAACTAAGGTAGAGTTCATGAAGTGCTTCCTGAAGCAACTATCAGAAATTAAATAGGATAATTGGCAACTTTATAACTCTATCTAGATGTCTTTCCCAAGACTGAGATTTTTATCCAATTGCCTTTAATCATCTCCATTTGGGCATGTCATAATTTCGTCAAAATGAAATTAAAGCTGCCTAACCTTGCTGCCTGTAAACGTAAAGGCCACAATCTCTGGCCTTGTGCTTCCCACAACCTTCTTGTCAAACAATCATCAAATCTAGGCAATTTTACTTTATTTTATTTTTATTTTATTTTATTTTTTATGTGGATACTTGGGGTCGAACTTAGGACCTTGCACTTGCTAGCAGGCACTTGTGTCACTGAGCACTATCACCAGCCCTTTTTCCTTTTTATGTGGGTACCGGGAGTTGAACTCAGGACCTCACGCTTGCCAGGCAGGTGCTTATGCCACTGAGCTATCTCACCTGCCCCCAGACAATTTTATATTCCAAGTGTCTTTAAAAATCTGTTCACTTCCATCCATTTCAATAGTTTCTATCACAATTTTCTCATTTTGGAGTGGGAGGAGGGCAGGTGGGTGATAGGAATTGAATCCAGTGCCTTTTGTGCTCAAAACACACATTCTGCTACTGAGATGTACCCCCTAATTCCTACAATTTTTCTTACTGGGGACTACTATAGTTATTTTCCAATCGGCTCCTAATTTTCAGACATGCTACAGTTCCCAAATGTCTTGCAAATAAAGTTTAAACATTTTGTTCTGAGTTTCTTGCTTCATAAAATGAAAATAATAGTATTTCTATCTCAGAGTTGTTGTAAAGAAATAATCAGATGATGAAATTATAAGTAGAAGACATTTTAATCACTATTTGAAGAAGCAAAAATCTCCTGGACCATGGATTACTTAACATCTTCAGTTTAGATGAGATTGTGTCCATTTTAAATGTAGGGAAATGGAGGTTCAGAACAGTGATAAGCTATGCTCAAGATCCACTGAGAGATAAACAATACTTGGAAATTTTTTCACATAATTGCGTGATTCCATACTTGTTATCTTTTCTTTATAATACACTGGACTTGATCCTGTGGGAACTGGGAAGCAGGGCTTGTTTTTGAGGCTAACCTGGCTACTCAGGAGAGGATTCAATGCAAATTTTCCAGACACACAACATTTTTGTCTACCAAAAAGCTTAGAGTAGGAAGACTGATCTCAAGCTGGGAGCAGAATTGGATGATTAGAGTGTGTAACTTACTCGATGGAAATAATGTAACAATAATTCAGGGATTCTGGGGACAGCAGATGAAACCTAGCACTAGCTAAAATGGCTCATGCTGCCTTGAGAGGTGTGTGTAGATTGCTGAATAAATTCTCACTAGTGTCTCTCATCCTTCAAGCTACTTTGAACATTTTCTTTTCATGGCAATGGCAGTGGTACAGGAGGACAAACCGAACCACACAAGGGTTTCCTAGTCCTTGACCAAATCATGTCTGTTAACACCCCATAATCCAAAGCATGACACATGACAGTGAAAGGCAAGGAGTGAGGAGGAGCACTATTGTTGTGGAGTTGGTCAGAATTTCTAGGTCATATGGCAAAAGATGTGGATGCAGGAAGGCATAAAAAATGGCTCCTTTATTGCAATATACCACACTGTGGTTTCTAGTTTGAGGCTTTTTAAACCTTTCCTTAACTTAAAGACATATTTATTTTTTTGCATCTTAAAGTATCTGAAATTAGAAAGTGGTGATTTGTCATTTTTTTTTTTGAAAAACAAAAACGCAATCATTAGGCTGAGGAGACTGTGAAACAACTTATCTTTGGCTGTGCGCATACTTGGGCATCTATCTATGTTCACACTGTTGTTATCTGAATTAGATTGCTTTGAATTTTAACACTACTCAAAGTTTATATTTAACTTTAATTTGGATCTTTGTCATTTAAAATGTCTTCTGAAAGATTATATAGTACTACATAGCTGCACTGAAATGAAAAGTTATTGTGTATGTCAAAGACTGTCTCTTAGACAGCAGGCACTGCCATTAGAGTCAGCAGAAACTGTCAAACTTCTGGAAATAGATAATGGTATTTGCAGCCCTAGGAGAGGTTAGTGTGACCAATTCATGCATCATGGCGGGCTACCATTCAGGAGCGTAGCATCTATCTGTCAAAAGACTCTGGCTGACTTGCAAATGGAGCTATTTTACTTCCCGTAATATATAACCCAGTTAGAGAAATTTCAAAATACCAAGCTCATCCAAGTGCGGAAGAACCAAATGTTTTTTTAAAAATTGACTTAAAATTATTGTATCAACCTAAAATATGGAAAAGTGGTGCTGACAAGCAAAGGTTAGGAGAAAGATAACTGTCACTATGATACTGTGCATGCTGGTTGGTAGGTAAACGTGATTCATGCATAAGACTTTTCAGTGTCAATGAACTTTAGAAAGTTTAGACTAAAATTCTGCTAGTCATACTAAAGAGTAGTGTTTGTAGTTGTACAGATAAATAAATATTTTCCTTCATTTTTTAAAGAATTATGTTTATTTTATAGTCAGTGTTTTTCCCTATTCCTCACCTCTAAAATATAGTTAAATTGGTGATGCATTACATAATCATGACATCTTAGAATTAATTAACGAAGTGAAGTTTGCCACATTAGTGCTGAATACATGTGAGACATATGGGTAGGCTGTTGAGTGCCTAAATGGGAAAGAGGGAGAGAAAAAGGGAAGATTGTAAAGCTCCTATTTCATCTCTATACTTTCGATCAAGACTTAATTTATACTACTTATTCCAATCAAATTCACAGCTACTGACGGGAATACCTTCCCTGTGGTAAAAAGTGTTGGAATCCAAACAATGCAGGATGCTTGGTGCTAGCCCATTAAGAGTCAACACACTGGATTAATAGGAAGAAATACTAGATTGTTCTGTGGGTAAGGGTTATAGGGGATCTTTGCTGCCTGCTAAGGCAAAGGCTCTAGGAAAAGCTTCCTCAAGATTAGGTTGGCTTTGGAAGTGAAAGGAATGAAAAGATAATAGAAAATGAATGTCATGAACATACAGCATGTCTAAGGCTGGAGGCAACTACTACTATGGTTAGAATGATTTAAGCAGATATTATTGGCCATATCCTTCAGTGTAATTAATTAATCTGAGTCTATGTTTTTGCTATTTTGGGCCTTAATTTTAATAATAACAGTGAAAATTTATTTTATGCCAATAAGACTTTTATTTTATTTATTTATTTTTTTTGTGGGTACCAGGGGGACGACCTCAGGACCTCGCGCGCCAACAGGCACCCGTGCCACTGAGCGATATCACCGGCCCCTTTTTCGTATGTGGGTTCCGGGAGTCGAACTCGGGCCCTTGCGCTTGTAAGGCAGGCGCTTACGCCGCTGAGCCATCTCACCGGCCCGCCAATAAGACTTTTAAATGGCAAAATGACTTTATGGGTATTTAGTTACTTATATTTTATTGACACTGATGTTAAGATGTACTAACTCAGAGTCACCAGTTTGCAGGTTGTAAATCTGTTATAGACAAGCTCGATTCCTTGCATGTTGTTCCAAGTTTTCTACAGCAGCAGTTCTCAAGCTTCATAGTCTCAAAATGTGTTAGCATTCTTTAAAATTATTAAGGACTACAAAGAGCTATGGTTTATGTGGGTTACATCTATTAATATTTGTTCTGTTAAAAGTTAAAACTTACTTTTAATTTTTATTTCTAATGAGATTTTAACAATTTTTATTTTAATATATGTAAAATAATAATAAATCTAGTATATCAACATAATATAATTTTATAAAAGATAACTTTCCCAAAGCAAAACACTTTTCCTGAATAGTCCTTTAATATGCAGTTTTATGCTTCTTTGTTATGCTTAATGTTTGATTTAATAGAAGTTAACCAAATTTCTCATCTTCATTCAACATGTTTTGATATGTTACTTTCATATAGTATACAAAGAAAATTTAACCTCAAAAGAAGATGTTGTTAAGAGTTGAGGAATATTTCAGCGAATATTTTTCAGATAATTGATAGCACACTAAAACATGACAAGTGGAGTTTCTTAAAGGTTATGTGCAATATGGAATCTGAAAGCATGTCAATGAATTTTTCGTGTTACATAAAATCCATTGGTTTATTTTGCAATTTGATGAATCTTTTACCCATGCATGATTTTTATATTATGCATTAGACCCTTTAAAATATCGATTCATTGAGTTATTCAGATCTTCCAGACACTGACACATTCATTATACAATGTTACAAAAGTGCATTTGTCCACATCACCACCAATCTCAACAGAAAATTCTTTTAGTATTGGGAAGCTGTCAAGCTTCACAGAAGATACAAGTCTTGCACAACTCTGACTTCTAGTTGGAAGTTTGAATTTTATTATTGACAACAAATACTGCCAGTTGTTTTCTTTAAAATGTCAGATTCATTTCCTTCATTTTTAAAGAAAATGTCTATCATATAACAAACTCTGAATAATCATGATTTCGTCTGTGAATTATTCTTTTAAGTAAAAATGATGTTCCTTGAAAAAATGGATAGTTCAGCTCATAACTCTATTACACAAATGTTTTCTGTGCCGAGTGAACTCTCATGAGCTACTTCATATGAATACCAATTTCATCTTCCAGGAAAGTAGAAAGATGTCTCCCCTAGGCTTAGGATTTAATATTTCTAATTTTTCTACTTCATCAAGAATTTTCTTCTGAGAGAGTGATGTTTTCCTTTAAACCAAAAGATAACGCATGTATTTGAGTTAATATTTTTTAAACTTGTTCTAATCATGGATCAAGTTGCTGCAGAAAAGAGCAATGACATGCACACAATTTGGTATCATTGCTTTACTCAGGCTGAGGGTCAGCAGTTTTAACCACCATTGATCTTTCTCCAGAAGTACAAATGTCAGCACCGTTTAAAAGGCAAATGATTACTTGATACTATTCGGAATATAGTATTGACCTCATGAACCCCTGAGGAGATCTCCAGGACCCTCACAGATGGGGGGACCACACTTTGAGATGCATAAACACATCTTGCTTCTCTATTAGTGTAAATATATCCTGTTTATAAGTGTTTCTGGTTTCAAAAATCTTGAACAGAGGGAAATCATTACATGACATTTTAGAAGATGATTTTAAAAAAAGATCATTAAATGATACAAGTATGTCAAAGATAACTAATGTGTTATATGTTATCTTTAAAAATTATTAGTAAACTACTTGAACAAATAAGAAAGAGATTAGTTACAATATCCTACAAAATAACACCTTCAATTAAACTGGTTTAATTTTTTTACCTATAAGAAAATTGCAGTTTAAATCTATAAATATGGAATGTAGTGTCTGATAGGTCATTTTAAATAGCTTGGAAAACATTGGGACAAGATATTGTATTTATGGTAGCAAAAGGAATTAGTTTCGGTGATATATAAATAATAAATGATACTAACAATATTAATAGTAGTTTATTATTTTTCATATATTATCCAATTTAATTCTGTGGTGTCCTTGTGATTTAACCCCAGAGGCAAGAGTAGATGTAAGTCATTTGTACTCTGTCTAGAGCAAGGAAGATGAGCCAAATCTACCAAGACCACCTGACTCAGAGCATAACCCTGATACAAAGTCACTCAAAACTGATGCCCTCTTCAAATTTTACCCTTCAGATCTGGATGACAAAAGATGCAGCAACAAGGGCTACCCAGAAAAGCTGCTTAAAATATTTTTTTAAAACAGGCAGGGAGCCACCACTCCTTTGTAATACAAGGATGAAGTGGAATATTCCACAGCTAATTAGCAATTCTAAGAAAGTGAATTAACACCTTCCTTCTGAGGTGTTACAAGCCTGAAACTTTGGAATCCCTATTCTTCTGAGGTGCAGAGGCCTGAAACAGAGAGGTCAGTCACAGTAAATTGCTGCGATGCATGGTGGGCGGACCACACAAGGCAGTGTGTGGGAGCGACATTTCCCCACAGAACACAAGAGAGAGATCAGAAGTAGATAAACACCAGTGGCAGTCAGTCTCTGCCTAGCTTGTAAATTCCTGTTGGACAGATGTGCTGTATAATTCATTCTCCAATTTCCCTAAAGGTAGAATGCTCAGACACATGGAAGGCATTCAATATATTTGTTTATTTTTAACAAAATTAAATGGGAATAGAAATTCAGTCTTATAAGGAAAGATAACCCATATATTTGAGTGCTAATATTTTTTAAAACTTGTTCTAATCATGTATCAAGTTGTTAGCAATTAATAAATGCTCTAAGGACTATTTATTGTGAAATTAGCCAAATTATTCACTCAAATAGTGCTTGATGCCATCAATGACTCTTAAAATAGTTTATCAGTGTGCTAAGCAATATGTGTATATTCATAGAGTTAAAAAAAAATCTGCTCCTGAAAGCTTTTTGAATTCTCTCTTCACATGAGAGGTAATGCGTTTTCAAGATTATGCTAGCTTTTACATTCACAAAAACACATACATATATTTATAAATGAATATGTGTGTGGGTGTTTGTATATCCTTATTTATATTTATTATGTTTATACTTACATATAAGTGCTGTATATATGCAAACATTTTTCAGTAAAAAAAGCACAACCCATGCTCCGTATAGCACCTCCCTTTTAACACATAATAAAAAAGCGCATTTACTCAAAATTAAAGAAAAATAAAAAATAAATTAAATTAAAGAAAAATCAAAAATAGTTTGCAAAACCTAAGCCCATAGTTTATATTTTGTGTCTCCTTGATTATCCATGTCTAAAACTAACCTCTCCAGGAGTTACACAAAATCATTGCCATCAGAATCACAACCGTGCTAGGAATAGGATTCAGTGACATCAAGGGAATGGCTGTCTTCAGTAAGCTCACAAACATGAACTTGCTGATTAATGAAAATTTAAAAGAAAGTACTTGGGGAAATATTTCATAAACTCGATACTTACCTCTTAATTATTTAGTTTAAGAGATTCTCTCCACCCCAGAAATGTTTCTTACAATTGATGAAACAGTAATTTTTCTGCAACAGAACGTGAGCCTGTGTTTTCATTGGAAACAGCCCAGCTCGTCATGATCAGAAGATTGGCAGATTCCCACCCTGTGATTCCCTACCTACCACGTAATGGTTTATTTACCTAATACATAGAAAGATTACCTATTTATCAAGCTGGTAAACTAGAGACTGACAGAAATTCAAATGTCAGATTTACTTTTTTCAGTTTCTTTGATCTTGAACACTTTAATTACCTGACGTAAGTTTCATTTTTTCTCATTCAAAAAATGGCTACACTTTTTTTGTATCTCCATTTTAAAATTAACTTAGATACATGGTGTGTTCAATGTCAAATCTGGGCTATAGTAGCAGCTTGGGCTCAGCTACACTATAGAAACAAATTACCTCAGAAATCTCATAGGTTCAAACCAACAAATAACTCTTTCACGGACAGTGGTGTGGGTTCACAGACTGCTTTTTAGCCATTCCCTGAGTGGTGACCCAGGCACCTCAGAGGCTTTCACTCTACTTCTATGCCATCTTTGTCGTGTCTTCCAAGGTCATCACAGAAAACGGAAAGAAAACTGAAGAATTTCATGGAGGTTTTCTAAGTTTTTCTAGAAGCTACTTGATTCTATCTCATTCATATCCAATCTGCCTGATGACGTAGCACCATACGCAAGGGAAGCTGGGAAACACAGTATCCCTGCATGTGTCCCAGGAAGGAGGTTGTATGGTAAACTGGTTTTTATCAGCATTTATGGCAGCATTGTCTCTATCATGGTTAATGTTATCATCACTCTTAGAAAGATATCAGCATTGTCTTTTATTTTTTACCAAAGCAAATGATTAACTATAGCAAATCTTGCAGTAACACGCCTCACAGAGTGAAAATCCAGGCATAAGTTCATTGTCCACTCGCCTTCTTAGTAGCTGCCTACCACGGGTCATCATAGTAACTTCATAGTAGTGAAGGCTATACTCATGTGGTTAATAATCTGGATCCAAGTTATAACACTGTATCTAGATTTCACTATGTTTACCATGTCACTTTGAGTATACTGAGTTCCCAAGAAGTGCAATCAAATCACCCTTTTAGCATGGATCACTAAAAGTGACTATAAATGAATCAAAGTTTGCTGGAGAAGGTGTGTTATAATCAATTAATCTGTGATGATATATAAAGAAAAAAATGAGGTGAAGTAAAATATATGGAATTCACATGCTGACTCTACCTCATTAAGTATATAATGTAAGGTCTCAGTGTCTCAGTTTTCTCATCTGTAGCTTATATTTTCAATAAATGTAAACATCAGGCAAAAAATGCTAACAGTGGAGCCGGTGAGATGGCTCAGCAGCATAAGCACCTGCCTGGCAAGCGTGAGGTCCTGAGTTCAACTCCCTGTACCCACATTAAAAAAAAAAAAGCTAACAGTTATCAATTTATTTAGTCCTAAGAAATATATATGTATTCAGTCATATTTAATAACCAAAACAACCTATAAAGTAGATACAATTTCTACTCTTTTTTTATGTGGAAGGAAAATCAAGTTAACTACTTGTCTAAGGTCACACAGCTAATGAGTGATAGAAAAAGAATTTAAAATCATGTTTCACACTGAAGTCCTGAATCCATCATGCTACTTCTTGAAGAGCTCTGCCATTTCTTAAATTAGCAGATGTTATTATTATGGTTATTATTACATCATCAACCTTGGGTTTTCCAACTTTATCTTAGAAAGACTTTCTTTCATCACTAAAACAGGTTTTGCTACAAACCACTTGGAAAATAAAAAGGTAGAGAGTTTAAGACACTGATACAGTTTAGAAAATCACCAGTGCTTCAGAGAACATTTAATTTGCAATTCAAATGGCTCTTCTGGAGCTACATATGTGATATAGTAATAAATACCTAGTGCAGCTTGGTCCCTTTCTTGATCCTTCTTCAGTGTCAGGTGGACCGGAACTCAAAACCAGATCATCACCATTAGAATGTTAAGGAGATTTACACTGTCTGTTTTTTTCTACGACTTTGGTTCCTGAAAGCTCCGTGTTTTAAATCCTACTTTATTAGGTTCTTCATCAATGCTTTCCCCCTATACAACAGCAATTTTATTGGTGATTGGTTTTGATAGGGATATTAAACAGAACCTCTTCTTAAAAATAAAATCTGGCTTTGTGAGTCTACAGTAGCACATGCTTCTATTTTGCTATAAAATAATTTTAAGGGAGAGAAAATGAAGTAAGTGAAAAAATCAGAGAGAATGGAAAGAGAGACAGAGAGATAAAGACACACTACACACACTGAGCAAGAGAGAGACACAGATAAAGAAACAGAGATAGAGATGCAGTGGGAGAGAGATCAAAGTGCTCTGATCTTTTCCCTGAATCTTACCCATTCATTGCCCTTGTCTCCCTCATCCTTGGTGACATGTGATGGGGCAGCAGATGGTCCCCAATCTGCATGCTGAATATGTCCAGGGGTGAAAGTAATACAGTATAAGCTGTTTCGTAGCTGGGAAGATATTAAAAGGCTGAACTCTGACATTCTTGATACAGATCATTTTATAGAACACTAATGGAACCAAGCAAATATGATTTCTTTAACAATGATTTTGTTGAGGACTAGGTCCTCATATATGATATTAGATCCTTACTAAAAGACCATATTCAGAAATTTCACTAGTCTAGGAACAAAAATAAGAGGAAAGTGGTTTAAAACAAACATTTACATGCTAAAATATGGGGCTTTGATGGTTAATGTAAGTATACCTGTCATGGAAAACTGGGAATTTCAGAGTTTCTAGTCCTTGCAGTAAAGCATCTCCTAAGTGAAGGAAGAGGATCTCCATGCCCCACTCCCTGGCCCAGTGCCTCTTTCATCTGCCTTTACCCCATTCCTTTTCATCTCAGAGCAGCCTGAGCCATCCTTCCCACCACAGCAAGCTAAGTGATATTTCCTCACCTTGGACCTTATCTTTGCATTCTCATTTATATTACTAACATTTTCTGCCTTCTCCTTCTCACATTTTTTGGAGTAATGGGGACTGAACCCAGGAACTTCACACCAAGCTACATCCCCAGCTATTTTTGAATTTTGAGATGGAGTCTTACTAAGCTGTTCAGGTCCCCAGGTCTGGCTTTAACTAATAATCCTCCTGCCTCAGCCTCCCAGAGTACTGGGATTACAATCTTGCACCACCACTCATTCTTCCCTTTAATCATTTAATAATCATTAAGCAAATATATGCATGAACATAAAAGTTTGTAATATTAGAATATTTGTGTAAATATAAATTTACATATTTATACACATTTATACACATCTATAAACATATGTGACATTTTTTCAGCAGAAAAATTATTTATGAAATAAACTACTGTGTAGGGTTTTGTTGAAAAGAAGTGGGAGAAGGCGAAAATCTTATGCTTTAAAAAGTGTTATACAACAAGGATATAGATGATCTACCAGCTCTTAGTTTATTAAAACCTACTGAAAAGAAAAAGAAAAGAGATTATGAAATACTGTCCTTGTATAAACACTGTGCCCAGTACTTGTCATTCCATCTTAGCAACAGCCCTGGAAGGGGAGCATTAGGCCTGTCTTTACCAACAAAGACACTGAGGTTTGTGAGAGAAGCAATATTGACATCGTGAGGGTAAAACTGAAGCCCAGCTGTGTCTGATCATTTCCAGAATATTATGCCATCTCCTTTTATACTTTTTAACTGATAATACTGACATTAACAAGTTCCCTAACTTTTTTACATTCTAAGTAAAACAGCATGTGCACTTAACTACCATCAATTCATTTCTTTTGAGCTCTACTCAGAACCCTTTTTTGAAGTAACAAAGGAGCATTCACCCCATCTATTTACTTCATGTATTCATCTCTGCCAGTCTATAAGTGTCTATAGTATCTTGAATCAAACTTGAAAGAAAACTGGGTATTTAACAATAATGTGTGCAAAATAAATAGAATTTGTGTTTCTGTGAGATAAATCCTGATTTCCTGGGCTAATACTGT
Source organism: Erethizon dorsatum (assembly GCA_028451465.1). NCBI lineage: Eukaryota > Metazoa > Chordata > Mammalia > Rodentia > Erethizontidae > Erethizon > Erethizon dorsatum. The sequence goes on along the minus strand of CM051827.1, from coordinate 48,903,528 downwards.
CTGGTCTTGATAATCTGTAGTTCTAGCAAACAATAGAAGGCTACAAATTAGATCAGTAAGTGCCAGGAGTTTCAGTGGAGTATCTTGTTTTAGGGCATTCAAGAAACAGGATATTGCGAGCAGTACAGTGAACTAATTATTTCTCTATTTTATGAATGAAGTTTATGTGTGTAATTTTCCTGTTTTTATTAAAGAGACAGATCGCATTTCATAATTTTTTGCTGCAACACTGCTTGCATACCAAGCAGTGGGACATACTAAAGTTGAACCAAGGATTTGCTGCTGAAATAGAAACTCACAGGGGAGGTATCACTGGTTATCAGTTGGCTTTCTAACAACATGGGAAGGAGAGAGAGAGAGAGAACTCAAACTGAGTAGCATCAACTATGGACCTAATATAAGATTTCCAAAGTTACAGCCTCTAACCCTCGCAATACTTGTGTTGACATTGCTATTCCCATTTAACATAGAGATTCACAGGGAAGCTGGACATGAAAGACATGTTTAAAAAGTCATAAGAAAAGAAGATAACTATTTCTGTGGATTCCATTGTATAAAAATAATTTATAACATTTATGTATTAAAATAAGCATGGCAATATTGTGGAATGCAATACAAACTTTTGGAATAAGTGTCTAACTAACATTAAGACTATGGGGGCATTTTGAATTTGGAGGTTCCTTGTAGGCTATGGTTATAGAACTACAGGTATAGACATTGGGCCTCTTCAACATGCAATGCTTTCAAAGAAATCTCTCAGAAGAATTGGTCCAAGGCCACTGGTTCTCTTGAATTTGGAATCAAGTACATTTACAAAGTGAATGTTCTTGAATGCATGGCTTAATCATTGTGAAACAAGTACCTCTCACTCCAACACCAAAAGCCTCCTTTTGGTGGCTTTGGGCATTGTTTTCTTATAATTCAGGGTGGCATCTGAGAAGTTATCAGTGTCAGTCTTCATCTTAGCTTGTCACCATTCCTGCAGGTCTCAGCTCAAAATGCCTCGTGGCTGATTCATTCCTTTCACAACCACTCTGCCCCTTGTTTCTTTTATTAGAAGTCATTAAGTAAGAGGTAATTCCAGGAGACTTAGTTTCAGGTCAAATTTAAATCTTGTGCAACTCTGGCCTGGAAAACAATATTATTCTTGTTAAGAATAATCTAATGGACAGCAGCTTTTGGGTCACTAAACACAGTGGAGGAACTACATGAGCTCTATATGTATCTTTACAACCTCCATTTTCAGATGAGAAACCTAAACAAAAACAAAAGCTGTTGCTCACAAAAGTTTATCACTTCTCAATGTCACAGGTTAGTAAGTACAAAAACCAATAAGAAGTACTTCTTTTTGAACACCCACATACTCCTTTCTGAGTCTATATTCATATATCCTGACCAAAAGCTATTGTTCTTGGAAAGCTCCATGCTATTGTTGAGATCCAGAATGTCTTCTAACTTTCCCATGAGCTCAGAGATGGGGTTTTGGATGGTGATTGGATCATGGGGGCTCTCTAGCTGACATCGTTAAGAAGGAGGCCTCGTCAGAAGCAGGTTACTGGGACTATGACCTGGAAAGGTATATCTCCCCTCTTGATTCCTCACTTCTTTCTCTGTTTCCTGGCCACCATGTCATGACACAGCTGCCAGACCCTTCCAATATGCCCTTCTTACCTTGGAGCCAGTTGCCTATGTACTGAATCATCTAAAAGCCTGGAGCCCAAAATAAACCTCTCCTTCTTAAATTTTTTGGTGTCAGATATTGTGTCTCAGCAACGAGAAGAGTGACTAAAATAGTCCATAAATATTCAAGAAATACTAAACTTGAATCCCAACTAACAGCTGGGCTTTCTTCTGCCTCTCTACCCACCTCCCTCTACCCTTTTCTCCCTACCTACAACCCAGCCATCTAGGTTAGACCTTTTCTGTCCCAGAGCTTACCAACACTGTGAATTCTGAGTTTCCGTTTCATGAAAATTACTGGAAATGATGGTAATAGTTAGCAGGAAACCCTATCAGATGTCAGTACAAAACAGTGGCTTCCCACTGTTTTGGAGAAGAATTCCAAGTACCTATATTTCATTTAGTCATTCACTAATCAATTAACATTATTTATTAAACACCTACAACATGTTAGACTAAGCTAGTGTCATAGTATTCAACTTTCTGGTCTTCTTGCCCCAGGGATGTTCCTGGTTCTCCCTAACTTGCTTCCTTTAGTCAGCCTTCAATACAATGCAAACTGTTTGAAGGTTTTAACTTTTATCCTCTAAACATGCCAAGAATATTACCAAAAGCATCACCCTCATTGGCATCTAAGTGTACTAAAAAACTATAGTTAAAAAAACACACATTTGAATCCATGTCAAGTTTATGTGATTTTATACAAATTTAGGTAAATCAGACATTGATTCCATTTCACAAGTAAGAAAATTGAACTTTAAAGAAACTGTAATTTTATGGTGAAACAAAGTCCCTTTTCAAATTTCAGTAATTTCAATATTTTTGCTTTGCTATAAATGTCTTTTTTTATAAGTAACATATAAGTCATCTTTCTCTAAAAAGCACATAAAATATACCAAATGTATTATATATAAATACATTTTAATTTACGAAATAATAAAAATAAATAATGGGAGAAGGTAAAAGATGTTCTGTGAACAAATATAATTAGTAAAATTGATCATTTGTTTTATCCCAGGCTTCCTAGCAACCAAGATAAACTAGTAGAATTTTATGAAAGTAAATATTTTAAATTATTTATGAACTAATTTATATTTCTGAAAGATATCAAATAAATCTTGAGAATTAGCATCCCAGAAACTACTGAGTCATTTCCGCACCCAATGCTGTGGCGCCAGCATGAGGCACTAGAATTTGAATGGGATAATTGAGTGGGGCTCCCATCCTGAGCCTCCGTGAGAGGCAATCCAAGCAGGGCAAGAGCGCTCCTAAGGTTTGGAAGGCATGATGGTTTGGATCTGGAATGTCCCTCAAAGACTCCTGTGTTGTAGGGTTGATCTCCATCTGGTGGTGCTGTTGGGATGTGGTAAAACTTTAGGCCCAGTTAAAGTAGGGAGGTTATTGGGTGTGTGTCCTAGGATGGTATCTTGGGATGCTGGCACTCAGTGTCTGTCTCTTTCTCTCCCTCTCATTCCCAGTTGCCATAAGGAAAGAAGCCTCTTCTGCCGTACACTCCCACCTCCACATTATTCTGCCTCAACACCTCATCATAGATCCAAAGTGATTAGGCTAACCATGGACTAGAATCTCTAAAACTGTACTCCAAAGAAATGCTCCTCCTTCAAGCTGATTTTCATGTGTATTTTTTTCTTAGTGACAGAAAGCTAACACACAGGGACTAGAGCATGTCAAATAAAGAGCTACAACATAGCAGCGAGAATTCCACTTAGGTTTTTTTTTTTTTTTTGGTACCAGGAATAGAACTCAGGACTTTGCTCTTGCCAGGCATGTGCCGTGCTGTTGAGCTATACCCCCAGACCCACTTGGTTTAAATGAAGAAAACTTAATGAAAACACAACTTTATTAAAAACAGTCAAAGTGAAAGGGAACAATACAACGTGTTGATATCCCTAGGATGGGACGAACAACGGCACGAAATTGTCCACAATTAGACCCAAAGGTTCAAAGGAAGGAAGGAAGACCCTCTAAAACCTGGGAGAGCCAGTGCTACACAAGGAGGTTCACCCACCAGCAGCTGCAGTCACAAAGGGTGCAGCTACTACTGAAAACTAGGAGAAAGGGAAGAGAATTATTTTAACCTCTCCTTTTACCAGACTGTTTTCTTGTTTTGCCTAGCATTGGCCAAAACCTACCAGAGCCCAGAAGGCGAGGAGTCTCTAAAGATGTCAGGAGGGCCAGACTTCAGATCATAGGTCTGGAGACCGGAGAGGGATAGGATTGTGAGAGAGAAAAACCAGCCCACTGGTATTCGTGGCTCCTTTGCTTGCTGTTTCACCTTTTGGAGTCTTACTCTTCTGCATGGGCTATTGTGAAATCAAAGACAAAAGGATTTAGTTGGTGACTAGAACATAAAGGATGTTCTGTAAAAATTTTCTGAATATCTGCCTGAATTAAAATGGTAGTGCCAGGCCGGTGAGATAGCTCAGTGGCTTAAGCGCCTGCCAGTAAGCACGACGTCCTGAGTTTGACTCCCAGTACCCACATACGAAAAAAGGGGCAGTGATATCGCTCAGTGGCAGGGGGAGTCTGCTGGAGCGCGAGGTCCTGAGTTCAACCCCTGGTACCCACAAAAAAAAAAAAATGGTAGTGCCTTATGGAACTGAGGTGAGAGAATTGGATTTGCAACTTTGCAAATAAGGTAAAGGCTGTGAACAAACCCAGGTTTCTAAAGATCTAAGTAAAATACTTTATATCCACTAGCAATTAAACTGTAACTTCAGATCAAAGATCTTGTCAGGCCACAATTTCCTTAAAATGTTAAGTAATCATCGATCTAGTTGGAATCCAAAATAATACTAAGAACTTAAAAATAATAGCAGTTACATATTTAGTCTTTGGTACAAAGAAGCTAAAGGAAATAGTCGCATGACATACCGCATGCTGACATACATCAGGAGAAAATGAACTCTAGAGAAGCCATCTTTTATGGACATGGTGCTTAGTATAAATGGGTGGGTCACATTTTACTTAACTATTCAGGAATTCACCTGATCCAAACTGAGTTAATCTGGCCTCATTTTTCTTACAGGGAGGGACTGAATGACCTAGAAGTCCAGTGGAACATTTATAACACTGTTCTTGAGAGGGAATCCAAGAATTTGTCGCAGAACAGTCATCACTCCGGAGTCTTGGATCACTTAATTTCTCTTTCAATGACGCAAGATAATTCAGTACTTTCTAATAAATTATTTTTAAAAGTTTAAAGTAGCCATTGTCAATTTTCATTTCTGCTCACTAAAGGGACTTAAACAAATACAAATATTCTCATGTACACTAGGATTTCTCTTTGACATTATCGATGTTTTGGGCCATTCTTTGTTGTGGAGCTTGTACTGTGTGTTCGAAGGAGGTTAGGAGTGTCACTGACTCTGCCCGGTAGGGGAAAGGCGCAGGCCTCAGTTTTAATCATCAGTCAGAAATGCCTCCAGACAATGCAAAATGTTCTACAATCACTCCCAATTGAAAACCACTGATTTAAACTAGCAGAAAGCTAAAAGTAGACAAGACACATTACTGATATTTACGTACTTTTTTTTCGGGAAGCAAGGTCCTAAGTTAAAAATCTTTTTTTTTAAATTGCACATATAGGTTTAAATCCTAGCTCTCCCACTTAAGTGAACTTTGGTAAATTATGTAATCCCTCTGACTGTTTGATTCCTTATTTTTAGACTGAGATAAGTATCTAGGCATGGTGGTGCATGTGTGTAATCCCAGCATTCTGGGAGGCTCAGGTAGGCGGTTCATAAATTGAAGTCCAGCCTGGGTAACTTAGTGATTAAATGAGAAAGAATCTCAAAAATAAAAAAGGGCTGTGAACATAGCTTGGTGCAAAGGCCCTGGTTTTAATTCTCAGTATCACAAAAAAGTGTGTGTGTTGGGGGGGAGGGTAAGAGTGTAAATGCCACTGATAATCATGAGGATTTGATAAGACAGTATGTGTTTGAGAAGAGCCCTACACAAGTTGGGATTCAGGTCGAGGGTTCAGGGTCCCTTTCCTAAGCACCCACACTGTACCTTCCATTGGGAAGAATTCATTCTTTCTTAAATGAACAAATGACTTAAAAGCCTATAGCTGTGCATGTGCTTATATACATGGTCATTTCCAATACTTCTGCTTGCTTATAATAAAGTCTCAATTAACTTAGAGAGATAAAACTCTTGTTTGCTTGCAAATACCAGGGTAATTAATAATGAGGGTAAATAAATACCCTGGTCTTTAATAGGGAATTTAGCAATATATTATCTTTTCCCTGTTTACTATAACATGTTCTTCTAGGCAAACATAAAGACGCAAACAAATCACTCCCATGCGGAGCTCCTGAAGTGACGGAGTCCTAATCTCCCCAGTACCTGAGCTTCTCACATGAGAGCCAGTGGGCTGGGAGCAGGGATGATCCTTTAAACTCTTCAGATAGTACTGAAATATGTTCTCGAACCAGATATTTTTTTATTTACCAGAAAAGATTCACAAAGGATAAATTTCGCAGGAGGTATTTGGCATGTTGCTAGTTTTAGTCAAACTGCAATGGAAAAACCCACGGTGAGAGGGTTTGCTGGATTGTCGGCCTGGCATAGTCAGCAACACATTTCCACATTTTCTTCTCTCCCTACTTTCCCTTTCTCTTTTCCTTGAGCCTTCTGAGAAGAGATGAGGATTGTTATTGATATTATGTAAAAGAGGGGAAAAATCAGAGTTCCATTAAAATTCAATGTGCACCTTCTTTGTTCCGATCGTTTGTTAGCTTTTAGGGATATAATAATCCTGGACTACAGCTCCTAATCCCAAAATTAATCACCATTTACAAATGCTACATGAGTTTCTCTGCTGTCAGGTACAACACCTGACTAGTTCAGTTATTTCTGTGTTTCCCTCAGTAGATTTCAAAATTCTCAGGGTAAGAAAGTGCTCTAATTTATCATTGCATGCCTAAATCTTAGCACAGTGCTGTGCTAAGAATTAAGAAATATTAAGAACTAATGTTTTGTTTAAAGAAATAAAAACAACAAAAAGACTCTGTGGAGAAAGCACAGGCAGCAAAAGCTTCTTTCTGAATGTTGCAGATTCTTCTGGGGTAGGAAGCCATGAAGCAGGCATTTTAATTACCTTAATTTGGCTGGTTCTGCAGTATGATGGTATCTCTTAACTTTTGAAAAAGCCTTCTGTGATATCAGTAGCCAGAGCAGGAGAGACTTCTAGCCAGCCTCCATTACCAACTGCCAACATTAAGGCTATTGATTATGTGTTCCATTTTAAAAGCCAAGAGGGGGAAGGGTGTCTCATATCTCCAATGATTGGCGTAGTCAAAGGGACTTGCATCTTTTGACTCATCCCCTTGGAAAACAGCTTGCTTTAAAGATAATCTGTGAGCTACTTTGAGCAGCTTGCTGTGAGTGCTGGGTTTGGAGAAGAGCTTTGCTTCTGTGGATGGAGGCATGTTCCCTGCTCCTGTTCATTTTCATTTCACAGGCCTCTCCTTATCTGATAGGAGAAATCGACACAATTGTTCAGGCTGGTTTCTTTTCCCTACCACCACCTGGAGAAGTACTCTATCTTTATATTTAAGCACGAAGAGAATCTCTATGTGTCTACCCACTAGCTCACCCACCCCTTTCTGCAAAGATAATTTCTGGCTATTTTTCTTAAAATCTCTTTGTAGCATAGATTTATTTACTAAATTCATTTATTAAGTAACTTATTTTTACTTAATAAATAAATAAGTGACCTATTTATTTAGTCCAGCTTCTGTGCCAGCCCCTGTACTAAGTATTAAACCTCACAGAATGGGGGTGAAGGAAGATGAGGCATGGTAGGGTAGGATCTGTGGAGAGAACACTAAATGAGGAGAAATGATTACAAAGAGTGTTTTAATTTTTCTCATTGCTGAGACAAAATATCCACTACCCAAAGTTAAAGGAGGAAAGGATTATTTAGCTCATGGTTTGTAGAGATTTCGGTTCATAGTTGGCTGGCTCCAATGCAGGGTGGCATGGCAGAGGGGCATCACAGAGGAGAAACAGATCAGGGTGGGGAGAAGGCAGAAAGGTGCAAAGCAGCGAAGTTTTGAGGAAGCAAGCAGCAAGTGACAAGCAGTGACCTCTTTCTGTCCTTTATATATTATCCAGGGTAGGGCAGCCTAAATTGTAGCATTGCACCATGAATCAATCCCAGCATCGCATCCTTGATCCCAGTAGCACATATCCTAGATCAGCCCCCTCCAAAAAGCCCCACCTATGACCTCATGAGGCTTTGGGGGGATATCTAGATATAAGCAATAACACAGAGCTTAGACTTATTTTGGTTTAGAGCTTGGAGAGAAAATGGTGAGCAGTAAGGTTGGAGATATGAACTGGAAACTGTTCTTCACACATTTTCTGAGTGGGTCTTGTATTAAAGATGATAGAAAGCCATTCAAAGGTCAGGTGAAGGCAAGGTTTTGTTTGTTTTTTGCGGTGCGAGGGATCCGACCCATGGCTTTATGTGTGCTAGACAAGCACTCTACCACTGAAGCTGGTTGTTTTTAAAAGATTGGTATGATAGCACAACAGTGATGCATTATGTGTTATGGTGGCTAGAAAGTATAGACAAATGTGCCTCCAAAGCATTTAAAATGTGGCTGATACTAATTTAAATGTGTTATAAATGTAAAATACACATGGGATTTTGAAGATTTAAATACAAAGGAATATCATTATTAATTTTATACATGTTGAAATTATACTATTTGGTATATTACGTGTTGAATAAATTGAATGTTACTAACAACACTTGTTTTGTTATTATTCTTGGTTTGATTTTTAGATAATGTCTCACTAATGGTACCCATTCTTATTCAAATGAGTGGGTTAATGCTCCCCTGCTTTAGCTTGTGGAGAATGTTTGTTAGCTTGTCACTTTTGCAATATGGCTACTAGAAAATTTAAAATTATTTATGTGGCTCATATTTTCACAGAAAATTTTAAAAATAGCTTGTCTAGAAGACAGATAGCAAAGGTCTACACAGAACAAAAGATATGAAAATGAAGAACGGGGAGTGGATTATTACATGTCTATTAAATGAGTGTATTTAACACAGGAATACATATATATCTCCTTGAGCGATGGAAAAAATCTTGAAGAGGGACTAAACTAACACTAATTGTTTTACTATAACTTTTATGTAGATCTTTCCTAAACCTATACTGTCTGTAGAAATTCCTGGGATTGGGGGAGATGTGAAATAAGGTTTTTTCCTTACTTACTGTGAATCAGCATCTTTTCCTACAAAAAAAGGGAACCTCTCACCTACACTTGCCAGATCAAGTGCCCTGCTCCTGCATGAAAAAAACCTCATTGGGGGCTTGTGAGATGGCTCAGCGGCATAAGCGCCTGCCTGGCAAGCGCGAGGGCCCGAGTTTGACTCCCGGTACCCACATAGGAAAAAAGGGCCGGTGATATCGCTCAGCGGCAAGGGCGCCTGCTGGCGCGCGAGATCCTGAGGTCCACCCCTGGTACGCACACACACACACACACACAAAAAAAAAATTGGAACCAAAAATAAGAAAAACAGAAAAGATTAGTGAAAAATTACAAAACGAAAAGGCCAGAGTCTGGGTAATAAATCCATTGGCAATGGGGTTGTCTCTTTTCTTCTTTCAAAGACATTGAAGAAGGACCTAATAAAACTGTCAACTGATGAATCATTAAAAATACTTTTTGATGACAGATCATGCTATGAGCTTTGGAGTATTATACAGAAGAAGATAAAAAAAAAAAAGGCTGCCATAGCAAAATCTATTAATTTCCATTCACCTAAGAGTGTGAAAAACTTTTCTCAGTACTTATATTTAGAAAAAGATTGAAAAACAATAGAATTAATCTTGAATCATATTCTATTTATACCTAATAGTCACCCATAGATACACAAACTAATTTAAAACATTCTCTGATTAGATGCATTTCCAATAAAATTCTTTTAAAAATTTTAAGAACTGGTTACTAAAGTTAAAAAAAAAAAAAAATATATATATATATGCAATTTTAATTAATATATGAGTAATAATTATAATAATAACTCAACCAGGAAGAAAAAATTAACAGAGTTTTATGTTGCGTGAAATGGGAAAAATCTACTTTACATATCTATATTTATTTGAGAGAAGTTTGATAGGTTGATCAATACAAGACTTTCAAGCACAGCAAATATATTGGATTAAGATAAAATTCTGTAGGGGAAGTGGAATGGAAATACCAGGAATGGGAAAAATGTAACAAAAAATATTTCTTATAGTTAAAGAAGAGCTTGGTCATGTATTTATGAAATGGCTCAGGGTAGGTAATAAAATCACCCTAGATTCCATTGAATTCATTTAGAAGAGTGATATAAGAGTTTTGCATTGAAATGTTAGCTTTTACAATGTGCTTTAAATTATTTTCTCTACAATTATTTACATTTATGATGAAATATTGTAGATGTCAACTAAAAAGTGTGTGAAGGTATGTGTTATTGTTTCTTTGTAATTCTCCCATAGATTGTGAGAACCAAATGGTTTGAAGAACACTAATTTAGACAATAGATTCACAGTGGACTCAGAGACCTCTTTAGCATGGTTGGTGAGGAAAAAGTTTGTAAGATGAATGAAAGGGATTCCAGAGCATTGCTGTGCATTCTTGAAAAATCAGGCCCTGCTAGCTACAAAGCCATATTAGTGTTTTCTCAATACAATCCTTTGCTGTAAGAAACTGCCTTCCAGGAACTAAATGCCAGTAGGGATATCTTTTCCTCATGAAGACATTTCAAAATGCCCTCTGTCTTAGTTACTTTTCTCTTATTGCTGAGACAAAATACCCGACACTCAAAGTGAAAGGGAAAAAAAGTTTATTCACAGTTTGTAGAGGTTTCAGGCTGGCTGCAAGGCAGGAGGGCATCGCAGAGGAGAAATAGTTCATGGCACAAGGTAGCAAAGAAACAAGGGACCACCAAAGTTCTTTCTATCCCTTATAACTTATCCAGGGTACCCAACCTTAGGCGGGTAGCACTCACATCCTTAATCCTAGTGCCCTTGATGCTAGCATTGCACCATGAATAAATCCTAGTGTCATACACTCTAGATCCACCCACCTCTGAAAAAGCCCCACCTATGACTGCATGATGCTTTGGGGGCACATCTAGACACAAGCCATAACACCCTCCATATTTTCACCAGCACCTTGTATGACAGCCTTTGCCTACTGACCCTCAGCAGAGGAAACATTTCTATGTATCTTGCAGTGAACAAATTGCAGAGGCCTTCCAAGAAGGTTTTGGTACCATTTTTGACTCAAACTTGGTTTGCTAAGGGTTCTTTCAAGAACCAGCCCATGCACATCACTTTGTCACACCAGAACAGTAATATGACATGAGAAAGACAGCTCCACTTTTCCATCCAGATAACAGGAGAATTATACTCTTGAAAGGGACTTAGAGTTCAGAGCATCATTTTATTTGCACACCAGGAAGCACACCTGCTCCACCCATCAATATTTGATGGCTATTGAAGGGAGGACAAAACTGACATGCTGTCAGAATTTATCAAGTAAAGAGCAAGAAGCAAGCTCGTGCTTGCACTGGAGTTGCCCATGGGGAGTCTGAATAATTGGGAGATGGTTCTGTCTTCATCCAGCAGGATTTGATGTAAATCACCTGCTGGGGATTCAGGAAGCCTATGGCTGAGCAGGGATTAGGAAAATGGGGTAGGGGCCTCCATGTGCTACAAAATCTGGCACAGGGAAAATGTCTGAAATAATATGTCTAGTCTGTGTGATTTCTCTCTCTTCATCTTCAGCAGCAATAACTCATTTTGTACTTTATGGTAAATAGAGATTTCTGGTTTCTTCCTCTAGATTATATTCCCTGACACTACTTACCCACCCCGAGCTCGTTCAGATGTCCTTTTATGACTGCACTTTCAGATCAACTTCTGATTCTCTCTAACATAGCCTGTTTACATTATTGGCATATGGACAGTATGATAGCTTGAAAGAGAAAAGTAAAGAAAAAGGTAATATTCTGTAAGGTCAGAAGTGGAGATTATTATAGAATTCAGAGCTTCAAACTCTCTCGTGTGCCTTTTCTCTGTAGGAACTTATACTGTTGTTGATTTGATTTTTTTTTTTTTTTTGGCTATTTCTTGACACATGTCTAGTATTCACATGAGTTAGTTGTCTTTTTAGTGAATATAGTTACCCAACTGAGCATTTTGAAATGAGGGAGCTTGTGGCAGTGAAAGTCTATGTCAGATTCAGTGGCTCTTTGGAGACCTATGTGGAAGGATGGACTCAGAAAGCCAGCACTGAACATCTCCAGTATACAAAATATATGCCAGGCAGCCCTGTGCTAAAACAGGACGTTGGCAAAGAAAAGCATGGGAAAAGCAATACAATGCCAACATAACGAAGAGCTTTATTAAATAACTTTATTAAACTAAGCTTATTAAATCTAGACATATCAACAAATGCAGTAGAAAATTTGCATAATATTATTGAGGTTTTTGAAGAGTCAAAGAATTATACACATTCAGAAATGTAGTGGCTTCAGAGGCCACTTTTTGAGCCATGTAAGAAGTATATCTGGCTCACATTTCCCTCTTGGGAAGGGTATCCTTTATTCTATTCATGGCCTGTGTTTGTGTCCAGTGAATTTTGGCTGCCATGGCACAGCTTCGTGGGAACCTGGTCCAAGCTAAGCCAACTTGATTCTCTCCCTTCTCAGTGTTGGTATCAAAAAAAAAAAAAAAAAAAAAAAAAAGGGAGAGAGAGAGAGAGAAAGAAGAAAAAGAAAACTGTGAACAAAAGATTCTGTGGATTGGAGCCATGAATCTAAAGCAGCTTCAAAGGATGTGGACATTTTCTGTCACTCTCGGTTGCTGAGAGAAGAAATGGATAAAGTACAGATAGTAGCAACCTATGATCTCTGGCTAAAAGAACTACGCCATCCAAGTCCTTCCTCTTTAGAGAAAAAAACAAACCTCGAGAAGACAGTTTTACTTAAACTCTAATGAACGAGAATCAAGTCAGGGTAATGGATCTTAGTTTTCTATGAGGTTTCAAAGTAAAGGAGCAACTAGCTTCAGAAAAGTTTGCCGATATTGTTTCTCCTGATTCTCACATTCAAAAGTCCAGAAATGCACATCTGAGTCAAAATAATGTCTGGAGATTAGTAGTGAACTCGAGATTCTGGACCGAGGCTGACTCATCAGGTTATTGAAGAAAAAAAAATGTGTATTTTCACTTAATTTATTTTACAATTAGGAATTTAAGCACCATGTTTACAGATTAAAGATTATTGCTGTTGGTCAGGGATCACTGCGAAGTTTAAGAATGTGATTTATTTACCCATCCATACTCCCTTTAATTCTTGGGCCACTATCTGATCTATTAGGAATCCAGCTCTGTAATGATTTGCCCCACGAAAGTCTTCTTTCCCCCCTCTCTCACCAGAGCTGCTGCTGCCTATATAATTTTTAATCCATTCTGTGACTCAGGCTGCAATCGGAAATAGTATCCCGAAGTGCCCTTCATAGAAACAGTGGGACCTTTTATCCACGCTAGAGTTCTGATAGCTCTAGAGAACCAAGCTTTCCCTGGGGGTTTGCAAGCCGGTTATTGTCTTGAATAAAGCCTAATTCCATAAAATGCAAGTTTATACCAACACCGTACACACTCCTTGCCCTCTTTTTTTTTTTTTAGATGTTATAATAAAGATATAAAAATAAAATTCTGTTACTTAGATACACTAACTATGTTATATATATTTTATGTGGCCCACAACAATTCCTCCTCACATGAAGGAGATTAGGCAAGCCAAAAGATTGGACACCCAATTGCCTTGGCTACTTTTGCAACCCTATCTAGATTGAAGGTGTCTTCTCAGGTTACTGACCACCAGAACTCCATTAATAGATTACTTTTCAAGAAAACTTTTCTCAATTCCCATGGCGCAAATACTCGGCTGATTTTGGGTTAACAATATGAAGTTACTAAACACAGAGTTGGTAAGAATAATATACCCTATTATATTATATTTTTACCAGACATGTATAGAAGATGTAAATAGCCTCAAGGTCATAGAGAGTAGTAACATGTTCCATAGTAACCTAATTAAGAAGCGATGAGTTTGAGTAATTAGTATTTCTCTTTTTAAATGATTTACTTTGTTAGATTTTATATCATTTAATTATCAGTCAAGGCTGCCCCTAACAACTGATTTGTAAAATTCTAAACCTTTGACAATCAGGGCTCATAAGCCAGTAGTAACAGCTCTAACATGCCACTGTGATGGGCTGTTAATGAACTCCCTTCTTGAAACCTAATGATACATCCTATAATTCTACTTTGTGTGAAGCTTCCTGATGTCTTCCTAATAATGTCTTTTCTATTTGCAGTGAGCTTTTCCTTTACTCTCCATATAAGAAAATTGCTGTTACCAAAGTTCTGCACTCAGTCAACTGATCTTCTCACATTGTACACTCTCTTTGATATTCCTTCTTTACTTCTCTTTCAGTTATGTTTAAAAGTACCACCATCCACCCAGATAGCTACAACATAACATTACCAGTCATTACTGAATCTAATTCTTTCATATTGGATAATCATGATTACCTTACATCTTAAATATATCATACAATTTCTCCTTTTCTGCATTTCTATAACCAGTATTCTAAGACTGACCCTTACCTTACTAAAACAGTTTCCAACTGGATCTTGATTTCTCTTTGTTTATCCTCCTCAGCACCTACCCTAGTTATTTAGTAAAATTCATACGTGACGTTCCTTGATTAAATCTTTCAATGCTACTCCATAGACAGCTGCATAGGTCTGTTCTGTATTTCTTTTCTGCCTAACCTTAGTAGGTTCATTTTTTACCATTTTGCACTAAATTTATATTTTATGCTTCACCAATAGGAAACCATAAATAACTGCCCCCCTAACCACATTTTGTCCTCCTGTCTGATTTAACTCAAACTGTACATTTAATTTGAATACCTTCTCCCTAGCAGCCTTCACTTGACCATATACTTACCCAACCCTTAAACTGTAAATCAGTATTCTATATCATTTAGTCAGATTTTTATTAGTCAGCTTTCCCATTGCTGGGACACAATACTCAACACCCACAATTTAGAGGAGAAGATATTTAATTTAGTTCATGGTTTCAGAGAATTCAGTCCATGGTCTGCTGGCCCCAAAGAAGGAACAGCATAATACAAAGGCATGGTGGAACAAAGGTGCTTAGTTCATGGTGGCTGGGAAGCAGAGCAGAAGAAGAGTGCCAGCCAGGAAATGGGCCAGGTTTCATATACTAGTACCCAAAGTCATGCCTCCATGACCTACCTATAAACACCCAAGTGTGTGTTCCACCAATACCTTGGGCAGACTCCAAATCCAATGAAGTTGACACTCTACCCTAACTATGACACAGACATTTCAAATTCTCTGTAATACACTGTCCAGGGTACCATCAATTGATCCATTCACATCTCCTGCACTGTGTAGCAAGATTGACTGATGGGCCCAGTTTCTGCTCCTTGGGGTTCCCCAGTGCATTCCTGTCAAGGTCCTGCTCTGTACAGGTTGCACACAGACAATGATAAAGTATGCAAAGGAACTAAGGCAGGCCCATTCTCAAGCAGTGATTGACTATAGTTTGAGGATTGTCCATTGCATGGTTGATAATTTTTTGGAACATGATGTAATTGATGATTCTTCCTACCCCAGGCTCCTTTTCTTTCTCTTCTTCCAAAGGTATCTGAACTGTGCCCTAATCTAAAGGCTTATCCCTCTCTTTTCCTGCCTTTTCTGATAATAAATTTATTGCATGTGTAATCCTTTCTTGGTGCCTGTATATATGTATATATATATAATTAATTATAATAAATATAATAATAAATCATAATAAATAAATTAATAAATATAATAAATTTATTGCATGTGTAATCCTTTCTTGGTGCCTGTATATATATATATATTACACACACTCTGTGTGTGTGTATGTGTGTGTGTGTGTGTGTGTGAGAGAGAGAGAGAGATTAAATGAGACTGTGAAATCATGAAGGCAGGAGATCTGGTATTCTTTTTTATTGCAGCATCTAGATACATCTTGGTTGATCAGTAAATGTGCATTGAATGAATAAATAAATTTGATGAAAATTTGCACTCTGTGAAAAAATAGGTACAGTGTAATTCTCAGAGTAATTTACTGTGTTAGAGTTTTTCAGAGCATGAAAATATGTGATATGTTAGAAGTATGGCAATTTCATAAAAGGTATTAAACCACTATATCACCATTGCAACTTAATTGCAGTGTATAAAATAACTTCAGCTCTGAATGTGGAAGCAGCCAATATAAAAA
The DNA here is from genome assembly GCA_028451465.1 of Erethizon dorsatum. Taxonomy (NCBI): domain Eukaryota; kingdom Metazoa; phylum Chordata; class Mammalia; order Rodentia; family Erethizontidae; genus Erethizon; species Erethizon dorsatum. Next base: position 48,887,461 of record CM051827.1, on the reverse strand, counting down.
GAGTGACTTAAGATATTTTTCACAAGGCTGTGTCTTATAGTAAGTAACTTTATTTCTTCTAAAATTGATCTTGAATAAATGCTGGTTAGAATTATCCCTAGGAACTTTGGAGAAGGATAAATGAAAATAGAAAATACTCTCACTCAGAAACTCCACAAATATACACTCATTTAGAAAGCAGCAATGACTTAGAGAACAGCTTATCTCTCCCCGTAATTTCAAATGTACCTGTTTCATTTTATATATTACCAGGCAGTATGCATGGAAGATTTGTGTTCCAGGCATTATTTGAAACATGAACAGAGGTGGCACATAAGCCTATATTATTTGTGAAAATTCTCAAGAGTCTTTGATATAAAATGTGGTAGAAAAATTGGATCCTTTTTGTGACTTCATGGTTTTATCTCTCTCTATTTTTCAAATATCTAAATATCTTCAAGGCCTTATATTTATAACATATTCTTACAAACTGAAAAGCAAGTAGATGAACCATTTCTTCTCTCATAAGAGAATGTATTTTTTTTTTTTTGTGGGTACCGGGGGGTCGACCTCAGGACCTCACGCGCCAGCAGGCGCCCGTGCCGCTGAGCGATATCACCGGCCCCTTTTTCGTATGTGGGTTCCGGGAGTTGAGCTCGGGCCCTCGCGCTTGCCGGGCAGGCGCTTAAGCCGCTGAGCCATCTCACCGGCCCGAGAATGTATTTTTGAATAAAATGGAGAAAAATCCTAGGCACAATTTTTATTATTATGTAGACTAAGTTTGACATAAAGTATGTTGCTATTGCTATTTTTTTTCCTGTATAATTGAACTATGTATGATAGGAGAGAATTTTCTGAGCTTATATTCCTGATGTATGGCATAACAGAATATTGAGCTTAGAAAGAAATTTTTAGAAAACAATAATAGGTCTAACATTTTAAAGCATTAATGGTCAATTTATTCATTCATCCATTCTTTCGTTTATATGTTCATGCATATGTGCAGCATCTGCGAACCACTTGGTATGTCCTGGGTATTCTGGTGATTATGAGGACAGATACATTATAGAAAGGACCATAGCCCAGTAGCATATAACACATACATCCAGAGGACTTCCTATACAGTAATGTCTTAGTAACTTCCCTCATCACTGGGACAAAATATGAGACACCCAAAACATAAAGGAGGAGAGATTTATTTTGCCTCAGGGTTGGCTGACTCCAAGGTAGGAAAGGCATAGAGGCTTAAGTAGAGGAAAGCTGCTCAATTCATGGTGTTCAGAAATCAGAGAACGAAGAGAGGGCCCAGAAAGGAAGATGTACCCTCCCAGGTCATGCCCATAGCAACACATTTCTAGCAACCAGACACACACTCCCTGCAACAGCAAGTCAGCTATGTTGCCCCCATGATCCAATCATCTTCCCCAAGAGTCATCTCTGAATACATGAACACAGGAGTGGGGCACTCTAGATCTAAAACATAACAAATAGTGAGAGTGAACTAGAAGCAAGAATTCAGTGTTTTGGGCAAACCCAATGGAGAACAACTCCTTTAGCAGACAAGAAATCAAGTGTCTTTGTTGTCCTGATTCCTCTGCCCCATTCTCTTTCCCTTCCTATGGAGACTCCATTAAATTTATGGTTCTTCAATTAGGACTATCCTCCTGGAGGACACGCCAGGAGCAGAGATTTTCCTGATTCTCTTTTGGAGTTTTCCTGTTCAATCCCAAGTTTAGAAGGACAGTAGCATGCCATTCCGTTAGAGTAAAATGAGAGGCTAGACCATAAATTATTTGTAATCAGAGCACTCAAGTGAAAGGCCAGGGAGAACCATCCAAAGGAACATACTGTGCCAGCATTTATGTACACTTCAATTTTAAAATTTGTTTTTACCTGATTTAAGAAGTTAATTTTGCTTGGGTCACATGGACTCAATCCTAAGAAAACTAGATCCAAGATATATCTTTGACAAAACGCAAAGGCTGTAACTGACTTGTGTCAAAAAGTCCAGAAGGTATTACCATTAATGGTTTTGCCTAATGTTCTTTACTAAGCTCAGAGTTTGCTACTGCTAAGCAGCCAGTATTTACTGATAAGATACAATTCCCTTATGCAAATATACTTTGAATTTATTGTATCCAAGATCCTTTGTACTGAGTCATTTTTTAACTTCATGATTCCAGCTCTCTTTACTAGTGGTACATAGACTTTTGCATGCATGCAAAAGAACACAAATGAATGAATGAACAATCAACTGTTACTTTAAAATGTTGGTTTTGTCATTGACTTGCTAAAAATTTCATTTTAGCTCTCAGTATTTCATGATGGAAATTTTCGTGTTATAATCCTAAAGGCATTGGCTCCCTCAGTGTTCCCACCACATTTCCCTGGATGTCTTATCATTCCTTAAATGTTCTCTATGATTTCTCACTTCTGGAGTGGAACACTTTATGTTCTCTTCTTGAAACACCTTTTTCTTTCTTTTTTATTTTTTCTAATAACTACTCGTCTGTATTTCCCTCCTTTCTAAGGAACATTTCATGATGCTTCAGGCCTCCTTTGTTTCTCATGACTTTTGAAATTCTAATTAAATTATACTAAAACTGCCTGTTTATTAATCTCCTAGGCCAGCCTGTTCAAATCCAAATATATTGTAATTTAAAATTTCCCATTAAGCATGCTAAAAAAGAAAGAAAGAAAGAAACATGGATTCAGTGTTAGTAACGTCTTATTTAACAAATGTATGCAAAAATTATAATTTCAAAATGTGATCAACATACAATTAATGAGATACGTTGATAATGCAATATTTGTTGCACTGAACCTGTGGAATCAAGTGTGTGTTTTATGCCCACAACATATCTCATTCTGTACTGGCAACATTTCAATGTCTCAGTGTACTACCATATTGGAAATTAGATTATAAGATCCTGAAGGACAAGAACTATGTCTTTATAGATTCTGTGGCCCTGGGATTTAATACAGCATCAGAGATAGTGTTTTGCATGGTAGCTAAGAGTCTTGTAGAGATCAGAGAAAATGGCTGCACCACTTTTAATCTTTCTTTTTTTTTTTTTTTTTTTTGTGGGTACCGGGGGGACGACCTCAGGACCTCACGCGCCAACAGGCACCCGTGCCGCTGAGCGATATCACCGGCCCCTTTTTCCTATGTGGGTTCCGGGAGTCGAACTCGGGCCTTCGCGCTTGCAAGGCAGGCGCTTAAACCGCTGAGCCATCTCACCGGCCCCACTTTTAATCTTTCTAACTTAAGTAAATTCCTTAATCTTTCTAAACCTCCTTAGCCTGACCTTTCTAACCTTTCTTCCCCAATAGACTCAAAATGTATAATATGGATCTTATTGTGATGATTAATGACAAAATATTTACAATGTATTTAGCTCATCTAAGGAATCAATATATGTGGTGTGTTACATACTTATTGACTGTTCAATTACTCTAATTCAAGGGAGGGATTTGAAATATCATATCATTTCTTCAAGAAAAATATTTTCTCCAACATTTGAAATTTATTATTATATTAATTGATAACTAAGTGAATTCTAAGAATCTCTCTCTTTAGAGTGCTGGATGAGTCTATATAAAGTAAAAAAAGTATAAACATCTCTCTGTCATTTCATCAGGAATCAATATCTAAATAAATTTTCAACAAACTTTGGTGGTGCCTCTGCTTTGGTGTGGTTTACCAAAATGTAAAGATGTAAAGGATACCTGAAATTCATGTTTTGTTCCTGAAGACGAATTCCCCATGAAGGTCATTCATATTGCACAATAACTGGAACTGAGATGCAATGAGAGCCCATTACTGACGATCTGCATTCACATGCCATAGATTTTATGCATTTACAGATAAAGCAGAGCTAGTTATTTTAAATATTAGCTGCATAAGTGATGTCATAGAGTGACACGCAATTTACTGCCTGCGTTGGTGCCTGAGGGACTCCTCGCTTAGGCAACTCTGTAGGGCTGTTCCAGGTCACTCAGAGCCAGGTTTATTCCCATAACGACTGTTAGGCCCTTGAGTGAACAAACAGACATCTGTTAAGCATCCAGGGGATGACATTTTGTCAGATACTCAACGTCCATTGCCCTTTCAGGAAGGAATGCTTATATTCATTCGGTAGGCGACACTGAACCACTGACTCTGTAGTGGAAGCTACGCTGGAGTTCCGTCTCCTGCTGCAAACTTGGAAGAGTAATTGGTATTATAGGCAGGAAGCATAACAATGAAAAGCATTTAAATCCTCTGTTGTTAAGAATCTTTAGGTTAGTAAAAGCGTTTTAAAATCAATTTGAGGGTGTACTAGAAGATACAGAAGAGAAACTACAATCAACGTAATAAGGTTAGATAACCCTTGTCACGTTAATAGTCACCTAAATCTTGACATCAATCCCTTACATTGATTCTCACTTACAGTTAAAAAAAAGAAAAAAATTAGGAAGGACAAGCATAATACATAATCTCACTGAAGCATCAAATTAGTATAAATAATGATTAAGAATAATTGCTGCTGTTATTGGAGAACATGTTGAAAATGAGGTTTCTAAGATATCTGCTGACAAGGAGGCGAGACTTCCGCAGTTTCAGAGTTCAGAGAAGATTAATTGGTATTGCAGCAGCACACCTCTGATAGGGAAACTGCTGCCCACAGAGCTGGGTGGAGGGTCAGATTGGTCCTCCCTGCCCAGCAGCTACTTCCTAGGCTTTGGGGGGCCTGGCGCCACCTAGTGCCAGGCATTGCGTTAGGCACGGCAGGGGTTACAGTGGAGAGGATGTCTCAAAGAAAATAACAGGGTGCAACAAGAAAGCTGGACTTGAAGGCAAAATGTTTGCATCCTGCTTCCACAGGTTATAAGTCACAAATTATTTGTGCTCACCTCCAAATCTCATTTTCTTACCTGCTCAAAGAAATAATAACACCTACTGCCAGGGTTGTTGGGGGAACCAAGGAAGAAATTTATGCCTGAGATTCCTACCAACTGGCACATAAAATTAATTTATTTCTCAATAAATGAATTGCTCAGAGCCACATAACTAGCAAGCAGAGGAGACAGGTTTCAAACTCATGCCATCCCAATTCTCAGACTAATCTGCTACACAATAGGCATATTTTGCAACGTGAGTGGTCATATTTGCAGAATTCAGAAGTGCATTATACACCATGAACACTTTTGCTACTCCCTACACGTGTATAAGCAGGTAAGTCTAAGTTTTCAAACAACGGGTAGCAGAAGATTAACTGAGCAAAAATTTACTGTATGGAAAATATTTTAGCTATCGGAAATAAAGTAAATGTGTTGTCAATGAGAACACAATGGGTAGACACATGTATACATCTGGTTATTTTAAATACCCCAAATACTTTGGACCATCAAGAAGCTATGAGCCATGTGAGAGCAGGAAGAATCTTGATTCTGCTTATCTCTGTATTCTCCATATTTAGCACAGTACTTAACACTGTAATCCTCAATAAAAACTTCCTAAATTGATACGTTTATGAATGAACGAATGAATGAATGAATAAATACTCCCATAGAAATTTTGCAAAATCTCGAGGTGCTTACAATATAGTTACCTAACTTATCTTAAAGATGAGAAATCAGAACAATACAAGAGCTATTCAGTTTGCTTATTGGAATGTCAGAATTTAGCAAAAACTGGAACCTTCTATTCCTAGTTGAGAATATTTAGATCTATGTAAACATTTATTGGCTTAGGGAAGAGGCAGATGTGTTGAGGATTGTTTCACCTGAGAAGCTGTCAAAAACTTCAGAGCCCAGCCCTAAATGTACCTAGTTCATTTTTCATACTTCCTTGCTGGTTTTGATTGATCAAGATGAAAACAATTCCAGGATTTTCTGGATTCCTGTAAGACTTTTCTGACTGATGTGACACAGAATTGTTGCAGATTATTGTGTGATGCTCTGCGAAGGCCAGCAAAGTCTAAAAGATAACAGAATTATATTTTACTGGGCTTACAGCTGTATCACTTTTGGGTAGGCCAAAGCTGTTCTGCTGATATATGGATTTTGCAAATATGAAAACCACCTCTAAAACTTTTTCAGGATTTGGGGTAGAAAGAGCCATATGTTTGTTCATTCTTTCACTTTATTCATTTATTCACTTATGCATTCTGTCAGTCATTATTCAGGCATTTATCTATTCAAATATTGGAAATGCTTGTTTTATGACTTGTAAATGAGCATAGTCTTCACCTGGACATTCAAGGTATTTCTAAAAACTGATTGAATATCCTGAATGTGTTTTAAGTACATTAAATGCAACATAGTACAAAACACTATCTTTAGATCTCAAACTTACATCGTAGAGTCTGTCAGTTACTGGCACTCTCGTTGACCTACTCATTTATAAAAAATATGAAATCAATGCTATCACTCAAAAGATTTTTTTAATTTTCTTTTCCATTTCTTAATTAATTTTTAAAAATCTACTGACTCCACCTTTTAAATATTTCACAAAATTATTTTGAGTAGTATTCCTCTGGTTGTACATCTTCAGCTCAGCTATGGGCTCCACATCGGCACGATCTGCTCAAGCACTGGAGAACATCTTCTTATGCACAGGTTGATAAAAATAATGGGGAGATTCTGGCTCTCAGGTTTGCAGCATTCCTGCTGTGTGGAATGTTAAGGATCAAATCTGCTACTCAGTACACGAAGCAAGCAAACTAAAAAGCAATGTTGCAAAGCTGAATTCTTCGCTTATTTAAATAGGAGAACTCCCCTGTCAGACATAGGGCTCTCAGCATACTCAGACTCAGTGGACTCAGAGCCTGGCAGACTTTCCAAAGGACTGAGAGTTCGACCTGGTCTGGAGAAGTGGCACCATGTGGGTCAGAGTGCTCAGGAACACATGCATCGGAATGAGTCCTTTCCCAGTTGTTGGCTTTCGGAAGTGAGGGGCTTGCAAAGGGTCTTTATAAAGGTGATTGTATATGATTGGCTCAACAGATTTGAAACTGGTTCTGGTAACGTAAGGCTATAGAATTCCTACTTATTGATGAAGGATGTTTTGAGCTGTTTCTGGTGACTACAGTGATTTCCAAAAAGAATCGTCTTTTTTACTATATGTATATTTTTGTTTTGTTTTTAATTGCAATGAGTTACCCTTCAGTAGCTCCCACTTGCATGTAAAGGTAAAGCAAAATTCCTTGTAGCATCTTCCAGGGCTGCATACAGTTTGCTTCCACTCACGCTAACATCTATTTACCCCCTTTGACCCTATCTCCACTATCTTCGTCTTTGCTAATTCTACTTCATTACACTGTTCTCCTTGACTCCAGTTCTCTCTTCAGGACCTTGTAGCTCCCCTTGCCTGGAATGTTATTTTCACACATCAACACAGCTCAGTCCTGTGTTCTTCAAGTCTTTGTCTAAAGTTCAACTGTGCCTTTTTGGTGGGATTGACCTTGACACCCTCCCCTCACTATCTAACCCTGCAACCATAACTGTTCCTTTTCCTGGTTTATTGTTGTCTATAGTATGTCATCATCATCATCATCATCATCATCATTTTGCACACATAGGACACATACGGTATGTATGTTTGTATTTTACTTGTTTATCTTTTTATTTCTTAAAATAAGAATGCAAAATTCAAGAAGAAAAGGAGGTTGTGGCAAAGTAATGTATTTCTAGTTTCTAGGATAATAAAATAAAACCTATTACATGTGCTTGATAAATTTTTACTGAATTAATTTCTCTTTTTTTCTTTCTTTTTTTTTTGTGGGTAACGGGGGTCAAACTCAGGACCTCGCATGCCAGCAGGTGCCCGTGCAGCTGAGTGATGTCACCGGCCCTTTTTTTGTATGTGGGTTCCAGGAGTCAAACTGGGGACCTCTTGCTTGCCAGGCAGGTGCTTATGCCGCTGAGCTGTCTCACTGGCCCTGAATTAATTTCTTGTTTGTTAAAAGTTCCCTATGTAGCATTCTATCTTTAATCACCCCTTGAAGTTTTCACAACATCTACTCTTGGTAGTCTTTTACCAGAGTCATTGCCTAAGGAATTAATCATCTGCCTTAATTTTATTTGTAATGGAAAGAAGAAAGAGATATGATGAGAGTAAGAGAAAGAAAGATCAAAAAGAAAAGTGGAAATATGACAGTGACTCCCCTCTACTTAAAACAAGCCAGTATTTTCCCATTGCTTTAGGATCAATTCTGAATTCCTTAGTGTGGCTTGAAATAGTCCCCAACAAACATTTCTACCTTCATTGTATTTCTTCATTGGTACCTTCCTTTACACATGTCTTATGCTATTATGGCTTCATGTCTGTGGTTCATTTCTCTGTAATATCCATTCTCAATCTTCAGGCTGCACTGAATGAATATTTCAAGTTCTAACTCAAAAATTTAAAATGTAGAGATTCTATCAGATTTGTTTCTTTCTCTTCAGGCCAAGTTAATCTCTTCATCCCTACCCCACACTCTCAAATGCTCCATGATCAATCCTTTTCAGGAGAGTTTGAGTTTTAGTAATATAATCTGACAGCAAATGTGAATTCACATCATGACAAATCCTTATCATATCCTCATCTGAGAAGAAGCTCTAGTTCCTTACACTGAACCTGATGAAACAGAGGTAAAGATTTTTTAATAAATGACTAGATGTACAGGAACTTAGATATATGTGAACAAAGATACATATATGCTAAATAATAGCTAGTTATAATTGGGACTTTATATGTACTGGGCATTTTGGAGTTTCCAACGTATTTAGCCTCTTCATGAATTCTCTGAAATAGTGCCATCTTGTTTTACAATCAAGGAACTGAGGCACAAATAAATTATAGATTCTCAAGCTTATACCCTTATGTTGCAAAATAGGGGCTGAAACCTGCACAGCTTATTGCCAAATGGGGCTCCTGCATGTTCTATTGCTTAGCCTTCCCACTGCCTGCAGCCCCAAAGGTGTAGGTAAAGTGTGGCTTGGCTACCTATGGGGCTGTGGCTGGCTTATGAACTCTGATTGAAATCTAGTTTTAGTACTGATCATGTAAAAATAACAGTGTGTAATTTACAGGGATGTTGCCATAATTCAGATCAATGGTGGACATGAAGCGTCCATTCCTTTTCTTGTGTGTTGCTGGACAGGGATGGAGAAGCTGAATATCGGTCAGGTTTACACATGTCTTGATAACTTATTGCCCGTTAAAGCAGTGCAGCTCCAAGTCGATCTGCTTATAGGGTTTCTAAAATCCACCCTATTTTCCTTCAATTCAAGTCAGCAGAAAGAACTGAATGTTTTTCTTCTTGAGAATCTTGTAGGAAAACAAGAGTCAGCCCCACCTTGCTGGGCCCCAGTGAAGGTGATCTGTGCAGCTGTCCATGCTGTTCCCTTGTCCACGTACATTAAGTGGCTCCCTGTGCTTGAAAATGCCGGCTGTGCTGCAGAATAAGTCGGCAGTGCATTCTGACTCCTTCGAAAGAGGGGACAATATGCCAAAGTAGCTCAAATAGAAGGCAGAGAAAAGTGAATGAGAAGGAGAGTAATTATTTCATTCATAATTGACAACTAATAATTATGCCTTCCATTTTCACAGTTTTTATAATTTATAAATCTTTTTATATGAGTATATTCCCTTCTTCCCACTCTGATAAGAATCAGTACAATTAAAAGTAAAGATTTCAAGGATCCAAGAAATGATATATTAGCAGAAAATTAGTTAACAAAAGACCCTATAGAAAGATCAAGATCTTCAGTTTGTAGTCCTAGACTTGGTTCATTATCCTCACATCTTCTCCAAGTACAAGGAGATGGAGGTGAAATAAATGTTACTATTAGACTATCTGGTACCAGTATTCTCCTTAGGGAAAAATACCCTGGTTAGAAAAAAATATAACTTGGAGAAGATGGGGGACTGTGGAATTGTATGAACCAAGGTTTAATTAAAGGGAAGCCAATAAATATGCTAGTGTAGACTCATTCCTCTTAGTTTCTGTTGGTTATTTTAGCAGTTGTACCTGTGAAAAGAGCAGGTCATATTTACATAGTCAGGAATAGACTAATGCTTATCAATACCTAGACCCAGATATGACTCATTTCAGTGATGTTTCATTGTTGTCTTTCCTCTTCAATAAGATCTGATTTTATTTTTTTAAATAAGGAAAACATGCAAAAGTCTCTGGTGAAGAAAAATTAAGTTAGATGGCCCTGGTAAAACATAGACAAGCAAAAGATATAAGTCTACCCAGGATTGGGTCCTGTGCCTCTAAAATGAATTTGTCAGTGTTCTAACTGACAGAAAGGGCCATGAGCTTTCCCCAACTTTACTTAGTTTCCTATTGTTTATGCCAGAATTGAGTGATGGTGTAAATTTCTATACCAGGATGGAGTTATGATATAAACTTTTGTTTTCATTATAATCTTTGTCATAAGGAATCACTCAGCCCAGATCTTTTAGGTTTCAGTGATGTTTCAGAAATAGTCTGAATCAGATACTAAGAAAGGTAAGTTTTGTGCTGTTTTAGACACCAAATTTTGAACGTCGGTAACTATCTTCATCTCTACAAGCCTCTGGTGCACTGCTATAACAATTTCAGTGTTTCCGCTGGAATTCAGATATTTTTATGCACATGACAGTCTGGGGTCTGCTAGGGGTTTATGTTGATTAGCAGAAAGGTTTCTTAACCCATGTCACATCTACCTCTTTTGGAATAAAGAAAGAGATGGAGAGAGAATATTAGAAAACCAGTATCCCAAATCAGTGGTCCAGCATCTCTTGGGGTCTTACCAGAAATGCAAATCCTCAGAATCAATTCCAGACCAAACCATTGAAAACCTCTGGGCTTGAGGGTTCCATACCTGTGTCTGATCAAGACCTCCATGTGATTCTGATATCCACTAAAGCCATAGAAGAAGGATGATACAATGGGAGTTTGTGCAGTCTCACAGTTTGGTTTCCTGGCCCTTTCGCTTGGCCTGGTCCCTGAAGCCTAGTAGAGAGTTGTAGACAGAAACTTCAGGTGTGCTCCCTCTGGTCTTTTTCAACCACTGCTCTTTCTTTTGCACCTAAGAACTGCTATGCCCACCTTTAGTGTTGTGTAAATAGGCATTAAATTGTTCCATTTATATAAAGTAGCGCGACAGTCTATAGCAATGCTTTGGCTTCCTCCTACTCATGCTTGCCTGGAAATTCATATGTTCCCCAACCCAGGGGACCTTAACATTCTCCCCATTCTCAATCTCAGCACCTTACTAGTATGTTTTATATACTCTGCATTATGCTCATATACTCTTTCTCTATGTTCAGGATGCTAGAACCTGCCAGCCCAGTTCCATTGCAATAGCTTAAAAAGACTGTCCAGACAATATAGACTTTCCTGTCTTCTCTAGAAGCAGAATAATTCCAACCTGCAAGGATGGTTTGGTAGTAGTGACTGTCTACTTTGTGAACAGTCAGAACACACAGAAGCTAAGAGAACTATGACTTTGTGCATACTTTTTGAGACTGAACATGCAGTTAGTTATCACAGCTAGCTCCAAATGTACCTGGGCTCTCAGTTTCATACACCAGGTACAGTTGTTCATTCATGGCAGATCCAATTTCAGTTAATTTATTTCTTTTCTGAATGGAAATCACTTATGAGAGTAAAATGTCCAAAATCTATCGCAGGAAAGTCAAAGGTAAGGCCCAAAGTTGGCACTCATATAACCGAAATAAGAACCAATTCTCAGCATAAAAAAAATGATATAATTATAAAGTCTGAACAAAACATATAGCATGTGCTTAAATTAAAAAAAAAAGTTACAGGAAAAGATATACTTCCATCGAACTTTCTCAAAATATTCCACCACGCTTATCACATCATTCTTGCCACTTTTTCAAGCAGTTCTGGATGTCTTTATTCATGAGTGTTTTTGTGAAGTCTGATCAAAAATATGGTGAATGCAGCTACCTGGTGCCATTCAACAAAGAAAGGTAGGCTTGTAAAAACATTGCAGTGTATTCTCATTCAACTTATTCACTGGATCTGGCACCATGTAACTGTTGGATCTTTTCCCAAAGTCAAAATGACCATAAAATGCAAAAATTTTGAATCAATTCAGGGCATAGAGAAAGCTAAGACAGATCTAAATTTAAACAGCCACTGTATTTTCGATCACACCTCATGGGGATTTGATGCTTGGTGTTGCATTTCCCAAAGGAAATGTATTAAAAAAGACAACTCATACACTAAATGACCAATGTATACTGCTTAGTGTTCCAAATCCTGCATATCAAACTATACTATTGTTCCAACTAATATTTTATCATTGTGAGGCTCATTACCAAATGGAGATAATTATTTCCAAATCGTTTCCTGTGTCTAAAGTAGTCACTGACAGGAGCAATAGCAATGCCTGACCTCATTTCACCTACACTCCAGGCAGTGAGGCAGATGTTGTGATCACCATCCTGTTTTACAAAAGAAGACATCAGGACACAAAATTATCTCCCTCAACACCATAAAGCCACTAAACAGAGTGTGTTGTTGTTTTCCAGCTTCCCATAAAAAATGGATTTGTAATCAGTTTTCTATCCTATGATGGCTACAGCAATCTGAGGGGAGCTTAGGAAGCTTGTTCCCCAAGCATTCTTCAGTTCCCACCTTGTATTCACATCAGATGATTGAGTTTTGATCTGGATGTTTCGCTCTTGCTGTAGTTCCTACCTCTAGGATGGGCTTTTCCTTTAGGCTCAGCCTGTTTACCAGGGCTCCCAAAACTTGCTCCACTGCAAACTGGATAAAGTGGCAAATCGAAGAGCAACTATCTGCTGCCACTTAGAGCAAGGCCTTAAAACAACATCCTACAACCCCAAATCAGACTCCTTCGGATGTCAGTACTAAGCCTCTCAAGTTTGAGGCTGATGCCCTTGAGGTTTGCCCACCAAACCAGGCAACAGAGCCCTGGCCACTGGCTAAGCATGCTGCAGACTTCTCTCTGAAGTTCTGTGGAAATTCAGCTCAAATAACACATTTTTCAGTGACCAAAGAAACAGATTCTAATTTCTTCTTGTAACATTTTTTTTTTCTTTTAAAATACAGGAATGCAATAGAAGGTGACCATTTCACAGTACTTTATTAGAACCTTACTATAGAGTTCTCTAATAAGAAGTATACAGATAAATTAAAAAGGAAGAAAAAGTGACCAGAAATCAGACCCCAGTGTTTTAGCACTTCCAATATTGCTCTTACCTTTTAATGAAAGAAAATATCACGTATTCAAGTCATCTCCACACTCCTTCAGAAAAAATAATTTCTGCTAAGAAATGATTAATGACTGTCACTAATTTGACTCTAATGACTGAGCTTCAGGGCAATTGCAAGCATTTTTAATCATCAGATTATTTCTTAGCACTGTTAGTTTGAAAACTCAATCCAATATGCTAGGAAATGCTGGCAGGTTGGTGCAGGTAGCCTTCATGTTTATCTGGGCCTTCATTCATGTTCTGCTTCATACTCTGTGTCACTTCCTATTTTGGAAGACTTAAAATGAAAATGAAGGGAGCAGGCAAACTAGTGTGAGCTACAGTGATGGCAGTAGGGGTGGCATGGAGCCATATACTCCGGTGAGTGTTCAGTAAATATTTGTGGAAAAAGGGAGGGTGAGAGGGAGGAAGAAAAGAAGAAAGAAGAGTAAGAAGGAAGGAGAAAAGAAGGAAAGAAATGAGTGAGGGAGAGAGCAAGGTGTTAGATAACAGAATAGCTGAAGTCCCTGGAAGTTCTCCTAAGTAATAATACAACATCAGTCGTAAATAATTCATAATAAATGCATTTATAGCAGCAATTCTCAACCAAGTTGCACAGTGGAATCACTTGGGTAACCTAAAATATCTTGACACCATGATTATACCTCAACCCAAGTAAATCGGAACCTCTGGGGTGGATCCTAGGCCTCTGTATATTTTAAAAACTCCCCAGGGATTCCACTGTGCAGCCAGGTCTGAGAATCAGTGGTCTGGAGACAGTGTGCCTTTGGAATCAATCTGTGCTTGATAATTGGTTGCCATGGAAATTTATCCACCAACTAAGTGAGGGTTGCCCAACCTCCAGGTTACTTGCAAAACTAAAAATAACTGATACATTTCAATCACTGAGATAAATGAAATACAACACTTTTTTGGTTTTTAGCAAAATTAAAGACACTGCAATAAGACCTACTCTTCTATCTATATCATTCACATCTGCTCTGTTGGCTCTTCAGCTGGGCTCTAGTTCTATCTATAAACCAAACAATGAAAGAAAAGTCACTTGTCATAGGCTTTTCATACGTCGGATAGTATCAACAAAAAGGGTGCATCCTCCTGTTATTTATTTATGAGTTAGCGATAGTACAGTGCAGGGGATATGGACAACAGACTTATAAGGCTTCAGTTTCTGTTTTATCTCTGTCATTTATTGGCTGTATGACACTGGACAAATCGTGATCTGGGACAGGTTCAGTTTCCTTATCTGTACAATGGGGACATTAATCGAATCTTTCTTTGAAGATGGGATGAGACCTGCTACTGTATAAATTTCAGCTATCAGATTACTATGGCTCATATCTAGATGTCCTCCCAAAGCCTCATGTACTCATAGGTGGAGCTTTTGGGAGGCGATTGGATCATGGGTGCGTGATACTGGATTAGTCCACTGATTGGGTTAGCATAGTTCCAGGTGTGGGTGATGGACTTACTGAAGGGGGAAGAACCACGCTGGGTGTGGATGGTACCAACCGATAGGCTTGCAGCCTGGACGAAATAAAAAGGGAAAGAAAAAAGAAGTCTTCTTTCTTTCTCTCTGCTTCACCATGAATTGTTTCTCCTCTGCCTTGCTCATCTGCCATGCTGCCCTGCCTTGGAGCCATGCGAATATAGACTGAAACCTTAACAAACTGTGAACTAAAATAAACCTTTCCTCCTTTCACTTGTGGATGCCAGATGTATTGTGCAAGCAATGATCAAGCAACTAAGACATATATCATATAAAATCTCAAATAATAATATTTCTTCCCCCTGTTGATGGAAAAGGTTATATCAAGTGTTATATAAAGGTTATATAAAGGTTATATAAGGTTATATAAAGTGTTTACAGTGTGGGCTTCTTTGTTTCTTATGTGGTATTTTTAACCAAAATTTGAATCTCTAAAATCCAGGATGTGTTAGTTACATTTATGTGGGGTTGAATGCAATTTTCAGATTGTATCTTCCTAGGGGGTAAATGTCCTATAGTAGGTTCTAGTCCTAAGAGGTCTTCCTCATGAACAAATTACTGTATACAATCTGTCCATGACGGCTGGTGACAGAAATGGCCAGAATCCATGAGTTCTTGCAGGGAGCATAGCCAGATCACGAAATCACTGTCAGTTGCTAAACACCTCCTACACGTGATTCTGCTATTGAGATGTGCACCTCAGTGTTGTTACAGATGCTGTTACCTCAAAAGCAAACTTGAAGAGAGAAAAAAGAGCAAAACAATTCATTTTCAATCTAATTAATGTCATTATAAACAGCCTCCCGGTGCTTAACCTTTCTTCCTACAAAATCCCTATGTTTCGGCTGGATGCTCAGATCTAGAGCTTCACTGAGGTTTTTCTTAATTGCCTTTCCATTACTAATGGGATTCACTTCATTATTACTTCTGCCAAAAGCTGCCTCCAACTTTCAGCCCCCATGCTGGGCCATTTACATGCCTATTTATAATGCACATTTTCACTAAATGCTGAAGTCATGCCACCTCGAAGTTGTGGAAGCTAAATTGGAATATGATCTCTCTAACTGGGAAACACTGACTTAAATTATAATTTATATCCATATCTATAAATCTTTTCTCCAAACCTCACCTTCTCAGGGAGCAGCACCTCCTTTATGGCTTCTCCTCATCCTCCTTGTCCCTCTATCTCCTGCTGCTTCTGATGCTAATCCTCTCAATAGTCTCACAGAGCCATCTTACTGTTTCAACCATATTTACAACTATCTCATCATTTTCTTCATTGAGCAGTTATTTATCTTGTGTTGTTTAACCCCAATAAAGTCTGTGAAATAAGTTTGATGGGTTCCAATTTAAAGGTGTAAAAAACTAAAAGTTAAAAGAGAAAATAAGAGATGAAGAACATCCAGTTTACATAATACCCAAAGTGGGATTGAAACCCAGGCCACCATTCCTGGCCAGAACGGACACAACTGTGGAATCATGCATCATGTCACTGAAGGGCAATGAATAGAGGGGCAGTGGCCACCAAGGTCCCTCGGTGAAATAGTAGACCAAGGACCAGCCCTACAAATACCCAGTGCCTTGTTCTTTCTATTCTTCTTTAACTAAACTTTCTTAAATAGCACATTGTTTGAATAATTGAAGTCTAATCAAAGAGAATGAGCCAGCAGGCAGTGGGTAAAAGGTGATGCTGGGTTCTTTCCTAGCTTCAGGAAGAGAGTAGCCAGTGTTTGGTAGGGCTGCAGAAACCATGTTGTTTTGTTGGCAAAAGGCTTAGTGACTTGTGGTCCAGTGAATTCTATTT
This sequence comes from Erethizon dorsatum, assembly GCA_028451465.1. NCBI lineage: Eukaryota > Metazoa > Chordata > Mammalia > Rodentia > Erethizontidae > Erethizon > Erethizon dorsatum. The sequence goes on along the minus strand of CM051827.1, from coordinate 48,870,961 downwards.
TCTCTGTGAATTAAGTGAGTGTGTCTTGTGAGAGCAGAAAGGTGGCAGGGTAGGAGCTTGGAGTAGAAAATGGAGACAGTTTTCTAGAAACTGGAAATACCTGACCACTTTAGGTGGCTTATCCCTTTCCTATAAAAGCTTGACTGATAATGTGCACCTGCATATGTGTATGTGTGTGTACCTGTGTGTGTATATTTTTGCTCTTGCAAGTGTGTGTGTGTGTACTTGTGTGACTGGTAGTAGAGACATTCAAGAGTTTTCTATTGACATAGAAATGCCTTCAAAGAGTTTACAGCCTAACCAGAGAAATAAGAACAAAAGAGCAACACTGAAAGAAAGGATAAGATGTGTTTCTTTTAAAACCTGAATTATGGGCCGGTGAGATGGCTCAGCGGTGTAAGCACCTGCCTGGCAAGTGCGAGGGCCCGAGTTCGACTCCCGGAACCCACATACGAAAAAGGGGCCGGTGATATCGCTCAGCGGTCCGGGCGCCTGCTGGTGCGCGAGGTCCTGAGGTCGACCCCCGGTACCCACAAAAAAAAACAAAAAACAAAATCTGAATTATAAGGCAAAAGGTAAGTAAATTATGATCTAGCTGGTAGAACAGATGTAATGAAGACTTTAGAAATGGTGATTAAGCAAATATTTATTGAATGCTTACTAAGTGCAAGATTCCATCCTTAATACTGCTTCAATATTACTAAAGGAGACATGGTCTCCTGTTGTAAGACTTTTCAGCCAAGTTTGAAAAGTGCTGCCTTGAGATGAACACTGGAAAGAATAACTACCCTGTGCTCGTTTCCTTTATAAAATATTATCTACCTGAAACATGGGGGAGAAATCAGAATTAGGCAGGAGTGATGATTGCTCTCTTTGGCTTCCCTTTCCTGGTACCCTCCTTGGCTGCTTTTGGTCTGCTTCTCTGTGCCTAGCAGATGGCTATCTATAGAATGGTACCTCCATGCTTCCTGGCCTCTGCTTACGGCTGAGACTTGGCCAGTAGAAAAAACTGATAGTAAATAAGAGATGGTGGAGAGTGAAATGGGACATTTCTTCCCTGTCCCTCCCTACTGCGATACCACCTCTCTATCCTTTGTAGTTCTCTATGGCCACAGCTGCAGCCAGGTGGTGCCTCCTCTGAGATTCTGGTTCTCAGCTGCCTCCAGGATACCTGGCCCTCGGGGGATAAGACCTTCCAATGAGGCTGGATGGTGAAGGGCTAAGAAAATCTTTTTCTTCACCATCCTTTTCTTGTTCCTTCAAATCTGCCACACCTCAATAAGTGATTCCAATATTAAAGACTCTTCATTTGAGCAGTCAGGAGTTCATTTTATTTCCTGTTGGGTAGCTGGCTGATATCCAGGTGGAGGGTTGGGAAGACAGAAATGTTCAGAGAGCAGTGCCTCGTTCTACATGGGTGGGATAGAGTGTGATGCTGGGTAGAAAGAGGTGAGATAAGGAGAAAAGCTGGAACCAAAAGGGTTCTATATGCTGTCTCAGGGAGTTTGCACCAGTGCAAAAAACTAATTGTAATATATGGAGTAAATAATAAAAAAGAATTTAAAAATACGTCTTATGTTATCAACAGGGAAAATATTATGATTAAATATATCAAAATGACAACTGTGGCTGATTTACGGGTTTGCAATAGAAGATAATTTTCCATTCTCTATTTGGCAAATTTTCTCAAATTGATAATGTGGATATTATAACGTGAAATATATATTTTTAAGGTAAGAAATCCTGAAGAGCCTTTCATTTAGAACTCCCTCTAGAACCTTAGTTGCATCTTCTGATTAGTTTGCAGCCTTCCCCAGGGACTCTGTGATTCTGAGCACACTGGCAGCTGTAGCTGTCCGAAGCAGACACATAATGGGCTATGATAGGAGAGATTTCACAGGGAAACACAGAAAGACAGACATTTACTCGACAATTTCTAGCTCTGGAGAAACAAGTTACCTGAAAACAGGTAACTTCACTTCACTAACAGTGCCAAAGCTAGGCTGCTCCTCTGTGCTGAAAGTTTTTGAGTAGGTTCTTAAAAGTGGAGACACCCATCAACAGCACTTGGATATAGCATTTTTGATGAGATGGGGCAGCAGGACGGGCTGTTGTGCTGTGCAGGCAGGGGAGGTCTCAGTCAAACAACTGCACCTATCTCCATTCTGCGTGGGACAATTATAATTATGACCACAAGAACAACAAGAGCTCCATGTATTGAATGTTCATTACCACTGCTTGCTTGATTCAAAAAAATCACCTTGCTCTTTGCTTGAGGAAACAAACAAACAAAAAAAATGAATGTTTTATGGTCAGTGTGCATATTCAATTCAGATATGTTCTTTGTGCCTATGTACGGGCTTGCTATTAACTTTGGCAATATACCTTATAAAAACTGACAGCAAAGCGTCGAGATACTTTCTTTGCCAATGATCATGGCAAGTCCTTTACTCCTGACACTTCTTGGAAATTCCTACCACGCTGTGAGATAGATAGTGTTGTTATTTTTGTTCTATTCATAGGTAAACTAACACTGAGTGAGGATGAGATATTTGCTGACAATGGCATGGCCAAGAGATCTGAGAAGCAGCGTGACTCAGCAGGGCATACTGGGGTTCAAATCCCAGCTAGACCACCGAATCTTTGTGTGACTTTAGACATGTTCTCCACTTGTCTGTCTTTACTTCATCATCTATAAAAGTCAACTAGCAAAAACCTACCTGTCTGGATTAATTTATTGCTAGTTAATTAAAAACACATAAGTACCTGTGTCAGATATATGTAGGTAGAAAATGTTATTTCCTTTCTAAATTCTTCTACTCAATACATTCTCATTTCTAACATGAGAAAACCAACGAGTAGAGAGGAGAATGGCTTTTTCCAAAGACATACAGTTGGTTTTTGGTAAAGGTGTGTACCAGAAAGTACAATGCACTTAATATGTATTGAGAGTGTTACATAACTTCTCGAAGCCTCAGTTTCCTCATAGACACAAAGAATGTAGTAATCTGCTCTTGTCTTTCTGGTATGCTTTCATTTTATGTATGTGCCATTAAGAAAGAAAAACTTTACAAATTAAGGAGTGTAATAGAAGACTGCCCTATGTCTGTGCTCTTAGGTAAGGGAAATAATGAGAAACATCAAGGAAATGTGCATGTCCCAATCCTGGTGAGGTCCTCTTAAAATTTTGAACAACAGGTATTCAGGCTAAGTTGCCTTCTGGATTTGCAGTGCCATTACACCCTCACACCCCTTCCAAAAAACATCCAAAATATCCATAAACAGGAATTTTCATGTGGGCTCAGTTTGACAGTGGCTCTAGATGACTAGCAGAAGCTTCTCTGGAAGAATCTTAACAGCTCAAAGGCAGTTTAGACAATGTGAGATTGATTCCAAATTCAAAGATGTTAAGATAGGCAAAGATACACATCTGAAAATTGATGTAGATATGGTAGTAATTTTCTCATAAAAATGTAAAGAATAATGATTATACACATACACACCCCACATACAGTCTGGTACCAAGTGATGAATATACCATGTATAACTTTGGCAGTAGCTCTGTGTCTTTTAGCTCTGTGGCATGGGGTAGGCCACTTAACAGGAAGGCAAAAATCTGTGGTTCCTATGGTCCTGTCTACTTTCACTTTAATGACTTGTCTTAAGACAGTCTCTCTATATATTTTTTACTTCATTCAAATCAAGCTTCCTTGATTGTACTTGAAGTGCCCCATAACTATTTAGTAGCTCATTTTTCTGGAGAATTAGGAAAAATCAAAATGTCCACAAAATTCCTCTTAATCTGCTGTGATTTCTGTTCTAATCACTTGATAATGTTATCTCCTTTAGCATGGAAATGTATTACTATGCCAACATTCTCCAGCTCTGAAATTTAGTCCTGGATAAAAAAGGCAAAACAATGCTATAAGAAGCCATTTTTCCACACCCAGATTCTAATAATGAGATTGATAATCAGCTTGCAATCTTTTATTTTCATGCCTCAATAAAGGGGAATTAATGAGGGATTGATTCAGTAAAGACTACAAAAGGGTATATCTGCTTTTCTGCCCAGTACTAATTAGGGAAGAGCTGAAGGGCTTTTTGTGGAGAGAAGGCTGTCAGGGAGAGTAAGGAATGGGCAAGGGGGCAAAAGCATGAGCTTCCTACCCATCTTCTTAGCACACCAGTGTGTCCTTCTGATACTATGGACTCTTCAATTCTTTGGGTCAGGTGGGCTGGCAGGACTAAAAGGAGCACATGGAAGCAAGATCAGAGTTTTGCAAAGAAGTCACATACAGAGGGGTTTGTCTCAAAATCCTTCAACCAACTCCACATGACAAAATACGGGCGAGTTCTTCTGAAAGTAAATGCTGCGGACAAGAAAGAATCAAATGAAGAGTTATACTGGTGTAGAAACATGTATTCATCCATCTGTTTACCCAGCAGCAATTGATGGAGCACAATCAATACACTGTACTAGGCTCAGAGGAGCAAGATGATGTCTCCATGCTCCTTGTCATATATCTTTTCTGTCAGATTACTGAAACGACACACAGAAGAGGAGGAAGGAAGGCTCTTCTTCCTATCTTTTTCCTTCTTTCTTTCCTCCCTCCTTTCCTTCCTTATCAGTTAAAAAAAATTTGAACATATACTAGGTGTAGGATTCTCAAAGAAACCCATGATATAATAAACCTATACATTGTTTTCCAGGCTATGTTACAAGATCTTGCTGAGAGTAACTTCTCAACAAAATTCTACCACTTGTGCTGGTAACAAAGATGGTTTAACCATTAGATACTTTTATCACATTTAAAAAATATTTCACACAAATCCCAATTAGTTATTATTTATCTATTTTCATATAATAGCACTAATTTCAGCAGTTTAGTCTAAGAAAATGTCAAGTGATTCATTAATGAATAATTGTGGCTTTTTTCCTAAATAAGTTGATTACTACATTTTCTCAAGAAAACAAGGAAGAAGAAAGCTGAATATTTGGAATGATTCCTGATACTAGATTAGCAAGAAAATTAGGGATTTAGATGCTAATTAATGAAAATATGAATTTCCAAAAAATGCAGCTTTATTTCATATTCTGTTTGAAAGCTCCTTTTTGAAGGACATTGGACAATGAATTTGTGAAAGAAAAACAACCATTAATATTTGAAAGAATGCCTTTAAGACTGTGATCTCAGCATCCCCTTTGCATTAAATACACTGAAATTTGGTCCCTGCCTGCTCCACTGTTCAGTGATGTTGGAAGAACCAAGGAGAGACAATATGTATGAAATGCATTAAGAACTATGCTGTGTTGGCATCAGGATTTTTATTATCAGGCTTAACAATAAACATAAGAAAAGTGAGACAAGCTTTTGGTCTGTCTCATAACTCTTACTCTGATTTAGGGCCACCTGGAAAATAATCCACATCTAGTGTAAGTGTGAAGCTACTGTCTGAACTTCCACTATTTTAGACCTCGAAGGTGGTTTTGAGATTTCGTCTACCACTCTTTGTAGGTTACATCATGTGATGCAAAGAGAAGGGTTTTGATCCCCCTTTAATTGAAGTCCAGCTCACTTACTTATCATCTAGCTGGTATGTGGTCACTTTTCTGAGCACAGAATTCTCACCAGCAAAAATAACTCCCTGGAATATTGCCTCAGAATTATAAAGTACACACAAAAATCACATTTTCAAATGCTTCATGGTGTAAGGAAAAGAAAAATATAAAATACCATGTCTTCTATTTTCTTTAGGAAGGAGCAGACTTGCTAAGGATAATGCTCCTTATAAAAGATTTAGTGAAGCTCAGAGGGGTAGGCAGAAGTGTGCTATGGCTGCATTACCCAGGTTTGGATTCTTGATGTCTCTGAAACATGTAAACACAGATCATTAAAATTCTTGCTCACTCACTGAAACTGGGGCATGCTTCTGTAAACATTTCTGGTAGCTTCCTCAATATCCATTTTTATCTTCTTCCTTGCTAACAAACCCCTAATTAAGTTCATGGTGGCCATATGCCCAACTTAAACAATAAAATTCCTCAGTCTCCTGTTCAGTTTGTGACACAGTTCTTAATGAAACTCTAAATGAAAGACGCTCCTCAGAGGTTTGGAGAAAACTTTTCAACTGCTGACAAAATCAGCAGCATTTACCCTTTGCTCTTTGGTTTTTTTTTTTGTTTGTTTGTTTTCTTCTTATCTGAATATGGAGGCAATTGTGGGGACTGAGTAGCCACGTCACAACTCCACTGAACCACGGAGGCAACAAACCAGCTCTGTAAGTCTTCTTATACGAGGAAATAAAAATCATGACTTGGTTAGGCCACTGAAGTTAAATTTTGATTACATCAAATTGAATGCATATGGTAAGTGATAAAATGACTTTAGAAAGTAATAAAATTCTTCTGTAGCCCCTGACATACCATGTCATATCTCAATAAATATTACTTCTTCCCTTTTTTTCTTGCCAGCTTAGAGAACACATACATGAATTTGGGACAAAATTAGTAAGGATGCTCTTCAGCTACCTTGGTGATGACTAGAACAGGGGTCAATTTGGGAGTAAAACCAGATGAGAAATGGAGGCATTGGGATCTGGGGAAAGGCAGTGGTACCCACATGTCCTAAGCCCTTTCCACATACACTCCCTTTACAAAACAGATTCAACAAGGATAACTTAAACAGGTTGAGATGGACTGGAACTAGTAGCCATCTAGGATTAAACCCCAAAAATGTCTGATTGTGATCACTATATGCCATTTACATTGTGTCCTTAAGAAGACAGGCAAGGTCTTCCATATATTTTGTCTCTCAAAATATATTTTGAGAAGAGACATATATTTTGTCTATCAATATATATTCTAGGTTCCTTTAAGACTTTAATTTTTCCATAAATAAGGAAGGAAAAAAATACAACCTTTACCTTTTTCTCACGAAGTCTCTTTTGTGAGTTTCCAAACATACAGGAAATATACAGTTGTCAACACCTGAAGAGTCAGACAGACAGCTGTTGCTGGGCCATGGGTCACAGTGGTTGTTCAGGTGGCCAAGGCCCTGAAGGCAAAGGTGACGAGTGAACACTTAAGTGAATGAACTGCAGCCTGGGCTCTCCAGGGGCCCTGCTTTGACCTCTTGGTCATGTCTCTCCCTTTCTTATCAGAATTTGCCTAATGTTGGTGGTTACTTAACCTTTCTGTATTTCATTTTGTTCAAATGTAAGATGGAAATAATACCTAACTCATAAAGTTGATGCTGAGTAAACAGCTAAATGCAATTAAGCCCTTCACATGGCACCTATAGTAGGTGCACAAGGAACCTTCGTATTCTTTGTAGCTTTACTTTTCCAGCCTGCCATAACAAGTAGAAACAGGTTTATAATCAGAACAAAATATAGCCATGTTATAAATATGCAGGAGAGAATCAAAACTCTGTGTCCACATCTTTATGGAAAAAGAAAGCTGTTGAAAACTAAGCATCTCAGCTGTTTCTGAGTTTTCTCATTAACATTTGTTTGCTCTTTTCGATTCCTTTTGTTTTCTGCTATCAGATAAGTAGTAGCAGGTGCCAAAGTTGAAGAAAAAATATGGGAGAAAAAAAATTAAATGGGATTAAAGATATCTCTTTATTAACTCTTTTTCTCCCTGAAAATCATGGGGGACTACTTGTAAAAGGCATGCAATTCAGGAAGCAAATCCACTGCTGCAAAAGAGTCAGTACCATGATGGCTTCTGCAAGGTTGGGCTGAGGCTGCCCAACTGTAGCAGGTGAATCTCAATGGGGCCTGAGTTATCAGGTTATGGGTGATAAGCTGCGTGAGGAACAGAGTGACCAGTCACCCTAGTTTCCATGGGAATTCTTCTTTTTTGCCATTAAAAGTGCCAGTTTCATTCCTCACTTTGGGAAAACCAAGATGTCTGGTCACCATAGCAGGAATAAGATCCAACAGAGGGTGACATACCCAACAGAAATATATCCACATAATTATAGTAGACATTTAACCCCCACCCACCTTTCTCCTTGTGCCTTTGTTGATGATCTAGCCTCAGTCACTCAGCAGTAAAAACTACCTGGTCAGGCAGAGAAAAATTATAAAAGAGCTGTGGCTACTTGTCTTCTACTCTAGCTTTCTCTCCACAGTGCATTTCTGGAAAATTCATGGGTGCATTTTTCTCTCTGCAAGCTGAAAGCTGACCTGCACTAGTGCTGGAGCCAGCAGTAGGGTACCATCATCTCGGAACAAAGACGTAACCAATGTGGACACCGCAGCTGCGGGTGGCACTGGCCACACTTGTACCATCAGTGAGCCAGGCACCAGCAAGCACAGCAACTTCAAAGTCACTGCCTACATGGATGCAGTATGTGAGACAGATAAGTTTCTCACATGCACATAAACACACACACACACACAACCACTTTTGAGCACTGACAGTGTTCATGCATTTATATACGTTCCCATTAGATCCTTCAACAACTCTGTTAAGCAGTGTAGACCACAGAAAACTGAGACTCAAAGATAATTTTGCAAGAGACTGTGGTTTTCAGTTTGAATTGCACTAATAACTAAGTGAATCTCTCTTGTATATGACTTTTAGCTGCACATTTTACATTTTTTATTCATCTACAAAACAAGTCTTCTGTATTTCTCAGGGTAATTTTTAGGAGAAGATAAAAGAATAAGAATAAAGTTACTTCATATAATTTTATCCAGATATTATCACATCTCCTTCTACATACACATACATACTAATGTATTTAGTAGCTTTGAGCAATTTATTTAATCTTTCTGCCAACCAGTTAACCAAGAAATAAATTAGAGGTGGGGACCTGGTTTGAGGCTTTTTCGAGTTCCATCATCTCTTCTTCAAGCCACACCAAAGAAACAAGGAAACACACAATGTTAATACAAATGTAACTTCTAACTAGAAATTGCATATTCTAACTTCATTCCAAGCCCCAGTTTCCCATCTATACATCTAAAGTTCTACTATTTACCTTTGTATTTGAAATATACACACAGCTAAAATACTCATGCCTAGAATACTGATTAAATTCCAAGTATTTGTGAATGTTAACTAGGATATTTTATCTAACAAAGAGAAATGTTTCAAATTATAATTTGTATCTTGATATTTAGTGGGATTGCGTTCTTTATCTTCTCAACATTATGCAGTTGTTTTGTAGTAATTCTCTTTTTTTTGGGAGGGCTTATTTTAATACCTGGTAATATCTCATTCTTTTCTTTTCTTTTTTTTTTTTTTTTGGTACCAAAAATCGAACTCATGACATCGTGCTTACCAGGCACCGTGCCACTGAGCTATATCCCCATCCCCTCTCATTTTTCTTATGTATATATTTTTTTTTTGTATATCAGAGTAAGCTAAATGATGGCAAGGTCAAGGCAATTTGTCATTTGAAGGTTGATTTCAAAACTTTATTTTAATTTGCATGTAAAAAAAATGAACTGTTATTTGATACGGACATACATCAATATGTAGTAGATCCATGTCTATCTCAAAATAAAAAGGATCTGCAAAATCCTAAAATTATTTACATTAAATATAAAATTAGTTTTGAAAATATACTAGTTTTCAAAAAGGCCACCTGCAGTTCCCACATTTAGCAAAGAAGTAGTATTTTGCTAGTGGCAAAACAAATCCAAATATCAAGTTACATAATGTTACCAACTAAGATCTCAAGAAGTTCAAGGAATTTTGAGGTAAACACACATATCCTTTTTTGTATTTAGGCCCTGAGATAGATATAGAAATAGCAAGGCTTTCTCATTCCAGGAGCCGCTAATGTCACTAATGTAATTAATAATAGCAATAAGCAAGAGTTAAATTATTTATGAGATAGTTACTGAAAAGAATCAGAGTTGCTCATTCATGGGTGTTTGCCAAGTAAGCAAGGGCTTAGAAAAGCCCAGAATCCACATGGTTCAGGCACAGGTCTCCCTGCATATAGACTGGATTGTCTCCTTGCAACCAATAGTACATCCTGCACCCACCCTTCCAAGTTCTCATTAGTCCAAATCTTGTATTAGGGAACCATAGACTCTTGTGGTTGAAAGGGACATTAAACTCATCTTCAGTGCTTGAATTCCTTGTGTAACCTATGGGCCCTGTGGTTGTCTGGGCAGTGAGCAGAAATCTTCCGTCAGGAAGACGTCATTGCCTTTGGAGCGGTCTAATTCTTTGGGTGGTATCACTCAGGGGATTCTTCATCATATTAATATTTGCTTTGTTCTAGATTCTTTTTGCTGCTCCCCTTCTTCCTTATATCCCTTTTTCTTTCTTCTGTCTTTACAAAAATAATTACTAATCGCCAACCATCTGACAAATATTGTACTAAAACTTGGGATGACAAATCCAGGGTTAGTTTAAAATGAATGTCTCTGTCATGAAGAGACTGTGGAAACAGACTAAAACACAGGAAAGACAGTATTGGGGTCTGTGAGTGTTGACACGAAGAAGAGACAAAGTACTATTAGTAGATAGAAATAGACCCTCCCAATCTATTCTTTCATTGGGCAAAGCCTGCAAAACAGGCTCTTGATTAATAAACAGGGTTTAAGCAAACAATGAAATGGAAAAATGCTATGGACATTTCTTTCTTGGAGGGTTGCCAGAACTCATTTGTCCCTCTAAAGATGGCACATTTTTCTTTAGAAAGAAAATGTTCTGTTTTTGTTGGTCTAGATATCCTGACTCACCAAATGGTGATGGTGAACATGATATAAATTGCGCCAATTGCAGTCCTTCTCCAGGGGTTTTAAATCTTGACTCGATATCTTAGTTCATTGGAAATGCCATTACAACATACCTTAGACTGGATAGTTTACAAACAACAGAGATTTTTGCTCACAGTTCTGGAGGATGGAAAGTTTAAAATCAAGGTGTCAACGGGTTAGATGTTTGGAGAGGTTCTGTTCCTCAGAGATGGCTGCTGCTGTGTGTCTTACGTGGCGGAAGGGCAGGGCCTCTGTAAGTCTCTTTTTAAGGACTCTAATCCCTTATGGGAATCACCTGCTAAAGTCTACACTTCTTAATACTACTTAATACTTCTTAATACTAAAGATAGGCTTTAATATATAGTGTTTTGGGAGGCCACACTCAGATCACAAGAGCTGAGTTACAGAGCAAAGGAAAAGCCCCTTGGGGTAGACTTGCTGTGTGATACTCGGACAAGATGGTCAAGGGGCCCATGCTGCTCAGACTCTGCTATTCTGGATCCTCCCCGTGCTGCAAAACCACTTGATAAGTTTCTGATAAACTTCAGTTTCCTTAATCTAGTAAGAAACTGTATCCATTATGAATGGGGTAATTCAGCCTGAAGCAAAAATGTTGTTCTGCACTGAAGGCATGGTGCATGCAAAAACCTGAGGGCATGAAAGAAGCGGATAGTATATTTGGAAAATGAGGTTTAGAGAAAGAGATGAAAATTTAAGGATGGATTCACTGGGAAACAGAAAGAGAGAGAGAGAGAGGGAGAGAGAGACTGAGAGAAAAATTCTGATTGAATATCTCATGCAAACTTTTCAAGAGCTGAGAAATGAAGGCATCTTAAAATTTTATTCCTGATTTTTCATTCTTATCTTTATTTTTAAAAAGGAGGAATTCATGTCCAGAAGTTTACGGCATTCATTCAAGAATGTACCTGCTGATGCTGGAGCTGAATCTAAAGGCCTATTGACAGATGATTAGACTCACCTGAACATGACACCTCCCCGCCCCTTTTAATGGAAATAAAAATGATGTTAAGTAATTTTGTTCTCCCAAAATAGACATCAGAAAAGCAAAATAAAAATAAAATTGTGCCCAAACACAATATGGTAACAATAGCTCAAAGTCAGAAAATTTATTGTTATCACATTAAATAAACAGGAGCATCCCCTAAATATTAGAAGAAAAATTGATAAAGTTCAACATCTTAATCTGATTCAGTATAAAAACTGAGTAGATAATGCCCTTTATTTTCTAATACTAACTACTCATGATAAATGGAGAACACTATATTTAATTACGAAAATGTGGTGAACATCCTTCAAGGTTAGAGGCAGGAGATTTCAGATATTACTCATATTGTTTAGTGTGTACTTGACAGCATACAATGCAGTAAGAAAAGCAAAAAAAAAAATTAAAAGGAAATGTAAAGATTGGAATAGAAAAGTCAAAAGTATAATTAGATGCAGATGACAGTATGATGTACTTAGGATATCAAAGAGAATCAGCAGAAAAACTGTTGAAACTAGTTAGAAAATGCAAATAAAATTCTCAGTTCAGTTCAATATATGCAATCAAGAATGTCCCTCTATTCCAATAACCAAGCATAAAATGCAAAAGAAAATGAGACCATTTACAACATTACCAAAAATACACTCAAGTGTTTGAGAATTAAACTAATAAAGAATCGACAATCATTTTAAGGAGATAAAAATGTAAGTCTTACTAAAAGACTTATGGGAAGTCTAAAATAAATACTCTCTATATTTATGGATAAAACTGTTTTCCCTTATAAAGAAGAAACCTCGGGCCAGTGATATAGCTCAGCGGCATAAGCGCCTGCCTGGCAAGTGCGAGGTCCTGAGTTCAACTCCTGTACCCGCATATAAAAAATAAAAAAAGAGGAAACCTCTTCTCCCCTAATTTAATCAATTAATCTAAAGTAGTTTATTGAAAGTGCCAGTGAAATTTTAGGGGGAAATTGGAAAAATATATTTGATGTCCAACAATAATTGAGATCAATTCGATTCCCAGTACTAAAAAGAAAAAAAAAAATTGAGATCAAATTTAAAAACAGAGGGCCGGTGAGATGGCTCAGCGGCTTAAGCGCCTGCCCGGCAAGCGCGAGGGCCCGAGTTCGACTCCTGGATCCCACATACGAAAAAGGGGCCGGTGATATCGCTCAGCGGCACGGGCGCCTGTTGGCGCGCGAGGTCCTGAGGTCGACCCCCCGGTACCCACAAAAAAAAAAAAAAAAATTTAAAAACAGAAGCAAAGTTGGGGTTTGGCGTCCAAACTTGGCTATGCGGTAGTGGTGGGCTATGAGCTATGCAAGTTTGGAAACACAGTGGACCATTTGTTTGCCTGTCAGTCTTCTGGGAGGAAGTTTTCAGGCCACAACACTGGGAAGGGAAACTCAGGTGGAAACCAAGAAACTGAGCTGGGGAGCCAGGGCTGGGAGTCTGGGAAACTTACAAGGATTTAGTACACACTGCTGCAGGGGAAGAGCCACCGAGGGAGCACCGGAGATCAGCAGAGGGGCCCCCAGTCTCCACTTCAGTTCTGATAAGCAGATGTTTAGGAGGAAAGTGTAGTAGGCCTAGGAGAAAATCATCTGGAAGAATTAAACCAATCAGGGCTTAGTGATGACAGTGATGGATTAACCAAGGATTGACCACCGTCTTGAGGCACATAGGACCAAGAACAGGAGGCCCACATCACTGAGTCAACAATTGATTGTTTAGAAAAATGCATTAGGATGAATCAAAGGGGAAATTTTTAAAAAGCCATATATGGCAATAAATTTCAAATGGGCTGGGCCAGTGAGATAGCTCGAGTTCAGCGGCACAAGCGCCTGCTCAGCAAGCGCGAGGTCCTGAGTTTGACCCCTAGTACCCACATTAAAAAAAAAAATTCAAATGGGCTTAAAATTAATATACAGTTCATGGATGAAAATGTCTGTCTTCATGGTATTGAGATTTAGAAGGAATTCTTAAAAAATTCAAAAGGAAAACATAAGGTTTAAAGACAACTATTACAGATTTGATTAAAAATAAAGGTGCCTATTGTACAAAGAATATCAGAGAAACAAAGGTTCTGAAGAAAATATTTCAATGACCTATTCTTAATTGAAGTAGTACTCAGAGTATGAAGCACCACTTACAAATCAGGAAAAATAATGGTTAGTAAGTGCAAATTGATATTTCAGTATTAATAATAGCAAAAACTCTTTTACAATAGCAAAAAGTAATCAAATACATATTTTATTTTTAAAATTTAAACTGTCTTATTTTAATCAGTAAGTTCATATTTTAATCATGAATTGTTGGAAATCCGATTATAGTGAAATATATCTTTCTCCTTGGTCCCCACAGCTCCCAGTTCCGATGCTTCTGCCCCTTGGGATGGCAGCTGTTGTTGCTTATATATTCTTCCATGAACTTTTCATGCATTATAAAAGTAAGTGCAAATATTGTTTCATCTAAATTTAATTTAACCATACCACTTAGAGATCTTCTGTGTCAGTACTTATAAAAAACTTCCTCATCTTGTGTTTAAAAATCAGCTACTTGTTGAAATGACTACAGAACAAGAAAATCTTTCCCAGACAAGATGTTTTTTCCAATAAGAAGTGCCTAATTAAATTACAGTACAATTACATAACGGAATGTTATAAATCATTAAAAAGAATGAAGGAACTTTCCTCAGAGAAGTTTGCCCTTGCTTAGTAAGCAACTTCCTATTTTTTTTTTTTGTGGGTACCGGGGGTCGACCTCAGAACCTCGTGTGCCAGCAGGCACCCATGCCACTGAGCGATATCACAGGGCCCTTTTTTCGTATGTGGGATCCGGGAGTCGAACTCGGGCCCTCGCGCTTGCCAGGCAGGTGCGTACACCGCTGAGCCATCTCACCGGCCCTCAACTTCCTATTTTGTGTGTGAATTGAGGTCTCTTTTTTCCCCTCACCCAGTTTCATTGTTACCTATAATGCTGCACCAAAATATAATGTCCATGAGGCAGAAATATTGCTTTATTCCTGAGAAATCTCTAGCAACATGGTGAGTACCTGGCCTAGTAGAGGTTCTCAGTACATATTGTTTTAGTGAACATCCTGATACTGATAGAAATGTGCTGTTTGCAAGTATATGTGGAACTTGAATTGCTACAATTAGATTGGCTGGGATGAAAGATACATGCCACTGGAATTTAAAAGATATTGCTCGGTTGTTTCCCATATATATTATAGTAACTACAGTCTACAATATATGAAACTGTTCTTTCCCCATAGTTCTGCCAACATTATATTTCAAAACTTTAGTAATATTTGAAACCGATACAAATATATGTGTATATACAAAACATTGATGAACTTACCACTTCATAGCCACTACATGCATAACCGTTAAAAAATTTTGTAATATGAATGAGAGAAAAGGACCCTTATGTTCATCCAGGGACAATGCTATCTTCTAGAAAAAGGTTACAAGTATTTTGGAGAGCAAAATTATATAACTTTTTAAAGTCAGATTTCCATAAAACCCAAGACAACTATTTACTGTGCTAGTAATTGGTATGGAGATAGTATGTGTATGAATGTCAAAGATCTGCTAAGTTTTACCTAAGAAAAAAAAACATTTCTTAGTATTTCTTCATCTGAGAAATGTGTATTCATCTCAGATGCCCATTTTTGGAGTGGGTCTTTAAATTTGGGAGGTCTGATTTTTTTGAGTTCTTTATATGTTCTCGATAGTAATCCTTTGTCTGAGGAACAGCTGGCAAACAAAAAAATGTGCAACATCACTAGTCATTCGAGAGATGCAAATTAAAACAACACTGAGATACCATCTCACCCCAGAAAGAATGGCTACTATTAAGAAATCAACTAATAACAAATGCTGGAGGGGCTGTGGGGAAAAAGGAACCCTTCTTCACTGTTGGTGGGAGTGTCGACTGGTACAGCCACTGTGGAAGTCAGTGTGGAGATTCCTCAGAAAACTAGGGTTGGAGGTCCCATTTGACCCAGCTATTCCCCTTCTGGGCATCTTCCCAGAAGAATTAAAAACATCGTACCACAGCGATATATGTGCACCCATGTTTATAGCAGCACAATTTGTAATAGCCAGATCTTGGAAACAACCCAAATGCCCATCAACTGAGGAATGGATAAGAAAGATGTGGTATTTTTATACAATGGAGTACTATTCAGCCATAAAGAAGGATAAACTGGAGACTTTTATAGGTAAATGGATGCAACTCGAGAAAATACTCATAAGTGAAATAAACCAGAAGCACATGTGTAAGCATCGTATTATCTCTCTAGTATGAGAAACTGAAAGAGTAAATAAGATCCAAAATGTACAATAGATATGGTGAATCAAAAAGAAACTGGTCAAAAGGAAAGAGAGACTGGAATAGGGAAAAGAAAGAAGGGAAAGGGAAAAAAAATTGTATATATATATATAAGATGGTTAAGATAGATACACTACCATTTTTACTTAGTTCATTGAAGAGTAAGGTTTGTGCCAATAATGTTTGGACAATTGAATGCTAATGTCTGGTGTCCTGAATAACTAACTTAAAGATAGTAATACGTAATGTATTAACCATTGTTACCCTCCTATTACGTTGTTTTGAAAATTTGTTCTTCTTTTGATTTGTTTTGTATTTTTCTTCTCTTTAAAATAAAAAAAAAACAAAAAACAAAAAAAAAAACATTTCTTTCTTTAGGAATGGAATATTGGAAAAGATACTTATAATTCTGCCACTAGCCGGACTGTCTAGAAGTGATTGGAATCAACCAGATATTGTGAGATCACAAGGCTTAGAGCACTGGTTTAGAAGAGTCTTTGAGGACACAGTGAGCCTTAGAACTACACTACATCCAGGCATGCATGCAAGGAACAGTAAAAGTCTACATTGGTTAGAATACTGCAAGTTGCTTTCTTTTCATTCATGTGGACAAAATATTTTAAATGACAGAGAATTTACTTAGTTTTATCCATTTTCTAGAAATTTACTCTAAGGCCCAGAGAAGTAAGGTAATTTACACATGTTTATACACCAGAAACTAAGCTTATAAACAAATCAGTTAACAGAATACCGTGTAGAGTTTACTAGCTGAGTAAGTGGAAATAGGAATTTCATCTTACATGAAATCTCGAACTCTGAATCTAGCCATCACATTTTCTTGCTTTCACATATTTGATCTGCTGTGCTGGGTAAGTGTGGTGATGGCACAGTAGAGGGGGCACTAAGTTAGAGTGAGGTGATTGACATTTGCAAGTCTTCCCCATAGGCTTCCTGGTTAAGGATGAATCATTGATTAAGGATGGATTATCAGAGGTTCAGTTTACTCTTATTTACAGTGGAAGTGACAGGACTTTTCCTAACGGCCTTAAAGTTGTTGAAAGGCCCCATGTTTAACAGTTGAATGCATAGGACACAGAATATACAAACTACAAAACACTAAGTGGTAGCATCACTGGTAATTTTTTTCCCTTGAGAGTTTAGGTAAATCATGTAAACTCTAAGTCTTAGTATTATAATAATGACTGGAAAAACTTAGAGCAAAACATATTTGGAAGGTTTTCGTGGTAAATTGATTTTTATAAGTATTGCAAATATGTATTTGTCTTCTAATTTTCTATATATAACATACATTAATTTTGTAACCATAAAGAAGCTATAAGAACTATTAAAAATAATTAACCAAGCTTCTCCCAGTGCAGACGATTTGTGCTCCCATTTCAGTAGTCAGGTGTGTTCAGACTTGATAAGGAAATTGTTGTCTCCAAAGGGCACTTTCATTTAAATGTTGCATGAATCTATGTGAAAGGCAAGAGGTTAGCATTTAATGGAAGTCTGTTTATCCACTCTGGGGCTCGCACAGCCAAGTCATGAAAAACAGAACAAAATGTGAAAGATTCCTGTTGAAGGTTATATCTTATAACTACAAGCATATGTGTAACAGTTTGTCTGTTCAAAATCAATTTCACATTCATTAACTTGTATTAAATTTATAATTATTTTAATATAATTAAGGCAGTTTTTTTTTTTTGGTAATTTTTTTTCCCTCAGGCAACAAAGGTTCAGAAAAATAGAATTGTCCAGAAGTCATAAGCTGTGAAAAGGTAAACATGATCTCAAACTCAGGTTTGTTACTTCTAAGTGTAAGAAACTGTTCACAAAAATAGTAATGGTAATAATAGTTAACAATTATTGGTTTTCTACTAAATACTTTACTATTTATTCTATATTATCTAATTTAACTTTTCTAATAAGCCGGCCAAATAGGCACTATTATGCCCATTTTGCATCAGGCGAAATAAGTTAAACCCGAGAAAGAGAGATTTGCTCAAAATCAAACAAGAAATGCATATGCTGGACTTGAACACAGATTTATCTGACAGTGAAGCAGCCCCTTTTGTATACTAGTGACTTCTGTACCCAGTCAGATGGTAATATTGCTGTCTTAATACAAACTGGACAACTCACATGACTTTTTCCCCATCATCTTAGCGTGATGCTCTGCCTTTGTGAATCCTTTCTGCAACAGCTGTCACAAAACGTTACTTTCAGTTTTGTTAGATGGATATCCAGTTCCCCAGACAATATTGTAATAAGATAAAGAACGTGGGCGGAACTTAGGCACTTGGCCCAGGCTAAAGTTCTCCATTACTTGCTTATGCTTCTGTGTGCAAAACTCGCTTGACAAAGTCAGTTTACACTAATCCCCAGTTTCCTGGTATAAAATAGGTGGATCACCACATCTTCTGCCCATTCATATATTTTTAGTGAAGGTAAAAGTAAATGCTTATCTCTGTAAGTTGTTATTAAAATGTATATGTATATATAGTAAATATAGTATATATATATATACTATATAGTACTATATACTGTATATACTATAGTATATATATATATATAGTAAATACATATGTATTTACTAAAATGATAATATTTAACATTTTTAAGGGGTTAAGGTTGGTTGACTTACATACATTATATTTCATACAACACCATCAAAAAGTAAATAAAATATTCCCCACATTGCATATGAGGAAATGAAGGTAGAAGTCATTTAAATAATTTGTTCAAGGTCATGTACTTGTCACAGAATATTTTCTTTGTCTGTGATAAGTTCATTTAGATTAACTAATGGCATAGAGATTAACTCCGTAGAGAGAAAAAAAATATCACACCAAATGTTATTTCATCCCAAATAATTTCGGAGCAACATGTGATTTAATTACAGTGCTGAGACATCATGCCAGCCTACCGTTTCTCTCTATTATGGGAAGGAGATAAAATACCAGCTGGTCTCACAAGCCAAGACTGGACAAGTTGACCAAGTTGAGGAATTAGTTATTTGCTGGAGGCATCAACAAAGGATTTTCATCTCGGCTGCTCAACATTTTCTATCCAGTGCCCATTTCTTATCTCAGATGCAACCCGCAAATGTTTGTATTGTTTATTCATTAATTCATCTGCATATAAAATCTGTCCTTTAGAAGAGTCTTTTAAAGGACATATTATTAATTTTAATCATAGCATTAATTTAGATTTTGTTTCTCCTTACATGTCACTCATTCATTCCTTTATTGAGTAAATATTTGTTGAATATCAATGATCTGTACAAAATTTTGATTCAAAGACCAGGAATACAGATATGGACCACTTAGGGTGTTTTTTCTTTTCATCTAGTGTTCAGGAATCACCTGATCTAAAGTCTGTAAAGAAAGAATAAATGTTATCATCCCAGCCTCTGAACACAGATAGCAAATATTATCATTTTAACTGTAAAATCAGTGGCTTGTTTTTTTTTTTTTGTCTTGTGTGTATTTATTATTCAATTTATATTTTTATTAGTACATGTTTGCAGTATATAGTGATTACATTCTTCATTGGTAACTGGTATATGTACATAACACATTTCAATTCTTTACTCACCCCTCCCCTTCCATCTCTTGGTCCTATTCCCACTTGCAAAAGATCTATCTCCCTATTTCCTATTATCTACCTGGTTTGTGACTGAGGTTCCCTGGTCACTGGCCTACAAACCAATGACAACTGAGAAGAATCTCCAAGGCAGTGTATTCAAATTATAAATTTCTCTTTCACATGTACACTAAAATACCTGGTTCTGAATTGGGACCCAAAAACCTCTTCATGGTAGGAAATGCTGATACACATTTAGTTTATAATCCATTGAGTGTATTAATATATACTATTTTCAGAGAAAATGATAAAAGTTTTGGATCTTTCCTCACTAAAATATACACACCTATGTAAAATATAAACTTTACACATAGTTGCAGAGAATATATGGAATTCTGACAGCCTGTTTATGTGTCCCTTAGAAGATGTGGAATAAGATTAAGAATTCACAATCTAGAACTATTTCCTCATTTTGCACCTTAAGAAGATAGTCTTGACACAGGATGGACATCAATACTTATCTAAAGGAGTGGGGAAATTGAGGCCTAGAAAAGGTGAGATTCGCTCAGTGTAACTCAATGACTGAGAGCCATTCTTTGTGGGGAAAAGTCATTTCCATAGTTCTCTCTTTGGGAAAGAGGATTTATCAGATTGGTCAAAAATGTGCAGGTTATATTTAGTTAAAATAATCATGTTGAAGAAAATGAAAAAGAGACTCAGCAGGATTTAAAGGAAGGCAGACTGAAACTTGCTGGGTGTTAGAGAGCGTGGTTTATGAATCCTCTTTTCCTGAGCTGCACATATTTTATAATTACTAAGGTTTAACCTTAGAGACAGAAGATAAACATTTATCATGTACTGGTGAGTGATCTACAGTGGCACGAAGCTATGGAAGGGGATGTCAATGACTATGTTTGTTACATTATTTGAGTTTCAAGTTTTAGGTCCAAGACATACAGAGAGAATGTCCCTTGCATAATGATTTGAGACTTGTGCTATGAGAATTAAA
This sequence comes from Erethizon dorsatum, assembly GCA_028451465.1. Lineage (NCBI taxonomy): Eukaryota > Metazoa > Chordata > Mammalia > Rodentia > Erethizontidae > Erethizon > Erethizon dorsatum. The sequence continues at coordinate 48,850,293 of CM051827.1, read as the reverse complement.
GTTTTTAGCAGCTGTACTTTGGCCTTTACTGTATTCTGACCTCTTAATCTGTAAATAATATGACGAAATGCTCCTCCCTCTTGACATATGCACAGATACACTCAGAAGGAGTGGGTTAGTGGAAAACGTTTAGGTTTCTGTTCAGGACTAATAAGTTCAGATGAAATAAATCACTAGAGTATGTTTGTCCATAATCATACTGAGGTCGTGGATGTTACAGGTAGATACTTCTAAGACATTCTTATTTAGATTACATTTGGTTTTAGTAGGTAGCTTTCAAACTCATGTTCATAGAACCCCAAAACCTAGTGGGAGGAATGGGAAGGAACTAGGCCTGGGGGTCAGGATTGGTGAGGACAGAGAGGGTGCCTTGAACCTACAGACCATAACGTATTTTCCTTTAAATACCGAGCTTTGGCATAGCACTTTACTTGAAATGAAAAGCTGTATGAAAATCATTGTATGAATGTAATATTTACTTTTCTAAATCTTCTTTAATCAAGTTATGTTCAAAAATGACTTCTGCAAATAGAATATAAGTCTGTAGTTTGTTCAGCCTTTCTGAGGAAGCCCAAGTTCCCCAGCAATGTGATCTGGATAGGGAACCACTGTCATCAGGAGCCACTATTCACAGAGAAACAGTCTCACCTGAGTGTGCCCTCATAGTATGTGTGGTGGCGCAGTTCCAAAACTCATTCTGAAGTCAGGTACCTCAGAGGACTACCTAAGCTGTGAGAAAGCAGCCAACACTAAATGGGATAGTCCTGCTACAAGTAGCACATAGTAATGCAAGAACAATGCTGAACTTAGACAATCATTCTCTAATCACTTCTCCACCATGAGCCAGGTCTTCCAAATCTTGGGCAAAGCAGTTTAACCTGTGAGTTTCATTTTTCTAATCTGCATAGTTACAACAATAGTCCCCATTTTGTAAGTGGATGTGAGAGTGAAATAAGCTAGCACGGTTAACTGAATGTGCTGTAAATTATATGTAGTCCCCTTCAGAACTTTTTGGAGGGGTGAGAAGGATGGATAAGAAAACCTTTACTGTGACAACTTTACTTTGAGAACCCTATCAGGACAGCTTGAATGGGAGGACAAGAGACTGACCTCATGGCTTTGGGATGACATATGGACAATCAAATGGTCAGATGAGTGACTTTCAGGTTTCTTTTTTTTTTTTTTTGTGGGTACCGGGGGTCGACCTCAGGACCTCGTGTGCCAGCAGGCACTCGTGCCGCTGAGTGATATCACTGGCCCTTTTTTTCGTATGTGGGTTCCGGGAGTTGAACTCGGGCCCTCGTGCCTGCCAGACAGGCACCTACGATGCTAAGCCATCTCACTGGCCAACTTTCAGGTTTCTTTTCAGAGAGTTTCAAGATCAAGCATTCCTGAGATTGAGGACATTCATCAAGACTCTAGTCTTTGTAAACCCTGAGACACACTAACTTAGTAAGTACAGGTATTTCCCCCAAAAAAGAATAAATTAAAATTTGATCCAATTAAAAATTAGATTTGGGGCCGGTGAGATGGCTCAGTGGCTTAAGCACCTGCCCGGCAAGTGCGAGGGCCCGAGTTCAACTCCCGGAACCCACATATGAAAAAGGGCCGGTGATATCGCTCAGTGGCACGGGTGCCTGCTGGTGCACGAGGTCCTGAGGTAGACCCCCGGTACCCACACACACACAAAAAAAATTAGATTTAAAAATCATAAAGCATGAAAAGAAGTGGGGGTGACTTCCACTATTCTCTATGCAATGCTCTTTACATAAATGACATTGGGGCTCATACTAATAAGCAATAAGCATTCTGACCATATAATGAGTTGAGATTCATAGGAGATCCAGATACATGGTAGAAGCCTGAGGGAGGCATGAATGCAAGCTAATTACCATGATGGGGCTGCTATAATTACCTTGCTATTTCATTTCCTTGAATGCACTTTGCAGTAGTAGCTGAGTTAAAACAAATCTGGTGGAGGCCTAGAATTACCAAGGAACTCTTTACTGGAATAATACTAGAGAATTTCATATGGGTTTAAACGGTTTGATAACTCTGAGGGGGTATTTGTGCAAAAACAGATTTTTATTTTCTTGGCCAATCCCTTTTGATAACTACCCCTTTCTATAATTTCCTACCATACAGTTCTCTGTTAAGAAAATATAACGCTTCCTTTTCTATAGTCATCAGTACTTTCTCATTGTAAAATTGAATCTATAGCATTTTGAGCATCTTTTTATTAACTGAAGCATCTTATGAAATTGGGCACCATGAGGGCAAAAACTACTTGTTTATTATTTAATATCACATGCCTGATGCCTACTATCATCTTTTCATATTAGTCATTCTGGTAAGTGTGCTGTATCCCATTGCTTTTTTTTTTTTTTAATGTGGGTACCAGGAGTCAACCTCAGGACCTCGCACTTGCCAGCAAGCGCTTGTGCCGCTGAGTGATATTACCGGCTCCTTTTCTCCTTTATGTGGGTTCCAGGAGTCAAACTCAGGATGTCTTGCTTGCCGGGCAGGCGCTTATGCCGCTGAGCTATCTCTCTGGCTCTCCCATTGCATTTTTCCTTGCATTTTCTTGATGATTGACAGGTTGAGCAATTATTTTATTCCAATATCCTATTTGTGAAGCACTTGTTCAAGCCATTTGCCCATTTTTCTGTTGAGTTGTACACATTTTCTTATTGATTTATAGCTAGAAACTCAATATATTATGGTTATAGTATACATGCAGTGCATATAATGGCTTTATATACAACATATAGAAAACATATTTGTTACATATAAAAATATTTTTTGCACTCACTTTTCTTTTAAATCATTCATTAAGTGAAAATTACTTATGACATATCTAACATGTAAATTCCAAAAACAATGGTAGTTTTATAAATTAATAAAGGTTATTTTATTTTTATTTATTTATTTATTTATTTTGTGGGTACCAGGGATTGACCTCAGGACCTTGCGCGCCAGCAGGTGCCCATGCCACTGAGCGACATCACTGGCCCTTTTTTTGTATGTGGGTTCCGGGAGTTGAACTCGGGCCCTCGCGCTTGCCAGGCAGGCGCTTACACCACTGAGCCATCTCACCGGCCCAATAAAGGTTATTTTACAAATTGTTTATATATGTTTACAGAAAAAAATAGGATGCTAGTTTTAGGATAACAAGTGACAATCTGGGAAGATGTGTGGTTGCTTTCTGCTTCTGAATCACCTGCCATCTTTCACTTAGACATTCTGAGTATAAAAGTTGCTTTGTAGTATATCTTTTACAGATGAAATATTCTTCATCATTACATATATCAGCTAAACAGGGCTCTCACATTCCCTTAAATGTTAAGTAGCTCTAAAAATAGAAGTTGTAAATATATCTTTTAAATGTGTATCTGAGAATATGTATTTTCTAATTGATAAATACTAATTTCTTCCAAAACAAAATTTGTGACAAGATAGTGTATTCATTAAGTAACTTTTAATATTCAAATACTCTTTTTAAACAAAGCTCTTTGTTCAAAAATTTTAATTTAGTAATACGTTGGGCCTTGTTAACTGCTGCTTTATCTCATAAAGGTAAAACGAGGTTTAGCTTTTTCTTTGACAGATTAACCATATGACGACCAACAGGGCATGAAGTAATGGTGATAAATGAATGGTTAAGGGGTGGATACATATCCTTCCACATGAAAGAGGATCATCTAGTGAAGCAGTATTTAAAATAAAAGCATATTCCACTAAGTTAATTAATACAATAATATTTTCATTTAATCAGTAAACCAGTGAACACCTGGCTAATCAGTCCACTGATGATATTTATTATCTCAAACTGTGGTGGTCCCTTTACTCTACATGAACTACACAAGATAGAGTCCCTTTCCTCTGCATCCATACATAGTCTAGCACTGGAGATAACCCATGGGATTGAAATTAAATGTACAACAGTGTTTGTCATGAGCTGTGTAGAGATTAAGGGCTTTTGAGAAGAATTGAAGCTCATGGAAAGATGATCTTTCTGAGAGAAGCTACAAAGGATTGGGACACGAAGAGCAGCCATGTAAAAGATGGTCTATACCAAATCTTTTCAATATTGTACACTTAACCACCTTTAAATATTAGTTTTAAATTTATTAGAATAATAGAATGCCAAAAATCTCATTTCTTCCCTTGGTATAGCCTCATGTCCCATATTCAATCAGGACATTTTCTTCATCTCAGAATGTGATTAAATGGGTATGATACAGACAAAAGAGCTTGAACACCATGCAGGCATAAAATATAGAGTAGAGTATCTACAAAAGAGTAAATATTTCTGTTCATCTAAATGTTGGGGATTGAAAGAGAAATGACGGGAAGTAACCTTGGGAAAATGTCGCTATTTGAGACTGAATTTTATTTTGTTAAAAAAATTAAACAAATATGTGGCTGGTGAGATAGCCCAGCGGCATAAGTGCCTACCTGGCAAGCGCGAGGTCCTGAGTTCGACTCCCAGTACTCACATAACAGAAAAAAAAGTGGCCAGTGATATCACTCAGTGGCACAAATGCCTGCTGGCAAGTGTGAGGTCCTGAGTTCGACTCCCGGTACCCACAGAAAAAAAATTAAACAAATAAACAATAGTAAAAGGTTCAAATATACACACTAAAGATGTTGATATGAAAGCAATCCAGAGAGGCTTAAAGAGAGAGATCCACTTGGAGTTAGATCAAAAGAGAATAGCTCTACACTTGAACCAAACCAATACAGTAGAAATACTGAAGGTAAGGTAAGGGTTTTATGCCTGTCATTCATTAATTCAAAAAATATTTATTGAATATGTACTTCAGGTCAGTAGTTTTCTAGACAAGGGACATAGGACTATCAAAATAAAAATTCTTCACTCATGCAAGATACATTTTGGTAGGATGAGCTGGCTAGGTAATAAATTCATTCCATACTTGCACGAATTTCTTACAATTGAAAAATATCTGGCAAGTTAATATATTGGCTCTAATTTATTGATGAGTTTAATTACCACAGGTGTTAATCCTATATAATAGCTATAATAATGAAGTAATATGATATAGTTAATCTATATTTGTATTATACTTGTATTTATATAATGTGATTGACACTGTTTCTAAGTGTTTTATGAATCTCATTTAATATTTAATATCCATTTAATATTCCTAACTACTTTGTGAAAAAGAGATTGTATTTCCATATTTTTTAAACAGATGATTAAATAGAGGTTTTACACTTTTACATAATTCTTCTAAGGTCAACCAGTAACCATGCAGCAGGACTGGGATTTGAACCAGGGAGTTTGAGCCTAAAGGTCACACTCTAAAGAAGTATTTTGGCTGGGAGTGGTGGTGCAGGCCTCTAATCTCAGCCTCGGAAGGCTGAGGAAGGAGAATTTGGAGTGTGATGCCAGCCTGGCCTACACAGCAAGTTCAAGCCTGGCTTGGACTACATACCATATAGTACTAAACAAAAACAAACAACAATGCATGCAGATCTTTTTGGTTCCAAAGCTTATGCTTAGAAAAGAGAGACCATGATGTTCAGTGAAATTCACTGTGAAATGTGATCAAAAGAGAAGAATTAAATTCACTGATATCGGTGTCATCCATTTGAAGATGTACAATAAGTATATCCTGAATTCATATTGTCCCCTGAATAAACCTAAGTTCATATTATCTGTGTACTGACCACATTAATATAATAAAACATGTCTGGTATCTTTTATGTAGATTAGCCCTAAAATTAGAGGGCAAAGGAGGCTCAAGAATAGAAATAATTAGCAAAGATAGTGCTATATATGAATGAAATTTGAGGAAGAAAACCCAGTCACCAATTGGGATGGGGTTTAAAATAATGCATGCAAATAATCAGGGCAGGCTTAGGGTTCCCTTAACTTCCACCTTCATGCCTAGAATTAACCCTGTAAGTCAAAGAAGACTCTTAGCTTAGGAAGCTGGCTGGCAATTGGCTTGTTTGGAGAATCAGTGGTATTTCTCATCAAGGGCAAAGAGCTCAAAATTCCCGACCCATCACTCTGACTCACAAGACTTTCCTAGAATTGGAGCAGATGTGTGAGGCATGAGTAATGGATTCTTTTTTAAGCTGAGTTCCTGCTGTCTATGGTCCAGGCCTTTGCTATTTGTTACAAGCTCATCCATCCCCCAGGTCTGAAGTCTCAAGGTCAATCTTTGCCTATCTTTTCTTCTCTTCTAAAGCTCAAGTCGTCAAGTTCTATGAACTTAACACCCTAAAGTTAATCTCACCAGCCTCACTGCCTCATAGTTAGTCTATTCTTTGTTGTTTCATGCCTGAATCTCTTTAAAGCCCTCTTATTCTGGTCTCCAAATTCCCTTTTCCCAGCTACATTGCAATCTATTTTCCTTAATTCTCCTCACTAGTCTTTGTAAAATACAGATCTGATTACGAAACTGCCTTGATTAAAAACTCTTATTAATGCCCATTGATCTATGATTCTGCCCAAGCTTCTTAACACGGAGCACAAAGATCACCATCTAATCTATTCTAATCAATTGACATTTTCCCCAGTGCTGTCTTCTTCTGAAACTCTGATCCAGCTATTCTTCAAAAATGCACCATGCTGTTTCACACTTCATATTTTGGAAATAGTAATATGAGTTAAAAGTTTTACTTAGTGCAATTTTTAGTTTTATTCTCACATGTTAAATTGCTATTCCTGTTTATAAGTCCAGGAAACACCTCAGAGCTTTCGAAACTCAAACCAAACTTCCACATTATAAAAGATGAAATATATGCTATCAATATTGATATGATAGTAGTCAGGATGATATCAGGACAAGCAGGGGCTTCTGAAGCCAAATTTCTTGCATACATTTGAAACTAAGACACAGAATACAGCTACTTGCAATTGAGGATGCTTGTTGCTTAAGAGTTTACGGGTGTTGCTCTCCTACTCCATCATTCTGACTAAACATCCTTGAAGCTAATCACCTGCCACTTGTGACAGTGAGCACCTGAAAACATATTTAACAGAAAGGCTCCGCTGGCCATGCATCCTCCCCTCCTGTCTCTCCTCTAAGGACACCCTGAAAGTTGTGTGTCCCTGCAAGTGATATTAAATATCAACTCTTTGGAGCCACAGCAGGCAGTACTAGAGAGCAGAGGCAGTAGAGAGAACACATAGGAAGCCAATTGTCTCTCTTCTGTGGGTTCACTTGATTTCCTCTAGTACCACCAGAAAGAAAAGATCAGAAAGACCCAAGTAAGAACAGTATGGCCAAGGCAAAGCAATGTGTCAAGGAAAGAAAAAGGAAACCAGCATTCACAATGAGTCTCTTGGGTGCTTCAACAAAGGGAGCGTGAGTTCATAAACACTTTTAAAACTGAGCCAATTCAGGGGATGCAGTGTACTCAATACATGGACATGGGTGTATTTATAGATGTCCTTAGATAATTCAGGGCCATGAAGACACCTGAAGAGACAAAGTTGTGTCAATGGACTCTGGAAGCCTTGAAGAACACATAGCCATTGCATAAGGCTTAGTAGGACAAATTTTGGAGCAGCATTTACAGGTTGGAATTTTCCAGAGCCTGCCACCTCCTGACTGTCTTTTTGGCCAAAAACAGCAAAGTATGTATGACTATTTTCTTTTTTGGTCTCACCTTTGACTTTCAGGACGTAAGAGCAATATTAAATTCTTTTTTTCCCGAGGCAACTAAAGCCTGCTGTCTGTCTTGGCTACTCTTCACCAAATATAAGTTACCTATTCAGAGATGCAAGTGCGGATGGGTCATTAGTTTCTGTCTACCAATCACACTGATGATCTATATGTCACTTCAAAGAACCATCCAATTTACGAAGAGACAGTTATATTTATTAGATGATTTATTTTCCCCTCAGTTTAGTACCTTGGAGCCTTTGATAGATTTGGACTTACGAGTTTGGGAGAACAGAGAACATCAAAATTTCTCTGTATGCTAGAGGGAAAAAAAGGAATCGTAGCATGCGGGCAAAGCAGGTGGAAAGTTAGGAACAAAGAGTGAAGAGAGCGGAGGGGGCAGCTGCATAAAGTAGATTGTAGGCAGAGGTAAGTATGCCTGTCTATGACTTCTCCAACTTTTGGAGGCTGTTATTGACCTCATAAGGTGCTGGCATATGTGGATCCCTTGTGGACATCAGTGAATGTTCTAAACTTTGAATGAATTCATGCCAAAGAAAATACAGGTGTCTTAAGTGTACAAAATATCTAAAGTAATGAGAAGCATAAAGATGTAAGCTCCTAGGGCTAAACAAAAGTTATGAGAAGAATTGGGGTTTTTGTGGGCCTTGGGGTCAGTGGTATCTGAATGAATCTTGATAGTATCTGAATGGTATCTTGATCTTTAATGTACTAATGACTCTCAGGTACCACCTAGATAACATTATTTATTTTTATCTATAAGTTTCCTTGTAGCCCAAGCCAACTCCAGGGAATAGGAAAAGATTTTATACCAGTGTTCCAGTCTAGACCAGGTTGTGGACCTGGAGTTCTATCTTACATAACTCAAGGGGCGCCACAATAAGATCTTATGTCTATACGGGTTATGTAAGCTGGGTGGCTAATACATAACAAACACTTATTTCTTATAGATCTGAGGCTGGAAATCCCAAGATCAAAGCACCAGGAGGTTCACTCTCTGGTGAGGGGCCATTCCTCATTGATGTGCCTTCTTACTGTGTCCTCTCCTGATAGCAGGAGCTGATGAACTCCACCGAATCTATTTTATAAGGAAACTAAATCCGTTTGTGAGGTTTCTGTCATCATGACCTAATTATCTTCCTGTAACACCCCAAGTCCTAAAACTATCACATTGGTGATGAATTTGAATATAAAATTGGGGGAGGGAGTACAAGCATCTTACCATAGCAAGTCTCAATCTCATAATTCTTGAGAAAAGCAAGAAGTAGTACATTTTGCCATTCTGAATTTCTAAGGATGATAAACAGTACAAAGTGGGCATACAGAATTCAATGAGACACTGCACTTAGATGTAAAATAAAGCAATTAGGACGTGGAGTTTTCCCATATGGAGATACAGTGTGGAGTAATGGAAAGAACCTGAGGATCAGAGGATGAGTCATCAACTCCTCCTTCTGCACAGCGCTACTGCAAAATGTGGAAGATGGATAAAGATCCTGGGTCACACCCTTGCTTCTCTTCTTTCCTCCCCTCCTGTGCCTCCCCTCCACTGGCATGGCTGTGTATTTCACTCTGTTCACTTTTGTCATCAAAATTGCCAATTACAGCTCTGTTGGAGCACCTGAATTTTCCTCTCCTGCTGTTATCAATCTAGCCCTTGACTGGATAAGTCACTTTGCTTCTCTGGCCCTCAGACTCTTCATTTATGAAATGGAAGCTTGGGAACAGATGGTTTCAAACATTCCTCCTAGCCTTTTGATGTTATAAATGAGGATTTATATTTCTCAAATCCACTCCATTTAGAGCTTTGAACATTGAGAGTTCTAGTATGAGAAAATGTTTTTTCCGTGTTCAGTGTGGCATGGTTTTTTCTCATTGGTAGACTCCAATTGTGTTCAAGCAGCCAGAAGAGAATGCTGTGTTGTATTTATAAACTAATGACTAATGTGACATTAGACACGGAAGAAACAAAGTCAGGGGTGATGGCTGAATATTCATTAGACAGAACATTTTTTCTCTCAAAATTAAATGAGTAAAAATGTTCACAACGATTAAATTTGTAACTGACCTTAACCACAAATTGCTGCTACAAAATTTGGTTTAGTTTTCAGATTGCTTGAAAAATTCCTAAATTTTTTCTCACATGCATTTTTTGTATTATTAAACATCCACACCTGCCATCTTAAGTTAAAGACATCTTCCTGGTGAAGAGAACTTTCAAAGAACTGCTCTCCCCATCATACAAGTTTGCTTATCAAGATGTCTTTCTTTGACCATAAATTTTGAGTCTTTAACCAAGCTGTGTACTGTGACCTTTATGGCAGCATTTTGGTCAATCCATGAGAACTTTGTGACATAGAAATATAAAGGGAAGTAATATTTATTACTCATTGAATGCATGCCTATCATGCCATCTGGCTCACAGGGATTTGCTGAAAGAAAGTGTGCTAAAGAAATGAATGAATGAACAAATCAACACTGGGTGAAGGACTCTGTAGACCTTCTCCAGTGAATGACCAGTGCAGACACCTTCTTGGTTTACATATCAGTATCTCTTTCAATTGCCATCCTAATGTGCTACATCTGCCTATATGCCTGGGTGTCTTTGCTAAGGGGGCTTTCTCTGCTTAATGTGCAGAAAGGGAAACCTGTTTAATTTTTTATGCAGTGCAACTAGTTACCTGACAGTCTTTTTTCATACGTAAAAGCAAAATAAGACTGCTTGATAGTGTTGCTAGTTCAAGTGTTATAATTGGTACGAGCTTGTAGACTTTGCTTATATTTATATAAAGTCAAATGTAACTTCTTTTTACTGATGCGTCAGAGAGACATATGTTGAGAGGAGGAGGGAGAAGGAGTGTATTTACAGACAGTGTGAAGTCTAACAAAGTCCTGGGTACAAATTTTAGCTAAAAAGCATCTTTCTTTTCATCATAATAACAATTATAATACTAACTACTACAACAAATGAAAAAATATCCATTTCTTTTCTGCAGAAACTGCACTAGAAATTTTAAATATCAATTAAACTTTATAACTTTACATCACTTGAACTTTGCAACATAATGAGGAACATATAATCGTCTCTTTTTTCAGACGAAAGTTGGTCTCAGGTCCTATTGTGATGTAAATTTTTCAAGTGGAAAGTTACAGAATCATGATCCATCAAAGAGGGCCTGAATCTATGCTATTTTTACTAACCCATTCCACATCCATACTTGGATTATACTCATATAATCATGTTTCAGTCATATGAACTCTCTGAATCTCTGTCACCTCATCTGTACAGTGGACATAACACTAAAAACCAGCTTGCACAATATTTGAAGACCAACTACAATTATTCATGGAGATATGCATTGTCTGTTATACTGTATAATTAGTGATTACATTATCTATATCCCTTGTAAGAGATACTACACTTCCTTTGCTTTAATAGCAATAACACAGGCCACCTCCTTTTCCCAGAGACCCCAAAGTTGGAACAGTTACTGTAGCTCTATCTGCAAAATAGGAGGTATGATTTTCACAACAGGGTATAGAAAATTTTTTGCCCTGGTGTTTCTTTACTTCAACTCTCTGTTACTGAATCTAGCCACCAGACTGGTGCTTTCCAGTGGCAGGTGCCTCAAGAGGGGGAAATTCTTATGGTTGAGACTTCCATGGGTGGAAGTACCCTGAAGAATGGGCTTCAGAAATCATGCATTTGTTCTCATTTATTCCAGATTCTTCAGCAAAGGGATGTCAGAAATAGCTCTAGGTCATGGGCTGTGAGTAAAAGAGTGGCTTTTAGAAAGGTTGGACTAAACTCATTGTAGGGACACCTGAATCAGGCAGAGTGCTCCTAATGCACATATTCTATTTCCTACAATCCCCCTCCCAGGTCTGAGGGGTGTGGCTTTCCTTTAAGCTTGGAGTCATCACCACCAGCAGAGCAACTTCTCCTTCTCAGAGGTCTGAGTTTTAGGACTATGGTGCCCTCCTTCAAGGTATCAAGTTGCTGTTGTTGTTACTGTTGAGACAGGTTCTCACTATTTTGCTCAGGCTGGCCTCAAAGTCAAGATCTTCCTGCCTCAAACTTTTTAGATTGGGGTTACAGGTATGTGCCACCACACCTGGATTAAATTTTAATAATTTTAAACTCTTCTTTCCCTTCTTGCAGCTGCAACATTCATAATACCTTAGTGTTCTCTTTTTGCATTGTTCTTTAACTCATTAATAATTGTATATATAGTTGAAAATATTTTCATATTATGCATTCTCTCTCCAAATAATAAGTGGGTTCTGTCACTTGCCTGTGCCCTGCATATATACCTTCCACCTGCCCTTTAGTCAGGCAAGAAGACTGATGGATGCAACCTTTATTAGGAACAGAGTAGACACAAGAAACTCATATGTCTCAAACGGGACTGGGGGTGTAGCTCAGTGGTAAAGAATTTGTCCAGCAAGAAAGAGGCCCTGATTTTTGTATCCACTACTCAAAAAAATAAAACACAAAAATGAAAAAGAAGGCATACAAATGGCTGTAAAGACTGAGAGACTTTGGCTGGGATGGGAGAGAGAGAACTGTCACTCATTGAAAAGATAGTGCAGGCAAGCTCTGTACAAACCATTTTATATGTAGTATGGATTGCTAAATCTTCCCAAAACATTTAGTTAATGGTATAAAAACCTCATGGTTAAATCATCCTATAAATGAGGTTTGAAGAGGTTAAATCACTTGAATGCTACACCAAGGGCACATTTAGGATCCAAAGCCAGATTTGACAGATGTATTTGTCCAGACTAAATCAAGAAAGACAAACTTTGAAGTGTCAATCTGTTTTGTTAAGTCCAATTAGCTAGAGAAGAGAGAGACAGAAAAAACATTTTGCTTGAGAGTGAAGGTTGTTCATATACATTGGCCTTTTGCTCAAGAAGAAATGGACAAGGTGCTAGGATAGGAGAGAGGAATTCCAACAAGCCTGTTAATAACTAGTTTTTGATGGGAATTGATCATAACAGAAGAAACATTAATTATTCAATTCTCTAGCACTTACTACCATGACCCCTCTGAGGAAAGATAAATATTAAAGAGTTTTGAGGTGTGTATAATGTTGGCTTACTGTCCTGTAACCAAGAACGATGTCCTTGGCATTTCTAAAGGTCTTGTATTCAGGAGTGTGTAGGTCAAGAATATCATAAATGAGATGCGGTTATGCTTTCTTTGTTAACACATTCATTTATTGAGTAGACTTTCAGGGACACCCTTTCTAAGTATAAGGCATTTTGCCATCACTGGATCACAGACAATTGTCTCCAAAAGGCTTCTAGACTGTAAGCAGAGACACGTCTAAAGATAAATAATTATTGTGCAGAATGAGCACTGGCACCATGGCACAGAGTTTTCTAGATGGTCTACTAAACTACATAGTAGGATTCAACTGGGTTGCAGTTGGCTCAGTTACTGATCCTCACAGCTTTTGATGTGATTGCATAGTAACTGGAAAGGCCAGAGCCCCAGCGAACCAATACAAAATAAAAGAGCATAAGATAGTGCTATATTTACTTAGTGTTTAAAAATACTATGAGGTAATTTTTACTTATACTAAAGTAAAAATTCAGTACAGTTTCCTTGTTTTCCTTTCCAACTTTACCTAATGTTCACATCTTAAGCAAACATAGAACAGTCGTGAAGAATGGGAAATTAACCATCTTCAAAACTCTTGAGGTTTTTCCCTAATGGCTGTTCTCCTGTTGCAGGATTCTATCCAGGAATATATCTTGTGTTTCACTGTTATTTTTTCCTTTTTTCCTCCAATAATCTGTAACAGTCCCTGTTTATCATTGTCCTTCCTTATCATGACACTTTTGAAAAATATGGTACAGACAAGTTGTTTTGTGGAATAGCCCTTAATTTGGGTTTGTCTTTTGCCTTCTGAAGTGAGGTTATAATTCTTTTGTCAACAAGAATGTCTTTCTCATATCAAGGAATTAATGATTCTGTTGCATCTTATCACTGGAAAGTTAACCGGGATCACCTGGTTGAATTGATATCATCTAGAGTTCTGCAAAGTACAGTTACTATCTTTTTCTTTGCAGCTGGTGACTACCATGGGGAGATATTTGAGATGATGCAAATCTTATTTCTGTTCAAAGCTTCCCCCATGAATCTGAGCATCCATTGGTAGCTTTTGTTCTCAACATTTATCACTGTGATGTTTGCCTAACACTGATTTTGTTTTCTTCTTTCCTTTCTTCTGCATTTATTCATTAGACTTCTATTGCAAGGAAACGCCGAGCAGGACAATGATATTAAGGTACACGAGAATACACTCTTATGGAAGAATAGACCAGGAGAAGCTGGATTGGAAGCAGTAGGGCTAGGCATGTAACTTAGTGACAATAGAGCAAAGGGAGGGAGAAGGAAAAGCACTGGGGAGCCTCCTGACAGGTATGGCTCGTGCTGTGGGAAATTGAAATGGACAACCCTGGAAAAGGGGGCAATTGCAGGGAAGTACACCCTGATCTTTAAAATATGAATTTACACAAACCGCAATATTTGGTCTTTTCCTTAAATGATTTTCTCAAATTAAGAAAGGTATTAAAATAGTGTTATTGCTCTGTCAACCAACTGACCAAATTTAAAAATAGGTAAGTCACCTGAAGGGCATACGCTATGTAAATGCACCCTGTAATACTTGTCTGTTTCATTCTGCAGACTTCGCATACAGCACAGGGTAAGACAAAAATACATGCAGAGAAGTCTCCTTGATCTGCTTCTTACCATGGGCACAGCCTCATTTCTGGTCATGTCTTGCCTTTTCAGGTTTTGTGCTCAAGCCACCCCAAACAATTTACAGTTCTTCGACTATGCTATGACATTTATCACTTCCTGCTTTCAAGGACAATGTTTGTCCTTTGGGACTTCCTCCTCCCATCTCCTGACTAACATAAACACAATGTCTGGTCATGTCCTAACCATTCCTTGAGAACCAATGTTGTTTCTGCATCCAAACCTCTTTAAAACTCTCAGGTGACCACAAATGGAATCTCTATGTACCTATATGCTATTGTATTAAATGCAAGCATTGCAGTTACTTGCTCATATTCTCATGCAATTTAGCGATCTTAATAATGAGGTGTATATAATATCTGAAAGTGTCTTTCTACGTGACAGGCTTTTCCAGCATTATTTTCTTTCCTATAAAGTAGGCAGTATTATTTTTACTCACTTTATAGAGCAGAAAACAAGCTTAGAGTAAAAAGGCAGCTTAGCTAAGACTGCCCAGTTGTCAAATGGTGTCCCACACTGCCTGGACACTAAAGCAAATATCAAATCACTATGTTCTCGGCCCATCTTTCCAGGTTGTAAGAGTTTGAAAGCACAGATAGTTTGTATTGTCACACATTGAACTGTGACAAGCAATGGGAAAGATCTGCACCTTTCCCTGCAGCCTGTAGGGAGATGAAAGGGTGAGCACAGCACTGACCTTGTGGTGCACACTGAACTCTCGGCCCTGGTCCCTCACCAGACCTTCAGGCTGTCATAGAACGCTCTCTAAGTGAAAGGCACCGGGTATGTGTGCTTGAAGTCCCTCAGCTCACATTCTTCACAGACTGTCTTTGGTCCCTCCTGCCTGGTGAGGTTGTGTGCACACAGCTGAGCTGGCCACACACTTGGGAAAGGCTGTTATCAGAGCGTGCGGGGGATTGGGACAAGATGGCTTTGTGATTGCTACGCTCTGAGGAGTAGTGATTGTTTTTTCTAAGCCTTCATCCTCCCTGCAATTTACACTGGCTCTAATTGTGACCAATTTGGAAGTTCCAGTAGCATCTGCTGGGATAAAATATGTACAGCTGCGAAAATAATAAAAAGGAAAACTCACTCTGAGGTGGGGGAAGGAAAAAACTCTTCATAAATTGCCACCGAGGACTTAAAATGCAATTGTTGCCTTTCTTTCAAGTTACATTGCAGTTTCCTAGGGTGCACTTTTCTCTGCTTATGGGCATGTATGCAATAGATATTGTGTACTTTTCCCCACAGTTTTGTTGGGGTTACAAACATGGAAACTCCTCTGTAGTGACAGCCATTTATTAAGCATGAAATTGTTGGGTTAATAATATATCTGAAGTCATCATAGTATACCATTATTACTGGACTGAAAAAATGCGAAACACCAAGAAGTATTCTTCTTGCATCACTCTAAATACTACTTTCTCCTTGCACCCAGTGTGCCGGGTCAGTGCTTTGCTCTGGTAGATGTTCATGTCCTGTTTGAGCAGATGATTTAAGGATCACCCAAATGATGAAAGATGAAGAAAATTAAAAGTGAAAGGAAAGAGAAGGGACAGGACATGAGCTTGAATATATTACTCCCTAGCATGCCAATCTCACAAAAATCAGAAGTGGTTATTTATTCTTATTTTATCAGTAATGAACACTCTAAAACTTAGAGAAACCAAGCTGTAAAACTTTGAGATTTTTCATGGCTTTCAAATCAGGCTCAGGAAATACACTTCTCCTTCCACCCATAGCTCCAGATAGGCCAAAGCTGAGCCACAGGTCCAAGCTATTATTAGAAATTATGGATTTGGACCACCCTACCTAAATTTTGATTCCACCATTTGCTAGTTGTATAGCTTTGGGCAAGTTAATTAACTCATTTGGGC
The DNA here is from genome assembly GCA_028451465.1 of Erethizon dorsatum. Classification (NCBI taxonomy): domain Eukaryota; kingdom Metazoa; phylum Chordata; class Mammalia; order Rodentia; family Erethizontidae; genus Erethizon; species Erethizon dorsatum. The sequence continues at coordinate 48,833,977 of CM051827.1, read as the reverse complement.
TTCAGTTTTCCCGTATGGAAAACTACATTAATAACAATATCCATTTCATAGGGCCTTTGTGAGACTAAAATGAAGAAAATAAAGTCCTTAACAGCTGGACATAGCTACTTCTTAACAATAGTAATACTGATATCTATGACTAATCTATGCAAGATAAATTTATGCACTACAATCAACACATTTTATATACCTTATCTCTAATTTGTACAGTAAACATGAAAAAGAAATAAAAGTTTTCTTCTATAGAACAAGAGACAAAGTCAAGTAGTTAAAATGGCTCGTTCACACAGAGAACTAGTAAAAATGATGCTAAGATTAGAATCTGTGTCTGATACAGATCGAATCCCTTTTTGTCCCACCGCACTACATCAAGTAGCTTCTTTCAGAATACATCTTTTGGGGCATATACTGTCTAGGATTATTTCTTCTTTCTTCCCTTTTCTTCCTCCCTCTTCCTTGTCTTTCTTTCTTTCTTCTTCCTTTCCCAGACTCCTAGGTAGCTACCTAGAGACTCTGAGGTTATACTGAGTTACTTCCATGTTCAGGAACATTATCAGAAACCAACGCTCTCTTCTTACTCTATTACAGTGGTGGCGAACCTATGGCATGCATGTTATTATGTTTTGGTTTTAAGACGAAATATTTTAATGTATGAGCTATTTTTTCTAAACTAAAACCTCAGTATTCAGGTTTAATTGCAGTGATGGCACTTTGTGATAAATAAGTGGGTTTTGGGCTATAGTTTGGGCACTCATCCCTAGAAGGTTTGCCCTTATAGCTAGTACATTGTAAATTCCACCACTTCTGACTTAGTCTCACTCCCATCACAGGACCATCTTTTGTTGATTTCCCATCCTCATCCTTCACCCAGTTTAGCCTAGATGTCACCTGTCCCAGGTGCCTTGGTTGATACAGTTTGTCAAAGACATCAATTCATTCCACTCTTGTAACATCCTTTACTACTTAGGTAATTCACACTCTTTTGAAGTTAATAACTCTTAGCAATCATTTTTCATTGGATCTCTTTATGTCCAGTGTCGTTTCCTGGGAACCTCAACTTATTCTTTTCTATTTTGCTTTATTGTCAAATTTGTCTCTAAGAAAAACCTGCATTCTCTTTCATTTCTATACCAGCTCTCAAATTTAAAAATAGATGCAAAAATCTACCTTAGCTGATTCCATAAATGTCAGTAAAGATAAACCTTTCAAAAATATGAAGTAAAGAGTACAAACAGGTAGAAGTCTATAAGAGGTCTTATTTGTCTCTCTGCTGACCTTTAGGCTGGATTACTCTAACCCGTCTCTGTCCTATGTATCTGTGTGAGGGCAGGATCACATGTATCTTGCTCACCCTTATACTTGGCAGCATGGAGATCAATGCCTACTATTAGGTTGTAACTAATAAATATTTCCTAAATAAATGAATTAAGGTGTTAATTATATAATTAGTAATAAATTTGTTATTTTCATCCAGTTTTGCTTCCATATAATTCATCCTTTATAATGCCTTCTGGAATGACATTTATCTCACTTAAACTAATTTAGATTATTTTATAATTGATAAATTTCAGTTTATTATGTTAAAACAAATACGACATGTTACATTTACATGTGGAGGCTATAAAGTTGATCTCAAAAAGAGAAGTAGAATTGCTAGATTGTGCATAGTTCTGTTATAGCAAGGGTAGAGAAAATGACAGCATAATGTTATGAACCAGTAAGATTTGCCACACCACAATACCTCTAGTGTCTCACGCACAAGTGCTTGCAAATGTTTCAAAAAATACAAAATGAATCACATGGATTGAGCAGAAAAATTAGGGAGCAGTTGGGGGAACCTGTGGTGCGCTGGAGAGCCTGTCTCCCCTGAAGTGGGCAGCCAGTTCTAAGCCTTAAGTGACTACTTACTCAGGAGGTTGCCATTTCATTAGTCAGATATTTTCTTTCTTTCTTTCTTTTCCCCCAAGAGAAATAGAGACAAGGATTTTTCTTATGTAAAAGTCTCCATATTTTCAAACTTTGGCTTGTATTTTTCTTCAAAAATTGTAGTGTGTTTGCTAGTCCAAATTCCTCATAAGCTATCTATCTATTCGAGATCTGAAACACAGAGGTTGAAGAAATACCTTGGATCACAAACACAGGAGCAGCCATCCCATAGGATATGATCATAGGATGTGATCGCTTTGAACCATAAGTGTTTTGGTCTATTTCATTTTTAATGGGGAGTAAGATTTATAAAGTGGAGAAATCTTTCTTTAAAAGCCTCTACTCCTACCCCAACACTCAGCACAGAGAAACACCAGGCTCAATCTTAGAGTAATAAGAAGCTGTGGTTTATTCCGGGAATGGTGAGACTGGTGGTGAGATATATGGAGATGGCTGATTCATCAAGCAGTCAGACTTCTCCGGTTCTTCCATTTGGCTAAATGTGTTCCATTCGGCTGAATGTGTGTCCTTAACTAATGTTTTGGGAAGAAATGCAGAGTGGAATGGCAGAATTGGAATCCCTGATATATGACACTAGTCTACTTTGTTTAAACAATTTTGTTATACAAGTATTCAGTTAACATTTCTATTGGAAAATATTTAATTTTACTCCTATTTGCTCTTAGCAAACATTAGTTCTAAGCCTCATAATGTGGAAAAGTGATGATATAGGCATCAGGAAAATATCTCGGTCTATTTATTGAAATTATTCTTTATAAAAATTTTTTCAGAAAATTAAAAGACCACTTTGGTGATTAAAAGTAATTTCATGTTCTGATTATTTAAATAGATTAGTCTGCTGCTTGGCACTAATGGACCTTTATAAAATGGTGGGTTATAAATGTCATTAATCAGAAATAATGGAATTGCTAATGGCATATGCTACTTACCTTCATGAGCTCCTCACAAGCAAATGGTACAGTGCCAAACAGCATGGGTAAAAATGGTGAAACAATTATTTTAGCATTGACCTTAGTGTTTCTCTTTCTGATAAAGAAGGGCTACACAGAAGAATATTTTAATTCATGTATACTTGAGTTTCACTTCTCTTCTGAAATTTCCAGTGTCCTGAAGGGAAGGGCAATGTGAGAACTATTTAAAAGGTTTCCAAGTCAGCAGATCTGAGTTGGAGAACTTGCCTCACCACTTACTTGTTGTATGACATTAGGCAAATCACCAAAACATTCCAAGCTGCTGGTACCTCTTCCAAAATATGTGTTTCATGGAAATGCCTTCCCCATAGATTTGAAAGATTGGAAAGATTAAATTACTTTGATAAAACACTATAGTGTTTGGCATATGAGAAGTCCTCACTGCTGTGACAGTGATCATGATAGTGATGATAATGATGATAGAGGAAGAGAAAGAGAAAGAAATATTTTGTAATGACCCTAAAAATTGAAATACTTTTAAAAGTTTTCTTATAATTTGCAAATTATAATTGTATATATTTATGGTATAAAAAGTGATGTTATGATTCATTAATAAATGTAGGATTATGAAATCAAATGAATTAACATTTCTACCATCTCAAATATTTACCATTTTTTGTACTGAGAACATTCAGAATTTATTCTCTTAGCATTTTTGAAATGGAAAAGACATTATTATCTGTGTTAACTATGCTATTCAAGATATTTTTTAAAAACTTAGTATTTTTGCTTTGAGGTTTTATACTCTTTAGCCAGCTTCTTCCCATTTCTTTCATTCCCAGGCTCTTGCAACCATCATTCTATTCCCCCACTAAGTTTGACTTTCAGATTTTATATAAAAGTGACAAACAAAAACTATGGAAATTAATCACTACTAAATTTGCCTTACAGAAATTGTTAAAGGACATCCTCTGAGTTGAAAAGAGCCACTAATTAATAACATACAATTATGAAAGTATGAAACTCAATTGTACAATATAGAGCCATATTCAGAAAGCTCTAGGACCATGCTACAACTCTAGGATGTAGGTGAGCTTTGAAAGCCAAAGAATATATCAGTGGGTGGCTACAGGAAGTATGGTCTGGCCTTACTTAGGACTTATAACAAAAGGATAACCAATGATAAAAGGCATGTTCTGCTTCACACAATAATGCACATTAGCTCTTTAGCTTTCTCTTCAAATGAATAAGGCCATTTGGATAGTAAATACTAAGAAAATAGTATTCACAAAACTCAGATATTAAATAGTCCAGCCCCTATTTGGAAGACAAGAAAATTAAATCTCATGAGAATGATGACACTTTTAGCATCAAACAGAACTCCTAGTCTTTCAAAATTCCCTTGCTGTGGTCCTGCGCTCCCAAATGTTGTCTGATCTGATCTCATTCTTCCCTTCATTCACTACTGAAGGGTAATTTATTCTAGTCACTGATTTTGGTCTGGGGGAAAGTTATGAATAAAAGGTACAGTCACATTTTGTTTATGCTTACTGTCTAATGGATGAGACAGATTATAAAAATAAATGTTGAATGTAATGTGATTATTGATAGTAACATAAAATGCTATTCAGAAAGTAAAGGGGACAAAATGATTGAAAATCATGTGTTGCATTTTTGATAAAGGATCAAAAATCCTCTCTACAATGATATTTGAGTAGACACCCAAAAAAGCCATTCAGTAAGGGGATCTGAGAAGGAAAATTCTCATAAGAGAGAACGGAAAATAGGATTGTGGGAAATGGAAATAATAAGTACAGGTTGTTGTACAGCATTTGATTTAAACCAAGGAAGGCAGCATAGCTGGACCATTGTGAATAGGGTGAGAATGATGGTGAATGGCAGAGAGTCAGATCTAGAAAGCTTTAGAGATGGAGATTTTTTTTTTTTTGTGGGTACTGGGGTTCAAACTCAGGACCTCGCGCTTGCCAGACAGGCACTTATGCCACTGAGCTATCTCACCGGCCCCGAGGGGGAGGTTAATAGTTATATTCACATCTAAGTCTCATCTGAAGCAGTTGGAGATATTAAAAAGATAAATAGCTTGATAACCTCTATGTTTCAAAAAAGATGATTCTTCATTCTTTGTAAAGAATGAACTGATGACAATACAATCATGAAGCAGAGAGATCAGTTGGATTATGGATGTAATCAAGATGGTGAGATCAGCATAGGATCAGCATGTTTTGGAGTTTGAGTAGACAGGACATCCTCATGGAAGAGTCAAAGTTTTATCTTGAGCACTTGTTACTTTCTTAGTCTCATTTTCAAATTCCCTTCTCCCATCTCCCTTTGCCTTTCCCCTTCACAATTTTATTCACACAAAGACTTCAGTTGGCATTTATATGCTAACAATTCTCAAATGTGTATTTTGAGCTCAGTCTTTTCTGACATTTAATTTTGTTAATCAAACCATCTTTTGTATTTGATACTGTGGAGAAATCTCAAGCTCAAAATGTTCAAATTTGATCTCATGATCATCCCTAGGCTAGCTGAAGGGCTCCACTTGCCTTCCAATTAGACAATGCAGCAACCTTGGAGTCAATCCTGATTATTTCTACTACCTTATAACCTCACAAGTATCCATCACCAAATCCAAATAAGTTTCCTACTAACCAGTACATTAGTTCTTTCACTTCAGTACATTTCTACCATCACTAATATAATTAATGTCATTCATTTCTCACTTTCACCTGGACTTCACCAGTAGCTTTCAAATAACTAGTCAAAAGACTCTACTTTCTTCTTTCTGTTCTTCAAACTGATGGGTTTATTTTATAGTTCTTATTATATTTTTAAATTCCAACTTGTGATATTTCTTGACTAATGGCTGTCTTCTGCACTAGAATTCAGTTTCATCCTTGCCGATTTATCTATTACATTCCTCTCCTCTCCTATTGCACAGTGCTTGGCTCAAGTAGTTCCTGGATGAGACTGAAAGAAGGGCAGTTTTATTATCCTTAACATACCACTAACACCATCTTTTAGAGGCATACAGGAAATTGCCATGGGAGAGTTAAGAAAATAAAATTCTGTCCTCATTAAACCTTTACTGTCTTGTAGAAGAGAAATAAATGTATTCACAAAACCATAATTGACAATAATTTTCTAGAGGAAGAAATAGGTAAACTATTGGTGGAATTTTATTCATACGTTTATCCATTCATTCAACTGAGGTTGAACTCAAAGTGGCTATTTTTACACAATCTTATGAAAAGCATTAGAGCACACTTCACTAAGTCTTTGGGAGGGTCAAGCATGGCTTCTTGAAGTAACATCTAGCTAAGACCTGTAGGATAAGGTTGAAATATCCAGAAAAAGCTGGGTTTATGATAGCAGCATGACTAAGTAAGAAGTAGTAACATTTACAAAGTACCAGGGTAAGAAGAAGCAATTGATTTCTCAAACTCCTTTTGTATCTAATAAGCATTTGCTGTGAACTGATATATCAGAAGGCTTAGATACACAAAAGTTAAGAAAAGAAAAAAAAAAAAGAGGAGCTAAGACGAAAGCAGAAAATAAAATGGACCATGCTAAAATTCATTAAGCAACATACATTCATTAAATAGTAAATAATTTCTAGTGGATTTTTGCAGAGAAAATTTTAGCATGGATGGTCTGACTCTTGGTGCTTCGAACAGCCTACTTAGGAAGTTGCCTAAGCTTGGCTTGGCATCTGGAAATTTGGATTTCAGGAGAGTTTTTGAACTTAAAGTAGCTTACTGAGACCAACCTATCCATGGAAACAATATGGTGTAGGCTGAATACTTCTTTCCTTTTGGGCATTTGGAATTTGTGTGTGTGCCTACATGACCAGTGCCCAGTGAAAACCTAGGGCACTAAATCTAATGAGCTTTCTAAGGCTGGGACTGCAGTTCAGTGATGCAGAGCTTGCTTGGCATGTGTAAGGCCCTAGGTTCGACCCTAAGCACTGCAAAAACAAAATAAAAAAGTCTAATGAGCTTTTCTGATAGACAACATTTCACACTTGTCATAATTCATTGCTAGAAGAATTGTGTTCTATGTGATCCCACTGGGAGAGAATTAATGAAAGCTTCTACTCATTTCCTCACATTTCATATATGTTTTGCCACTGCTGACTTTATTTTGTACCCTTTCTCTGTAATAAATTATAGCTGAATAATAATAACTAGGATTATTATCACTATTAATTTAGATATAGCTACAGTAGATCTGGCACTATATTAAATATCATGTAAAACACCTTTTTATTTATTCTCCACAGCAATCCTATGTCATAATCTTTAGTCTGTTTATTTTAGGAAGAGAAAATTGGGGTTAAAGCGGTTACAGAACTTGTTTGGGTCATGTTTGCCTGGAGCCTGTGTTTTGAGATAACTCCTGGGAAGCATTACTGCATTTCTATTCTGTTTATTACAAGATATGAGAGAATTTTCTGTCATGGATCGCTGTAAATGAGATGCTAATGTTGCAAACTGTATTTGATAATATCCCTGCAGTAAATTAAGTATCAAGCTTCATATGGCTCTTTGTCATAGTATCATTCTATGCAGCTAAGGCAAAGCAAACAGTTCATCCCATAGCTTATTGGAAGCTGGGAAATTGAACCCAGGTCTCGCATCCATTCTCTCATTGAAAAAAAAAATGCTGCATAAAATGGGCTTACACCTTTTGTATGGTCTAGATTTTCCCTGGCCAATAATCTTGGGAGGATACTTGTTTTTGAAAGAAAATATTATCTACACGGGGGATAGCACCATGAAATCACACTTTTTTTGAGAAATTCCTCCCCTGGACTCTTTCCACTCACTGCAGGAAGCTGTGTTGGAAAAGCTGTATTATTCTGGTTTGTGAGTGACTCTGTCATCATTCTTCTACCCTTTTTCCTTTGTCATGATCAATGAAGAATTTAAGATAATTACAAATAATGTCTTTCATAAAATGTTTCCAGTGGCTTCCCTTGTACCACCTTGGAATGCTCATCCTTGATCTCTGCTCCACCAGATTTTTCTCCCTCCCATCTCCTCTCTCCACTAACATTGCTAAGACAACTGTCACTGGAGAACCCTTTACTCCGTGGGTCTTGAAAATAGTTCATTTTATTGTAAACAAACAACCAGGAAAAACATAATTCAAGTTTAGAAACCAGGACCAATATTCTTGCCCTAAGAATTATTTAAGAATCATCTTCAACGGTAAGTCCTGATACTTAATTTTTTTTTAAACAACTTTCTCTATTCAAAGCACTTTCTCTACCCTTTTGTCTACAGCAGTGACTCTTTGTCTCATACAAATGACCAGCCTCTTATCATTAGGTATTTTATCCACAGTGTGTGCCAGTTCCTTGCAGCCTGGAGAATCCTTAGGATGATGTGGATTAGGACCATGTGGATTTGGGTCTTGGCAATTACACTACTGGATGTCATCGTGTACTTTATGATCTGTATGGAAAAATGTTAGGATCACTGAAGTTTGCTTAGGGCTATGTTTAAGCTTCCTTGGCATTTGAACAGAAGCTTCTGACCCAGGGCCTGGCAATGGGCTAAGAGGTAACAGTTATGTGTTGTCCCCGGTCACAGATATTTACCGAAAGTCTGTCTTTTAATACTACTTCAATTCTCAGAAACAACAGAGAATTTTTGAAGGATTGGATAATAATTTTGAACGAGGAAAACCACATTTATCTTAGTCTTCAATTTTTGAACTTTACCTGGTTACCTCCAATAAGGTGATACACACCTCCTGATTCTAGAGATAAGTGTTTGACATGTCTATTGTATTTCTGTGGAGCAAAGGGCTTATGCATATGACAATGAGTGCATTAGGTGCCTGCCATTTACTGTAGAAGGTTCATTGCCAAGCAGGGTCCTATGCACCTGCCACTGGCCATGTCGTAAAACGTACCTAGGTCATAGGAGAAGGAGGAAGCAGGAGTCAGGTGCCCCTTGGCTGTAATCTACAAGTGCCCCAGCAAGCAGCAGCAGATTAGCCTGAGCTTGGGCAGCAAAAAAGGTGCCACTCAGTGCCAGGTCAGCAAGAGAGTTTATTTCTACTAGTGCATATTTGTAATACAGAAGAGTGAGTTTATTATATATTGGTACACATATATAATATAGTTTGATTATTTTCATCTTCATTACCTCTCTCTTTTTATTCCTCACCATTTCCTTCCCCGTTATTTAAAGTCTACCTTCTGGTTGCCTGTCATCTCACACGTATGTATGTATTATATATATATGTGTGTGTATGTATGTATGTATGTATGTTTTATACAAACACTGGGAACACCGGCTGCCAGCACCCAGTGATGTTGCAGGAAATTGTCATTGGCGTAGTCCCTCCCAGTGTGCAATGTGGAATTGGCCCTCCCAGCTAGCACATTGCCAGACAATTCCAGCAGGGGGCACCTGCGTTAATCGCAGACATTTCCATTTTCTTTCCACCAGGGACCAGCAAAGTTTTTCCTCAGCCTCACTCAATCTCATACCAAGGGTCCTATTTTGCTAGATATCATCTAACAAACATTTAGAGGCCTTATATTTCATAAACCTATACAGAAATGTCACTGATTCATTTGCCTTGTGGTGTCTTTTCTAACCCATTTATTTTGGAGGACACACTAGGATAGTCTCTCTTTCACTCTCCCTCTCTCACTCCATCCGCCCCCCTCTCTGTTTAGTTGAGGTTCGCTTGTTGCCCAGGCTGGCCAGACTTGAATCCCTAGGCTTAAAGGATCCTTCTGTCTCAGTCTTTTAGTAATTGAGCCATTGTGACTACCTTGCTGGTTCACAATAAAGTCTTCTAAATTAAATATTCTTGGCTGGGGACTGTTGAAGTAAGTCAGAAGTAGATTGTGTGCCTAACAAGCGCAAGACCCTGGTTTCAATCACTGTTTACACAAGCATGCAGACACACACACACACACACAAACACACTTGATGTTAGTCATTTTATAAGTATATAGAATGGCTTTGAAGAAAGGCAGAGCTTAGTTACACTTGGCTTAAAGATCTTAGAAGCTACACATCATTTGTTGGCTAAATGAATAAATAAACCAATACTGGAATTGTTTTACTATGCTGAAGATTTAGAATTGTCTTGGTTCTCAATTGTCCATTTGATTAAATGCTGGATTTGACTCAACACTAAATACTGAGAAAATGTTGATGGTCTTTCCTTCACTGGTGGATACTGCTTCATAATCTTCTGAAATCAGAAGTAGAAAGTGTATATATTGAGCCCATGAATTTCTTAGTGTTCTTCTTTTTCAGGACAAGAATGTGAATCCTACCTGCATCTCACCTCACCCAAATAACACAAAACCGATGTGTACAGGTGATTATTTCAGGGAATATATCAGTGTTACCCAAAGTTTATGAAATTGATGCCTATGGAAGATGGCCTGAAGAATGCTGTGTTACTTCAGTTCAGTTGGGCATAATATCCACTCTTGAGTTAGTTATTCCAAAAGAGCACAGAATATATAAATCAGGAATTGTCCCATTTTGTCTCCCAGGAGATTTGCATCTACTGAACTGTAACTTACTTTGATTTGATCAAATATTATGAGAAAAAAATCCTATTCAGAATATCTACCCCAAGAATACTGTGGGCAATGTTGCTCATCACATTATACACTGAGCTGGATCGTCTCCAGTCATTCTATCAAGAAGGAATATTGACATTGCTTCTGGTGATAAGTTTTATTTTTATTTTATGGGGACTTGGAACTTTGTGACTTCCTGTTTGCACAGCTGCTAGACAGCTTACAATCATACTTGTGGCCCAGTTCTAGAAACCATACATTATATACCAACAATACACATGGCTTTATATTTTTATTTAAATTCTTATTTTCTCATTTTCTCCTGCTTTTCTGTATGTGTATTTTAAATTGGTATATATTTTTAGGAGAGATGACTTAAGTGATGGCTGGTGGGGAGTAATAAATATTATAGAAACAGCCTGTTTACTGCTATTAATTATGCATGAGTATATCCAACATCAACAGTCTGCAATTAAGCCTCTCAAAATGATCAACAAATCTACCCACCACCACCACTGCAGCTAAATCCCCAGGAAATGACAAGCCCTGAATTCCCTAAAATCTTCCTAATGTAATTATCTGCCATGAAGAGGTTTGGCTCCCAAGATTCTTGTTGTTTTCCTGCCTAAATCACCATTCTGAAACAGTCCTACCGGGAAGCACTTTTTAACACCACAGTTCTCCTTCCTGCCACAGATAAAGTAAAATATCCTTAGAACATTCTACCTTGCATATAGATTCTCAACTGCATTTGAACTATTACTGTAATCTGATCATATATTTATGTCATGACTAAACTCTGTGATCCTCTTTCTGCATCTATAAAACCTAGACCTTAACGGGCATTTCATGAGTGATATTTTGAATTAGAAATGAAATTAATTTAAAATGGGTAGAAAAATCAAACTCACGAAGGGCTTCAAAATCAGAAATTTCATTTCTAATAATATAGCAAAATTGATTCCTACAACCTAACCATTTTGCAAAGTACGGAAATACTAGTTTCACTATGCAATCAGTGCTCCTGTTACCAAGGAGTTTCCAGATAGGTCCAACATTTAGTCCAATGGGAGAGACATTTAGAATTTATGGACTGAGAACACCAGTTTTATGCACATGAACTTTCACGTACAGGCAGCATGATGTCGAAGTTAAATTGGGTTTGATCTCTCCCTTGCCTCCTTGTAATCTTTTTGCCTTGAGGAAAGTTGCTGATGCTCTCTGATCTTGAGTTTCTCAGATGTAAAGCACAGCCATACTACCTGTGTCATGAGGTTGTGAAGACCTAAAGACATCATACTTGTAAAATCCTCAACCCAAACCAGAGACACAATAAGGCTTTGATAAGTGCTAGGAATTGTAGTTCTTATACCTGTAAACACTATTCTGGGCACCAGGATTAAAAAATGAGTGAGCTATGTGCCATTGTTCTTGAACTTATTGTTCACTGGAAGGAAATCATATGAGTAGGTTTTCACCATTTCATGGTAAGTGAATTAACAGAAGGATGGTCATGGTTTTGTGAGAACTCAGGAAAATGTCATTCAGTCTCTTATCTCTACATAGCTCTTTATGCTTTAGTTCTTTTTGCTGAATAATAATCTGAGATTTTTAAGGATGGCTTTCTTTCTTTCTTCCTCTCTGTGACAATGTACAATCCCGATATGACAGTGAGACTCGCATTAACCTAAAATAATAAAAGAGAAAAATTATTGGAAGACTTCTAAAATCAAAAAGCTGTGACTAGATATGAGAAAAAAAGATGTGAAAGCGAGATGTGCCAGCTAAGCTATCTTCCCCCTCTCAGTTTCAAGTCAAAAAACTCTTCCAATCTGAAAAGGAAAAGAGTGGAAAAGAACCCAAGAGAGTGGCTCAGTGGGTGTGTCATTGATCTTTGCTCACTGTGAACTGAAGAGTAAGTGGAGAAGGAGGGGTGCAGAAGTGTGGGAACATTTCCCCTTCCAGATGAGATAGAAGATGGCCTGGGCCTCCTCCGTTAGTGCTATCTGGACCTCTGATAGGTAAATGCCGGTGAGGGGGGTGAGAATGATGTGAATCACTGATGCCAGTTGAGTTTTCTGTGGCAAGTGAGTAACTTAGAGAATCAAGAGAAATGAAGACTGAAATTCACGGCAAGATAAGGCCAAGGAAATGCACACTTAAAAGACAAGGTGTGATCAGTCCCCACAGGGGATTAGAAGAGGAGATCAAGATATGTCCGTGTGAGTGCCAGGGAGTCTCATGTGTGCCTGCAGGCTTCTCAGTGGTCATTTCCGCAAACTCCCCTCACTGACTATGCATTAGGAATGCAAAACCAATGGGAGAACAGAGCAAGTAAATTTCCTGAATAGAGGGCCCCTTCTGGAAGACTCTGAGCTGGTGGTGGATTAAGCCTTTTGAAACTTGCAATCAATCCCAGGGAGGAGCAGGAGCATCTCCACAGAGCGAAACAAACTGAACATGTTTGAATTGTACACTTGACAGACTAAGAAATCACTGCATTATGCTGAATTTATCTGAAAGTGACCAGATTTAGTTCTGTGTCTGGCATGGAAAGCTTAGAATCAAAACAGAATAATATATGATAAGAAAATAGAGTTACATTTTAACTTCTGCGCATCTGTATTTGTGAAATTTATACCACATGTACCACATGTAATACTTCTTAGTATCTGCCCTTTGTGTGCTTCTCTGGAATGTCAACAGCCAAGGGGAAAAATGACAAGCATCATAAGGCCACAGAGATGTCTGTTTTGTTCATCATGGTATCATCGTGCCACGCAGAGAGCCCAAGGCATGTGACTTCTGAGTTTCTGATATATCTGTGACATATATTTGCAATAGAAACAACTGATTATGAAGATGACTCATAGAAACACACCATGGAGAGGAACATTTTTTGCCGTCTCTGGCTGTTTCAGAACAAATTCACTAGGTTGTAGCTCTTAGTTTTTATGTGCAGAATAAATTATTTTCATAAGCTCAAGATATTCTCATGGTCTTGTCCTGAGGAATCCACACACAACTCCTGGCCTGCTTAACTGCACTATCAACTAATTTATTTCTATGTGAAAGGATATTCAAAACCATGTAAGTGTATGGAGAAGGTAGGGAAATCCTTGGATACTCTTTATGATACAAACATGCAAATCTCCCTGAAACCCTAGCCTCATGTGTAACTACCTTAAATTACTAATATCTTGTGGAAAAATTCATAATGAATGTTTACAGAGAAAACCTGCCCTAGCCTGTGAATTCTTTTGATCCTGTCTCGTTCAGATTATTCATTCATTCATTCATTCATTCATCCACTCATTCATTCATTTATTCTTGGGAGGATTGAATCTAGGATTTGCCTTGCACCCACAATGCCCAAGAAACTTTGTTGTATAAAGTAGAGATTCAGTAAACATTTCATTCAAGTCTATCTGCAATATTACACAGCCCTTGGGAATTGTTTTTCAAATTAAAAAAAAATCTGTTTTTTTGAAATTTTATGCCCAGAATGTGTGAGTGCTAACATAATTGAAAAGTTTGCCAGAAGGGTTGGGAGTGACTGTGGGTTATAACAGACTAGTCTGTCACAATATAAGTTTTGCATATTTATGTGCATATAAATTTAAAAGCATCTATTTCAATCGACATGTTATATTTTGCACTTTTGTGCTACCACTAACTTTTCTGTGCCAATGAAATGTCATTAAAGGCTTTATTTTGTCAAGAATTATTTCAATTTTTTCAATAATTATAAAACTTAGAGATTTCCATATAGATAAAGCCTTGAGAGTTCATTAGCATTTTCTTAATTCAGATAAAAATGTTGAGATTCACAGAAATTAAATAACTTTCCCAAAGCATCATCTATGACAGATTATCAAAAGTGTTTAAAGACAGTCCACAAAAAGTTACATGGGAAGTGGTACCAAATATTGCTCTGTCATATGTAGCATTGAGAATCGCTAATCACACTAATATATATATGCATATATATATGCATATGCATATATATACATATATATCACACTTATAAAATACAAGAGGATTTTGCATACAAGGAAATCAAAATAATTTGGAGCAGAATTCATAAATAAATGAACTGATTTGAAAGAGAATATTTAGATTTTATTTAGCCCAGAAAAGCTGAGTCCACCTACCATGTAAACAAATCCCCATGCATGGAAGTCACATCGTCACAGCTTTCTGTAGCAAGAATATATCTGTAGCAAGAATATATAGTGCACACTATGTCAAAGGAGAGAGATGTCATATGCTCAAATATGTTTGCCTTTTTCTTTAAGCAAAAATGTTCCTTCTGTGTGCTTATCACTTTTCTATGCCTTTGACACTGCATAAAATATTTGGTTAATAGTTCCTTCACAATCTGTTAGGTTCCTCTCTTAACCAGTTGCACTATAGCATAGCCAACTTTCTGCCAAAGAAAAATTCTTGACACATATGATGATTGCCACACAATACAATCCTTTTCTGGCTTATCTGCCATTACTGTGTGCCCCTGTGGTTCACCATGTTTTAATTGCACATCACTTAACATACTTATAAAAGCTAGCTATTTCTATGTTTATTTGCTGAATTATAAATTCCTAGATGGTGAGGACTCTATCCAAAGAGATTCTTAAGGTGCTTTGTACATGGTTGGTATTCAACTATATGTTGATGAAACCAGTGAACAACATAAATAACATTAAATACTTGACACTGAGTGAGAAAACTTTATTATAGGGCCCTATGAAGGCAGATTACAAGATTGAATCAATTGTTAATTCCAAAATAAAAAAGACAGGAATTATATTCATTGTGAAGGTCTAGATCAGAATTGACCCACCTGCATCCACTGTAGCTCCTTCCCTGTGTACCTGCTTTAAAAGATGGAGGGTATTTGGCTAAGGACCCAGTTGTGGTCTGACTTTCTGGTCTAGATTTTGAAAGCATGCAAGATCTAGAGCATGCTCATTCTTGTGAGGATATAGTGGCCCCTATAACAGAGCAACGGTCCATGAATGGAAATGGAAGAGGAGGTAGTCTAGTGACTCCAGCCACTCGCTTTTCATATTAGACAGGATCATATAATTCCTTCCATGTACTAGCATATCATCAGGCCCATTATTATACCCAAGCTTTGAGACAAAGAATTCTCTAAAGAATATGATAGCCTTTTTGAATTAAGTCAATATAAAAAGAAAAGATCTTCTATCAATGATTATCCAAAATATAGTGACAAGAGTAATCTATTTTTTTGCAATTTTTTTATGTAAAGAGAAAAATACAATAAGAACAATGATACAGAATTTCAAAACAAGATAATGGGAAATTAACAATGGTTAATATACTGTGTATTGTTATCATCAAAATAGTTCCTCAGATTAAAAGATGTAGGCATGCAAAATATATCAAACAATATAAGCACAAACTGTTCCTTTAAACAAACTAAAACAAATTAGTAGTATAATTATCTTAGCTATCTTGTATATATATATATATATATATATATATATATATATATATATATATACTTTTCTTTTCCCTTCTTTCTTTTCTCCTTTCCTCCATCCCAGTTGTTCTTTCCTTTTGATCAGTTTCTTTCCCTTTCACAATATCTATTGTAGATTTTGGATCTTATTTACCCTTTCAATTTCTTACATTAGAGAGACAATATGATCTTTACACATGCAAGTCTGATTTATTTCAGTTATGAATATGGTCTCTACTTGCATCCATTTACCTATGAAAACCTCGAGGTTATTGTTCTTTATGGCTGAGTAGTACTCCATAGTATAAAAAATCACATCTTGTTTATCCATTCCTCTGTTGATGGGCATTTGGGTTGTTTCCAAGATTTAGCTAATACAAATTGTGCTGCTATAAACATGTGTGCACAAATATCACTGTGGTATGGTGTTTCTAATTCTTCTGGGAAGATACACAGAAGGGGAATAGATGGGTGGAATGGGACCTCTAAGCCCAGTCTTTTGAGGAATTTCCACACTGACTTCCATAGTGGTTGTACCAGTCTACACTCCCACCAATGGTGCATAAGGGTTCCTTTTTCCCCACAGCCCATCCAGCATTTGTTATTGGCTGATTTCTTGATCATAGCCATTCTTTCTGGGGTGAGATGGAATCTCAGTGTTGTTTTAATTTGCATTTCTCGAATGACAAATGATGTTGAACATTTTTTCGTATATTTATTTGCTGTTCGTATTTCTTCATCTGAGATGTATGTATTCATCTCAGATGCCCATTTTCGGATTGGGTCTTTGAATTTGGGGAATCTGATTTTCTTCAATTTTTATATGTTCTAGATAGAAGTCCTTTGTCTGAGAGACTGTTGGCTAAAATATTTTCCCACTGTGTGGGTTTTCTTTTCACTCTGTTGGTGATTTCTTTTGCTGTGCAAAAGCTTTTTAATAAGAAGAGATTACAATTTTTGATTCTTTGAAGTACTTCCCAGGCAGTGTAGGTTTTGTTCATGAACTCTGCCTACCTCTATATCTTCAAGATTTCTACCTATTTTCTCTTCCAGTAGATTTAGTGTTTTTTTTTTTTTTAATATTTAGATCTTTGATCCATTTTGACTTTAGTTTAGTGCATGGTGACAGACATAGGTCAAGTTTTAGTCTTCAGCATGTGGAAAGGCAGTTTTTCTAGCACCATTTATTAAAGAGGCTATCTTTCTTCCAGTGAACATGTTTGGCCCTTTTGTCAAAGATAAGGTGGCTGAGTGTGTTTGGAGTTGTGTCTGCATTTTCTAATCTGTTCCATTGATCCTTGGGTCTGGTTTTTTTTGTTTCTTTCTTTCTTTTTTCTTTTCCTTTTTTTGTTTGTTTGTTTGTTTGTTTGTTTGTTTGTTTGCCAGTACCATGCAGATTTTATCACAGTAGCACTGTAGTATAATTTGAAGTCAGGGATTGTGATGCCTTCTGTTTTGCCTTTATTGCCCAGGATTGCCTTTGCTATTCTAGGTGGCTTCTGGTTCCAGATGAATTTTTGGAATGTTTTCTCTTGATCTCTGAGGTATGCTAATGGAATTTTGAATGGGATTGCGTTAAATCTGTATAAAAGTTTTGGGTGTATGGCCATTTTCACTATGTTGGTTCTTCCTATCGTTAAGCAAAGGATATCTTTCCATTTTTTGATATCCTCTTTGATCTCCTTTCTCGGAGTACTATAATTTTTGATGTATAGATATTTTACTTCCTTTGTTAGATCGATTCCTAAGTATTACATTCTTTTTTGGATGATACTGTGAAGGTTGTTGTTTCCCTAATTTCTCTCTCAGTGAGTTTGTCATTTGTGTACAGTAATGCTATTGATTTTTGAGTGTTGACTTTGTATCCAGCTATGCTACCAAATTTGGTTATTAATTCTAGAAGTCTTTTGGTGTAGTTTTTGGGGTCTTCTATGTGGAGTACTATGTCATCTGCGAATAATGATAATTTAACTTCTTCCTTTCCTATCCTTATTCTTTTTATTCCCTGTCTTGTTTAATTGCTCAGGCTAATGTTTCCAGAACAATAGTGAATAGGAATGTTGATAGAGGACATCCTTGTCCTGTTCCTGATTTTAGAGTTGAAAGGTTTCAGTTTTGTCAATTTAGTATGATTTTGGCAGTTGGTTTGCCATAGATGGCTTTTATCAGATTGAGGTAAAGACCATCTATTCTGATGTTCTGTAGAGTTTTTATCATGAATGAGTGTTGGACTTTGTCAAAAGCTCTTTCTGCATCTATTGAGATGATGATGTGATTTCTGTGTTGGCTCTGCTGATATGGTGTATTAGATTTATTGATTTGGGTACGTTGAACCATCCCTGCATTTCTGGGATGAATCCCACTTGGTCATGGTGTATAATCTTCTTGATGATTTGCTGCATTCTGTTTGCTAGTATCTTATTGAGGATTTTTGCATCTATGTTCATTAGGGACATTGGCCTGTAGTTCCCTTTTTTGGTTGTTTCTCCCTGGTTTTGGTATCAGGGTGATGCTTGCCTCCAGGAATGAGTTAGGGAGAATTGGTCCCTTTTCAATTTCATTAAAGAGTTTAAGGAATATTGGCATTAAATCTGTAAATTTCTTATAGAATTCATCAATGAATCCATCAGGACCTGGGTTTTCTTTGTTGGTAAGTTTTTAATTACATTTTCAATTTCATTGACTGATATGATGTTATTCAGTATTTTTATATCATCTTGATTCAGCTTTTGTAATTCATACATATCTGGGAATCTGTCCCTTTCTTCTGTGTTTTCCATCCTATGGGAGTAAAGATTTTGGAAGTAGGTATTCATGTTTTTCTGAATTTCCAAAGGATCTGTAATAATTTCACCCTTTTCAGTCTTTAATGCATGAATTTGAGTTTTTTTCTTTCCTTTTTTTGATATAGATGACTAGGGGTATATTAATTTTATTTATTTTTTCAAATAACCAATTGTCTGATTCATTAATTCTTTGCATAATTTTCTTAGTCTCAATCATGTTAATTTCTGCTCTGATCTTTATACTTTCCTCCCTCGTAGGGGCTTTGGACTTCACTTGCTCTTCTTTTTCTAGAACCTTGAGGTGCAACATTAGGTTTTTATTTGTGTTCATTTTGTTTTACTGATGTGAGAATTCACCACTATAAATTTCCCCTTAGGACTGTTTCATTGCACCCCGTGGGTTCTTGTAGGTTGTATTTGCATTTTAGCTTGATTATAGATATTGCTTAATTTCTTCCTTAATTTTATCTGGGACTCATTGGTTTTTCAGGAGGTTGTTATCTAATTTCCATGTGTTTATGGAGCTTTTGCAGTTTCCTTTGCCATTAACTTCCAATTTCATTGCACTATGGTCAGATAATATGCATGGGATAATTTCAATTCCTTTGCATTTACTTAAGCATGTTCTATGGGCTAGTATATGGTCTATTTTAGAGAACATCCCATATGAGCTGAGAAGAATGTGTATTGTGACATTGTTGGGTGGAACACTCTGAAAACATCTACTAAATCTATTTGTTCACAGGTTTGGTTCAGTTCTGTTATTTCTTTGCTGAATTTTTGTCTAGTTGATCTGTCTCATTGTGACAATGGGGTATTAAGGTCCCCCATTACAATTGTGTTATTGTTTATTTGATTTTTCACATATATTAATATTTGTCTTTTATAGTTTGGTGCTCCTGTATTTGGTACATATATATTTATGATTGTTATCTCTTCTTCTTGAATTTTTCCCCTAATAAGTATGTAGTGACCTTCTTTATCTCTTTTGATCATTCTTGGTTTGAAGTTCACATTGCCTGCAAACAGAATAGCTACCCCTGCTTTTTTCTGGGTTCCTGTTGCATGGAATATTGTTTTCCATCCTTTGACTTTCAGTCTATGAATTTATTTTTGCATTAAATGTGTATCTTCTATACAGCAAATTGTTGGATCTTGTTTCTTGATCCATTCTGCTATTCTATTTCTTTCAATTGGTGAATTGAGGCCATTTACATTGATTGTTATAACTGATACATATATTAGCTTATCGATGTCATGTTATTTTCCTACTGTTGATTCCCCACTTTTCCCCTCTGTTTAACTGCTTGCCCTGCTTGGTGGTCTCTTTCTGTTGTTGTACTTGGAATTGTGTTCATTTTCACCTCTGTCTGGAATATCTTTCAGTACCCTTAGTAGTGTTGGTTTGGTGGTTATTAATTTCTTCCATTATTCTTTGTCATGGAAGTATCTCATTTATCCATTGATTTTGAAAAATAATTTTGCAGGTTACATCAAACTGGGTTGGAAGTCATTTTCCCTCAGGACTTGAAATACTTCATTCCAAGCTCTTGACTTTAGGGTTTGTGTTGAGAAATCTGCTGTGATTCTGATGGACTTTCCTTTTTAGGTGATCTGTTTCTTTTCTCTAACAGCTTTTATTATTCTGTTCTTGTGCTGAATTTCTGGGATCTTGATTATTATATGTCTCAGTGTAGATTTATTTTGGTTATGGCTTTTTGGATTTCTATATGCTTCACTTATCTGTATGTCTGATTCTTTTCCTATGCTTGGGAAATTTTCTGCTATTACTTTGCAAATAGTTTTTTATGTCAGTTGCAATGACTCCTGCTTTTTCATTGACACCAATGATTCTCATATTATTTTTCTTTGTGTCACCTTGCAGCTGTTAAATTGTTATTTCCTGATCTTTTGTTATTTTCAAGAGATCTTTCCTTTCATGATTTCTAGTCTAGATCCTGTCTTCAAGGTCAGAAAGTCTGTCTTCAGTTTGTCAAGTGGTTTTGCCAACTTTCAATGGAATTTTTAATTTCCTAGATATCTGTTTGAATGTTTTTCATGCACTCTATTTCTTTCCTATATTGATCCTTCTGGGATTATATCCTCTTCCTATCATCATATTTTTTAAATCTATCTCTACTCTAGATTTATTGAGCAATTCCTTTATAAATGTTGACATTTCATTTTTTTTTACCTGAGAGATTACTTCTGATCTGATTTCCTCTATAGCCTTATGGACTTGTTTCTTTACTTCAGTTGCTATCATTTCAGAAATTTCAGGTGTGGGTCTTCCAATTTCTTCTATGTAGATGTCTCCTGGACTTGTTCTGGGTGGGCTGGAGGTCTGAGATCACATTTTGCCTCTTTGTGTTGTCATTTTATATTTCAAAAAAAGTTTTTAATTTTGTTTTCTGTGTTGATCCTTTTGAGTTTTTGTAGTAGGTAGCTTTATCACTAGTATCAAGGCCTCTCTAGGCAAGGTTTGTTCTTCAGGATATCTTCTGTGTGTAGGAGGTTCTTGGTTTGTGTCCGTCCCAAAATCCTACCTTCCCAATTAATTAACAGTGGGATGTTGGTATCTGTTTGGCTCAGCCCTGAGTCCTTTGGTGTAGGGCTGTGGTGAGGTTATCCCCCCAGCACTTCCCAGTATTGTACAGAAGGGAGAACAACTGATTACAACAGATATGACATCCTAGCTAAAATAATAAAATTAGCGATAACAATTTAGGAATTGACAAACTGTGGTGACTGTTGATTTTTTACTTTAGACCCTGGGAGCAAAGCCTATAGCTACATAACAGAACTGATTGTGAATTAGAAGTTTGTATGCACAGTGTTTTCCCTTGGTAAAGTTTCCCCTGTGGTGGGGAAATTTAGGGAGGATAATGTATAAAACAAAGATAACTGGGAAGGAAGTAGAAGCAAGGTTGGAAGACAAAGAATGGTCATGCAGAGTTTGGGAAACTAGAGAACTGGGTAGAAAATAAAGAATGAAGGAGCATTCAAGGGATTATCTGAACTTGGTCCCTGAGTTTGGGGGGTGGGATTAGTTTTCCGTGGCTGGAGTTCTCCCTAGCCATTTAGTAAAGGGAGAAAGAAAGAAAGAAAGAAAGAAAGAAAGAAAGAAAGAAAGAAAGAAAGAAAGAAAGAAAAGGAAAGAAAGAAAGAAAGAAAGAAAGGAAGGAAGGAAGGAAGGAAGGAAGGAAGGAAGGAAGAAAGAAAGAAAGAAAAAGAAAGAAAGAAAAGAGGAATAAAAAAACAAAACAAATAAAAGGACAAAAATTGAGAGAAAGTGGCAGGTTGCAAATCCCGTGTTCTTCCTGTGCTGGTTGCCAGTCCCTTGATGTAGAGGGATGGCCAGGTACCTGAATTCCTCTGGTGGAGCCGGTTACTGAGTCCTAGATTCTTTCTGCCCCTGGATTCAATGTTCCATGGGATATTTCCACACCTCTATTTCCACCTGTCCATCTTGGGTGCCTTATTCATGGTCCTGCTGTGTCATTGGAGTTCTGGCAAGTCTCTGGGCCACTCCTCTTGCTAGCCATGCTGTCCCCAGTAGATGGAGGAAGAGGCAGCGTGGACTCAGAGTCCTCTCACCAGCCTCGCTGTACTGGGGTGATGGAGGAAGAGAGGGGTGCAGACCCAGACCCCTGTCGCCAGCTGCCCAAGAGTCATCTTTGGGTGCTAGTTATTTTTAGAGTAATAAGGTTTACAGTATTCTACCCTGAAAATTCTAGATTTTAAATGAGGATGGCTATGTCTTTAATTGTGGTGGCTTCTAATGTTTGTTAGATAAGCCTCTTGAGCAGTAGCTATTAAACGATGTTCGACTGATGATGTCTAATCATTTCAAACTTATAAAAACTGTATTTCATTATGCTATATATAACAAGTTTATTTATGTAGAATTTTCAGGTTGAAGGATTAATTTAGTCATTATAATTGAAAACTTCTATGAAATGAATTAGGTGTAAGTTATTACACAGGTCCTATGTGTTTAGGAAATAAAAATGATATCTAAGCTTATTGTGGTGCTTTGTGAGCACATACAACACTCATTCATACATCTGTTCAATCCATCATTTATTTATTCAAGACATCTGTGATAGTTAATTGTGATATATAGACTTGAATGGATTAACAAATATCTAGCAGATTAGTGGAGCACAGTTCTAGGTATGCCTGTGGATGATAAATATATGGGTTGTAAAATGAGGAGGGAAGACCCACCCCAGATGCGAGTGGCACCAACCAATAGGCTTGTAGCTTGGATGGAATAATAAGGAAGAGAAGAAACAAGTCTGCCTCTTTTGCTTCTTTAGAGAAGTGCCAGTCTCTGCCATTGCCTTTGGATGCTTATCAACTATTCCTTCATCCTTCCAGTGTAGTTCCTTCAGCTTTCTAACACGGACTCACAATGAGCTATTCAGCGAGTCCCAAGCCTTCAACCTTCACCTTGATCCCTTGACTATCCAGCGCCAGGTATGCAGATGGCATTTTACCTTCTTCCACGCCATTGTAAATCATACATATATATACACCCATATACATATATACATATATACATATATATGTATATATAATGTCAAGCACTTATTAGCAATGTGACAACATACCCCAAATAAACTGATGTAATAGTGATACAAAGCTGAAAAGCAGTGTCCAGAATCTAGCAACAGAGCTATGTAATTGACAACTGGTATTCTAGGCACCAGATGAGAATAATGATGGCTAGCAATGGAGTAAGAGAGATCTCCATCTGAGGCTGGGCAAGATGAGAGTCTTACTTGAAGATGTAACATATGATTTACAATTCAGGATGACTAGAAATTAGCCAAGCAACCAGATAGAGGAAAGGGATTTTGGAAGGAGAGGTGACAAGCCCATGACAGGAGGGTGAGAGGAAATGGCACACTAGAGTTCCTGAGATAGTGAGTTACAAAGGTGACAAAGCTGAAGAAAAACCTAGAATTAGAAGCTGACTCTGGAGCAGTGTTGACAAACCTATGACAAGTGTTATTGTGTTTTCAAGACAGATATCAATGTACGAATAGTTCTATCTAAACTAAAACCTCAGTGTTCAAGGTTAGTGGGTTTGGGGTTGCAGTTTGGTACTTGGTCTCTGGAAGATTCACCATCAGTGCTCTAGAACAACATGGGTGCTTTCCTCAGGAGTCTGGTCTTTATTTTGCATAGCACTGACCTTCTGAGGCTTAATAATTTCAAAAGTAATGAAATATCATAAATGCCCACAACATTGCTCAGATAGGTTTTGTTTGTGGCGGCCAAACTCATCTTCTAAACCCCATAACCCAGAGCAGCACCTTTACACCCCCATTTTGGCTGACAACAGGAGACAGGAAATCACAGAATAGTCAAAAAGTCAGGGAAGCGTTAGCTGAGCCCCACTATGAAGCTCAGTGTTAAACATTCCAGGTGGGCTCTGCTACCAAGCTGCTCACACACCCTTCACCCTGGTTACCTGAGACTGTTCCAGATTTAGCACTGAATGTACCACATCTAGAGAAACCTATTCTCAGGTAGTCAGAAGCCACAGTATTCAGATATGGGTGGGGACAAGCAGGGAAAAAGTGTTAAAAAAAAACAAAAACAAAAAACAAAAGAAAACTATGGTGGCAAAGAAAGGAGAGGTGTCTGAAAACAACACATTGTCAAATGGTAACGCATATGATTTGTAATTGCTATTGCTAATTTTTCACTGACCGCTGATATTGGGGCCATGATTTTCAGTTGATAGTGTTGTGCTGCTTTGAGTTTGTGACTTAAGTGCGGGAAAGAATTGCATTATAATTGTAAGTGTCTCTAACTGTGCCTGTAGTTTGACTTTTGTGCTTTGTATAAAGATAGTGCTAATGTTTCACATTAAGAACATGTTTTCTAAGAGTTCAGATAATCAAAAGGAAAGTAATTACTGTATCATGCCAGGATCACTCAGACATCATCAAAAAATTAAACAATTGTGTTCTTTTCATGATTGATAGAAAGGCACACACAACTGGATGAGGAAGGTAAATGAGATGAACAGAGACGACTACACAATTTGCAGAAAAAAATAGATCTGCTATGTTAGAGGAAAAAATGTGAAATTGTGAGACTGAATCTCCCAAGTCTAGATGAGATAGGAGAGTAGTTCTCAAATAGTCCAAAGATTTTTGTTATCTTTTAAAGACATACCAATGTTCAATTGAAGACAGCAGCCATTGAATTAGCTTGGGAATACCACATGAATGAATGCACATTTTCTTTTTGTTCCCTTTATTATTTTATTAAAGTAAGTAAAGTTACAATTCTTCACTTAGACATTTTAACTCCATTGCCCTGTGGCAAACTAAAGGGAGCGTTTCTGACAACAGATGAGCTCGTCCCTCACAGGGTACAGCTGTCTCTGTCAGATGTTATAAATGGTCATGTTTTTTACAGTAAGGATAATACATTCAATCATAGCAACAACAAAAAAGATCTCCCTGGCTCTGAAGTACTTTGATTTGAAAAGCGTAGTTTCAAATTATCTTCTTGGTTTGTATGAAAATTTTAATGAAATTTCAAAGACTATAAAACAAAAGATTCTTGATAACATGTCCAAATAAAAACTAGACTTTGCTCCTCAATCTCCATATTCAGCAGACAGAAAAATGTAAATTTTGGAGGATTTCTTTAGTTTATAGGCTTTTTATCAAGGAGAATGACAAGGTCTGCTAAATGTCTTGCACACTTTATTTTTGTTGATAAGAAGCAGTATGATTTGTTTGCCTATGAAATTGAGGCACTTGTAGCAGAAGTTTTTGCTTCTTCAGTCACCTAAGATATGCAAACCCAGCTAATGAAATTTTTGACTTTGCAGAAGGGGAAAGAAATAATCTTCTTAGACATGTGTCTATAAGATGGTTACAACTATTGCTACTATAGAAAGGATGTCAACATGTTGGTCTGCCATTATCTTTAAAGTTTGGGACAAGAAGAATTCCTTTTGCTAATATGGAAATACATGGAGGATCAAATTGGAGATTGAATTATAGTAATAAAAATTTATACACTGTTTCCCAAAGAGGCTTGATAATCTTTGAAGAGGCAGTAAATAACATGGAAAAGGATGAACTGACTAACCCGAGTTGTTCGATGTTATATTTAGGCTTCAACAGAAACTCATACCCTGACAAAGAAACTCATATGTTGGAAATAAGACCGCTTCATAACCTTTAAAAACCAAATAGGGTAGCCAAGTTAAATGAGTTTTTGAATTTCTTTACTAAAACTGTACCTTATTTGGAATTCAACTTCATTTGCATATGTTCAAATTACCTCTTCACCTAAAATCATCTCCCCTGAGAAACAGAGGCTTAATTTAAGAGGATATACAATGCACTTCAAGTGTTTTAAAATAAATATTTTAGATGTGCAGAACCTATATGATGAATGGATAGATGTAAAACACATGACTGATAAATAGTCTATCAATGCATGCCTGGAGAAACGAAGTGGATGTATGTTCCGGGACATCCTAGAAGCCTAAAAGTCCACTGTTGCTAGCAAGTAAATTCCTAACAATCTCATTCTGAAATCCTTTTGAATGGATATTTAGTGTAATAGAATGTCACCAGTTAATGTGGGCTTGATAAAAGAAGAACTGCATAACAAAGTGAATTTTGTATAATTTGATTTAGTTTTGCCACTGCATTAAATAAAATAAAGGTGTTTTAAAGGCTATAGGTAGTTTAAAAATATCAGTGGAAAAAGAAAAGAATAAAACTGTCCCACTGTAATATGGCACAGAAACATGTCAATATTTTCTAGAAGTTGTATCTGTTTGTTTAGTACTATTGGGGTTCCATTAATAATATGTACTTTACAAGAATCTTGAGTGCTTTTTTTTTTTTATATGCGGGTACCAGGAGTCAAACTCAGGACCTTGCACTTGCCAGCAGGCGCTTGTGCCGCTGAGCAATATCTCCGGCCCATTTTTCCTTTGTATGTGGGTACCAGGAGTTGAACTCAGGAGCTTGCACTTGCCAGGCAGGCGCTTATGCCGCTGAGGTATATCACCAGCTCTTGAGTGCTTTTGATTGAAGAAATCTTATTTTTTTTATATTTATAAGATTTAAGAATATACTAATATAGACAATAAAATTTAAAATTCCTATCTAGACTTGAAAAGGTTGTAATACTTTGCTATATTAGGAAAAAAATTAAAATATTGCTCTATTTTTTTCATGCATTTCATTTAGTTAGCCATGCTATTAATTATCACTGATCACTACTGTTAAGTATTCCACTGGTATTTTATTTTAACAATAGTATTTATATAGCAGAAAAGTAAATATACACTACTTCATAATTTTAGAGCATGTTCTTTTTCATATTTTATGTTAAAGTAATAAAATGCATGTTTACAATTATATATTTATTTTCATTACTTTTGTTAGGTATTTTTTGGCTTGGCATGACTGTGTCCTGTGTTGGCTCTTTAAAATTTTCTTAACCCTATGTAGAAAAGTCATATAGGCAGATTTATTAAATTGAAGATTCCCAGTCCTCACACCTGAAGTGATGGGTGGAGAATAAAGCTTAAGGATTTGTTTAGAAAAGCAGCCAGGGGCCAAGTGACATAGCTCAGTGGCATAAGCACCTGCCTGGCAAGCGCGAGGTCCTGAGTTCGACTCCCAGTACCCACATAAAGGAAAACAAGGGCCGGTGATATTGCTCAGTGGCACAATCACTTGCTAGCAAGTGTGAGGTCCTGAGGTCGACTCCCAGTACCCACACAAAAAAAAAAAAAAAAAAAAAGAAAAGCAGCCAGGTAATTCTACTGTATGGCTGAGACTGCATTCCTCTATGGCAGTGATGACGAACATTTTAGAGCTCACCATCAATGATACGAACTGCCCCCTGCGGCACGTGTGGCATAGGTTCACCACTACTGCTCTATGCTGATTCCCTAGTGGCTGGAGAATTCTTCGTGTTTTGTCTCTCTTAGATTTAGGAAGTTTTGTACTCAAAAGAGCAATGGCAATGTTGTACCTAAAGTATAAAAATCTGAAGTGATTACATTTGACTCTAAGTTATTTATTCTCAAGGGTTTTGCTTCTATCATTGCCTGAGACAAATAACTTTGGTGCTATGCGGTTGCAGCAAGGAGACCACAGAGCACACTGGTGGGACTACAGGTGGCCAGATTCCTGCATGTGTATCCAGCTTCTCCTCTTTGCTAGCAGCAGGACTATGGGCAAGTGATTTTGTGTCCCCTTGCTTTTCTCAACTATAGAAGGTAGACAACAATGGATTATACTCAAAGGATTGCACAGTCCATGACACTTAAAAAGTAAATATTCCTTAAATACAAGCTAAGTAAAGGACAGTTGGGATTCTTCCTTCATTGTTCACATCCCAGTCTCCAGATGGAAACCCAGTCATAAGTAGAATTAGCGACTGTTCTTTAGTAGGGAAACACCTAGATATCCATTGAGCGGTGTAGGAAAATAAAGCTATTTAATGTCTCTACATTTTTCAATTCTTGTTGACCTTGAGCCTTCTGAGCCCTGGTTTCAATTACTTATATTGGAATTTTAATATCTACCTCACAGGGCTCTTCTGAAACAAAAGAATTGAATCTTTGAATAAAGACTAATAAATATTAAAATGCTAGATAAATAGTTGATATTATCTCTCTTTGTGAGTTCAAAACTATTGCTGGTAAGTGTAGTGCTGACACATATGTACTGGGAATAAAATATTTCTGAAGTTGTAAATCTGGACTGAAAATAAAGATTTTCTAGAGCTGGGAGAGTTTTATGGGCTCATTTCATTTTTCTTATACAATACTTGTGCTTAGAAGAGAGGAATAAAATTTGTGGTTCTCATATTATAGATACATTTGCTAGAGTCTGATGTAAAAGCAAGAAAGATGTCTGTCAGTCTCCTGAGGTCTATGATGTTTCTTTTTCACATTGTAATCCCTCTTTTCTTCTGCATTTGATTAGTAAAATATATTCTACCTGACATCTCAATAAATACTCTATGCTGGCTGAGCCCTAATGAATTGATACTGTGAACAAGAACGTAAATTATAGAAACATCATCTATGCTCATTCAAATTTCTAAAATTGTCAGTAAATGCTCATAACTGGATAAGCAGGGAAACAGTCCAAGTTTTACACTATTAGCATGAAAAGTAAACTCATAATAAATATTTCACTACACTTTCCCTGAATCCTTGTAAGTCCTATAACTTTGGAAATCAAGGAAGAAACAACTAATAGTGATATATGACTTCATATATGGATTGAGTGCTTATTTATCAAGCTTTACAAAAGTTGAACAGTATCATCCAAAAACCTAATATCAGCAAAAAGTACTTCTTTACCATACAGTTGTTCATATTTCCTAACTAGGAAATCCACTAAAGGCTTTAGTAAATCTCAACTGTCGATCCAGCTGTGGCATGACAAAAGAACATAATCATGTAGAGAAACCCAAAATTCCTTTCCTAGATTTCTGAAATGTTTTACATAGTAATCATTACTAAAGATGTCTAGGTTTAAAATATTTTAATATTGCAATGTTATGCTAGAGAAAATTATGATTATGTTTTTATAAAATAAGATTTTTCTAGGAGTAAACCCCACATAGATGAAGTTTACAAAAATATACCGGTTAATTTCTATAATTGGTGCTTTTGGTGAATTGGAAGTTTTATCTCTATGACATTTTTTGCATTCTGCCTTAAAGAAAACCGTTACCATTCTTTCAAAGTACATGTGTGTGTTCACATGCAGGTATATATTCTACACCAGTACATTTTACTGTGAGCTGGGTAAAACAGATATGCTTACCTTTAGAATGCAGATGAGGGGCCGGTGAGATGGCTCAGCGGCGTAAGCGCCTGCCTTGCAAGCGCGAGGGCCCGAGTTCGACTCCCGGAACCCACATACGAAAAAGGGGCCGGTGATATCGCTCAGTGGCACGGGTGCCTGTTGGCGCGCGAGGTCCTGAGGTCGTCCCCCTGGTACCCACAAAAAAAAAAAAAAGAATGCAGATGAGAAAACTGAGACTTTGTTCATGTGCTTATCTCAGTGTAAATACAGGTAATGTGTGGCCAAGCCAGAATTTGAATTCAGGTGTACTTGAGTTTCTATTTCAAATGGTGGTATAAGGTCATTGTTATACCTATTCTGTATTGGAAAACACTAGGAACATAAAAAAAGATTAAATAAACAGTGAAATCCAGAAACTTTATTTTATATAAAGATCACAATGATAAAATGTCAAATTAAAAACTTAAAAGAAGAGTCACTTGTCAAATGTCTAGAAATTTAGCCAGTATGAGAGACCATCATGCCGTGGGGCATTCATTCTCAGATCATGAGCAAGACAAGTTTTCATATACTAGATAGTTGATGTTGTGCTTAAATGCTCATCCATAGTTTCTTTAATGAAAGTGGTGAATTAGGGATATTGATGGGTCACAGAGAAGATGGGAGAATGATCACTAGCAACCAAATCCATGTCCTGAAATGTTAGCAAAGTGGAGCTAAAAGAGAAACACCAATACTAAGTGTTTTTCATTTGTTTGTTTATTTGTTTTTGTTGACGCTCTTTCTTGTGAGGGAAATGTGGAGTGGAGGCATGGCCATCCAGATGGGGCAGGTCATTGTTGATTTAGGAGCTGGTTTATGAGATGCTCTGTAGTTTTTTGTCATTGTTTCAAATGATTGCTAGACTCTAGGGCCCTGCCTTTTGGAGAAGTGCACTTATAAACACTGATTCTCCAGGATGTAATAGCACTGATGCATACCTGAGAAACAAGTGATTTTACTGAATCCCCTGGCTAGGATATTTTGAACTTGTTTATAGGTAGGGAATGAGTCCCCAGGACCAACTCTTCACTTTAACAGAGAATCTTTGAGGATGAAACTGCTAGATTGCTGTTACCATCAATATAAATTTTTGTATATTTAGTACTTAGCATTTTCCTGACCCATGATGAGTACTTAATTCGCATATCAGATGACTAAGAAAACTTTGAAAATGCTTAGACATTACTCTATTTTGATTTAATGTTGACTTGGACTGATCCTTTCACAACTGTCACAAGAATGCCTTTTGTTCTCCTCCTCGCTTGAATGATTTTTATCACCAGAAAAGTAAACCAAATCAATGGTCTTCCCACACTGTATTTATGGCCTTAGTTATAAAAGTGATCAGAACACAGACACTACTGGGTTGGAGAGATGAACGGGGAAATGGATGAATTCTCACTCTGTGTCAACATCATTTCATGCAGTCTTCTAGACAACTTTGTACTGTGGGCTTTGGTTTCTCAGTCTCATAAACTGCAAAACTCAAATGCAAAATGACTTTTTCCAAGGCCTCCCAAATAGTAGATGACAGGCTTAAACTTTACCTTGAACCCAAAGCCTATGTTTCATGTGGGTTAGCGCTTTTCTCAGTGGGTTACGTGGAAAGCACAGATGTACTTGGACTAATTAGAATGTGTGAAGTCAGACAATAAATATGAAATGTACCCATTGTGTTCATTTCTCATGGGTCATTCCCTAAAGGAAAGCATGAGTTAAGAAATAATTTTAAAGATGAGATCAATAAAAAACACAGCAAAAAAGAAATATTCTCCTGAGAGTTTAAATTATCATCACATTAACATTCTCATAAGAGAGAAATCAGAGCATTATAAATAAAAGAAAGAATAGAGGATAGCAATTACGTCTATTTAAGATATAAAAGTTTATGTAATATCTATAAATAATGAAATTACATAATATATCTTTATATCCAATTATATTTCTACATTGTCCTCAAACTTCATTTTTGAGTAATATTTCATAGAACATAAAAATACTGGACTTCATCAAAAATGTCTCTTAAATTACATATGAATATACCAATATTCTGAGCCTTTATCTCAAATTATAACTGCCACAAACAACCTTAGAAAACTATACTAGTAATAAAGAGGTTTCTCTTTATATAATCATTGAATCACCCTGGTAAAATAAATAACTCATTGGGATACTTTTCACTCAAAATTTTAAACTTCAGTCATGACAGTGATGGGATGGGTAGAAAAGACATTTTTGCACAATTCAAAATGAGTACCAGCAAATATTCGCCTCCATTAATCATCTTATAATCTAATCAGACATCTAGGCATATGAATTTCTGAAATTTCTTATTCACAACCAGTTTAATCTGAACTTTGATCTGACTGAATGAGTTGTACAAAAATATTGAACAACAAAAAATCAACCCAAAGCAAAGAGAACTGAAGTTTATTTAGACCATATGTCTTTTGTGTTGATAAACAGTTTGTTTCCGTATGGTGCTGCTAATCATTTATTCATTCATGTGGAATTATCTATTGAATGTCTACTGTGTACAAAGCACTGGAGAAATAACACAAACACAATAACCAAGTTTCCTGCCTTCACTGAGCACACACTTGTGGCAGGAAAATAATTTTCAAATACTTTTTTTTTTTGGTCTTTCCTTCCATATCCTGCCCCATCCTCAATTGAAGATTTTAACATATTCTGGATTCATTATCTCTGATGAGTCATATAACTGGGCCACAGGAAGAAAAATGGCTCCTGTGGCTTTGCAAACTCTAATCCCTCAAGAAAAATAGAAAGGTC
Source organism: Erethizon dorsatum (assembly GCA_028451465.1). NCBI lineage: Eukaryota > Metazoa > Chordata > Mammalia > Rodentia > Erethizontidae > Erethizon > Erethizon dorsatum. The sequence continues at coordinate 48,801,596 of CM051827.1, read as the reverse complement.
TCCTTTTTACCAACACCACTGTTTCCTAGTCTAGAATCTGGAAAGCCATCATCATTTCTTGTCTAGCGCCTCTCTAACTAAAAATATCTCTGTTTCTTACCTTAGTTCCCCAAAGCCCATTCTACATATGTACTAATCCTCATAAAATTTAATCCACATCATTCCTCCCCTTGTTTCAAGCCCTATCCCATTTCCTTCTCTTTTCATTCAGAGTGTAAGTACTATGGAGCCCAAGGCTGTCACCACTCTTTCACCTCCAGTCTTTGAGCACATTATCTGTTACTTCACCATCTTCAGGTTACTAAAAGACTACCAGATAACAAGCCATTTTCATAAAGAAGAAAACAAATCATGGAGGAAATGCTTTCCTTTGCAGTCACATTCTGGAAAATATATTCTCTTTCAATGGCTGATAAACAACCTGAAATATATAGGCAAGATGGAAGACAGAGGAACTTTTTTTTTTGTTTTTGCTTTTCCTGATTCTAATCTAGGAATATTATCTTCAACAGACAAGGCAAAGGAAACTGAACTTTCAGGATGAGAATTTAATGCCTTGAGTTAGAAGATTAGATAAAGTTTAGGCTCTGTATAGATTGCTCAAAGCCCACACTTGTTATATGGCTTTTGTGAAATATGTGCTTTTCTTTTTAACTCTATAAAATAACAGGCAGTCACAATGTTGTAATTGCCCTCAGATGTTTTCCAATTGTCGTCTGAGATACCTTAATACATAATGATGGATACCCACTCTGTGTTAGGAGGAATGCCAGACACTGGGCAGAGAAAGATGAATAAGTCAAACCCTCTCTTTTTAGGGGTATATATATTTATTCTAGTGGCAGAGACAAACTTTGTGGCTTCACCATAGCCTTTAAGTTATCAAATGTGAAATATCACCTCCTCTAGAAATTACATTGAAATGTGTATTTTTAGTCAAGTCACTTGACCTTTCTTAGCTTTCATTTCAAATCTATTTCATTCAAAGAGTTATTGTGAAGATTTGATGATGAGTTTTCCACTGAGATCTTAATTTAGTTGTTGCACATTGTAAGTACTTTAGAAGAGACGGTTATTATTCAAATATGTGAGAAGTGTTTCACAATATTTCCGTGACTTTAGGCTTTTGTGTTGCCAGCATACACATCGATAATACTACCAATTAATTCAGAAGTAATGTTCTGCCAGCAAAATGAAGCTAGGATGGGGTTATGTCACTGATGGAAGTCAAGAAGTAAACAGAAAAAGCATATGTACGTATATGTTCAGAATTCACTCACATGTTCTTTGAGATGACTTCATTTTAATTCTTTTCAAGACCTAGATTGTCTCAATCATTTAGGTTAGTCAGCCAGTATGACAGAGCCAAATGTCAAGTCAACTGTTTTAAAGTCTGATCTGTCTTTTGATCATATGCAGTAGAGGTGGTAGACACTCTGTGTGTAGCTATTTGTTCTTAAACATTTTTCAGAACTATCTTCTGGTGGAAAAGGGAAGAAATCTAAAATCATTGGCATCACTGCCATGTGTCCAAAATGTACACTGGACATTTTTTATGGTCTCATTTAATCATCAAAACAAGTCTGCATTATGCCATAATTTCAGATGAGGATTTAGGTACGAAGAAGTTGAATACGTTGTCACAGGTCACCGAAGTATTAGGGACATGACACAGTGGCAGGCCAAACACTCTACCTTCATAGAGGATCCTCAAGGCCAGCAGAGTGTAAGTCAGATGTTGTATGCAATCTAATGTTATTCACACTCCCAGAAATAATCTAAATTATAGCTTAGTTTCCTGAGTGAGTATTTCAGCATACCAAAACACTAACAATTCTGGACTGACCCTGGATCTCCAAGCAGCAGAACTACAGTGAAAAGGACCTTCTAGAACCCCCGGCATACAGGTAAGTTTCAGTTTCTGGATGAGAGTCAGTTCCAGGATGAGGAAACTGATGATATTCAAGTTACCCACAGGGGTCAGACAGGATACCTTACATAGGTTCTCCCATGCATAAAACTGGTTTGAACAATTTAAGTGGTTTCTTCTCCTTTGTGACTTCACTGTGCTTTTGCCATGCTAAGGTGCACATCACAAACCTTTCTGTATTCTTTATTTAAAGAGATTACCATTGCACTGAAGATAGTTTGGAAGTGACTGCAATAATAATTATAGTAAAAAGTTCCAGCCAAGGCTTTTTATCCATTACCAGTTGTTATATAGAATATATATGTATAGTCCTCTATATAAAATAATATTCTATAAAATCATATGTATAGGAGACAACATGGCCGAATAGAGGAGGAGTGTACTTCAGAGCTACTCAGAGAAATTCAACTAAAACACAAGTAATTGGAAGAGAGGGGAGGGACATACACCCTGAAACTAAAATCAATCTGACATAAGAGACTAATAGATTAAGCCAAACATAGAAAAAGGACTTAAAAAATAGCCAGCCAGCCCACTTAGTGGGTCGCCAGATTGGGATCCTGCCTGCCACACTTGGAATCTTAAAAGAAGAAAAAAACAAAAAAGGATATGCTAAAATAATGTGGCTAAATCAAGCCGTACAGGATAGACTTGGATATAAAGTCCCCTGCCTCTTCTGCCTTCCTCCAAACAGAAGACGGCACAGTCCAGCAGTAAATTCTGTCCACATGAACTGCTCTCTCCCTGATGATTGGCCAGCTTTCCATTTTTTCATTTTTTTATTCCTTTTTTTTCCCCTCTTTTTCTTCTTTTCTTTTCCTTTCTTCCTGTTTCTTCTGTGTACCAGAGCACTAACTAGAACTGCCAGAAACAAGATCAAAGAGTACAGGAGTGCATAGTAAATGATACAGCTAACCCCACCCCTGTGACCTGTGCTTAGGGATGCACGGGTAATTAAACAGTCCTGCACCTTGGGACTGTGCAGCCCTGGGCTGTTCCCATGCTGCTGGGGGCAGGAGCAGAAAGGTACCCCACAGCACTCCCCCATCTCACCCAAGGAAGTTACAGACTACAGCAGAGCTGTTTGATGGTGGCAGCAGAACTTGTAAAGCAACCAATGGAAAGTTAGCACCCCAAATCGGGAGAGGAGTAAGATTTGGGACTGAGCAGCCTTGGACTAAAACGGCAGGAGCAGAGGACCAGACCATATCACAGCATTTCACCCCACTCTGCAACAAATGACCTGAGAGGACAGAGACTTGCCAGTGGAAGAGGAACACAGAAGGCTGAGCAAGGATGAGGAGGAGGCAAAGGTGCATGGGCCTGGGAACAGCCCCCTGTCTCTGTCTGAAAATAGCGCAGCAACTGGGAGAGATGCCTCCAAGATAAACAGGGTAAAGAGTGGGAGGCAGCTAAGGGACACACAGAAAGTACTGGCTGAAAACTCTGGCTCCAGGCACCCACATCTAGAGGCCAAGATCGGCCTCAAATCTAGCACAAAATCTACTGCAGTCTTAGAAGTGTTATCCAGTAGTTTTAGACACTAGGTGGACAGCAGAGGAATTTTGTTTTATTTTATTTTATTTGTCTTTTTTTTTTTTTTTTGCTGGTTTGTAGCTTGTTTCCCATACCTTTTCCATTTTTTTGTCTTTTACCTATATTTTTCTTCTAATCTATTTGTCTTCTTTCTCCTTTGCCTCAATTTATCTCTCTAGACTTAATCATATTTTCATATGAGTGAATAGTCTCTCTAATTTTTCTGGTCAATTTTAATAATCCCTTGCTTACTTCTACATTATTTCTCTTCTGCCCTCTTCTCTAGATTCCCAAAGCTTGTGTGATCATCCTTAGTCCTCCAGACTGGATTCTACCTTATTCCTTTTCAGTTATCTCTGTTCTATCCACTATCCTTCTTAAATCCCCCCACCACAGGGTAAAACCACTCTAGCAAGGGGAAACAGTGCATACAAGCTCCAATTTATGATTGGTTCTGTTATACAACTGTAGACTTCGCTTCTATGATTAAAGGTAAAAAATTAATAGTTACCACAATTTGTCAGTTTCTAAACTGTGCTTGAGGCTATTGTCAGTGCTATTTATAGTAGTTTAGCTAGGATGTCATATATGTTTTAATCAGTTGTTATAACTTCTGTAACAAAACTGGGAAGCACTGAGGTAACAACCTCCCCACACCCCAGAATCAAATGACTGGGGATTGAGCCAAACAGATACCAACATCTCACTATTAATTAATTGGAAAGGGAGGATCTTGGGACAGACACAAACCAAGAACCTCCTACACACAGAAGATATCCTGAAGAACAAACCTTGCCTACAGAGGCCTTGATACTAGTGATAAAGCTACCTACTACAAAAACATACAGGGATCAACACAGAAAACAATTTTTTTGAAATAGAAAATGACAAGACAGAGAAGCAAAATGCAACCTCAGACCTCCAGCCCACCCAATTAAGTCCAGAAGACAATGGGATAGAGGAGAAAGGAAGAAACACAACAGACATTTCTGAAATGACAGCAACCAAATCAAAGAAAAAGATCCATGAGGCTATAGAGGAAATCAGATTAAAAATAATCTTTCAGGTACAAAAAGAAATGTCAACATTTATAAAGGAAATACTCAGCAAATCTAGAGTAGAGATAGAAAAAAATAGATGATGATAAAACAGGATGTAATCTGAGAAGGATCAATATAAGAAAGAAATAGAATGCATGAAACGGATTCAAAGAGATATACAGGAAATAAAAAATCTCCAGTGAAAGCTGGCAAAACCGCTTGAGTGAAACTGAAGACCGAATTTTCAGCCTTGAAGACGGATTCACAGCTAGTGATCATGAAAGGAAAGATCTCTTGAAAATAACAAAAGATCAGGAAATAACAATTTAACAGCTGCAAGGCTACACAAAGAAAAATAATATAAGAATAATTGATGTCAATAAAAAAGAAGGTGTCAACACTACTGACATAAAAGAACTATTTGTAGAAGTAATAGCAGAAAATTTCCCAAGCATGGGAAAAGAATTGGATATACAGATAAGTGAGGCATATAGAACTCCAAACAGCCATAACCAAAACAAATCTACACTGAGAGATATAATAACCAAGATCCCAGATATTCAGAACCAGAACAGAAAATTAAAAGCTGTTAGAGAAACACAGATCACTTATAAAAGAAAGCCCATCAGAATCATGGCAGACTTCTCAACACAAACCTTCAAGTTGAGAAGAGCTTGGAGTGAAGTATTTCAAGTCCTGAAGGAAAACAACTTCCCACCCAGTTTAAGGTACCCTGCAAAACTATCTTTTAAAATTAATGGAGAAATAAGAAACTTCCATGACAAAAAACAGCTGAAGATATTCATGACCACCAAACCAACACTACAAAGGGTACTGAAAGATATTCCAGACAGAGGTAAAAATGAACACAATCCCAAGATCAAAAACAGAAAGAAGCCACCAACCAGGTCAAGCAATTAAACAGGCGGGAAATGCAGAGAACAAATAGCAGGAAAATAACATGACAAAGATAAGCCAATATATATCAGTTATAACCATCAATGTAAATTGACTCAATTCACCAATCAAACGAAACAGACTGGCAGAATGGATCAAGAAACAAGATCCAACAATATGCTGTAGAAAAGAAACATGCTTAACTCAAAAAGAAATTCATAGACTAAAAGTCAAAGGATGGAAAACAATACTCCATGCAACAGGAACCCAGAAAAAAGCAGGGGTAGCTATTCTGTTAGCAGACAATGTGAACTTCAAACCAAGAATGATCAAAAGAGGTAATGAAGGTCACTACATACTTGTTAGTGGAAAACTTCAAGAGGAGGAGATAACAATCATAAATATGTATGCGCCAACTGTGGGAGCACCCAACTATATAAGACAAATATTAATAGACAAGAAAAAGCAAGTGATCAATAACAAGATTGTAATGGTGGACCTTAATATCCCACTGTCACAAATAGATAGGTCAACAAGACAAAAAATCAGCAAAGAAATATCAGAACTGGACAGAACCTGTAAACAAATGTATTTAGTAGATGTTTGCAGAATGTTCCACCCAACAACATCAGAATACACGCTCTTCTCAGTGGCACAAGGGATGTTCTCTAAAATAGACCAAATACTAGCCCATAGATCATGCTTAAATGCATGAAAAAGAATTTAAATTATTCCATATATATTGTCTGACCATAGTGCAATGAAATTGGAAATTAACAGCAAAGGAAACCACAAAAACTCCATAAACATATGGAAATTAAATAATACCCTCCTGAACAATGAGTCACAGATGAAATTAAAGAAAAAATTAATATCTACAATTAAGTGAAAATACAGATACAGCATAAAGGAAACTGTGGGACACAATGAAAGCAGTCCTAAGAGGGAAATATAGTGCTGAATTCTCACATTAGGAAAACAGAATGAGCACAAATAAACAATCTAATGCTGCACCTCAAGCTTCTAGAAAAAGAAGAGAAAGTCAAGCCCAAAGCTCATAGAATGGTGGAAACTATAAAAATAAGAGGAGAAATTAATGCAATTGAGACTAAGAAAACAATACAAAGAATTAATGAATCGAATAGTTGGTTCTTTGAAAGAATAAGTAAAATTGATAAACTGTTAGCCAATCTTTTCAAAAAAGGAAAGAAAGACTAAAATTCATGTAATAAGTAATGAAAAGGGTGAAATCACTACAGATACTGTGGAAATTCTGAAGATTTCAATACCTACTCTGAACATGTTTACTCTCAGAGGATGGAAAATACAGAAGAAAGTGACAGATTCCTAGATACCAATGAATTACCAAAACTTAATCAAGATGATATAAAACTTCTGAATAACCCAATATCAGTCAATGAAATTGAAAAAGTAATTAAAAACTTACCAACAAAGAAAAGCCCAGGTCCTGATGGATTCACTGCTAAATGCTATAAGAAATTTAGAGAAGATTTAATGCCAATACTCCTCAAACTCTTTAATGAAATTTAAAGGGGACCAATTCTCCCTAACTCATTCCTGGAGGCAAGTATCACCCTGATACCAAAACCAGAGAGAGAGAAACAACCGAAAAAGGAAACTACAGGCCAATCTCCCTAATGAACATAGATGCAAAAATCCTCAATAAGATACTAGTAAACGGAATGCAGTAAATCATCAAGAAGATTATACACCATGACCAAGTGGGATTCACCCCAGGAATGCAGGGATGGTTCAACATACCCAAATTAATAAATGTAATGCACCATATCAACAAAGCCAAAGAGAAAAATTACATGATCAACTCAATAGATGCAGAAAAAGCTTTTGACAAAATCCAACACTCATTCATTATAAAAACTGTAAAGAAAATTGAAATAGATGGTCTTTACCTCAATCAGATAAAAGCTATCTATGGCAAACCAACTGCCAAAATCATACTAAATTGACAATCTGAAAACTTTTCCTCTAAAATCAGGAACAAGACAAGGACATCCACTACAACATTCCTATTCAATATTGTTCTGGAAACACTAGACAGAGCAATTAGGAAAGAGAGAGAAGTAAAAGGAATAAGGACAAGATAGGAAGAAGTTAAATTTTCATTATTCACAGATGACATGATACTCTACATAGAAGACCCCAAAAATTCCACTAAAAGACTTCTAGATTAATAAGCCAGTTCAGTAGTGTAGCTGGATACAAAGTCAACACTCAAATATCAATAGCATTCCTGTACAAAAAAAAAAAAACAACAACAAAACAAAACAAAAAAAAACACCTCACTGACAGGTAAATTACAGAAACTACACAGTTCATAACAGCATCCAAAAAATTTAAATACTTAGAAATCAATTTAACATAGGAAGTAAAGGATCTACATATTGAAGTTTATGGTACCTTGAAAAAGGAGATTGAAGATGATATCAGAAAATGGAAAAATATCATTTGCTCATGGATAGGAAGAACCACCAAAATGAAAATGGCCATACTCCCAAAATGGTTATGCAGATTTAATGCAATCCCACTCAAAATATCATTAGCATTCTTCAAAGAACTAGAGAAAACATTCCAAAAATTCATCTGGAACCAGAAGTAACCTAGAATAGCAAAGGCAGTCCAGGGCAACTTAAACAAGTCAGGAGGCATCACGATACTTGGCTTGAAATTATACTACAAAGCTACTGTGATAAAATCAGCATGGTACTGGCAAAAAAAAAAACAGATCTGAGGATGAGTGGAACAGATTAGAAGATGCAGACACAACTACTCACACATTGAGCCACCTTATCTTTGACAAAGAAGCCAAACATGTTCACTGGAAGAAAGCCTCTTTAATAAATGGTGCTGGAAAAACTGGCTCTCTACATGCTAAAGACTAAAACTAGACCCATGTCTATCACCCCTCACTAAACTAAAGTCAAAATGGATCAAGGACCTAAATATTAAAACAGAAACACTAAATCAACTGGAATAGAAGTACGTAGAAAACTTGAAGACATAGGTGTTGGTAGAGTGTTCGTGAACAAAACCCAGACTGCATGGGAAATACTTCAAAGAATCAACAACTGGGATCTCATCTTATTAAAAAGATTTTTCATATCAAAATAGATCACCAAGAAAGTGAGAAGACAACCCACAGAGTGGGAAAAATTTTATCCAATGTTTCCTCAGACAAAGGACTTCTATCTAGAGCATATAAAAATTGAAAAAAATCAGAACCCCCAAATTCAAAGACCCAATCCACAAATGGGCATCTGAGATAAGTACACACTTCTCAGATGAAGAAATACAAATGGCAAATAAATATATGAGAAAATGTTCAACATCATTGGTAATTTGAGAGATGCAAATTAATACAACACTGGGATTCCATCTCACCCCAGAAAGAATGGCTATCATCAAGAAATCAATCAGTGAAAAATGCTGGAGTGGCTGTGGGGAAAAAGGAACCCTCCTCCACTGTTGGTGGGAGTGTAGACTGGTACAACCACTGTGGAAATCAGTGTGGAGATCACTCAATAAACTAGACTGAAAGTTCCCATTCCTCCCATCTATTCCCCTTCTCTGTATCTTCCCAGAAGAATTAGAAGCATCATACTACAGCAATATATGTGCAATCATGTTTATAGCAGCACTATTTTTAATAGCTAAATCTTGGAAACAACCCAAATGCCATTCAACTGAGGAATGGGTAAAAAAGTTGTGGTATTTTTATATAATGGAATACTACTCAGCCATAAAGAAGGACAAACTTGAGACTTTTATAGGTAAATGGATGCAACTTTAGACCATACTCATAAGTGAAATAAATCAGTCTCACATATGTAAACATTCTATTATCTCCCTGGGGTAAGAACTTGAAAGAGTCAATAAGTTCTAAAATGTACAATAGATATCGTGAAATGGGAAGCAATTGTTCAAAAGGAAAAAGGAAGTAGGATGGGTGAAAGGGGACAGGAAAGTAGGGAAAAGAGTAAATGCAAGTCAGTTATACTTTTAGTGTCTCTTAGTTCATTAAAAAGGAAGGTTTGTGCTAATAGTGATTGGAGAAATTGTATCTTGTACCCTGAGCAACTACTTTAAAGATAACAATATGTAATATTTTAACTATTATTATTCTCCTACTAATTTGTTATGAAATTTTGTTTTACCTTTTTCCATAAAATAAACACACACACACACACATATATATGCTTCAAAGGTAAGTACAGCGAAGAAAATGCAATAGCAATAACACCAATTATTGAATCTTACCTAATTGCCAAAATTAGTGTTCACTTCTAATCTTCATGAAAATATTTTAAATCAGATAGCATAAAATGTTGAGAAACAATGAAAAGGGTCATGGACTCTGAGGCTGGACCCATGCATTACATCCTAACTCTTTCTCTAAATGTACTCATGTGCTCCTTGTGCTTCCTTTATTTATTCATAAATTTAGAATCATAATCCTCACAAGAATTATGCACTACACGTCTCATTTTGAAAATGAGCACTATGACAGCATGACATGACCATTAGTTTGAAATAAGTGCGAGGCAGTTTTCCTTTACAAAAAAGTCTGCATCTTACTGCCAGATAGAGCCAGCTTTGCCAGGCACCACTACCTGGTTTTGGCCATATCTAGTGACCAAAGTTCTCTTACTGGTGAATTTGTGTTGATAGTCATGGAACATGCCCCCAGGCACATTGTCTGTGTGAAATAATGAATTAGAAAGTACCCAGCAGGAGTCCAGTTGCATCAACATTCAGTACATCCTTCTCTACAGCTGCAAATCCCTGTCTACAATTGCAAATGCAATAGGCAACTGGTTAAGACTTTGTGTGAGAATTGATATTTCATTTATTTTTCTCCTAGGGTCTTTATATTGGATGATACAAAGGGTCTATATATTTACATTCAGATTTTTTTCCTCACCTTATATTTCCCAGACTCTACCTAACATATACTTTTTGAATACCTTTGCTTCTCCCACCTCAGTATATTTTTAATTTCTGTATTGATTTTATTTAAAACCATATTAACCTATACAGACCCAAGGGCAATTTCAACATGAAATAAAAATTAAATGGAGCTCACTCACTCTCAAATACCTCTGGCCATTTATTCATTTTGCAATCTGAACACGGAAGAGAAACAGCTCTGTGCTCATCTGCACATCAACAATATACACAATAGCTGTGATATCTGAGTACTGCTGTTGATTGTGAGTGCTCACCTGAATCTCAGGTAATCACTTCTGATTGATCTCTTCACTTCATGACATCTTTCACTTTTCTTATTCACTCTTTTATTTGGCAAACATTTATTCTCTCTCTACCATAACCTATGCAGTACGAATATCACAGAGGTGAGTATATGAGGTTAGTATTTACTTCCACCTTCCAATATTTGTCCAGATAATTATGTAGAACTGCCGTTGGCCATGGTAGAAGCATCGCACTGGAACACAGAAGACAGAGGAACTCACCGTGCTCTTCAGAACGGGAAGGCCCTGCACTGGACCTGGAGCGACTTCTCATTGAAGAAATTAGCTTAAAACTACTGAATTCCAGGGGCCGGTGAGATGGCTTAGCGGTGTAAGTGTCTGCCTGGCAAGCGCAAGGGCCCGAGTTCGACTCCCGGAACCCACATACGAAAAAAAGGCCGGTGATATCGCTCAGCGGCATGGGCGCCTGCTGGTGCGTGAGGTCCTGAGGTCGACCCCCGGTACCCACAAAAAAAAAAATACTGAATTCCAAAGAGAAGAAACAGCATGTTTAGAGACATGCATGTGTGAAAGACAGCACAAAAGGAAAGTGAAACACAAAATTGAGGCAAAGAGTCCAAAGTCAGAGCACTGTCCATATGAGAAACCAGTAGTGGGGTCTCCTACGGAGATAGTTCTATCTTTTACATTTCTAGTGTGAGTAAAGACACATTTCTGTTAGGTTAGGAAATAAACTTTTGGGGAATTTTAACTATTCATGAATTTCACATATTTACATCAGGATGTTATTGTTTATTTTGAACACTAGAAATTAATTTTTATTATTTTCAGCCTTCTAATTTTCTCTAAGATTTTAGAATAAATTCTAAGAGCCTTAGCAGACACTGTAAAGCCTTCTGTGAACTGCTGTCATTTCACCTCTCTGCTCTCATCTTATTCTCATTAGCGTGCCTCTAAGCCTTTGGTCCACCGGATCTTTCTCCAATCCTCCTTTGGGCTGCTGCTTCTGTCATCTGAGTGCTGCTGCACTGATTCTTGTTTGTTTTTCTTTTGGGCAGTGCTGGGGTTTGAACCCTGTGCCTCAAGTATGTTAGACAAGCACCCTAGCACAGAGAAACATTTCCAGCCCTGCATGGACTCTTGGCACTTCCAGGAATTCTGTCTCCCTAGCTCCAATCTTACCTCCCTTTAGACACTGTAATGTCCTTTTGATTTTCTGTTCAAATACTGCCTCCTTTGAGAGTCCTTCTTTGAACATCCCCTCTCAACCCCCCTGCCTTTGAAAACCAGAACAGCTATGTAAGTAGATTATTGAAGATGCTCCTTATAATAATGGATATAAACTTTGCTTGTCCTTTCATTCATTGATTTACTATTCATCAAAAATGTATCAAAAACTTCTTGAACTAGGTGTTGTGAAGAAGATACAGGTGATTTCTACTTTCAAGGAGCTTACAGACTAATGTGAGAAATAAATAGACAATTGCACAAGAGTCTGGGAGTGCTAGGATGGCAGAAGTACAGAATGCTCCAGAAAGCACACGGGAAAGGCCAAAGCACCCTGGACCAAGATAGATGAGGGTACAGAGGCATTGCAAAAGGAGAAAATAGCAAAATTTCATGAAATAAGTAACATTGAAGCTGAGGTTTCATTTATTTATTCAAAAAATATTTTGTGAGCACTGAAAATATTCCAGGGGCACTGCTCAAAATGCTTGAGATAGATCAGTAAACAAAACAGAGCCATACTTTGAGAACTCAGCTTATATATAGGAAAATAGGAAAGAAATAATGAACGTACATATTTGAATCATATATTAGACAATGACATGTGCTATGCATAAAAGATAGAAATCAAGAGCAAGTGAAGGGTGATTGGAGTGTGGGGAACCCTGAGTGGAAAGAGTTGAAAGATCAATGACTTTTGATAAAAGGAAGTATTTGAGTAAAATGGTGGTGCAAGGCCACATGGGAATGCAGTCCAAGGAATGATAATTAGAGGTAATTGAGCACTGAAGTCAAAAGAAGAATATATCAGTCAAGGTCCAGCAAGAAATCTATGACATACCCGAGGGTTATATAAGGAGGATTTAATACTAGGAATATGGATAGAAAGGTATGCAAATGGTGTGAGGAAATCATAAGGATGGTGTGGTGCTTGGAGTTAAAGACAATGGTGCTTCACTACCAGCCTTCCCTGAAGAGCAAGGGGGAGTCGGCAGTTACCAGAACCTTGAGATGAAAGTGCTGCAGAGAGAGAGCTTGCTAACAAGAGCTTTGTTTAAAGAATCCACCAAACCTTAGCAACTCCACTGAGGAATTACTGCCCTGAATTTTCTCTCCTCCCTCCCTTTCATGTATGGCTATCTCTTCTCATTAGTGGGACCCAAAGACCAGGAGAACCATGGAGCACATATCATCTTGGAAATGGGTGGAGAGTGGATTTTAAAATGACAAATGGAAGACATTCACACAGAGAAATGCTGAAGAGTCTAATCTTGACATTAAGACACTCATAAGTATTAGAATGAATACTTTTAATGTACTCAAAAATAAGCATTGAATCAAATGAATGAAAAAGGGACACATGATTTGATATGGGATTATAAGAAAAATCAATGAAATCCACTTTTGTAAAGATTGTTATAGTAGGATTGAGTAATAAATAACAAATATTTGCCACGAGTGCCCATGAATCAGTGTTGGAAATGAGACCACTATTACAACCCTGCTTAACTGCTGTAAAATGTTGCTTATTTGCTTCTTTTATTTCATTTAATTGCCAATATGCCAATTTCAATGGTTGTAATTCTTCCATATCTGCCTTGCATTATTCATTAGAAGGACGCTGCTACACTGTATCAGAAGTTTGGAATTCAGCAGGGACACTCAACAAACAATGGTGATCACACGATCTGAGGAAATTAGCCCACCTACTAGGAATAAGTGAAAAGCACAAAGAATTCAAGGGAAAGAAGCAAGGATAGATAGCTCCTTTCCATAGGTTACATGGCTTTCTCACCAGCCATGCTTCATTGATAGCTGGTAGTATTTATTTTAAAAGTCAGATTACATCAGGACATCACTGTGGATCAGAACCATGATGTGGCTGGCGACAAATGTACTTTGGTAGGATACAGATGAATCTTCTTTCCCTGACTCTGCCTTTTGACAATGAATAAAGCAAAGAAAATGAAGGTGGCAAAGAGAAATGTCAGAGTAAGAACAGGGTGCAAAGCTATTTTATTTTGTTTGAATTCTATGGAAATGGGATGCTCATTGACTTTACTCACAGATTTACTGATTTCTTTGGCTTAGTTCTTTCTCTGCTATGTGGTCATACGTTCTCTAAAAGAAGTTATATTAAGACTTCCAGTTTAGAACATAGCCCATGTTCCAAATCTTTGCCACGCCCAAGTGGTGAGCTTGTGAGAAACCACATCTGGGTTGAAGGTTTGAAGTCTGGGGAGCATTGTCTCTGAGGTTTAATCTGGAGGAGGCACAGAAAGCACTGAGAGTCCTAACTGGAGACTTGTTTCCCTCTAACTGTGGCACCAGGAGCTTTGGTAAACTCTTGGGCTAGGAGGAACAGTTGAGAACTGGAGTGCAAAACAATTGATGCATAATGACTGCCATAAGACGGCAGGTTGAAATAAAATTTGGAAGTGATGAATTGGAATTTGCTGATGAGGTAAAAGTATAGGAAATTCCTAATAGATATAAATGGGGATTAGAACATGGTATAAATTAAGCATTACTCTAACTCTTAAGATTTCTGACTTTAGGGGAGTGTTAGTAACTGTAGTTATAGCACATTTATGAACAGATGTTTGCCCATGGATTTTTAGAATGGGATTTTGAAGGTTTGTGGACTAGAGTGAAAGGACTGATGTAGTGTGAAATTAGAGTTGTAAGTGATTAATAAAATGGAAAGTTTCTGCCCTATAACTGTTAAATGACCTTGCTAGAGTCTATATTCCATGGTGATATGCAAATATTAACAGCTTACAAGTAGTTAAGCATATCAGATAGTCTTCCCATATAAACCATACAAATTCGATTTCACGCAGGAATGTATGAAGTGGCCTAGCATTACTAATATTGCTATTAACCATATAACTTCTTTCATTGCTTCTTTCCTTCTCAAGAATCCATTTAATGTAGCCAAACTACTGTTAGAAAACTGTACCTCTATGAAATGGTAAATATTTAGAGACATCTTTTAGAGACCATAGTGCAACCCAAAACCCACTTTTTTATTGCAAAGTGCCAACATTGCAATTAAACCTGAATACTAAAACTTAGGAAAAAACAATTCATCCATTAACATCTCTTGTCTTAAAAGAAAAACACAGTAACAGAGATTTCAATGATACAAACAGCTTTTTATTGACAGGTAAATGTTTGCATTTGGAGTCCTTTTGCACAATTAAATCTTTGTTTTTGTATGTGTGCTGATAATTTGTTAAACCTCAGCTGGTCCAAAGTGGCTTGTGTGCCAAAGCAAGAGCTCTGCAAGCCCATTGCAACAAATGTGCCATAGGTTTACCACCAGTGATGTAGAGCAATGGCATAAATCTAAAAGGTAAAGAAGTTTCTTCAGATGTGGATAACTTAGGATCAGAAAATTCATAGTGAGAAGAGACTTATGAGGCCACCTAATTTTGTCATTCATCCACTGACTAAATCCCTTCTATAAAAGTGTTTTGTAATAGAATCGTGGCAGGAGACAGAGACAATAACTATCCATGAATAAGCTACCATAGTCTAGGCACTGCGGAGGGATTATAATGGGAAAGAAGACAGATATTATAAATACCTTCTTGAAACTTATAATGCATGAAGACATAATTAATATTGATATGATTTCCATATAGGTTGTTTCACCAGGATTCATGCCTTGAGCGTGAACCCCAGAGCAGTAATATTGGAAGGTAACATGGAACCTTTGACAGGTGTCACCTAGTGGGAGACACTTAGGCTAATGGGAGGCTTGCCTTTGGAAGGGACTGTGGGAGGCCAGTTGCCCTCTGACTTCCTCTTTTCCATTGTGATCCCTCACTCCACACATACTCCTGAGGTTGTGATACTATCTGCTATTAGGTACTTACTTACCAGAGCCAAGCCAATGTTGACAGCATGCCCTGGGAGCTACAGAATTGTGAGCTAAATAAACCTCATTTCTTTATAAAGTAATCCTGTCTCGGGTATTTCAAAATGAACTATTACAAACATGTAAGCCAATACAGGAATGTAGGAATTTCAGAAAATCAACATCCTATGGAAAAAAATAAATTGAACTATAGTTAAAATCAAATCACTAAAAATGTTTGCAAAACACCCAGATGATCTTACCATTCTTGCTTCAAGAATGCAAAACATATCTAATGATATTGAAGAATACAGCCTCTTCTTGTTCTATGAGAGAGAAATGGTGACTATGAATCCGGATGGAGGAGGGAACCAGAAAAAGCATATTCCTTCATTCATCTCATATTTGTTGACTACCTTCTATATGTAAGGGACTGCAGGAATATTAGTCAACGAGGATGGAAATTTTTTATTGTTCACTGTTTTATCTTCTAGGACTGTACCTGGAATGGGTTAGGTGCTGCCATGTTATTTAATTGCATAAATAAATACAAGGCACTGGAAAAACAACAAAAAATACATTCATTACTTTAACATGTCTGGAAGATAAAAGATCCTTACATTTTACAGATAAGAATATGATGTCTTAAAAAGCTCAGGGGTTTGGTGGAGTTTGCACAGTGAAGACAGATGGAGCCAACACATGAAAGCAGGTCTTCCTTTTGAATCTATTGTGTACACTACCATTAGTCATGTGGTAGGGTCTGGAAAAAAAGCAAGATTCCAAAAACACCACAATCATGGACTCTTTATTTCAAATTTTCTCTTGCAGTTGTTTCCTATAGCTTTCACAATAAGGTATGTAAAACTGACTTGAACATGTTTTCCTCAGGGATCTTGTCATATTGCTTATATCTAATCTCTTCTCTAATAATTCAAATCAGCCTCTCCAACTGAAATTTTTTTACTACCTAATTTCATGTGTCTTAAGAGTATCACATTTTGCATCAACTACATGCTTTTCCATATCTTTTACTCAATCATAGAATGCCCAATCACTGCTTTCTTTGCTCTGAAAATTCCTATTAATGCTAGCTCAAGAGCCATAAACTACAGTAACATTTCCCCAAACCCCAAACCAGCATGAGGCATTCCTCTCCTACAACCTTACAGTGCTCACCTCACTCTTAGAGAGTTTACAAAATCCTTAATTGATCTTTGTATTTGTCTATCTGTCACCAAGAATTTGAGCTCTGCGACGACTAGATCTATTTTTTGATTCATTTTCATACTTTACCCACATAGCAAAATGTCTGCCATAGTAGGCATCCAATTAATGTTTAATAAATTGATGGTGGATTCCAGCATGAATAACCAAGACTGTGGTACCTATGAGTGTACACTCATAGGAGCAAGGTCAAAAATCACTCATAGATGACCAGGGTATCAGATAGTTGATTGAATATCGGTCAATTATCAGAACTGAGGAATAAACAAAGCAAGGATGAATCCAGAAGCAAAAGTGAGGTGGTTCTGCACTATTGTATTGTAACACAACCTGGGCAATCCCAGCTGCCAAATTTGAGTATTGTTAGGATGGGTGGGGATATTTTTTTATTTAGTAAGTTAAAAAGCAATTGACTCAGGGTAAAAAGAGATGGCGAATTTGGCCTTGATAAGACTGTCACTTATGTTAGCTTTTCATTTCTCCCCTCTCAAGTTCTTTTGAAACTCTGTTCTTTTTTTTTTTTTTGGTGGGTACCGGGGGTCGACCTCAGGACCTCATGTGCCAGCAGGCACCCATGTCGCTGAGCGATATCACCGGCCCTTTTTTCGTATGTGGGTTCCGGGAGTCAAACTTGGGCCCTCGCGCTTGCCAGGCAGGTGCTTACGCTGCTGAGCCATCTCACCGGCCCACTCTGTTCTTTTTTTGAAGAGATTTTATTACAAGCTCAGCTGCTTAAAGCTGCACTCAGAGACTGCTCCACTGTCATGGGGATAAATTACTCCCTCACAAATTTTGTACCCATAGAACATCTCTTTCTCTTTGGGGCTCTCCTGGGCATTGATTTTGACTTAAACTGATCTTACAAAAAAAAAAAAAAAAAAAAAAAAAAAAGAATGTTCCTAATCAATTTTTGTTTTAGTTGAAAGCAATATAGCTTTTCAAGATATATTTCTTTTCTTTTCTCTTTTCTTTTCTTGTCTTGTCTTTTCACAATGGTGCAAAATAAAGAAGTCACGGAATTGAGAATTTCCATCCTTCTGAATTTCTTCACTTTTTATTTATTCCTCTTAGCTTCAAAGCAGTATTCTTAATTTTTCTCTTTCTGCTGTGTGCAAATATGCTTTGCTCCTAGAATGTATCCACTAATTTAGTTAAATAATGACAGGAATAACTATTCATTAGAACAAAATTAGAAATAAGAGAGACAGACTTTTCTCCTTAATTTACTCCAACAGCTAGTAGTTTTAGAGCATAAACTCTGAAGCCCAAGTGCCTAGGTTCATGTTCTGGCTCTGCCACTCTCCAGCTTGCAACCTTGGACTAGATAATTAGCTCTCCATGACTCAGTAGCACTGTTCCTAACCTGGGAATAAAAACAATACCTCTCCGTCAAAGTTTTTGTGAGAATTAATTAATATACATACAATGCTTAGGAAAGGACTGGAACATATTGATATCGATGTAAATGTTACACATTTATGCTATTATGGACTCTCACTTTTCTGTGTACTGCCCCCCAGAAGTTAGTGGTCAGTGTTAAAATGGGAGTGTTTTACCTGTTTATTTCTTTTTTTTTGAGCTACCCCATAGCCCACTAACCTTTAGTGAAGAATGGAAATTTCTCAGGGTTAATAACTAATAAGTGGATTTATATACATGGAAGTTCAATGAAATAATGATGCCTCAAAGACTTTAAATGCCCAAAGAGGTAATCAACCTAAACAATTTGCATCTGTGTCCTTCTGAAATTCATGTGTTGGGACATGATATCCAATGTGACATTCATAAGAAATAGAGCATTTGGGAAGTGATTAAGTCATGAAAGCTCCAACTCCACAAATGACATTAATTCCGAAGCTTGAGGGAACTCTGGCTCCTGTGCCACAAAAGGACACAACTAGAAAGTAACCTGTTTGAAGCAGAGAAAGCCAGCCCTTGCCAAACACTAAGTCTGCTGACACCTAGTCTTGGACTTTCCCGCCCAGATCCATAAGCAGCATGTTCTCCTGTTTATAAATTATTCAGCCTAACATATTTGTTCTCATAGGCCAAATGGACTAAGACAACATGTGATATTTGGGAAACTGCTTATTTTTTACAGAACTCATGTGAGGTCATTTATATAATAACTGAGCAGAACACCTTGATCTCTAAGATAGTTTCAACTTCTAGGATTCTCTGTTCAAATTGCTCAAATTGTGGCTTGGAGAGTTGCAGGGAAGAAATGAAAAGGATATAAAACATAAAGTAAATATGATTACATTGCCTCAAATGGGTTAATGTTAGATATAGAATGTGAAAACTGAAGGCTTCCCTGCTAGTGCCCTAAATATAGGCTTGATGATTTTAAACTATCACAACTTTGTACTAAGTCATCCATGCAGATAATTCCTAAGGATAATGAACAGCATTAAAAAACCATTGTAGTCCTCCATCTAGCCACCTTTCTTCAATTAGCATATTGCTGGTGTGAGTTTTCCTATATTGCTCTCCTCAGGCCACCTTTCAATCCATGTAGAAGACAATTGGAATTAGGACTGCAATTAAATTTTTACAAGAGACCACATCAAATGCTCTAGTAAAATTAACAGTTATATCATTAACACAACCTTAATTATGCTATCCCCTAACAGAAGGTTAGCTTATCCCACAAGGCTTTTATGTAATTTTTAATGGGCATGCTTTTGGCTTTTGTTCTGAATAGTTTTGTTGAGTATTCTTGAAGTGCCAGGCCCTGGGACATGTGTTCTTAACTACTTTATCTGACTGTTTCTCCAGCACAGCTCAGTAACATATGTTAGAATGTCTTACTTTTCTCGTTGCTGAGGCAAAATATCTGACACCCAAAATTAAAGGAGAAAAGGTTTGGCTGACAGTTTGTAAAGGTTTCAGTCCATAATCAACTGGCTTCAAGGCAGGGTGGCTTGGCAGAGGGCCATCACAGAGGAGAACAGTTCATGAAGAAAGTAGCAAAGCAAAAAGGGGTGGGCAAGACTCTTTCTGTCCCTTATACTGTAGGCAGCCTACCCACCCTACAGTGTGTGTAACACTTACACCCTTAATCCTAGCATAGCCAGAACTATACCAAATCAATCAGTGGACTGATTTACTAATCACACATCCTTAATCCCAGCATCACACACTCTAGATTCGCCAACTCTGAAAAAGCCCTCA
Organism: Erethizon dorsatum; assembly: GCA_028451465.1. NCBI lineage: Eukaryota > Metazoa > Chordata > Mammalia > Rodentia > Erethizontidae > Erethizon > Erethizon dorsatum. Next base: position 48,781,448 of record CM051827.1, on the reverse strand, counting down.
TGACTGCATGAGGCTTTGGGGGCACATCTAGACACAAACCATAACATAGAATTCCCCCACTTACTAACACACTGAACTTGTATTTCTTTTGCAGTTCCACCCCTCCTGCCTAGAGGACCCCTTCTGTCCAATTTCTTCAGCTTGTCAACTCCCTATTCGCTTTTCCAAATTTAATACAACCATTCTCATGTTAAGAGATTCAGAGGAGAACCAGTTTGGATTAATGCTTATGAAAGTGAAATCTGGAGAAAGATTTCACAAGTATGTATATGCATGTTGCCATTTAGTAGGTATGTGATACTGGTCATATCATTTAACTTCTCTAATTTTCAGGATTTCCATGGAAAAAATAGAAGCATTTGGAATATAAACTGCATCTATCATGAAAATTTTTACGTAGATTTTTTTTTTCAGACGTAGGGATTGAATCCAGGGCCTTGTGCATGCTCAGCAAGCACTTTACCACTGAGCTACACCATCAGGGCAAATGTGCTATTTCTGAAAAATGCCTGTAAGCAGAGGTTAAATGCACTTCTTCCCCCATTGTCCTTTTCTGCATGCGGGCTTGCAAGGGGATGTAATGGCTGTAACCATGGTCATCATAATATGGTTAAGTGTCTTGCAATTCCATATACTATAGATGACAAAGTGGAAGGAGTCCAAGTCTTTTCCATTGTGAAAAACACACCTTTGCACATGTATGTAAGTGATACAGAGATTAAACAAATGTAAATGTCTGCCATATTTAAGCTATATGTGGCTTGTCACAGTTAAATATATTTATATAACTAATAAAGGAGGAAGAGAATTAAAGCTAAAGCTGAAGTCAGAAATAAATGATTTCCATTTACTTTACACTTACTTTTGTTGAATTATTTAGGGTCAGGAACACACTCACATTTATGGATAAATCATATTCACGTGAATGTTTGCATGGCCTAGAAGTCTCTGCAGTGTGGGATTCCCATATCTCATTCTAGCCTCCTCTTTTTTTTTCTATCAGAAGGCTTAGTTGGTTCAAGCCAATCCTAATTGGGGCAAAGTGTATTTCACCAGGGTTGGAAAGTCTCCAAATCATCTAAGACTATTACATATTTATGATTGTAATCCTCTCCTCTTGAAATTTCCCCCTAACTAGTATGTAGTGACCTTCTTTATCTCTTTTGATAACTCTTGGTTTGAAGTTCACATTGTCTGCTAACAGAATAGCTACCCCTGATTTTTTCTGGGTTCCTGTTGCATGGAGTATTTTTTCTATCCTTTGATTTTTAGTGAATGAACTTCTTTTTGAGTTAAATGTGTTTCTTGTCTACAGCATATTGTTGGATCTTGTTTCTTGATCTATTCTGCCAGTCTGTTTCTTTTGATTGGTGAGTTGAGTCAATTTACATTGATGGTTATAACTGATATGTATTGTCTTATCTTCATCACGTTATTTTCCTACTGTTGGTTTCCTACTTTTCCCTCCTTTTTAATTGCTTGCCCTGCCTGGTTGTCTCTTTCTGATGTTGTTCTTGGAATTGTGGTCATTTTTATTTCTGTCTAGAATATCTTTCAGTACCCTTTGTAGTTTTGGTTTGGTGGTCATGAATTTCTTCATCTGTTCTTTGTCATGGAAGAATCTTATTTCCCCATTAATTTAAAAAAAATAGTTTTGCAGGGTACATCAAACTGGGTTGGAAGTTGTTTTCCTTCAGGACTTGAAATACTTCACTCCAAACTCTCCTGCACTTGAGGGTTTGTGTTGAGAAGTCTGCCATGATTCTGATGGGCTTTCCTCTATAAGTGATCTGTTTCTTTTCTCTAATAGCTTCTAATATCCTGTTCTTGTGCTGAATTTCTGGGATCTGGGTTATTATATTTCTGGGTGTATATTTATTTTGGTTATGGCTAATTGGAGTACTATATGCTTCACTTTTCTGTATGTCCAATTATTTTCCCAAGTTTGGGAAATTTTCTTCTATTACTTCTGCTAATAATTTATTTATGTCATTTGTGTTGACTCCTGCATTTTCATTGACACCAATTATTCTTATATTATTTTTCTTTGCATCTTCTTGCAGCTGTTGAGTTGTTATTTCCCGATCTTTTGTTATTTTCAAGATATCTTTCCTTTCATGATCACTAGCCAAGATCCTATCTTCAAGGTCAGAAATTCTGTCTTCAGTTTCGTTCAAGCGGTGTTGCCAGCTTTCAATGGAATTTTCAATTTCCTGGATATCTGTTTGAATCCTTTTCATGCATTCTATTTCTTTCCTATACTGATCATTCATGGTTTACATCCTTTTCTTATCATCATCTATTTTTTTAATCTATCTCTACTCTAGATTTGCTAAGCACTTCCTTTATAAATGTTGATGTATTTTTTTTATCTGAGAGATTATTTCCGATCTGACTTCCTCTATAGACTCATGGACTTGTTTCTTTACTTCAGTTGTTATCATTTCAGAAATGTCATGTATATGTCTTCTATTTTCCCCTATTGTGTTGTCTCCTGGACTTGTTCTGGTTGGGCTGGAAGTCTGAGGTTGAATTTTGCTTGTGCATCTTGTTATTTTCTATTTCAAATTTTTTATTTTGTTTTCTGTGTTGATCCTTGTAAGTTTTTTAGTAGGTAGCTTTATCACTAGTATCAAGGCCACTCTAGGCAAGGTCTGTTCTTCAGGATGTCTTATGTGTGTAGGAGGTTCTTGGTTTGTGTCTGTCCCAAGACCCTACCTTTCCAATTAATTAAATGTGAGATGTTGCTATCTATCCCTAGTCCTTTGGTGCTGGGGTTTGGTGAGATTATTACCCCAGAGCTTCCCAGCATTGTTACAGAAGTGACAACAACTGATTAAAACAGATATGACATCTTAGCTAAACTAGTATATTTAGCCCTGACAATAGCCTCATGAACAATTTAGAAACTGACAAATTGTGGTAACTATTAATTTTGTACCTTTAACCATAGAAGCAAAATCTACAGTTATATAACAGAACTGATCATAAATTAGGAGTTTGTAAAGTTTTTCTTCTTGTTAGAGTGGTTTTACCCTGAAGTGGGGAGATTTAAGGATAGTGAATAGAACAAAGATAACTGAAAAGAAATTAAGTAGAAGCCAGGCTGGAGGACAAAGGATGATCACTGAACCTTTGGGAAACTAGAGAAGAGGGCAGAAGAGAAAGAATGATGGAGGAAGCAAGAGGTTATTGAAGTTGATCAGAAAAATTAGAGAGACTATTCACTCATATGAAAATATTGTTAAGTCTAGAGAGGCAAATTGAGGAAAGATTGAAATAAGATGAATAGCTTAGAACAGAAATACAGGTAAAGGACAAAAAAAAAAAAAAAGGAAATGGAATGGGAAACAAATCACAAACCAGCCCCTCCAAATGGAAGACAAATAAAATAAAATAAAAGAAAAGAAACAAAATTCTTCTGGTGTCCACCAAGTGTTCAAAACTACTGGATAACACTGTCAATCCTGAAGTAGATTTTGTGCTAGATTTGAGGCTGATCTTGGCTTCCAGATATGGGAGCCTAGAGCCAGAGCCTTTAGCCAGTACTTTTTGTATGTCCCTTAATGGCCTCCCGCTCCTTACCCTGTTTCTCTAGGCAGCGTCTCTCTCTCAGTTGCTATGCTGTTTTCAGACAGAGATAGGAGGCTGTTCCCAGTCCCGTGCACCTTTGGTTCCTTCTGGTCCTTGCTCAGCCTTCTGTCTTCCTCTTCCACTGGCAAGTCTCTGTCTCTCAGGTCATTTGTTGCAGGGTGGAGTGAAATGCGGTGATATGGTCTGGTCCTCTGCTCCTGCCATTTTAGTCCAAGGCTGCTCAGTCCCAAATCTTACTCCTCTCCCGATTTGGGGTGCTAACTTTCCATTGGTTGCTTTACAAGTTCTGCTGCCACCATCAACCACCTCTGCTGTAGTCTGTAACTCCCTCCGGCGAGATGGGCAGGTGCTGTATGGTACCTCTCTGTTCCTGCCCCAGCAGCGTGGGGACAGCCTGGGGCTGCACAGTCATGAGGTGCAGGGCTGTTTAATTCTCAATGCCTCTCTAACCACAGGTCATTGTTGAGGGGTTAGCTGTACCATTTACTGTGCACCCCTGTAGTCTTTAATTTTGTTCCTGTCAGTTCAGTTAGTGCTCTGCTGCACAGAAGGAATGGGAAGAAAAAAAAAAAAAAAAGCAAAAGAAAAGTAAAAAGGAGGAGAAAAAAGAAAAAAAAAAGGAAAGAAAAAAAACAACAAGAAAAGAAAAGGGAAAGTGGTGGATCATTACAGAGGGAGCAGTTCATGTGGGCAAAATTTAGGGCTGGATTATAATGTCTTCTGTTTGGAGGAAGGCAGAAGAGGCAGGGGACCTTATATCCCAAGTCTAACCTGTATGACTTGATTTAGCCACATTATTTTAGTGTATTCTTTTTTTCTCTTCTGCTAAGATTCCATGTATGGCGGGCAGTCTTCCCAATCCAGCATCCCACTGGGTGGGCTGGCTGGCCATTTTATTAAGTCTTTTACCTATGTTTGGCTTGCTCTGTTAGTTCCTTATGTCAGATTGATTTCAGTTTCAGGGTATATGTTCCTCCCCTTTCTTACAATTACCTTTCTTTTAGCTGAATTTCTCTGAGTAGCTCTGAATGAGGCTCCTCCTGTATTCGGCCATGTTATGCATCCTTGAATCCCTTTTTAAACCTTCACCATGAGCTGAGCACCGGACTTATACCTATTAGCCCTCATTATGCTTTCAATGAGTTTGAACTACAGAAAATTTCAATCACTTTTATACTACATTCACTTGTCCTACCTAAGTTCATCCTGTCCAGACTTTTAAAGTCAAGAGTCTCTAGTAGACAACATTTTATAAATGTTGAAGATCACCATAAAATACCAAGGAAACAAAAGGTCTAAAATAGTTGTAAACTATGATCAAGTCATCATTAAAAAGACTGTGAATATGCTAACACTTGGCCATGAAGGCCCATCTGAAAACAACCCAAGGCAAAGAAAGCCATTATTACTTAGTTCAATAACTTTGCCATATATAAAAAAGCAGTAATATGCCTTTATATGGCAGTAGTATATGGAAAACAAATAGGAAGTGTGAACTAATTTAGAAAACATCTCTTCCATAAATGTAAGGATCACAAACTAATGCAATGATACAAAGCTGCTTGTGCATGTGTACCAGTTCTCTAAAATTATAATTTTAAATATATTTTGGTTTTTTGAGATAAGGTCTCACTTTTTAGCTCAGGCTGCCCTTGAACTCCTGTGTAGCCCAGGCTGGCCTCAAATCCATGGCAATCCTCCTGCCTTACCCACCCGAGTGCTGGGAATACAAGCATGTGCCACCATACCCAGCTTCTAAACATTTTTAACCAGAGAAGATAAAAAATTAAAATATTGGCTACATTGACTTGACAAGAAGCACAGTGTAGTGAAGAAAACAGTTTGCTATCAGCCTAATGTATTTAGAATCCTTCTTCTTACACTTTCTACCTATATGTTCTTGTGCAAGTATCTTAAATTGTTTGTCTCATTCTCCTTTTCAAAAATATAAAGCATATGTACCAAATAAATAACTACACATATACCAACCTTTCAAGCTTGTGAGGCTGAATGATATATAGTAATGCCTGGAAATGTGCACAGCATATGGTACGTGCTCAGTGTTACTGATCTTCCTTCTTTAGGGGAGTAGGAGGAAGCAACTTAAGCACTGGCCTCGGTAAAAGAGCAGCGTTTCATAGTCATTGATTCTGTTTACATGGCTCTGCTGAGTGGGAATTGCAATAGTTTGGCATCTTGTCACCTACAACCAACTTTGGATGCTAGAATGATAATAAATACCCACTGAGCACTTACTCTGTAACAGGCACTATTCCAAATACATTTTATGTGTTAACACTTATGTTTACCCTTTAAGTTATGTCGTGTGATTATAGTCCTTACTATGTATAATTTCCTACAAAGAAGACCATAAAAAGACACTTATGAAGTTATCAGGAAAAGTAGTGCAGAATCATCTTCCATTTTTATATATCTGTGTCATTGGTCATGTATTTGCATATGTTGCTGTGGTGGCGGTCCTCATCATTGCCACTACCTTATATTTCCAGAGCTATCACATCAGAGAGATTAAGCTCTTGGCCCAGGGATTCCATGGCTCTCTCTCTGTTCCTTCTTTATCGGAAACCAAGACTATCATAAATTCCTCATGCAGTAGGAAGAGTTCTGCACCGTGTCTCCCTTCCTTTGATCATCTTAAGTAATGCACATAATGCTGCATTGCCTTCCCACTAACCCACTGTAACACAGCAGAATAAATGCATAATGGTGATATGCAAAATCTGCTTCTCGGGTGAGCAAAATAAAACTGTCATCTCTCTTCCATTACTTCTTTTTCTCATTTGATTATTTGACTGCCAAAAAATGGAATAACAGCAGTGAGACCTACAGATGGTACTTTGATATCTAATCAGCCTTCATAATTCTGCCCACCCAAAGTCTACAGATGTTCCAAAGAGATGTGGAAAGAGATCCTGGAAAAAATGTTTAAATTAAATAATAATGATAATATGAAAAAAAGAGCCCCAGCAGATGCTAGGCTTTAGGAAGGGAATTTGTCATTCTTTTTTTTTTTTTTTTTTTTTTTTTTTTAAATATATGGGTACCAGGAGTCGAAGTCAGGACCTCACGCTTGCCAGGCAGGCGCTTATGCCGCTGAGCTATACCACCAGCCCTGTCATTATTTTTAAAGCAAATGTAGCCACTAAGTTAGAATGGAAACAGAAGAGCATTACATTTATGTAATCCTTCTGTATTTTTTCCAAGATTGTCTACATCTGCCAGAGGGTGATATAGTATGGGTTAATAACATGCCTACTGGTGTAAGCCAACCATGAATGGATTTGAGGCTTGGTTTCACTACTTATTAGCTATGTGACCTTGAACAAATAGCTAACATTCTCTCTTCTCCCACTTCCTCATCTATAAAAGGAGGATTTAATAATAATGCCTACTTTGCAGAATTGTTCCAGGGCTTAGACCAAATAATGTGTCTCATGTAGTCCTGGTAATATGTGATCAATTCCATCTTTTCTCTACTCTCTCCAGTCCTCTCACTGAGAGGGATCTGCCTGATGTCACAGTAGGGGATCCCACATGTCACTGCTCATTCCTGGATATTTCAGATGGTAACTTTGATGGGAGAAGCCAAAGAATATATGAAAAACATTTATCTGTCTCCTCCGTTATCTTTCTGAATGATGATTGGTAAGATGAGTGTTTCATTTGAGAGCTAATTACTTTCTTTGTCTCTAAAATCTCTTCCACTGAAGGCAGGGAGCTGTAAGGTAATTCTAAAGTCAATGTATCAAGAAGATAAAAGAAACATAAAAGTTATTTTTGTTTCTTTCAATCTATGCCAGTAGGGATGAGAAACACGAAGATTGTGGGTAGAAGAACTAATCAAGAGTGGCAGATGAATTTGGCAGGAAGAAATGTGCTTTCTCACCCCTGGAGCACGGAGACTAAAATTTCTACAGATCAAGTATGGGTTGAAAACACACATCAATCATAGCAGGTATTTTACTTTTCTTCTCTTGCTCCCTACCCTTATACATCCCATGTTTGATTATTTCATTAATTCAACCAATAATCATGCATTGCTCACCAGCTATGTATTAGTCCTAAGGGTAAAAGTATTTTAAATCTTAATCTCAGCCTTCACCACACTTGGTCTTTGTATGGAAAACAGACAGAAAACAGGTGCATGTCCCTCTGGAAATACAGAGCAGAGCAACTGTATTTCCTCAGTAACACACAGCTTCCTATTTTACTATGGGAAAATTCACCTGCTAATCCATAATCTCAGCCCACTGACTGACAGTAAGATCATTCCTTCATTACACTGAGGCTGTTTTGACCCTATGACATTGAAAGGTTGGGATGAGTGAAAAGCAATGGAATCTGTTAGGCCCAAATGATAGGAGGCAGGGATGCTGAAGCCTCCAGCTTTCTTTATCTTTACCAAATCTATTCTGCCTACTAGACATTTTTCTGCCATCTCCAACTGACTATGTAAAGGTGGAAGTTAAAGCTAATTAGCATGCAATAACTTTCCTCTTTGCTCTTTTAGATTCTAAATTGAATGCCTATGAGGGGACCTGTTCTGAAGCAGCTAAGAAGAAATCCATGATAATAATTAATACTGCATTTAGTAGCATACATCATTGTTGTGTCTCTGTTTTAACTGTATTTATTTTATTGAAAAAGCATTAAGATGGCCTTTGAGTTTCTATGTGAAGGTGTGTACACAGCATACGGAAAACACCATCATCATTATAGAGTGTTCTTATTGTCACTCTTTCATAAGGATTTTATGATGGAACTACTGATATCAGTTGCATCTCTTCCACGAACCAGACACTTTGGTAGACATTGAATATATAAGAAAGTAAAAAAAAAAAGACACAGTCCCATTGTTAGGATATCCAACTTTTCACAGATCACTGTAAGTTAATTAAAGGTTGCTGAAGAAAGAGAGGGATATCTGGGGGTGAGGAAGGGCTACACTGGTATTAGTAAGGTGCTTAGGAATTAGTCTGTTAGAGAGCAAAGGGGTTTGAGTGATTATAACTGCCAGATAGGGGCACCTGTTAAAGTGAAGGACCTGGACAATGAAGCAGAGTGATGAAAGCGCTGGGAGCCCTTTTGCTGTTAATAAAGGGTCAAATGTTACCCAGGAAGTGACAGAAAAGGGGGCTAGGGAGATGTGATCAGCATCCATCATTTCATGTTAGTCTCTGAGCGAGGAGCCATTTTTCTTTTACAAACAAGGAAACTAAGATCAGGAATGAGAAGGGACTTGACTTAATATTTCACCTGTTAACTACAGGGGGAACCAAAGTTTGGACCAAGTTCTGCCTGACACCAATCCTTTACTCTTTGCACTTCTCCTTCTGCCTGACTGGGAAACATGTGTCTGAAACATGAGCTTGTCATGCCATGATACTGAACCAAAGACATAAAAGTTTTCTCCTAAGTAAAAATGTAGTAATTTTTTCCTTTAACATTTCTTCTTTCTTTCTTTTTTTTTTTTTTGTGGATACTGGGGGTCGAACTCAGGACCTCTTGCTCCAGCAGGCACCCGTACCATTGAGAGGTATTACCAGCCCTTTTTTCGTATGTGGGTACCGGGAGTCGAACTCAGCACCTCGCGCTTGCCAGGCAGGCGCTTATGCTGCTGAGCTATCTCACCGGCCCAACATTTCTTATTTCTATAGCTTGGAATCTTCCTAATTGTTGAGATATCTCCAAGTGGATTCAGTGACTTTCTTCTACAGAATCATAAAATCAAGTAACATAATGGTTCCTAGAATTTATTTCCCTTTATAGTTCTGCTTCCTTTGAGAACCTAGGGTCGTTTAAAGTAATAAAGGCAGAAAAAATTAAAGTGAATATATATTCAATCAGCTGTGACTATAATGAATATGCTACACAAAACCTGACTCTGAGAGGAATACGTTTACAATGTGACTTTAGGTGAACTCCTCCATTGGTCAGTCGCGTATATTCTATTCCCCTTCACCTCAGTCATTCAGATGGCAAAAGTGGGGGAGCATGGTAACATATTTAGCTGAAAGAAGGCACATTTACTATCCAGCTTCTCTTCTTGCCTCAGTATCTCATATTTTATATCACTCGCAAAAATATTGAAGATCCTTTCCAATATCCTGAATTCCAGGGTTTATAAAGACTTTTTGAAAGAAAAAAGAATTTCATGCTTTTCCTATTAGTTTTACCAGGAAGAAGCCTGTGGTAGAGAAGGCTGGACTTCCAAAGTTATCTGGTTTGGAACTTGGGTAGGATTAGGAGATGAAGGGTGGAGATGAATTTAATTGAGTTTGGTAAAATTTTCATGAATATTTCTAAAAGTTATTGTATCTTAAAGTTAATAATAGCTTAGTTGTGCCTCCCTCCTGAAATTATTCTCAATGATTCTTAAAACTGATGGAGTCTTAAATCCCATCACCCTACTCAAGTTTGAAAGAGCTTTTCTTTATTCATCCTTCAGTGCCAGTGTTATACCAGCTACCGTGCTAGGCACTCTGAGTACAGAGCTGGACTTGGTTAAATTCCTTCTGAGTATTTGCTTTAATGTCTTTCAAAGTTTGTTGTGAAGAATATTTGTTCCATGAGACAGTAATAGGTTTTATTTTAAAAGTAAAAGGCAAAAAATTAAATTCAATATTTCAGAAATCTAGCTCAAATAAAGCTAAATTTATTGTAGGACTTCTTAGGATATACAATACATTACAAATTTCTATCAAAGCAAAGAGTGGGCAAAAGGTTTTTTCTAAATGTTTTTAAGTGGAACTTTTAAAAATTGAAATATTTCTCAAAGAATAAAAAATTTATATTATATATTCTAGGAAATGTTGAGCAAGAGCATAATCATTTCTTTTGCTATTCTGCCAATCTGGAGCTTATGAAATTTGCAAAATAAAGTCCACTCAATCTTATCTTTATTATTGACATTGTCAAAAAGTGATATACTAAAATAAAATGTTATTAACAAAGAATCATTCTGTGTGATTCAGTAATTCTCAATATGGTGGCATTTTCTTCTTTTACTCTTTACATCACTGAAGTTTTCCTTGAATTTATCTTCCTCCTTATTCCTTCACTATAAATACACAATCTTAAAAATGCAGTAATGGCAACAAGTGATCTCAGAGAATTCATGCTTCTCTGGAGTTTGGCAATTACTTCTGTGCTAGTGCCCTTCCTAGAGGGTCAGGCAGCCTTGCTACTTTTTTTTTCCTCGAATGTTTAAATTACAAAAATCATTACAGTAAAAGACACATTGCCATTAATTCCCCTCAAAGTACCCTCCCTCACTTTGAACACACACCATTCTTTCATGCATTGGCTTCAATTTAATATTGTGTATTTTTCACACAAAAACTTTCTGAAGGCAGAATCTTGTGTATTTCAGATCTGTACATCCTGTGAAAAATTCACAGAATTGTTAAATGGATTAATAAGTTAATCAATGATAGATTCAGTGAATAAACAGATAAGTTTTCTCTAAACTTGTACCATGTGTGAATTCTTCCCTTTTACCCCCCAATAAACTCTCATCACCAAGATACTCTTCCTGTGTTACTATTTAGTTTTTTTTTTTTTTTTCATTTTCATTCCTGCCAAGGTCCACTTAGCACTGCTGACTCTGTGTTTGAAACAGAGCATCTCTACTGTGTCACAATTGTTTAGTGACATGTCACCCACATAGATTATGACCGATCACCTCACAGGTCCTTTATAAGCCTGAGCTGAAAGTGCCTGATAACATACCATCACTTTGACACTACTTTTGGAAGCATTGCAAATGTTTAGCTGAGATTCTTGTGTTTTCTTCTCATTTCTATTCCCCACATTTTTGACAGGCACGAAGAAATGAACCATACTGCTGATCCAGAAAGATAATATCCATTCCTCCCTTCCCTGCCCATGCTCCCTGCCTCCAGTCACTCTAGCTCCTAAGAAATCTCCTGAAGTGTCTAGGAGGCTAATGTGCCACAAGGTGATGATGGTGTCTGTATTTGTGTCTCCGACCACAGGTTCTTCTGCAAATTCTACTCATTTCCAATTGCCAACTTGATATTTGCACTAATATGCAAATAAACACTGTAAACTTAAGCAATAGTGAATGTCACCAGGGTGAGGAGAGCTCCTCATCTTCCAAGGGAAAGTGCAAATACCAAGGTTCCCTATGTCAGTAATGCAATTGGTTCAGACAGTGCTCAGGAAGAAAAAAAGGGGAGTTTTGAGGTGCAGAGAATGTAGCCCATTTGAAGGTGAATCCAGTATTCAGTTTCAGTTAATTCTGGCCATACATAGATGTGATCTCATAATTCCTCATTTTCTCATTTTCAAGACATGCTAAAAGTAGATCATGCTTTTTTAATCTTTCTTTTAAATGAAAAACACACACGTGCACAAGCACACACACACACACGACAAGACAAAGGAGAGTGATGGGAGAGAAATTAGAAGACAAGAGTAAAACAAAGTAAATAAACAGATCTATGTACTCTATATAAAACTATGTGAATCTGTGACCTACATGACAAATAAGTACAAATATAGTTAATGTCAATAAACCCATCTAGTTGTGGGTATTTCAGAGTGTCCTGTCGGGAAAGAAAATTTCATTGCAGTAAACATAAACTTGGTTAGATTTTTTATTCAGATTCAGCTAATATTTATTGAGAGTTAATATATGTATGCATCATGTTAAGCTCTTTTATTAATCTTTAAAATTTTTTCAAAGTAATATATGCAAATAGTTAAAATGTCAAGTTGCTCTACAAAACTTACCAGGCCAAGCAGCAATATTCTGAATTCCTGTTCCCCGTAATTCAAGTTCCATCTAGGCAAATATGTTGCACTTCTACCTTCCTAGTTGCAAATCATAGTATGATATTGCTGTGTATTGATTGTTGACTCCCTTCATTATATATTTACTTCCAACTAGGGAGGGTGAGGATGGAGTTCTTCTACCTGTGCCACTGTGCCCTTGAATAAGAACATACACAATTCCCATCTCCCTCATCCTCCCAATAGTTTTATCTTCATTTAGCATTTCCTTTTTTATATCTATTTTTAATTTTATTTCTACAGGTCTGTAGTTAATGTAGTTTACAATCATCTTGGGGAGTGGTTATGTGTACATATTATAGCATGTTTCTTTCTTTCTTTTTAATCTCATTCCCCTCCCCTCCCCTTCCCTCCCTCCTCCTCCCATTCCCTTATCCCATTTTACATTCCTGTTGATACAGTATAATTCATCTTAGCTCATATTTTGACATATAATGTTTATATTAATTGAGGTTATTAGGTTCCTGTATATGGTACACCTTTATTCTACTTATTTCCCCTTTCCCTTCTCCTCACCCTTAGCTCTTGTTTCCTTGGACCACTTCCCTATTGCAAGAGATCCATCCCATTATCCCCTTCTATCCATCCTTTATTGTTCTCTTTGTTTGTACTTCTGCTTTTAAATTTAACTCTGTGCAAAGGACTTACTGCCTAGTCATCCACCATCTACTCTAATAACATTTTTTTTCCTAACTCTGATTTTTTCTGGAGTTAATGTATGTCTTTCTACTCACTTAGTATTCGAGGTACCTCTATTTTAATTCAATTTCAAACTCTTCCCTAGTTAACTCCATTTCCTCTCCACATATTCAATAACATCAGGGTTCCCTCTGTATCAATGTTTTGAGGTTTTCTCCAAGGGACTTGGTACCTGTGCCCAATATACTTGTTCTCTAAAGTGGACCGCTGTCTATCTATAATCTTTCATTTTCATACTAGTACCTCTCTTTCTTCCCTCTCCAGTTCTCTTCTCCTCCTTTTTTTCTTTGAGTTGGGTCATGTAATTCCAGAATCTCATCTCTCCTTTTTCTTGAATTGCTCTTTGGTCCATGGAACACCTCTTTGATAGCTCCCTGGGAGAGTGTGTTTGATAGGTATTTGATTCCTACCATGTATAATGCATGAAAATAACCTTATTTTACACAGAACATTACCTGCTAAGTTTGACTATGAATAGAATTATAAGTTAGTGATAATTTTCCCTCAGAATTTTGAAGGTGTTTCCTCACTCTGTCTCAGTTTCAGTGTTGTTGTTGAGAAATTCATGCAAAATCTTTTGCATTTGTTTGCATTTCTTCAGTTTTTTATGTTTTAACATCTCTGAATCAGAATGTCTTACAATTAGTAGTAACTTTATCAGATAGTGAATATAAAAGATTTTTAATAATTTTTTAAAATTTATTTTACTTAATACATAGGTGTAGTACATAATATTTCCATTACTTGTGTGGAGTTGATGCACGTATTATATAACTCATCTTCATTCCTTTTTCATCTCTTTTCCCTTCCCTTCCTCCCCTTCCCCATCTCTAGATCCCCCCATTTTGTGTACATGCTTCCAATACATAATGTTTACAATCTTTGTATGGAGTCGGTACATATGTATTTCTGAACTTTCACATGTCATCTATTTTCTAATTCTCTCTAGAAAACTTTGCAATTCTTTTGGTGTTCTGAAATATAACAGTATACCTTTATATGTGTCAATTTCTTCTATTATGTTGGGCCATGAACAGACACTTTTGATCTGGAAAAATGTGTCCATAATTTCTGGGAGTCATCTTCCATCTGTTAGATAAATTCTCGGTCTCTCAGATAATTTATTCTTTCTCTCATTCCATTTATGAACATAATTTTATTTGGTTTTTAATCTCCTTGGATGAAGTTTATCTTTTCCTCTCTCCTTTGTAATTTTGCTCTGCTCATATCTTTATCTTGCAACTCTTCCACTGTGTTTTTCATGTTTTTAATTTTTAAAGACTCCTTTGTTCCTAGTCTTTGCTTTTCAACATTTCCCATAGAACTTTCCACTCTGAAGGAAATCTGCTATAATACAACACAGTAGGCATTTGCCACAAAATGATTAATTTTATTTAGTTTAACTGTTTACAGTAAGTGGCTACAGTGTCAGACAAGTCATGTAACATGTCTTACATCCATGAGAAATGTAAATGATAGCTTCTTTTAACTTTTTTCTATAAAATTCTTGTCCTAATTTGATTGTCACTATTTATTTTAATCTTTCTTTCCTATGAAAAAAATGTTTCACGTGTTTAGTGACCCTCTGTTGTCTGCTCATGTGTATCGTAGAACTATAAGATGACTGGAAGCTCTATGTGAATAGATAATTTTACCATAAGATGCACTGCAGTGTAATCTGGCTAAGTCTCTTGGGTTGCATTCCCAGCATTAGTATTTTCAGGAATTTCTCATAATCAGGCATACTGTACATAAGGAAAAATTGTTTCAAGATCCTGTATAGAAAAGTAGACTTCCAGTCTACATTTCAAGAATCACATAGGGAAGAGGGCTAGGTTTCAACTCCACTTGGTGATGCAAAATTTTCTTTTCATAGCTGGGTATGTTGACAGAAAGCCTGCAATCCCAACACTTTGGGAGGCTGAGGCAGAAGGAAGGTAAATTTGGGCCCAGCCAACTTAGCGAGATCCTATCTCAAAATTTTAAATAAATGGCTGGGGATGCAGCTCAGTGTGAAGGTCTTCAGTTCAATTTGCAGTACTGCAGAAAAAAATATACATATATATATAAATATATATATATAATTTATATATATGTATATATACATAACATATATAATTACATAACTCATAATGCACATATCAAGCATACAGTAATACATGTATATATAATTTTATTTATATATAAGATTATCTATATCCTCAGTAGTACTTTGTGTCTCAAGCTATCTACACACTTTGTTTTACCTCGTTTAAAGAAATCATTTATACTTCTGAATTGGTAACTCCCTCCTACAAGCTGAAGTCTGTGTTATATGCTTAATATTACCCAAATAGAGATAACATCATTACTTTCAAAAGCTCTAGAACTATGGAGAGACCAGGAAGTTTGATATCAAGTGCAAAATGTGTGGTAGCACAGGCCTAGATACCTATTTTAGAATAAGGACATTTAGGGAGATTTGCTCTGCCACATGGCCTGGATGAGGGGTTACAGAGATCTAGGAACTTCTCAAGGAAGCTCTCAACCTATTTATTCTCCCTTACACTGACCCCCACTTCCAGAAGTCTTGCATGCTAAGAATTCCAGAGTGACCTAAAATCTCTTATACAAACAAGGTGGCTTTTCAGTTTTCCCACTGATGGCTTATGTTAAATCAATTACCACTCATCCTGCATTTTCCAGCATCTACTGTTTTCTGTCATCTCTCCTATTCTCTTTGTCCTTGTGGATTTATGGTCATTTCAATTGTTTTTCTGAAATAAGAAAATATTTCCATACACTACCTTTAATAAGAAATTACTATATTCTGAATGTTTAATTGCAGTTAGTTTTCTCAAAAATTTTAGGTTACTATTATATCCCTTACTGTGTAGAAAAAACAGGCTCAAAAACATAGACAGTTGGACTAAAGTTCTATGGGTCATTCAATCTCTCAGTCACCTACACCACGGTCTCTGCCCACTACCAGAGCAGGTAGGGCCATAGAATAGAGTAGCAATGACAGACAGTCTCTATTACTGACATAGCAATTTGACAAAATGTATTTTAAAAACACTGTGCACAACATGGCGCCCCAGTTAGCAGTGCATTTACTGGGCACTGACAGTGATTCTGCTGGGATGGCAGCTTTTCTTGTACTTTCTGTGGTGTGACATAGAATTCCTGCTCAGGCCCTTCCCCCTTAAACTATAGGAAACACAAGGCTGTGATGCCAAGGGTTAACTTTTGTTACTATTATGTATTTGATTCTGTTAGCCAGGCCTATGATTTTGTTCTCTTGCCCCATTTTGCTGACAGCCTTGTAGGAGGAAGTGAAAACACTGTGAGTGACATGTTTATTTATGTACCTCATCTGGGACGACACTGTAGCAAGCAGCAGGGATATATTTTTTTCAAGCAGACTTTCTGCATCGCTTGTCAGCTCCTTATTATGAGGAGGTTGAGTTTACCACATTTTTAGTTATATTTGAATGCCTAATAATTCTACAGCACATTAACTATAATTTGTGAATTATATCCATCTCCTAAGAGTGCATCACTTTAGATCTCTTGGTAAAACGATTTATGTGAATCTACCTACATCAGGCTTCTGAGGTTTTATTACTAGGCAGACAATTATACTCATCATCATTTGGCTTTTTTAAGCTCCTCTGAAAATATCTTACTTCTTTTACCCCTTTTTATTTTGTTACTTGGACCCTCTCGGATAGCTTTTGTGACTTTTCAAAATCATTGCAGTTCAGCTGTCATCTCAAATTGGGCTCTTTAGGACTAAGCTCATTATCTCTACCTCTCTTGACCCCTTGCTCAAACCTTCCCCTTGGGACCTTGAGCCTTCCTCCTCTGGAGAGAAATCTTTGTCATCTTCAACTCTACCTCTCTAACATTTCCCCTCAATGAATCATCAGCAAAGCCTGTCAATTGTGCCTTAAATATGTGTCTTATACTGGTCTCCTGCTCAGGCAAAGCACAGGGGTTTATCTTTTCTGTCTTATATTATGGCTACCTTCTCCTTATTAGTCTTTCTGTCTCTCACTTCAATTCCACCATGTTTCTGATATAAAATGCAATTTATTACCAGAAAATATACAAAGAAAAGAGTGGAAAGGCAAATATAAACCTTACTAACGTATCTACTAATAAAAATAATCACTGGTATAATTTTATTATATATTTTTGAAAACAAAAATAAGTATAAATATATGCATGAATACAATATATGCCTATGTTGTATATGCATTGTACATTGTTTTAGTAAGCTTGGGTTCCTATAAAAAATTGCCCATGTACTGGGTAGTATAAATAACAACTACTTCTCAATGTTCTGGAGGCTGAAAGGCCCAAATCTAATGTGCCTGCTCGGGCTTTGCATGAAGAGGGCCATTTTCATTGTTTGCATATCATCATCAGTTCATTGTACCCACAAAAGTTAGAGGGGAGAGAGAAGAAAGGGACACACAAGCACATGGATTTTCATGTCAATTCTTATAAGGACACTTGTCCCATCATAAGGGCACCACTCACAAGACCTGATTAATTCTCATTACATAATGCCATAAGGAGTTAGAATTTCAAAATATGCATTTTGGGAGGGAAGGCATGTTCAGTCTATAGTACCTATTACATATCATGAACCGTTTACTTTTTAGTTGACAAAATTTGAATTACCGCGTGGTAAATAATTAGTTCCTGAAAAATTAGTTTGAGTTGTTTCTCTGGCTTTGCTTTGCCATATGTGTTTAAACCATGGTTTAGATGCTTCTGGCCTCACCATACATGACAGTGTTGACTCTTGCTAACCTGACAGGCTTCCAGAGCCCCTGATCTTCCTGTCTGCCACGTGACGTTACTCAGGTACAAATTATGCTTGGGCTGTAAGTAGCCACCCTTAATTCTTAAATATACCCTTTTGGAAAAGGTCCACTGATTTCATATTAGAATTGGCTTATCTTCTTTGAGTTTCCACAGATTGCTTAAACAGTTATTTACCATGTATTTCTCTCTCTCTCTCTCTCTCTCTCTCTCTCTCTCAAATTGCCCTTAAACTGGGCCATTTCATCCAGGTTGCCCTTGACCTCATTATGTAGCCCAGGCTGGTCTTGAACTCACAGCAATGCTCCTGCTTCAGGACTTGTCAATTGTAGTATAATTTCAAGTCAGGGATTGTGATGACCCCTGTCTTGCCTTTGTTGCCCAGAAATGCTTTTGCTATTCTAGGTCTCTTCTGGTTTCAAATGAATTTGAAGAATGTTTTCTCTAATTCTGTGAGGTATGCTAATGATAATTTCATTGGGATTGCATTAAATCTGTATAGCAGTTTTGGAAGTATGGCCATTTTCACTATGTTGGTTCTTCCTACCCATGAGCAAGGGATATCTTTCCATTTTTTGATATCCTCTTTGATTTTCTTTTTTAGAGTACTGTAGATTTCAATGTAGAGACCTTTTACTTCCTTTGTTAGATTGATTCCTAAGTATTTCATTTTTTTTTTTTGATGCTATTGTGAAGGATGTTGTTTCCTGAATTTCTCTCTCAGTGAGTTTGTTATTTCTGTACAGGAAGGCTATTGATTTTTGAGTGTTGACTTTGTATCCAGTTACACTACTGAATCTGGTTATTAAATCTACACATTTTGGTGGAGTTTTTGGGATCTTCTGTGTAGAGTATCATGTTATCTGCAAATAGTAATTAAACTTCTTCCTTTCCTATCTTTATTCCTTTTATTTCTTTCTTATGTCTAATTGCTCTGGCCAATTTTTCCAGAACTATATTGAATAGGAGTGGTAATAGTGGACACACTTGTTTTGTTCCTGATTTTAGAATGAAAACTTTCAGTTTTGACTATTTAATATTATGTTAGCTATTGATTTGTCATAGATGGCTTTTATCAGAATGAGATAAAGATCTTCTATTCTGATTTTCTTTAGGGTTTTTATCATAAATAGGTGTTGGACTTTGTAAAATGCTGTTTCTGCGTCTATTGAGATGATCACGTGATTATGTCAAAGAACACCTGGAATCTCATCTTATTAAAAAACTTTGCACAGCAAAATAAATCACCAACAAAGTGAAAAGACAACCCATAGATTGGGAAAATAATTTTGCCAGCTGTTCTTCAGACAAAGGACTAATATCTAAAGCATATTAAGAACTGAAAAAAATCAGGCCCCCAATTCAAAGATCCAATCCAAAAATGGGGATCTGAGATAATAGACACTTCTCAGATGAAGTACAAATGCCAAATAAATATATGAAAAAGTGTTCCACATCCCTGGTCATTTGAGAAATGAAAATTAAAACAATGCTGAGATTCCATCTCACTCCAGAAAGAATGACTATTATCAAGAAAACAACTAATAAAAAATGCTGGCAGGGCTGTCGGGAAAAAGGAACCCTTCTCTACTGTTGATGGGAGTATAGGCTGGTGCAACCACTGTGGAAATCAGTGTAGAGATCCCTCAAATCTAGGATTAGAGGTGTCACTTGACCCAGCTATTCCCTTTATGGGCATCTTCCCAGAAGAATTAAAAGCATCCTACCACTGTGATATATGCACAGCCATGTTTATAGTGGCACAGTTTGTACTAGCTAAATCTTGGAAGCAACCCAAGTGCCCATCAAGGGAGGAATGGATAAAAATTATGTTTTTTTTTATATAGTGGAGTATTACTCAGCCATAAAGAAGAATAAAATTAAGACATTTTTAGCTAAATGGATGGACCTTGAGACCATAATCGTAAGTGAAATAAATGGAACACACTTGTAAATATTGCATTATCTCTTTGGTTGAGAAACTGAAAGTGTAAATAAGAACCAAAATGTACAATAGATATTGTGAAATAGGAAGAGAGTGTTCGAAAGGAAAAGGGACCTAGTGGGGGGGAGAAGGAAAGAAAGAAAGAAAGAAAGAAAGAAAGAAAGAAAGAAAAAGAAAGAAAGAAAAGAAAGGAAGAAAGGGAAAGAAAAAATGAGAAATGAATGATAAAATGAAAATAGAACGTTGTGAATGGGGAAGGGAAGGGGGTTTGAAGGGAGGGGATGAGAATGGAAAAAGGAAAGAGGAATCAAGATATATCATGTACAGGATGAAATTCCCTATAACGAATGTAATCATTATGTATATGTAAATTATACCAATAAACTTAATTGAACTAAACAAAACTTCAAAAAATGTACTTTTTCACAGTTGTGGAAGTGACATGCATAAAATGAAGGTATCAGAAAGGCCATGCTTCTTCTGACATCTCTAGTGAAGGATAGTTTTTTTTTTTTTTTTGTCTCTTCTTAACTTCCAGTGGCTGCTGCCATTCTTCCAATCTGCCTCTGTCACTGTCACATGACCTGTCCTTGTGTGTCCCTGTGCTTTCTGGAGCTTCCTCATAAAGACACATGTGGTCCTATCTGGAAGCCACTTGAACCTCTTATGATCTCATTTTTACCTGACTGGATCTGCAAAGATCTGTGTTTAAATAGGGCTATATTCACAGGTACTGAGAAATAGGACTTGAACATACCTTTTGGCCTCCAAGAATTTATGTCCTTCCAACGCACAAAACGTATACATTCAACACATCCCGACATTCCCCAAAGAGTTAACTCATTCCTTTAACTTCAAATGCAAAATAAAAGTTCCAGATATCATGATTTAATTCCTCTCAATTAGATGTGGCTGACTCATTATCCTTCTAATTCCACATATTTCAGCTAAACCTTTTGAACTTTCTTCTCTCTTTCTTCCCAGAGTCAGCCTGGAAAATTCATTGTCCTCACCCTCACAGACTGACCTATAGTTTCCTCTCCCTCTGCCTTTTCTCAATCTTTGTCATACCCCCTGCTCTAGCTAGCATAATTGTTTGTTTTTAGGGCAGTGACATAATGATATTCCTGCTCTGAGGGTTTCTGTGAGAATTTACCACTTCAGTTTTCTTCCTTTAATAGATGATTTTATTTACATATGTATTGGACAGTTATTTTATTTTGTTTTAGATATAAAGGATTCATGGAAGAATTTGTAGATTCCAATAGTAACAAGCCTCTGATGATTTCCTCCTAATCTCCACAAAAGAGAATTCTGATTTTTTGGTAAGGGTGAATAATAAGATAGTTTGGGCTAGGGTTAGTGGCAAAGATAAATGGTGGGTTTCAAGGTCTATCATATTCTAGGTGTAGTACAAGTTATTGAGACTTTGTAAAGAGGAGTAAAGCAATATCATTGACTTCAGGAAAACATGATCATAGTTCAGATTGTTAAGATGACTGACACAGCGAAACCCAATGCAAGTCCTAATGCCTGTCCACAGGGTGCTATGGAGCAACAAATGAGATGCACAGATGTGTAGCATCTATATCTGCTAGAAGCAAGAACATCATGAGAGAATCTTGAACAATAGCTGGGACAATGAGTCTAACACAATAGAGAGAAAATGGGTAAAAGATATTTCAAACATAGAAAATAGGAGAGGCAAACACAGAAAGCCAGGATAGTTCACAGAGTGTTCAAAAAACTGAAAGTGACTTGGTGCTTTGAAAGTTCATTGTCCCACTCGAATACAAAAGAATTACAGAAATGATTACGTACTGTGATTTTCATTTATTACTGATGTGCCTACATGTGGGTGTGTGTCTGAGTGTGTGTGTATGAAATTGTGTGGTGTGCTTCCTGATGACTGTGCATTGAAACTAAAATTCCCCAAGAGAATGAGTGGTAAGGCCAAAAGTTCATTATGGCTTTTTTAAAATATCACAAAAGCGGCATAACGGAAAGTCTTCTGTCAGGCATCTGCCACCTCTCATAAGTTTTTGGAATGATTATAAAAATGCATATCCCAGTCATAAGGATTTAACAAAATATTCTCCTGCCATTTATAGCAATGCTACCAAATGACAAGTTCAAATTACTTGTTGTGATTACTTTTCATCTGGGCAAAACACATGTTGTAACGTATTCACAAAATGCAATTACACTGACTGCAGTAGCATGGAATAACAACACCAGAAAAAAAGCTAATTACATGCAATATGCATACTGTTTAAATTTTTCCTGATCACATTTATTTTTTTGTATTGCAATCTGTTCACCATTTGCACAAATCACTAACTCTTTGTGTGTGTGTGTGTGTGTGTGTGTGTGTGTGTTTGGTGATATGCAAAGTATCAGCTGAATTAGACAAATGTCAAAGAAAGTGAATAAAATGAACATTAATGCATAGACCATTCACTTAACTTTAGATGATTAGAAAGATAATGGCATTTTCCTGTCCACTAGTAATATTATTGGACTACAATCATCCTTTAGTATCCACAGGAGATTGGTTTCAGGAAGCTCTATGTGATACCAAACCCACTTACATAAAATTGTACAGTATTTGCATATAACCCACACAGAGCCCCTCCTATGGTTTAAAGCATCTCTTGTGACTTATAATACCTAATGTTGTACAGTGTGAATAGTTGTTATACTGTATTCTTTAGAGAATAATGACAAGAAAGAATCTATACATATTCACTACGGATGCACTTTGTTTTGGGGGGGATAGTTTTATTGAATCTCCAGATATAACCCACCATTATGGAAGGCCAACTACACTTACAGAATGTGATTTTGTGGTGATCATAGAAGAGAAATCATGCTGCAAAGACAAAAACATGCTTTCAAATATATTCTTCGTGTACAATCTTAACAACTCTATCCTGGACAACGCAACAAATAGCTTTGGAATGTGCATATGCCCATGCAGGCATATATTTACACCAGTAAAAGAAAGTGCCCAACCCACATTTAAAATATTCTGTATACTTTGACACTTTAGTTTTCTTACTTGGCCTTCCTGAATCTTCCTTTTCTCTTCACTGCACTCTGCTCTCTTGGGATATCTCATCCCTTACTGCAGCATCAGTTTCTAATCTTTGTTTCTAAATGTACCTCTTTTCTGACCACCATGCCTGCACTTTTGGTCTCTAAAACAGACATTTCCACTGTGAGTTCTCAAAACTCCTATGTGCAATTTAGAATTTATTGTATGTGCTAATCTCTACTCTCTTCCCAGCTCAAAATTTGCCATTTCTTCAATGTTTTCAATGTCAGTTAACTTAATCACTGTGTAAACTATAAACTTCCAAGTAATACTTGAATCTTCATTCTCCTCCACACTCTAAGATACGGTGTGGAATAGTGTTAATGGTAACCTTTGGAGGCAGTTCATATTGATCTCTTCCTAGTTTCTATTTTTATTGTCAAAATTTAGGTCCCCATTATATTTTATCAGGGCAATAAAAAATGAAAGGCTAGTGAAATGAAATCATTATCTTATTTACATACTTTTGTATTTCTTTGGTGGCCTTACTATCAACTGCATTCTGGAGCTAGAAAAAAATATTGTACTAGATATCTCCTACTCTCTTACTTCTTTCTGTCTAATCTGTGAACAAAAAGGTAACCTCTTCAATACCCCTGGTATCTGTTCAGTCATTCATCTAATTTCTGTTGAACTAGATCAAACTCTTACCAATTATCGCACAACCTATAGCAAATAATATTGTTTTCCTATCCCGACTCACAAACTCTTTTCCTGTTTCTTATATGTTACAAATGGAATTATGAAAGTCCTCTCCTTAAAATATCCCAATGAATCAAAATAGTCAAGAACTGGGGGCTTTCAAAGTACAAGAAATTACAATTTAGGGGCTCTGGATTAGTGTCTTTCAAAAGTTCTTTGAGGGGTATTAGTTTCTAGTCATGACAAAATAATTGATTCTGGACTGGACTCCTAACTATAAAGAACTATAAAACTGAACATAGTATGTCTAGTAGACTCTTTTTAACCATTGGGCAGTACATAACTCAGAACTACGTGCACTCAGAGAAGGAAAGTGCTGGATATGGGACACCTGATTTCCCCAAAATTCTGCTTTGAGATACCTTCTGGAGCTTAATCTAGTGTGGTAGAGCCCAAACAGAGGATGTTAGGATATTTTTTATTTATTAATTTCTTAACATAAAAAAGCACAGAAATTTATTTAACACAAGTTTTATGTGACATGGGAAGACTTCATAAGGAAATAATGACCCAAAGATTGATTCAGAAGTGAACACTTATGTATAGTGAATTAGACAAATTAGCACATTGTGAAAATATGACAGGGGACTTGCTTTAAGGCACTTAAAGTTGGGTGAAGATGTAGCTAGGAGGATGAAGATTGGCCTCATCAGGCTTGTTAGTGAAGATTTCCCTCAGCCTTTAGTTCTTGTTTCCAAGAATGAGAATAATGCTTTCCTCTTGGTACAGGGAGGATGTCTTTCACATGGGAATTTTACCTCCTCTTTTAAGAAACCAAAGGAAGGAGGTCTGAGTGATCACCTTGCACCTGCTACTTTTTAAGTGCCTTTAATTCAAAATGTTCAACATGCCAGAGTAGCATGTTTTAACTCCTTCATCTCTACTCTGCTTCTCTAATGACCACTTCCTTCTCTATGTTCCAGAAATTTATTGAATGGTTTAGAGCACTGATGGCTCCTTCCTCCTTTATTAATTGTCCTTTGCCCTTTGATATTACTCCTTGAATTTCTTCGTTATTATTTTAAAAGACTCTTGCCAGGATTACTAAATAATATGTCATTCCCCCATCTTGGGCCACAGGTTTTATCCCTTTCCATTAGAGTAATAAGTAATTGAGGCTCTGAAACTGTATCATTAGATTGTATAATTCACATTTCATTGTCTTGAAAAGAATATCATCTTCTAATAAAATGGCATATTCAATACATAGCTCGATGTGTCAACTTTGTGTTTGCCTAGGATTTTGTCACCCGGGACAAGTTCTCATCATGTTGTCTAGGCTGGCTTTGAACTCAAGGGCTCAAGCAATCCTCCCAATTTAGCCTCCCGGAAGCTGGGATTGCAACGTGTGCCTCTATGTTGGACTCAGAGATGATGTTTTTGCTGACAGCCTTTGGAGCTCTGGACTGCTGAAGCAACTAAAATTTACAGGACAGAGTGCCAGAGTGAAGGGAGGTACACAATGAAACATCACAAAAAATGAATTTATGGCTTTGTTTACATCCCTGACTGAATACTGAGCTCTACTCATATACAACAAGATTTTGCAAGGCTAAGAAGTGAAAAGCAACTGGAAAGCTGTTATCTAAGTAGAAATTGCTAGGCTCATACAAGGTGGAAGACACAGGCATTCTGACCAGTCACAGTAGAACGACCTGGCTGAATATCCTGGATTTATCGTTCACTTCTGTTAGGAAATTTCAAGCCCCTCTGATGGTTTTCATGACATATAATAAATTTTAACTGTAGTTACACTACTGTAGTGTAGTATAGGAGTACAGATAGAGTTTGGCACCTGTTACCTGATCTCCACCCCCTCCCTTCCATCCTTCCTAAATTCTAGTGATCACTTTTCTCTCAAGTTTTACAAAATCAAGATTTTTAGCTTCCACATATGAATGAGAACATGTGTTAATTGTTTTTCTTTTCTTAGATTATTTCATATAACATAAAGACCTTAGTACTATCTATATTGCCTGAAATAATAGGATTCCAATTTTTCAAAATTTCAATTGGGTTTTGAATAAATCAATCCTATATTTTTCTAACAAACTTTCTATAAGAACAAAATTAAACAATTTCTAAAGGAATATAACAAAATGTAGGATCTCATCAACATATCCACGTGTTCAGATAAGGTACATTATTAGACATATGAACAAACAGGAATATGACAGCCATAAGTATTTTTTAACAAAATAAATAGAAACAGACACACAAACCTTAATTTAGCAGAAAATTATTTTAAAATACAGACTTCACAGACAATGCCAGTAGAAAAACGATAGCTTTCAAAAAGAAGTAAATGAAATTAAAACTAAAACATACATCTGAAATGAAAAATCCATGGCATTGGCTTAACATAAGATTGTACACTGTGGTAGCAGAGATAAACATACTTGATGTCATTTCTGCAGGCATGTAGAAAGTCTATAAACTGAAGCACAGAAAGTAAAGGACTATGGGGAAAAATTAAAATAATGATCATTTACAAAATAAAACAAAAAAAAATTAAAATCAATGTACCAAAACATGTGCAAAGTTTACAATAAACTACAAAATTCTGATAAGAAATTTAAAAGACTAAAATAAATGATGAAAATCATGTTCATAGATTATATTGAGATTGTAGTATTATGACGATGGCAATTCTTTTAAATTTGATTTTTATCCATCTCTATCTCTCTACCTATGCGACACCAATCAAAATCCCAGCAGGCATTTCTGTAGAAATCAACAGCTGATTTTAATATTTGTTGGCAAAGGATATAGATTTAAAAAATAATTTTGGTATTGAAAAAATTTGGAGTGCTCATGATACTAACTTCTAAACTTATAATGGTAATCAAGACAATAATGTATTGGCAGAAAGACAGATAAGTCAATCAATAAAACTGAATAAGGATATCATGAATAGATCAACATTTATACAATTTATTAATTTCCTACAGAGTTATCAAAACACAAACTGGTAAGAAAAATCTTTTCAACTTTTGGTACTGGTGCTGGAAAAACTGGGCATCCCTAGAGGACATCAAACAGTAACCTTGATATTTACCTCATAACATGTGCAAAAGTATTTTAAAATTAACCATAAGCCTAAATATAAAAGCTAAAAATATTTTTAAAACATAGAGGGAAACATCTTTGTGATGTAAGAATATGCAAAAAAATTTAGGAAAAAATATAAGAAGCATTAACCATTATAAAGGTAAACAGATTAGATTATCAAAATTAAAACTTTTGTGCACCAAAAAGCCCTGTAAAGGAAATCAATTGTTAAATTATAGTTGAGAAAAAATTTACAGGTCATGCTTTGCAGAAGACTGTGTCCTGGGTGTGTGTGTATGTGTGACTGTGTGTGTGTGTGTATTTTTCTACATCTACAGTATTAATAAAGGAGTCCAACTAACACTAGTCAAAAGATTTGAACAGATCAATTAGAAAGATAGAGAAATGGCCAATAAACAGATAAAAATATGCGAAACATCAGAAATACAAAAATTAAAATTAAAGTGGGGAATTACTATGCATTTGAATGGCTAAAAAAAATAAAGTAAAGCAACAGTAAATGTCCACAAGGATGTGATTTGCTGGTAAAGTTATAAAAGTTACATGTATTCGAGAAATACACCTAGGCATGAGTTCTAGAAATAGCAATCCTAAATACTTTTCCAAAAGATATGAAGACATTTATTGAGAGAAACCTAAGCTCACTAAAACTTCTGAGCATAAACCAGGCTTATAACAGTTCTTGAATTCACTATTTAATGTTGCTCATATATGTAAGACTTTGGCATTCTAGCTATACATTCATATTATTCAAGTGATTTCCTTGAGTGGGTTTATCCAATTATACAGATACCATCTATGTTCAATTAGAATTCAGCAAGTGTTCAGAAATTGGAGAACAGCCTTATCATTACTGGCCTTATAGATACCTGACTTCAATTATCTAATGAATTTCATAATGTACACAATAGCTAGGAGAACATTTTCAAATCCAGAAGAGATAGCTGTTTATCCCGTTTCTAAGTGGGACTGGACTCTACAGTGGGAAATAAGATGCTAGTGTATCAGCAGAAAAGTGGGCATATTTTCCACTGTAGGTAAGAATATGGTCAGTTTTAGTCTTGTATCCCCCACAAGCATAAATGAGAAGCTTACTGGTTACCTTCTCAGCATATATTCTACAAAGAACTAAGCCTATCATTGTAACCATGATGTTCGTGCCAGTGATTGTTACAAAATGGGGATATAAATCAATCCTAGGCAATGAGACACCGCAAATGTCTGTAAACAGAGCTATGATTTCCAAGCAAGAAATATAAGAAGAGATATACACATGTGACTTCTAGATATGCAGAAACCAACTGATACATAGCCTGAGCATGAAACCCACACCAAGCAGGCAGAGAGGACAAAGAGAAAGAAGCTTGAGCCCTGAAGATATTGTTGATCCACTATTAAGATTAGCGTCCGCTGCTCCCTTAGGCAGCACATATAAGATCAGCATCCTTCTACCTCTGTGCTGGCAGTAGGTGAGATGATTATTGCCTTCTATTATAAATTCATGAGTTAGATTTTCTGTTACTTGTAACTGAAGGCATCTTAAGAGGTATACAAAGAAACAATGCTCTAAACATGAGGCACATTGTGAATTTAGCGGGATTTCCTAGCTGGCCTGATTTCTTTTTTTTTTTTTTTTGTGGGTACCGGGGGGTCGACCTCAGGACCTCGCGCGCCAACAGGCACCCGTGCCGCTGAGCGATATCACCGGCCCCTTTTTCGTATGTGGGTTCCGGGAGTCCAACTGGGGCCCTCGCGCTTGCAAGGCAGGTGCTTACGCTGCTGAGCCATCTCACCGGCCCTAGCCTGATTTCTTAACAATCTCTCTACCTGAGTGTTACTTTTGATACTGATGCAAGACCAAGAGCTCCAGGAAAAAAAGGCAGATATCTTTGAATTAAAAAGTCTGGGTTGGGGCTGGTGATATAGCTCAGCGGCATAAGCGCCTGCCTGGCAAGTGCGAGGTCCTGACTTTGACTCCTGGTACCTGTATATTAAAAAAACAAAAACAAACAAACAAACAAAAAAGTCTGGATTGGGCTTGGTTGTATTACAAACAACTTATGTCACCAAGCAAAATAACCTTGCTCAATCTTGGTTGCTCCTTTTGGAAATGTTTTTGGAGCTTCTCTACAGATTGAATGACTTATTACATGTAAGGCATTTACAAGGGTCTGCCAAAGAATAGTTACTTCAAATTAGTTGGCTGTTACTGATATGGGGAAAAATTAATGAAACACCTGACTCATAAATTGACTTTAATTAAACAGCATATTTATAAGCCAGGGTATATCTGGTAATTTGGGGGACAGAAGTAGGAATCTTTGATAAACAAGATGGGGTTAGAACTAGATAATAGATGAAGCAAATAGATATAGAAAAAAATAAAAATAACAATAGTCCCTCCCCACATATTGAATATTATGTATTCCATTACCTCACTTTACAGGTGAGAACACTAACACCTCAGCTGGTCACAGAAGCTAGTCAAGATCAAATAGCAGTAAGTGGTAGAATCCTTGCTTATCCCAAAGCTCTCTTGTTTATTGCCTAATCTTTGTGCCTGATTGTATTTGTTTTGCTTTTGTTTATTTTCTCTAAAGCTAACCCTAGTCAAAATCCTCAGCAATGGAGAACTTTCTCGGCTACTCTTGATATTACTAACCAAATCCTCTTTCCATAGCAAAAACTCAAATAAAAACAGCAGAGAAGTCTTTCCACCAGAACTCAGGTAAACAGGTCTACTCAGTCAGTAGTCATTAAAATAGACACTATTCCAGAACAACTTCTATGGGGGCCTAAAGTTATAGAAAGGAAGGTTGCTCTTTTTCTCTCAAGTTGTGTGTGTATATGCCTATGAACATAGATTTTTCTTGCATAAACGTACATATAAATATATTCATTACCCCAGACTCAACTGTATGGATGACAATCTTTTCACATCTTATGTGGAATTTATAGTTGCCATTTCTATTTCCATAAAAATGCAGTGCATCATATGATTATATGTTATGAGTATATTAGCTGAAGAGAAAGAAGACCTTCGGTCCCAGCCTGTGCTGGAGAGATGCATTTTAGTGCGAGGAGGAATTATAATTAAGCGTGAGAGTTTAGTCTTTCCCTGAAGAACTCTCTCACTCAGCTGCTGGTGAATTGAGAGTCTTCTAATCACAAAGATATCCTAATATAGGCACAGAGGA
Organism: Erethizon dorsatum; assembly: GCA_028451465.1. Classification (NCBI taxonomy): domain Eukaryota; kingdom Metazoa; phylum Chordata; class Mammalia; order Rodentia; family Erethizontidae; genus Erethizon; species Erethizon dorsatum. The sequence continues at coordinate 48,751,489 of CM051827.1, read as the reverse complement.
GTTATTTTTCTTAAATTTTTCCTGAGGGAGGAAAAAATGAACTCCCGTTGACCCTTTTAATCAGTTGAGTTAAATCAGACCTATTGTCAAAGTGGCTTCAAGCCTTCATTATTTTTAAAATGCATGCCAGAGAAGAAATTTTAAACTTCCAATAATCAGGCCTCGTTGTAGATTTTCTTTAGCAAATTTTCACCAGCATAGTTTGGCCCAAGAAGTTTCTTTGTAAAGTGTGCAATTGAGAATTATGACAGGATTAGATGGTGGGGTTTTGCTGCCTTCTGTAACACATCATCTCCTTTAACTCTTGATTTCAGTACACAGGAAAGAAATTTGCTTCCTGTTAGCTTTAAAATACAGATTCTATTAATTCCCTTGACTTCTATGCTCTAGAAATTTGAGTTGAATGAGTTTTTTTGGCCTAGAAAATGCCATTAATTCATTTCTACATTTACTCTTATGAGCCAGGTAGGAATCAAATATACAGTTGTTTAAGCTGTGTACTATAAATAGGAAAAAGAGAATTTTAGAGTTAAAAAGACCTTGCTTCTGAGTCTGGGACAGAATATGAGTTGCAACATTTCTATTTTAAGAACATTCATTTTGTTCTTGGCAAGAATAAAAATACTTTCCTGGTAGCTGGGAAAGTAGCTACTATTCCATAATAGCCTTTGGCACCTAAGAATACTAAAATGAGGGCTACTTTTTTCCTCTCAAGCACTGGGTAAGTGTGTGTGTGTGTGTGTGTGTGTGTGTGTGTGTGTGTTTACATTCACTACTCTAAGTAAACAAAGTACTTTAAATGAAATAGAAATTTAAAGAACTTTCTTCACTCTCAATATTTCCAGAAATATTTTTCCCTCTGCATGCCTCCTTACCTTATTGCCTTCCATCTAGTCCTATCTCTCTACACAGCCATTTCATTTTGGGGCTCTGTTTTGGGTGTAATCATATTGAAAACCGAGCAAAACTTTCTTCTCTGGCCTGAACCCCACTTGTCATCCACACCTGGCCTCTCCAGGAAACATTTTGACACCAGAGCTTTGTTCTTGATGCCCTGCTTCATGTAGTATTTAGGAAAACCAGTTAATTTTAACACAAGCTTTATAACTTTTCTAGTTCCTTTGTGACCTTCCTTTTTCTTCTAAAGACTGAACAGAGATGAGTTTTTCCTCGCTTAAGAAATGGAACGAGGGCTGGTGATATAGCTCAGTGACATAAGCACCTGCCTGGAAAGTGTGAGGTCCTGAGTTTGACTCCCGGTACCCTCATATTAAAAAAAAAAAAAAAGGAGAAGAAATGGCATGAAGGTCTTCATAATGAGAGTTACGCTGAGACTATAGTTTTCGAGGATCCCTTGGACATTTCCAGGCATTTCAACAAAGTTAGACAGATTTGTGATGTAGTGGGAAAAACCTTAGTTTCCTCCCAATTTTAGGAACTCATGATTTATTGGGTTTGGAAGTAGGGTTGAAATACAGTAACACGACTGCAAGGTTTCTAGCATCATGTAGGCTGCAGTCCAGGGAATTATGGAAGCAACAGTTCCTGACCAGGAGGGTCTGTGGTCAGGAGATGAGACTGCAGTGCTGTGCAGTTGAAAAAGACAATATATGACCATGTTTCCCAAGGTCAAGCTCTCAAAATGCAAATGGCGGGTCATATAAGTTGTCACCCATGGACACAGATGAGGACTGTAAAGTTTGGACCCACACAAAACATAACTGGAGACGGGGCCTGGGGACCCACATTATATCTGATTCTCCAGGAGAATTTCCTCAGGATATAATTTGAGATTATTGAGAAGATGAGAAAGAAATCAGAGGAAGTGGCAGAAATTCAGTTGGTAAAAGGTAGTGTAGAGTAGAGAGAGGTTACATGGCCAGTTGTGTTAGTCTAACAAGTTCTCCTTTATAATATGTTAAGAAACTTGAACTGGGCCGGTGAGATGGCTCAGCGGCTTAAGCGCCTGCCTGGCAAGCGCGAGGGCCCGAGTTCGACTCCCAGAACCCACATACGAAAAAGGGGCCGGTGATATCGCTCAGCGGCACGGGCGCCTGCTGGCGCGCGAGGTCCTGAGGTCGACCCCCCGGTACCCACAAAAAAAAAAAAAAAAAAAAAGAAACTTGAACTTTATCCTAAAATGCAGGTGGAGTTGAGTGGCAGCTATAAAATTTTTTTTGGCAAGAAACTGTAATGGATAATAATGGCTAACATATTAGTAAGTACCTGGCTATTAATCAGCATTGTATCACTCTGATATAATTATGTTCATCCCCACCTTTGATGAGGAATCAAAATGACAAAGAAACAAACAAACAAACAAACAAAACTTACAAAGATGACAAAGTTTACCAAAAGCAGATTCAGTGTGTAAACCAGATCCTGTGACACCAGAACTTGTTTTAGTAACCACTACACTAAACTGTCTCTTAGAGATAGACGCACAGTAACAACTTGCACACTGTTACTGAGTAAGCACCATTTGTAAAGGAACCGAGAGAGATGGTTCATTTTGGTTTGTTTGGGAGGAGGTAGGGTATAAAAATACCAATAAAACAAAACCCTAGACATACAATCCAGTGTAGTTACTGGTAGGTACAAAAAAATTTTTTTGAGACTGTGATGGAAAACTTGGGGTGTTGAATGGACTAAGGAATATGTATAGAACTGTTAAATCATTGTTTCTGGGTGTGTCTGTGAGTGTTTCCAGAGCAGATTGGTGTGAGTCTGCAGCATGAGTGAGGAATACTTACCCTCACTGTAAATATGCTTCCTCATATTAGATATGAGCATATGTAATATGCTTTCTCATATTAGATATGAACCAGAAGCATAATGCTTCAGTTGTAGTTGTTAGTCATTATGTGATCTTATGAGTCACTGTGACAATAACGCTGGCTCTTAGAAGTTCAGGAGAAAGAGAATCCAAGGAAGTAGGGCTAGACACCTGAGGTATGGGCCACTGATTTTGTACCTATCGTTATACTTCTTATTCAAGACTGTTTAAGTTTTCTGTTACTTGAAAATAAAAATTTTAAAAATCCTAATACATCTATCTTGAGAAGCAGTAAGAAAATAGTCTTAATAGGGAATGCTCAGTAATGCTAGATACTTCAGTGAAGGAATTTATAGTTTCCAAAAATCTTATAATACAGTTACGCACTTTTCACAGTGATATAAAAATCCATAATACAGATTTATATTCCCAAGTTATTTGACCTAGTGGGCCATGGCAAATGTAAGAAATACCTAACAAATATCATTACATGCTCACAGTATTGGGAAAAGGCGGTAGGAATAGCAAGACCGGTAAGACTTTGCCATTCCGTCCCTTGGAAGCATATTCATTTGCTCAGATTCATGTCTGCACACAATGCTGAACACTTACATGCAGTCAATCTTGCATCTGCATCCAAGAAAATAGACTGCCTCTAAGGAACCTGCGCAATAAAGCTGGAAGGATTATGTAATTAACCCCATACTAATTACCTTCACACCGGCAAACCACTCTGGAGTTGGCATGTGGCTTAGCTGCCAAGAACCACGTTATATTATAAGGTTGGAGGGAGCAATTTCTCACATTTTGCCCATGGTATATAAACTCTAATGAAGTCAAATGCCAGTCACCCACAGAGCTACACAGAGAGGATTGAACTAAGTGGAAGGCGTCATGGCTGTATTTTCAGCACTAATTTCCATCTTTAGCCTCACCTGGCTATTATATGTACGCCATGCATCTGCATCATAAAATAAAGGAAGCTGAGAAATTGAAGAGATCCAAGAAGTCATAAAGATCAGCCCATTTCCCAGTGTGGAGTCCTCTCCAAAACATCCCTGACAGCAACTAAATAATTTCCATTTAAAAACCTTCTTGGAGCCAATATTTGGAAGTTAGAATGCAAACTTAGAGCGAAGCAGACTTCAGTTAATGTTCACGTTTGACACTTAATATTTTTATCTTAAAACAAATAATCCTAAAGGTAAGCACTATTTTCCCAGTTTGAGATTGTTGTGATATGATTTTATTCACTGTTCACAACACTGTTTTGATAGAATACTTAGTTATGAAAAGGAGAATGTTGGTTGAATCTCTTTTTTCTTGCTAGACATATAGAGTTTTCACAAAAATCTACCAGATATGAATCTGTAATTGGCTTCCCTGCAACACTTTTCATTTGTCCTCATGTCTTTCTTCTAGTATTCCACAGAATAATGTTGTTTCTTCTGAATGTGTCATCTTCTACGTCAAGGAAGATGCTACGTAAACCCTTGATGCAAGACCTTTGACTTAGAATGTGTCTGAAATTCCAATCCTTTCTGAGAAACTCATCCTAAGATTATTTCCATTTCTTCATCAGATGAAGTGGAAAGGTCAGTGACATTTCCCTTCATTTGTGAGCATATAGTGTGTACTATGGTACTATCTAGATGCTGTGCATCTGTTGAAATAGCTAATAGTGCATCTATTAAAATAGATAATAGTTGTGTGAATTTGCTGAGTGACTATATCACAGCCCATTAATAATATTTTTATTTTATGAAAATCTCCAGTTTTTTTTTTAACCTGAGTCCTAACTTGAAATTGCAGATGTACTGGATTTATGATCTTCGATATGCTATTTAACTTTCAATGCCCTAGTTTCCCAACTGTGAAATTGGAAATCCCATTTCAAAAAAATCACTAGGAGGATTAAGTAAGGTGATGTTTACAGAGTGCCCGTGGATAGCACATACTAGAAGTTTCACAAGTATTTCTTTCCTTAACACTTCTCAACTCCTTTCTCCATTCCCAACCATTCAACTGATGCAATGGGAGATACCTGGTAACATCAGGGAGAAAGAGACCAGATTTTGAAGGAGCTACCATTTTATCATCTCTGGCAATAGCTGCACCATGGCGTCTAGCATCTGCTGACAGTAATCCTCAAGTGAGCATAGGGATTCAACATGGCAGCAGGTGAATAGAACATACTGGGTCATTATAATACAATCACTAGTATGTGAGAGGCAAAATGAGCATACATCACACACACACACACACACACACAAGTCCAAATCCTGAAAGCATTTGTGTCAGTGAGCATGTGAAATAGAAGCTGGTTCACTTTTTGCTTTTCTGATTCCAAAAGGAACTAAGTATATTCTGTTTTATGATGGCGACTTCCTACATTTATGGATTTAGTTCTAAACTCTTCATGGTAAAGTGAGAAAGATGGAAATATTCCTCAGCAATTCTATGCCTCCCTCTCTGTCTTTGGGCTTAATGAAAAAGATCAGCCACCAGCCATGCTTACCAGCTTCTCATTGCATTTCCTTTCTGCTAATAAACTCCATCTAAAATAGCCAGACTTAAAAACAAATAAACAAATAAAAACTTTTCTGTAGAGATTTTTTTTCTTTCTTTTTTGTTCCTTTTTTTCCAACTTAATTAACTATACTTTAGGTAGGGTGCTTGGGAGAACCAGGAACATTACTTAAAGCTCTAGGGAGGGACAGACTTTGGTCTATTACAACAAACCGAATTAAATCAAGTGAAACAATTTAAACTGAAAACAGACTATGCTCAACTAAATGTACCATAATTGATAGATAATTTATAGTGCACTTTTATAATCACATTTTAATGATCCTGAGAAGTAAAGCACTCATTTGATCTTAAAATCTATTCATTCACTAATTCAAACTATTTATTGAGTAGCTACTATTCTGGGCAATTTAGCACAGTAAAAATGTTGTGAATGTTAGAGTTAACTAACTTAGATTTGATTTTGCTTTTCTGGACTGTTCTAATGCTCTGAAATCTTATGAGTTCTTCTCTTTAGATTAGATACAATAATGTCGTTTACATAGGTTTAATTATGATAATATGACAAATAGTAGCTATTTAATAAATGGAAGATATTGTGTTGTCAGTACTTAAAACAGTGATGAAAGAACAGAAAATAGAGAATGAAAGAAAGGAGGAAAAAGCGCTTTGAAATTTTTTTTCCCAAAATTAGCTTTGGAGTTTGAGAATCTAAGTTATCATAAATGTACTAAATACTAGCAGAAGATAATTACTAAGAAATTAATCTTTCTTCAACCTTTGAATGTTTGGTGTATACATTTAATCGCAGATAATCAATTTACTCATCTTTGTTTGGGGGTTAACTAAAATACTAAGATTTTCTGAAAGAATAGAATTATCTCCCTGATGTTCAATTCATCAACATCATATCCACAACTAACTCTTCCAGTATTATTAAGATCAGCTTTAAAGGACAGTAACATCAAACACAGCCCCCCACCTTGCTACAATCTCCTATGCTTAAACTGAGGCTAGGAAAATCACCATCTCAAAATTTATTCCATAAAACTATCAAAATTAAATAAAGTATAAAAGAAAAGATTAGTAAATTATGGTATATAGACATAAGAATATTTTGTGCTATTGTTAAAATGATTATTTTTTTTTTTTTGGGGTACCGGGGGGTCGACCTCAGGACCTCGCGCACCAACAGGCACCCGTGCCACTGAGCGATATCACCGGCCCCTTTTTCGTATGTGGGATCTGGGAGTCGAACTCGGGCCCTCGCGCTTGCAAGGCAGGCGCTTACGCCGCTGAGCCATCTCACCGGCCCTGTTAAAATGATTATTAAGATGATGTAGTAAAGGAGCCTCTTAAATTAAAAAATATAAAGTATCCTGTACTGGAAATGACCTACCATACACTTCTGCTTTGTGTATTATCTGATTTGGTTCATCTTCCTCCTTACTTTATCTTGCAAGCAGCTGACTTCTGGATGGGTTTGATTGCTCGGCAAGAATCCTGCTCTCGTTGCAAGTGATTGGTTTAGGAATAGGTATATGATCTGGTTCAAGCCAAAGAGATATAATGAAAACCTGATAAAGACTTTTGTGGAAAATATCCTTGCTGTAAAGAAGCTGCAAGAGGAAGTGAACTCTGATTCCTTGGGAACCTGTGTTATACCCACAAGCAGTGCAGTCATCCTGCAACCAGAGAACAAAACTGATATTAAGCATTGTTACTGGTGGAGATGGGAAACTCCGGAGACCTTGACCTCTGTAACTACTTTTTTACCTTTCTGGTAAAAGCACTTCTCTCTCTATTCATTGAATAAGGTGCCTCTGGACCTTATTTAAATAAATCCATCCTGCCTCTGGACTTGCTGTGGTAAGAAAAAGCTGGTCTTTTGGTACGAGTCAGTTTCGAGCTAGGGTTGCTGTTTCTTCTAGTTGAAAATAGTCTCACTAAGCTTGTCATTTACTAAAACACAAACACATTTGGACAAAAATTAGAAAAATGCGTATATTTGAAAAATAAGGTTTTTTTTTAAAAGGTGTTAATTTGTTATGTTGTTAAATCATTTCAAAGAAAAAGAAAAAATAGATTAATTATAGACATGGATATGCTCTGTTAATGGCTCACAATTTCTGTTCTACTTGTGACTATTCTTTAGAACATTTTCTATTGTGTGTGTTTTCATACAGGGCATTTATAACATAAATATATATATCTTTATACACATATGCACATATACTGTTACCTTCTCCATACACACACATGCACACAAGCAGTCATTTGGGACAAAATGAGTATCTGAACTTCTACCTTCCTGTAATAAATACAGTGAAAATAAAAATTGCTCTTTCAAGATAAGCATAGAATGTCTCAGAGAAGGAAACCAGAGCAGGTGGAAGCAACTCACATTCAGTTAACTCTGTCCTAGGCTTAGTATTCATTCTAACCTGTGTCCTATTTCTGGCTTGGCCTGAGGCTGAGCATTTTCTCTTTTCTCATGTTACTCTCCATTCCTAGGAGCTTGGCTGCCTTGGGTCTACTACCCCATTCCCATAGTCCCTCTTTCTTTTCCTTTCCATTTAACACAGCAAACCCTTATTAATCTATGATTTATGTCTTCTGTGGTCCAAAAGTCCAGGTTCACCTTAGCTGGGACCTCTGCTCAGTGTCCCATGAGGCTGCAGAGTGTTAGGAGGGTCATTTTTTTTTTTTTTTTAATCTGAGGGACTGCTTCTAGGATTGTGTACTTGGCAACATGTAGTTCCTCGAGGTGGTAGGACTGAAGTCCCTGATTTCCTTTTGTGTGTTTGTCAGCCAGCTATCTCTCTTGGTAAATATAGGTTGGCCACAGTTGCTTGATACCTAACTTTCTCATGACATGGCACCTTACTTCTTCAAAGCCAGTGGGAGATATTTTGTTTCAGTCTGTTAAAACAGAGTCTCAGGTAATATTATCACAATCATGGGAATTACTGTCCCATCTGCATTGTCTTATTCTATTGGCTGGAAGTAATTCTAGGCTCTGCCTGCACTCAAAGTGAGAGGGCTGATGCAAAGGATTGAAGCACTGAGGGTTACAATAATAAATGTCTGCCAGAGACCCTGTGTCCCCAGTGCCCTCTGTTCATCTCTTATTCTGCTGTCACCTAAGCCTGTTATAGGGACAACTAATGGCCAGAGATTCTATTGGTCAAGTGGTGCTGACAAGAAGGTTTTGAGGCAAAGAAATCTGGATCAAAATTTCAATTCTCCTGTCTACCACTGAATTCCCTCATTTGTAAAATGCAAAATATTTCAGGTTAAATTTTTCACAAGAATCTTATAAAAATTAAATAAAGTAATAGAAAATATTAATACAGTACTTAATATTTTCCAGGGACTCAAAATGGATGTATATTAAAAGTAAAAGTCTACAATTTTTGTACACTTTTGAATATGCCACTTCCTGCTTTAAATCCCTTGAATGCTTCCTGTTGCTCTGAAAATAAATCCTTATCATCACCTACTAGGTACTGTGGTCCCAGCTGGTTTTATCTCTCTCTGTGGAGGACCACCTGGAAGACTGTTCTGGAAAGAAGAGCAATCATTTCCATTTTGGCTAAACCTGGCCCTATTTCCATATATTGAGATGTACAGAGCTGGCTAGGACTTTTGTTTATCCCCCTAATTGGCTTTAAGCAATGCAAATCGGTCTAGCTGAGGTACTGAGGTGTAGTCTTTGAAGCAAGGCTACAGGTCAGTGTTGCCCCACCCCATAGCTCCTAAGAAGCATGTGTGAGCCCGGCAGGTGGGAGAGAGAGCCGTGCTCCACACTGTCCGCTCTGATCCTGCCTTCAGATAAGATACTATGACTTCCCAGAGCATAAAATATTACACATCAGAGCTGAAGCACCGACCCCAAAACATTGGATACTACCTCAAATTGTGTTATGCAGATTATTCTTTCAGCATATCCTTCTCTTTGCATATTGCAGGGGTCATTTCAGACTTCCTGCCTAGCCCAGCTCATGGCACTCATATACTTCCTGCCATTTTCACAGTCACTCATCTCCCAGCCACCCCCCTCTTCATGAATTAATAAAACCTGGATTCAGCCCTGGGTCAAGGTCTTTGTTATGGTTAGCCATCATCCTAGCTGGATTTAGGACCTCCTTGGCTCCCCGCCATCTTAGGTGTAAAATTGCATCTTTATTCTCGCCGTGGGTTGCACTGGAAGTGGTAGATTGGAATTAACTCACTAGAATTCCAGTAACTTTCCCTTGGGATTATAAATATAAACTTCTCGGACCACAACGAGGACTGGGAAGGGCTCTCAATATCTCTCCCTATTTTTCTTTCATTATTTTATGAAAAAAATTCATAATAAAATAATAAGAGAACAATAATAGTTAGTACACTGTGTATTATTATCTTCAAAGTAGTTACTTAGAGTACGAGATATAGCCTGAAAAAAGTCTTAGAAAGAAGAAACAAATGGACAATAACACAAAACTTTCTTTTTAACGCACTAATATAAACTAGTAGTATAAATGAAATGAATTAGCATATACATTAAAATATTTTTGAAACAACAGAATAGATAATTTGAGGAAGCATTGAAACTTCTCCCTACTTCCTATGTATCTCTCTTCTATTTTACTCTTTCCTCGATGGTGCTGCCCTTTCTTTGAGTTTTTTAAGAACATCTCGTATCATTTCTATGCGTTCTTCCCCCTACCTAACATTCCCCTTTAATCCTGAACTTATAAGATCACATTTATTTTTCTAACTCTAAAACATAGGCACTGTTAATCTCAACTTACAGAACAGTTTAGAAAAAGTTGAGTTGTTCCAAGAATGTGTCCAATTAGAAAAAGTGACCTAACATTTGAATTCAGAACTGTCTGATCCTAAACTGCATTCTCTTTCCTGTTGAAGTGTTACCTGAAGTATGAGCCCCATGATGGACTTGTGTTTTCTCCATTAACTTTTGTGGGAAGTAATTCAGGACATATGAATGCTCTCATCAACTCAAATCTGTGAATGAAACTCCCCTATTCTACTTCTAGTTCCCCTAAAAGTACTTGCCTCGACTAATATAAACCATATCAATCGAGAATAAATAGGGGACTTTTTTGTCACCATGCAAAATCTGCTTGTATAATGATAATATATTTTGAAAGTCAATTTTTTCTCTGAATATAATGTATCCCTGTGTGGGAAGAGTATAATGAGGATGTTGATATTTAACCAAAAGTATTAAACAAGACAATGTATATAAAGCACCTAGAATAAATCCTGACACAAAGCAGTTGCTCAGTAAATTCCATTCACAATCTTACTCAGTGCTCAGTGTAGTCTTTCTTTTTCCATTCTGGTGATACAATAATTATAACTCTTGAATTATTTTGGAGTCAGAGCAACTGGGTTAGAATTTTAGCTTGTTTATTCATCACCTTGGTAGACTTGATCATATTACTTATCAGTGCCCTGGTTTCCTTACTGTAGTAAGAAATAATAGGAATGCCTGCCTCATAGAATGTGATAAGGGTTAAATTAATTACATTTAAAGAAAACATAATAGTGTGGGATGTATGTGTAGTAGACAGGTGTTCGATAAATAAAATAAAATAAAAACACTTATTGAAAATCATTTCTGAAGCAAAGTAATTTTATTAAAACACCCCCTGAGTGACTCACATACACACACACATACATACACACATATGCACAATTGTACAATACAAGGATAAAATTTTCAACCAGACTGCGATCAAACACTTAAGGAATTTGGATTCCTGTTGGAGGAAATGGTGCATCCAAGGAAAATAATGTAATGGTACAAAAGTCCCAAGCAAGTAAGTAATAGTCAAAAATTGCAAAGACCATTTTATATGTCATTTCATTTAATAATACTGATACTTCTGAGAGTCATATAAATTATTATGATTATTTTGCTGAAGCAACTTAGTTTGGAAATGGTAGGTGCTAAAACATTTTAGACTGTAAATAGTTGAACTATGACCCAAACTTCAGAGTCCCAACTGAAATTCATTCATTCATTCACTCATTTACTTATTCATCAATTTATTCATTAAATCTTATCTTGGTTCACACATATCTCACTAGATAGCTGTTTTCTGAGAAGATTATGAAAGGTGGAGATGCTGCTAAAATCAGTACCTCTGAAGGCAATTTTAGTAAGAAAAACAAGGGTATTTACATGGAACATGTAGTAATAAGCAACTGGTTTGGATAGGAACCAGGGACCAATTTGTACAAAGGGAATCAGTTATTTTTACCACCATTCTCCTCCTTATCCTAAGCCTCCTTGGTTAAAATACTGCAGGAATAATTTAACAGGAGAATATGCTCCAGTTGGAGGGAGGAAACACCATTTGATTGTCAAAGATCCTTTCAAGTATCCCCCAAGTCACTCTGAAGAAATTTCCAAGGCTCACAAGAGATGCTCACGGTGTCTGGAAGAAATGTGGCCCAGATACAATGGCTTCTTTCTGGAACTTATTGAGGATACCTACACTTGCTCTCAGATACTTTAATGATATTACTCTTATTATCAAAGTTATGTAGGGATATTTTGTTGACAGGAGAAAAAACATAAATAGAAAAGTAATTGCTGACATTTTGTTAAGTATATTTCCTCTATTTTTTCTACATATATTTTAAGCAAATCATAAATACATTGCTAGGTTATTGTTCTTTAGCCTGCTTTTGTTATACCACCAGTATTTCTTCATGGTGAACCACAATACATATTCAGCACTGCTATGGTTGTGTAGCAGTTCACAGAATAGAAATTGTGTGTAATTCATGCTCCATGAGTATTTCCTATCGATTTTTGAGTTTCCTGTTTGGCTCTGTCCTCCTTCCTGCCCTCTCCCCTTCACTTGTCTCTCTCTTTTCCCTCCCTTCATGGGTAATGAAAGTTTGCCTTTCCAATGACAATTCATTGATGAACTAGAAATCCTGAAATGAGGTTGAAAATGACAGGGACTCTGAAACAGGACAAGTTCTCTAAATCGCAGTTCTTACCTTGTGAGAAGACAGCCAAGACATGACTGACATATTTTTAGTAACTTGGCTTTCACTGACATTCTTCTCCAAAATGGAAACTTTGGTTTAATTTTTTAACATCCCTACCCCCAACACAGACATCCCGGGAGCTCCCAGGGCATGGCCCCTCATGCAGATCCTGTCTTACCCCCCGATATACCTCCTTATTTAGGCTTTCTCCTCGTTTACATTATTTCTCTAAATCTGCACAGGTACACACAGAATAACAATTCTCCTTTTCTGTGAGAAAGTTTCTGTATTTTGTCAGAAAGACTTTAAGAAAAAAGGAATCTGTAACTATTGATGTCTGCATATGCTCTTTTGAGTAAAGCCCATTAAGTGTTTTCAATTTTCCACTTTGTTTTTATCCAAAATACATTGTTTGCTCTACTCTTGGGATAATCATATGCCTCCATTAACATGTTGATCTCCTCCCCAACATCAGTTAGCAGCTTTACTGTTTAATCAATATATTGCCTTGATATAGCAAAGAGGCTAAAAAATGTCAGTACATGAACTATGACAGAAAATCTTTAGATATACACATAGCTCATGATATTACACTATACATGATGTGACTCACAACCCAGGGAATTTTTTGTGTTTTGCAGCAGTCTAAGACATGCATAATTTTGTCATGATCAGAGTTAATTTTTTTTTAAAGTTTGCAAATGTATGTCATCTCCAATTTTGCATTTACTATTTCATCCTTTTGTGTCCTGCAGAATGGCAAGTTGTCCTTGTGCCTCTAATCCCACTGGATTGCCAGGAAAATTTCCTTTTCCATTCAAGCATTTTTGACAGAAGGATGGGGGTGGATATCATGGATCTTTTCATTAAAAATTACACATACATACACACATAAAAGGTAGAAAGTTTACGTGAAGCTTAATTGGCTGAATTACAGATGATAACCAACTAATTATATCAAGAAGCTAAGTTTAGTCTCTGGCCCCAGGTGTGTTCCTATTCCACATATATTTGAAAGGAATCATTTTATACTCTATCTTGGTTCTTAACCTCTGCCTTATCTATGCACTGGGATGTACAAATATCTTCTACAATAAGAGTTGCCTGGAACAACTGTAAAATTTATGAGAGAGGGGTATACAAATTTGCTAAATGTTGCTGATACTGATTCACTCTTTTATAAAGGCCCAACAAAAATCAACAGAAAACATTATTGCTTGAGAAAAATAAAAGAAGTTAAGGAGAGGGAGCCAAACTAAAGCCAAAAATTTCAATTTGTCATTCAACTAAAGAAGAATATATATATTATTATATATATATGTATATGTAGCTTTAGATTCAAGATTCATGACTTTTTAGTTGTAAAATAGCATAATTACAGACACATACTGCTCAGAAAAATCCCAGAGGCTAACAAGTTCTAAATGATTTCAGTTAGACATTTATTGTACATTCACAGCACAATGAGTGCAGTTCAAAATATAGCAAAGAATTTTCCCTACCTTCAAAGAACTTTCGGACATTACATGGGACTGTTCATGAATTTATCAGTCTAGATATTTTTCTATAAACTTTAGAGCATTTTTCTTTTTATTTGGACTTAGAGAAAGATTATTCCTAAGACTACATGCTATGATACAGCAAACTTAGTCATTATACTCAAGCGTCCCTAGAACCAAATTGCAGTAGCAATTCATTAACTGCATAATATTAAATCTGAATCTCACTTGTAAGATTATCAGTCAATCACGCAAGATCCTATATGTGAATGGGCCTAGGTACTTCATAAGTACCAGTTCTCCTTTTCTTAACTATCAGATTTTATCCAATGATAATATATCAGCTATCATAGCAAGCTGTAAAATTGTTTTGTTTTGGAGGCAGGGTGATTCAAAGGAAAGAAAAGACTATAGAGCCATATGAAGAGTGGGTCTGAAATTTGGCTTCTGGCTGGTAAATGACAGTGAAAGATATGAACCTTCATATATCTGACTCATAAGCTATGCTTCTCTTTCTCTATTTCACACTAAATGTAGAACTAATCTCATGAAAACCCAAAGAGTATAAACAAGGTTGGTTAATTCACGTGCAAGGTGGAGAAGCTCTAGTTGCCATCCTGCTTGACTGGAGCCTTAGTGGGCCCAGATCATGGCTGCACAGTATTCCCAGCAGTCAATTCATTTTTCATTAATTTCCATCTAGCTTCTCACTATGCCATTCAGGTATTGGTTAGCAGAGTGATTCAAAATTCTCTGGAGGATGTAAAACTGAGACTCTTCTTCCTCTGGAGATTAATGAATAAATTATATTTAAAAGTGACAGCTTTTTTGGTAGGGAAGCCCTTCCCAGATTTCTCCACTAACAATTACCACTAACAATTAGAATAAGTCATCATTTTTCTGAAAGCTGTGGGACTTTAACTATTTTTCATTAAGTGCATCTTCAGAAAAGTTTGCCCTCTAGCCCCAAGTTGTCTGGTTTTCCTTTTAGACCCAGTTCTCTCTCTTTTCTTATGGCATATAGTACCCTTTGGCTGATTCATATTTGAAACAGTATGCTATTTGTTTCATGAGAAAGTAAGGGGTACAGAGATGCCAATTTTCTGTTATGACAAAAACATCACAGGTTCTATGGTCCACCTGGAATTGACTGAGTGGCCTGATCACATGATAGAAAGGGGCAAAAGAGATTGTTCGATAGGACAAATTATTTCATTTCCTGTGGGAAGACTTCAATGAGGAAAGCACAGTATCCTTCAAGTCACATGAATTAAATTTCCAACCTAGACTTTCTGTCTTTAACCCTGGTCTACTTGGGCAAGGTATTTCCCTCTTTACCAGGGTTTCCACATGTGACAACAACTCTTCATGAGCTGTAAACAAAATGGCCTCTGCATATGGTGGCCAGCACAGAACAGTCACTTGGCTACTAGGAGCTTTCAAATCTTAGCCTTTGTTTAAGGTTCATAGAAGTTGGGTGCTGTGGCAGACTCCCAGGACTCTAAGATCACAAGTTTGAGCCCAGCCTTGGCAAATTAGCCACCTAATATTTTAGACCCTACCTCAATATTTGTAAAAAAATTTAAAAGGGATGCAGATATAGCTTAGTGGAAAGGCAGTGGTTTCAATCTACAATGCTGTTAAAAAAGATTCAAAGAGAAGTGGGGGGTATATTGATGTTTCCCCATGACTGAGAAATAAAATATCCAACATATGCAACTTAAAGAGGAGCGGTTTAATTTGGCTCATAGTTTCAGAAGTTTCAGTCCATGGTCAGCTGGCTCCAAAGCAGAAACATCATGGTAGAAGAATCCTTGGCAGCTAGGAAACAGAGCTCAAGGGAAGAGCATCTCCAGTTACCCACTTTTTATTGGGGTTTACCTCCTAACAGTAAATTCAGCTATGAACATCACTGGAATAAACCATGGATGAGTGTAGTGCCCCCATGATTCAACCATCTTTCCAGGACCCTCTTAATTCAGGCAGGTTGATAATTAAGATTAACTGGCAAAGAGGGCTTCAACCACACTTGTAGTCCTGTGATATATCCTTATACTCTACCAACTTCTGGCATTTAAATTATTTGACCACAGAATATGTGCCTTAGATTTCTTCTCCTGTTTTTTCCTTCCCTGTCTTTCCTTTCCCCCTCCTCCTTCTCCTCCTCCCCTTCCGCTTCTCCTCCTCCTTTTCCTTCTCTTCTTCCTTCTCCTCTCCCCATTTCTCACCTTTCTCCTTCTGCTTCCCCTTCCCCTCCTTCCCCTTCTCCTTCTCCTTCTCCCACTTGTGGTGCTGGAGATTGAACCTAGGCCCTCCTGCCTGCTAAGCAACTGCTCTACCAATGAACTATATCCTCAGCTCTTTTTTTCCTTCAAATTTCATATACACTGAGAGGTTTTGTCAACCTTGTGTTGTTCTAGATTTATTGTATTATCATCTTCCATTCCATCCACCAGGAACTGTAACAAACAGAAATAGGCACAAAGAAAAATCATTTTCTCTTTTCTTCTGCTCCTGAAGTAAAGGGATCAGATAGGAAAAGAAAGGAAGAGCTGACTCTCAGGTAGTGAACAAAAGGGAGGAGAGAGGAAATGAAGATATATGGATCTGCACAAATCTGAAGATTGATCCATTTTGTTGAGCATTCTTTTCATTTCTTCTGATTCAAGAATTGATCTGAATGTGTATGAAATATTTAAAGCAATATTTAAAACAATATTTTTATCAAAATATTTTACTAATATTTTTCATTAATGATGATGATACAACTTTATAGTGCTTTAGATCCCATTTGATATTTGTAACAATGTAAAAAAATATTCAGAGTGAAAGATTAACTTCTTTTTTTTTTTGTGGGTACCGGGGGGTCGACCTCAGGACCTCGCATGCCAACAGGTGCCCGTGCCTCTGAGCGATGTCACCGGCCCCTTTTTTGTATGTGGGTTCCAGGAGTCGAACTCAGGCCCTCGCGCTTGCAAGGCAGGCGCTTACGCTGCTGAGCCATCTCACCGGCCCAAGATTAACTTCTTCAAGGTCACACAGTAGTAAAGAAAATAGAGCTGGATCCCAAAGCCCCATGATCTCTTCATTGTAATATCCTCTGCTTGGCACACAGAATTCTGCCCTTTAATGGCGTTAGAGCCAATGGAGTCAATTAATCTCTCTTTAGATAAATATTCTTACACAAATACAGGAGAATACCACAAGGCAAGCTCTTTTATTTTACATTCATTTGAACAGGTAGACAAATGTGTGATTTTATACCATAGAACAACAATTTTCTACCATGAATGAAGCTGACATCAATTTCAAGGAAATAAAAGCAAGAGAGAAACAAATCGGGTTACTTGGATGGTTTACAACGTGAGAATTGGAACCACAACCACATGTCTGCAGGCTGCTTTTGTGTGAGAACACAGTTTAGTTTGCAGCATGCCTTAAAGCTTGGTTTCAATTACGAACCGATGATGACTACTACTTGGAAACAGCATTTTATTTCAAGCATAGTTTGCCGCCAAGCCCTAATTAGGTTCCCCAAAGTCTTGCTAATAAGAAACAATGTCTGCTGCATCTTCAGGGTAGCAGGATTATGTTATGAAATGGTCTTTGGAATTAGGGAGAACTGGATTTCAGTTCCCAGGTTATTTTGAAATATATAGAAATTGGACAGACAGTGCTGGCTCTGTGGAGTTTTATAAGTTCAAATAAAAATGTTTCTTATAGTGCTTGAAATTTTATTAAAAATTCAGAGGATGATATTCATTTTTATGCTTTTTTTTTTTTTTTTTGTGGGTACCGGGGGGTCGACCTCAGGACCTCGCGCGCCAGCAGGCGCCGTGCCGCTGAGCGATATCACCGGCCCCTTTTTCGTATGTGGGATCCGGGAGTCGAACTCGGGCCCTCGCGCTTGCCGGGCAGGCGCTTAAGCCGCTGAGCCATCTCACCGGCCCCTCATTTTTATGCTTTACACAAGCGCTATTTGACTATAACTCACAGATGGTACTCAATAAATATTTATAGAATTATAGAATTTGCAGCTGTTTGTCTTACACAGTATAAGTCAAATAGAAGTGTTAGTTATCTGCATCAAGAAATGTTTGACTGAAAGCCTGAGATTGGCCTGAGATGGTGGAATTTCTCATGGACGGTTCTCAGCCTGTCGCTGTCATTGAGTGTGTTAGCTGGCTAATAATAATCACAGCTCCGTGATCTTGAGGAAAGTTTTCAGAATTTGTTCTGCCATCCATAACATGGGAATATGATAGTAGTGAATTTTGATGAGAGGGGACACACCTGAAATGTTTATAAATCATAAAGCACCATGCTATAGAAAAAAGCAGCATTGTCACTGCCGTGTGTTGTTGTGATGGTGAATGGTGTTTGCGTATCATAGGTTAGATTTTTGATTACGAATATAGATTCCAGGCTGGGGGTATAGCTCAGCGGCACGAGCGCCTGACTGGCAAGCGCAAGGTCCAGAGTTTGATTCCCCCCCCCCAAAAAAAATAGATTCCACAGCAATATGTTTACAGTTTAAAATAAAGCTTAGGATTAAATTGGAATGCTTGAGATCATTATGGAAGGATAATCTAAGGATTTTTATTGTTGTTTTTATCCCTGAATGTAATACCTTTTTAAAACTTTCCATAATCATACTATTTTTCTTCATTCTTATCTGAAAAACAGTGTGAAAAAATCCTCTTTTCACTATATTTTTACTTCATTAAATATAAGCATATTTTGGGCCAATTTTGTTGATGTCATTGTTGTTGTTGTTACTGGGGGTTGAACCCAGAGCCTTCCCACTGAGCTACATCCCAGGCCTTTTTATATTTTATTTTGACACAAAGTTTTGTTAAATATTCCAGGTGAAGGTCAAGTTTGTGATCCTCCTGCCTCAGACTCCCAGAGTTTTGGGATTATATGTGTGTGCTATCATGCTTCAGTTTAGGCCAACTTGTTCTTATGAGTTCTTGGCACTGATGATTGGCTAAAGCAAAGGAAGAAATACTTGTTGCTTTATTTTCTTATCATGTTGTTTGTATGCTGGAATTTGCCTCTAAACTTTTAATATCACTGAGCTGAAGGAAAACATCCTGGACACATATCCCCATCATTAATCAGACTTTCATTTATGGCCAACCAAGTTCAGTTCATGTCCAAATCCCTGCACTGAGTTTCAGTTTTGCCTCACACTGTGCTAGAAGATAAAGAATGTGGTGTGGCTCCTGGTACCCAAGGAGTTCAAGTCTAGTTGGGGAGACAAATGCTTGAGTATAATTCAGTACGATGAATCTTTGGATGCAGCTGTGCACAGGGAATGGCCACCTCGCTGAGAAGTTGAGACAGCCAGGAAAAACCTTTTGAAGGAAGTTATTTTCTCAAGGATCAGTAAATTAAAAAACAAACCGGGCGCCTGCTGGTGCGCGAGGTCCTGAGGTCGACCCCGCGGTACCCACACACACAAAAAAAATTAAAAAACAAACAAGACAAATTCTGAAAATGACTAGCTAGAACACATTATTCTAGAAAACAAGTCCATCCTTATCTTCTCCTTTGTATTACACTGTGATTGACTTAATGCTAACTTCTTTTCATTTGTTTCAAAGGCTAAAAGTAATTATTTACCGCTGATCTGAAAAATCTCAGGAGAGAAACAGAGAGTTGGATTTTTAAAATTGGCTCATTATATATTCTTTAAGGCTATTGAAAGGGGTTCGGAGATGTCATTTCATCTTCCAAAGAAAGGTGACTAGCTTGTTTCATTGCATTTGAAAGCAAACATCTCCTTTAAAAATCACCCTAAAAGTGGCATCTTTCTCCAGGTATCATGGGCCACACGCTGAATGAAAATAGTACTGACTTGGTCTGCCATACTTCTCCACTGATATTTTCTTTTAAGTCGTACATTTTTTCCTCATCTTGCAGGGGGAAAAACAACTTCAAACTCCTTAATTTATAATTTAAGAAGTTTTGTTAGATCAGAAGAGAAGAAAGAATGAACAGAAGCAAAGAGCGTAAAGAGCTTTAATATTTGAGTGATTGCACCATATTTGGAGCAGCCTTTCTTCCTGCTGTTGTACAGTGCAAGCAGAAAAAAGAAATCAGAAAGTGATTTGCTCAAGGTTGTTCAATGTGAGTCAGAAAAGATTGGCTATTTGAATGCAAGGCAGAACTGACATCTTTCTCCCCTAAAAAGGTGTTTTTGTATGTGATTGGTTTCAATCCCAAAAAGTAAACACAATCACATTTCATACATTTCAAGCAGCAAACAAGGCATAGCTGCATTTTTAGAGGGGAGGAGTATTGGGAAGCTGAAGGGTGTGTGGGGGGAATTTTCACGACATAGCAAAAATATAAATATGGTATTTGATGGGAAGGTGGTAGAGACTGGAATGGATTCTTGTGACAAATGTGGAGAGAGCAAAGATATGGGGTGGAGGTAGAAAAGGGCAGTCTGCGAGGAAGCAGGCTTTGGGGAGACAGTCGAGGTACTGTGTCCTGCCACTTCTTAAGCTGCTTCACCCTCACCCTTCTGTATGCATCTTGGTTCTGTTCATGCTCCCTAACTGCTTCAAGCAAATCTTATCTTCTTTCTTCACTTTCAGTCCATGTGCAGGACACTATAACCTCTTGGCTAAACATTCAGTGAGTAGCGATAAATAGCATGACATTCAAATCTATAAAGTATTTTTTCCCAGTTTAGAGGCATTGGGCAACCTAATTTTGCTCCTTGAGCTTTAGGCTTTCTTATCTGAAAAACAAAAAGGCATAAGAGTATCTGGTAGAGGTTGTTATAGGATTAAATAGGAGAATACATGTGCATGACCCACTGACAATGATGAATAAATGGTAGAAAATGTTACTGTTTTCATGGCATATATATCATTTTCATTTGCTTGTTTTCCCATAAAGGATGTAGGCTCTCTAGAATAGGCTGTTAGTAAAATACAAGGTCATTAAAAAGCCCATCCAATAGGTTTTGCTACTGAAAGTGCAGTTCTTTCTCTTTAAAGAAATTAGCGATAATCCAGAACCATCTATGCCTGTAGGAACAAATCCACTTTTTCCAGAAGTGATGTTAAATGCCTTTGTAACCCATTTTTCTTTTTCTTCTATCAGAGCTTAGAACATAATGCTCCAAAATGTAGTACATCCTAGGGTTTGGTTTACCATATCGTGTCAACATTTTTTTAGCATGGAGAAAGAGTTGTAAATCCTGCTTAGCTGGGAAAAACTAGATTTGAAAGTGGATTTCCTGTTGGACAGGAAACATGAAACTCTTTATATGAGAATATCTTGTTTCCCTGGAGAGAGGTACCTTGGGGTATTATTATTTACTTTATTCTTATATTCAGTATCATCTCAGTAGTACAATTCCTTCTGGAGAATAGTAGATCTGCCTACGCTTTCATGGTTCCCAAGCTAGTATGTTTTCATGTGTACTATCTGAGGCAATGTGAGCACAATCAGGCCTAACACCATAATAAGGGGATCTGAAAATTTGTAGAACCTAAATACAGTTCAAGTAATAATGGTATCTGAATAAATTATGAAGAAACACATGTTGAATCAGATGGTGGCAGAGAAGACTGACAAACTGGTGGGTATGATACTGAAGTTCCAAGAATTTAAAGTTCTGAAAGGCTGGGAGTAGAGGAGAAGTGGAAGTTTTATCATGGTGGCTTCCATACCTTCGGGGCCAGAGACTGTATTGGTGCCACTTGGGAGGACTTGCTTTTCTTTGTCTGCTTTTGCCTGTTTCAGTACATCTGCTTCTTACTAGTAAATCTTATTCGTACGCTCACACATCTCTATCTGCCTCCCTACACTTTCCACTCTACTCAATCCTACAGGACTTAGCACAGAGAAGATATTTCATCAGAGCTGAGGTCAGTAAAGAATGGAAGGGAGTTCATTTGGTTACATAAGGACAGTAGAGCTAAGGAAAGTGAACTTCAAAGTATAAGCTAGGACTTGTAGGCCATTAGAGAGTATTTTGAATGCAAGAGCAAGAAGAGTAGTTTTCAAGTTTTCTCTGCAGAAAAAGTATGATGAGGCTTTCTAAGTTTCAAAGTTAATAAAGTATTAGGAGGCGAGTTTGCTTTTGGGGAGTTCTGTGGGAAGTGATGTCTTCTTACAAAACCACACACTAGGAGAAAAGGAGTTAATGAAATAAATTTTTATTGGATATATGTACATGTGCCTTTTAATTTATACATGCTGGCTCATGAAGCCTGTACAATATCTCTAAGACACTGAACTACTGTCTTTATTTTATAGTACGGGAATCTTGGTTAGAGGGATGTTAAATGATGTGCCCGAGTTCACACAGTCAGTAAGCAGCAGACCTTGGTCTGAAATCTAAGTCTTTGTGAATTCCTAACTACATTCTTCTCATGTATCCTCCATCTCTCTGGATTTTATACATATACTGAACATTCAGTAGCATATTTTATTTTTGCTAATGAAGGATAGCAGCAGAGTAAAACAAACTGAGCAAGTCAAAAGAAAGGAATTCATTTGTGAGGGAAAATTGATGGGGAAGATTCACAGCAAGGGTGTTCTTGGAGAATCAGAGTGAGTAAGGAATTCAAGTTGTTAGAATGTGAGATTTACACTTAGAGCTAAGGATTTCTTATTTCCACACTGAATTCTGGTGAAAATTTAATCAGATTCCACAGAAATTTTTTACCTGTGTGAACCCTAGAAACTGGTTTCAGGTATGACGTTCATTTAGAATAAATAATCCCGGATAGATGAAAATTTTTCTGGCTCAGGGCATAGAGACTATGATATACCAGAAGAATGAAATAGAGTAATGACTTTTCTAAATGTACATACAGCAAACACTCATTGTACAAAAAAGAACAATCAGTGAATTTTGTTCTGATTATTTGGCATACTGTTTTTCCCCTTCACATATGAGATGTCATTGCTAGGAAAGTGCAACATTATTTTATGTACCATCCAAAAGAAACTAAAAATGCTGCCAGTTATAACTCGAATTTGCTGTCAACTATAGAACATATATTGACTTCAGTGATGTGTACAAGAATATACATATACCCTAGAATAAACTAATCACTGTATTTTCATTCCATTTAATTTCTTTCTATAAAATGATGTCATGTCTGTACAATACTACACTTTAATTGATATTTTGCCTCTGTATTTTGTATTACTATTGAGAAAGCTTTTCATATCAAAAATTTTAACAGATGCATAATACTCCACTATGTGGCTGTGCTATTATTTAAGAACCTCTGCATTAGTGGTTTGTTGGTTGTTTTCCCCAGTGTTTAATTATTTCAAGTAATGCCAAGATAAACATTTTGAATATAAATTTTAGCACTTGTTTTTTATATTTTCCTTAAAAGAGACCTCCTGAAATGAATAATTAGATCAATGAGCATAACTGCTCTTAATATTTTACCTATATATTACCAATTGCTTAAAGTCTTTCAATTTACACTAGAAAATCAACTTTAAAACCAATCTTAATTGAGAAGCCAGTACTGAAAGGTTCTTCCCAGGATCTATAAGAAAAGCTGGTACCCACTGGAACTACCCCTACCGTGCTCTTATCTCATATCTCAGGATCAAGAATCAACTTCAAAGATGTGTTATATTCGGAGTCTTCCCTCAACTGAGTGAACAGACCTCCATGTCATACCCCCTACAATGAGTAGGAAGGGCCTCGAGACATCAGAACCTCCTCAGTTCACTCTCTGTCAACCAGCAGCCAAATTCCTGCATGATCATCTCAGTCCAGCTGTGTTTTTTAACAGTCTCATCATCACTTGACAGTATCCCACTCAAAACAAAGAAATTCTCCATGCATTTTCTGTAGACATTACCACACTTTGATGATTCAGACCAATATAACAAAGTAGTAACTGTTTTATATACCCGTAGTATTTGCTTTATTGAACTCAGCCCTTGAGAAAGATCTGATCAGAAAGAGTGGAATTTGACCATACCATGAAGCCAGACAGAATACATTCATGTTCATCAGGGTATTGTTGACTTAAATATGTGTTAATAGCAGTTTGCCAAATGGCTTACCTCATTCAGCCATGTCTTTCAGTCCAACTAACCAGTCCAGTGGAAATTCCAATGTATCTAGAAAGGGAAAATATTGGAAAAGAATGAGTTGGACAGAAAATATAAAGATGTGTGATAAGAAGCATTCAGATAAGTACAATTTCTTCACTACAATTAATAGGGTATCAATTCATAATTCAGGAAAAGAACAAAAATGCAAGAAGAGAAAATAATATTTCTATTAAATGATTCAATCACCACCTACAGAATTTGGACCCATATTGAGCCTAGCCTTCAGAAATGACCTGGCAAGATGAAACAAGAATCACTTTAGAGTCATTTAATCTTTAACTTCAATTTTCTGAATGCAAAGAGCCACAACAGTATCTAACTTGTTAGCTCAGGGAGGGTTCTGGCAAATGAATCCAGTGTAATTATAAAATACCTCTGAAAGAGCAATCGGGACACATGTATGTTCTTCTGTGATTTGACAGAAAATCAAAGGTATAACCCACATGTTAATGAGCAACTTTAATTCATGCTGATGTGGAAGTGATGAGTCTAATCCAAAATCTGTAATCATATACCTACTTGGGCATAAATGCTTTTCTTAATGTTAAAGAACACTGAAAGCATTCTGATGCAATAGATCTTATGTATTTAAAAAATTATAACAAAGAAGACTTCTCTTTGACTATACTTATTAAGCTTATTATCTTTTCAAAGAAATTCATAATTAGTTGTGATCGATGCATTGTTATTTTTCTTCATGTAAGGATTGAGTACAAGAAATGTCAGCCAAAACTCTATGAGTCCTCTAAGATTCTAGAATTCTGTACTTTCAAATTATTTTGATTACTAATGACTATTTTAATATCTAAGAATGTCAGGCACTCAGATGCAAATTCATATTCACAAAGTTCAAAGTGGAAAATCTTATATATTGGTGTTTTTGTCAGTATAAAAAATTTTACTCAAATACACACAATCCTAATTTAGATTTCTGTTTTCAGTATCAATGCTCAGCCTCACTTTATGTAACAGTTCAGAAGATATTTTATGCTTTATTAGTTATAAGACTTATAAAGTAGTAGTACTAGAAATCAATCTTTATTAAGATCATGTGAGAAGACAAATTGACATAAGAATTTACACTAGAAAGAGTAAAAGGATTCTTCAATTTACAAAGGATACAGCTTTAGTTATAAACTGTCTAGGTTTGGCATTTCTCAATACCCCCAAATACAACAATTCTAAATAAAAGAATTTCAAATAAAAGCCAATCAAAATGATTTATGGTGAGTTCTGAACTTATTAAATTCAGCATAAATTTTTTATTGTAGGACCTAAATCACATAGCATGTAATCACAAAGCAAACTTAAATGTATCATGCTAAATGTATTCATTCCACCCAATAATTGTTCTCCACTCCTCCTATTCCTTGTTTGAATTTTTCCAAACTTGGGCTGAATTAATCCTTTTGGCAATGGTGCTAGAGTATCTTGCATATATAATATTCTCCAGCATTTGTAGTATAATATTGTGGTTGATGTAATATGTTCTTCTTCCTCCTCACACTGCAAAGTATGTGAAAGAAGTGAACACATCTCATCACTGACAGGACAAAAATGACTAACAGATGTGTTCACAACTTCTTCATCTTCTGACCAAAAAGAACACTGAGTCTCTGCCCTATTATATTATCCTTTCTCTTCTTTGCATCAGCTGATGTCTTCCATGTGAAAATAGCATTTTCACTTTCAGATCAGATTCTGAAATTCTATGATAGAGAATTGAGGTAACTGAAAGAGAACACAGAATGAGAAAGTTGGAAATAAAGGAAGTAAGATTAAGAAGGACAGGACCAGGGGAGCTCATGTTCAGAAGAAAAACAGCCAGAAAAGGAAATGCACTGCAAAGGTGGAGAGAGTAGCATGTGGGTGGTCCAGGGAATCCAGTGGTCAGCAGCACTGGAAGGTGAGAAAGGAGCAAAGAGGCCGGTGAGGTCCACCACTCAGCGGTGTAAGTGCCTGCCTGGCCGGCGTGAGGTCCTGAGTTCGACTCCCGGTATCCACATTAAAAAAATAATAATAACAAAAATTTAAAAATTAAAAAAAGAAAGGGGAAAAGAGTGGAGGGAGAGGAAGGGGGAATAATTTCTGGGTGGTTGAATAAGTGATCATAAGGATAGGAAGAAGAAGGTAGAGAAGAAGGTAGAAGAGCATTTAAGAGTTCTGTTAAAGGTCACATCCCCAATTCCTTGTACTGTACTAGTCTTTGAGACAGATGAACATGGAATAAAGACTCTTTGGCATTAACTGACTTCTTCAGTATCAACATCCTGGACTAAATCAATGAGTCTCTATATTTAATGCACCGCAGTCACTTTGTATCCTCATTGTTCCTAACTGTGAGTGGTACAAATTGTATTTCTGGGAACAATTATTTGAATATGAAGATACCCAAATAAGTAAAATTTTGTACAATTACCTTCTTCTGGTAGCAAAAATTATATTAAAATGAGAATTTAACATTTATGCAATAGGTCTGACATCCCATCATGAATTCACAGTGCACTTGCTCATCTTTCTTTAATCAAGGATAAAATCTGTCCCCAAAAAGATAATTAAAAGAACAAAATACAGGCCTCACACCACAGTGGGAAGCAGAAAAAGGAATGAAATATCAAGATTCGAGTTAGGCAAGATGAAAGTTTCATTAATTTAATAAAAATTAAGTTGAGGGCAAATTGTCAAGTCCAGAGGTTTAAGAAGACAACGTTCTGAATAGGCTTGCAAGTTGCTGGGTGAGAGAAAGTAGAGTTGGAAAAGCATCATGCTCCTGTTAACAGAGGGGAACCCAGGAGCTGAAGGGCCAGAAGGAAGTGTGCTCACTGTGACCTGGTGCCATGTGACAAGACTGTCTTCATCCAACTCACACTTCAAGGATGAACACTATTCACCAGCTAGACAGGAAGTGCACTCGTCGGAGAAGACTGTGGGTGGAGAGCATAAGGATGAACAATATGACATCACCTTATAATGGTGAGGCGGGCATTGGAGTAGAGGTCTTGGAGAATGAAGGCTGAAACTAGAATAAAGGTCAGGCTCATACTAGGAGTGGTACAAATAAAAGAATGGTATAACATTTTTAAAAATGACTTTCCCTGAAGATGAGGAGGAGTTAAGGCCCACATATACACACATCTATTTATTTATTTAATTTTTGCTGTTTGTTTTAAGGCAGGGGGCATCTGAGGCGTTACAGAGATGATCCTGTAGCAGCAAAGCTGGAGGAAATGAATTTGGTGTAGGTGCTGTGCAGTCGTCCATAGGAAAGACTATCAGAGCGCTAGAGAAGGTGGGTACTTTGAAAGGCATTTTGGTGTCGTGAGGAACAGGACGTGGTAATTGACTGGATATATAGGATGAGGGTGACAGAGTGACCAACAAAGACACATGCGTCTGTGAGTGGCTAGGTGGACGATAGTGACTTTATTAACTAAGGAAGGATATGCCGGAAGTGCACTCCTAGGACAGAAGGACACTCGTTTCTGAACACGGTGCAGCTGAAATGAAATGTTTGTCAGAACTGTAAAGCTTTCGGCCATAAGAACTATTTCTTGCAGTAAGAAGATAAACTGAACTAATTGATGTAGATGATCATCTGTGTGTAGATACAAGACCAGGAAAGCAAGCTAAAGAGAGCATCCTGGTTAGGAGTGGGAGAGTAGAACAGCGTTTGTGAGACAAAGGACAGACAACTACTGTAAATAACATGAAAATCAAGATATTGTTGATATCAAAGAGCCTAAATATTAGAACAAATACATTCAAGAAAAAATGAGGCCTTTGTCCTTCATAAAAATTGAGATTTAAAAGAGAATTTAGGATTTAGGTTGAGAGGACTTCAGTGTGCTCCACATGAAACTAACAAGAGATATTCATAAGCTTTACTGAAGGCTGTGCAAGAAGATTAAATGATATTTTCAGAGATAACAAAGGAAAGTGCTTCTGAGTTATAAAATGTTGTATAAATATTTGTTTTAAAGCTATATATTTTAAGGTAATAGAAATGTGTTTGCCTGCCTTCCTCTCTCCCTCCCTTCTTTCCATCCTATTGGCATTCAGATATCATTAGAATTCATTGAGCATTTACTTCAATGAACATTGCTATGAAATGAAAGCATCATATTCAAGCCCTGATACATTTGGCTCCAAATTCCTAAGGGAAGATATAAATCAATTCTCACTGGAGAAAGTAGAAATAGCTTCAAGAAGAAGGTGACAATGAAGTTGGAAAGATAGGTGGGTTTTTAACAGAGTAAATGTGCTATGAATGTAGTAGATTCTCAGCTAAAATCCATCTGATAAAAAAATATCTTCCACAAGATGGGTGAATTACCCTGTGAATGTTCACCAGGTGTGTATAATCCCCATAAATTCTATCTTCATGTTTAAGATTTTAAAAGGTTGCTTTGGACATGCATATCCTTTTTTCTACGAGCTTTGTACATAAATGATGATCCAAATCAATGAAAGGTTTAATTCAAGCTGATGCAAATGCAAATGTCCAAGTTTTAGACAGCGACAATAGTTATTTCTCTACATCTGGGAAACAGCTGTCAAGCTGCATCTATACCAGGTTTTTGTTCAACTTCAAATGGTGTCAGGAATAAAAGGAATGTAGGTGATTAGAAGGTAGTGTACACTGCAGAAATACACAAGAGTTTCTGAGCATTTTTTTCTGTGAGCAGCTTCTAAATTTCTCTCTTCCCTGAGAGCTGGAATGATGGAAACTTTTCCTAGATTACCTTTCCCTAATAGGCTCCAAGGGCATTTAGGCTGGCTGGAAGATGTAGCATGTTTAATGATTCCAAAAGCCCTCTTCTCTTGTGATTACACTGGACAAGTAATGGGATAGTCACTCTCAAAACCAGGCATAAATGATTACTCACTGGGGTGCATAGGTCATGAGAGGACCAGCCCAAGCTGATGCTGACAGGCAGAGGCAAGATTCAGGGCTTGACCTTGTACTGCAAGAAGCTGCACAGACCATGCCTCTGTGCCTGCCAGCTGATGAGATGGCTTCTCCTTGGGATTCATACCACAATAGGCTAATAGATTTATGTTATAAAGGCATTGACCTTTGTGGGCAAGAACATTTTCTCACGGGGTAGAAAAAGGTGCAGTATGCCCCTGTGTGTTACAGTTTTGACAGTGACTGACAGCAGGGGCTGGCCGCAGTCTCCAGGAAGCTTATGCATAAACGTTTGCATTGTTACCCTTTGATTAACTTCTGACACACTTTGCAACATAAAACTCTTACAGAGATATTGCTCTGTAATGCTGGCTGTAACATCTACATACTTTGCCAATGAGAACTAAAATGTACCTGAAGGTAGCTTGCCCTGAAATAATATACATAGCTATCTATGTGTATATGTACATGTGGAGTGAATATAATTTGGTCTTTAAATGTTCAGACTTATAAAGCTATTATTCAAGTGCAGTATATGGAAAAATCGCCTCATGTGCTATAGGCATATTGTGCATGAAGAGACTTAAGCAAGACCAAGATGAAAATAAATAATGCATGAAGTCAGAGGCCTGAAGCAAATGTTAACTAATTTCAAAATGGGTCAAAATCACAACAATTAAGTCCCTGACATGTGAAGTCATTTTTTTTCTCCTTAAAATATTAACCAACTTGCTTCACTTCTTCTAGATTGATTTGTAGAGCATAAAAGGTCATTTTGGAGGCAGAGGGGGAATTTGGCTTCTACAAGCCATCCATAATGAGAGCCAATAAATTAGGTAAAGCTCCTGTTTACCTAAGCTGAAATATTGATGTCCAAGACCACATCGAATGCAAATCTCTACATTAATCATTTTTCTCCAGTCAGGAAATTCAGACCATGGTAACACATGCTTTGATAGACCTATACATCATAGTTACAGCAACATTAGACAGTGCCTCAGTGACAGAATACAAATATATTGCATTGGATTTCCTTCATTTTCCCCAGCCTGACTTTTATTTGTGTCTGAAAACTCGGCTTTGGGTGTGTGAGGTTTTGACGTGGGTTTGGGTGACTCTTTTCTACTCAAGAAATAAGTGAAGATTGGTAGCAAGAATTTTCTTCTCTTGGTTACCTGCAAAGCACATTTGAGGAGGATCACATCTAGTTAAGTGGAACCCTTTGGTGAGCACCTGCCTTGGGCCCAATCTTTTCTTATTCAAAGAGTAAATGATATCACCATGTTTCTCAAAGTGTGCCACCTGCATCAGATTATCTGGTGCTTGCTGGGAAATGTAGTTTCCAGATTTCCATTGGGTGAGACCAGGGAGTCTTTACAACATCTGTAAGTGTTGATTGTGCACACTAATGTTTGACAACTACTATAGACAATTGTAACTTGTAGGAGTCTAAAAACCTCACTGACCCTGCCATTTTAATGGTCACATGCCTTTACTTATATAAATATATTTTAAACCTCTACTGAGTTTTGTACTTAGCACTCTTTTGTAAATTATATAAAAGCCCAACTTTATCTCATCCGACGCTAAAATCGTTATTCTCTGTATGGGCAACAGACACCCAAACCACGATTTCCAACAGCTATTTTACCTGAACTCTGCTTCACATATGAAAAGGCCTGTTGGGCTTTTTCACTGGGTGCCGTAAAGATGAAAAGGCAACTGAACTGATGCCTCGCCCATGCCACCACCAGAGCAGACAGAAGTACTGGAGTGCTCTCCAAATTTTCTCAACTTTTTGTACTTATCAAGTAAATCAAAAAACTTCCCGGGGCATCTACCCCTAGTCTCACAGTCCTCTCCTCTTCTTTCCTGCCAGCCTTAAGTCCAGGCCCTCACCTGTGCTCACTTGTGCCATTGTAACTGTCCTCTAGCTGTTCTTCCTGCCTTATACCTTGGACTTCTCAAATAAATCTGCATGGTGGCTGAATAGTATTTCTACAAATAATTCTCAGTCTCTCACTTCCTCAAACTTGTATCTCCTCCACACTATAAAATCTAGGTTTCCTGGTTGGACATACCTGGCCTTTTCCACCTGCCCATACTCAACTTCCATCATACCTACCTTTATTATATCTTCCTACTATAACAGTTTATGGCGGCCTTATACAGACCATGCTTTAGTAAAACCTTGTTCCCTAGTTCTTGTTTCTCCTCTTTTTCAATTGCCCCTGTGCCCTTTTGTCCTCTACTATTTTCACCTAGAAAATTGTTAACCGATATTATAGTTAATGTTGTTTTATAATACTATTACTGTATCTAATATCAAGTATTTATTCTATGTATTTAATTAACTCCATGGGTCAAAATAACTCCATACATTGATTTAAAAATTCTTTTGATCCCTATAAGGATCACATTTGAAAGCTATAATTAGTAGTCATTTTTTAAATAAACTTTATTCAGGCCATTATTTTCTTAAGATTTTCATCAATCTTTTGTCTCACTTCTTATGTTATTACTGCCAACACTCTATCGACTTCTACTGAAATATTTAACCCAATATTTTAAATAGCATATTTAGATTTTTTTCTCTCTCTTTATTACCAAATTACTTGTTCCATAAAAGCAGATCATATGCCTTATTCAGCTATGTTTTCTAAGGAAGGAACCACAAATCTGGCATACTAAAAGTTGCCCAACCAGTATCTCCCTAGCTCAACAGATCCAATTCATGGCTACAAAGAAATTGCCATGAGAAGCTTTTTCTAAGCATATTAAATGGGACACTGTTTGCTCTAAGGCCTTGAACATCAAGAGTAGATGGAGACCCATGTGCATGTTAATGTATCCATAAATTGCCTAATACTTCATATTCTGTGTCAGCTGTCCCCAAACCTTGGCCATGGCCCATGGCCTGTTAGAAACCAGGCTGCACAGCAGAAGGTGGGCTTGTAAACAAAGCTTCATCTATATTTACAGCTGGTCTTCATCCCTTGCATTACTACCTGAGCTCCACCCTGTAAGATGAGCTATGGCATTAGAGTCTCATAGGAAAGTGATCCCTGCTATGTACTGCACATGTGAAGGATATAGGTTGTGTGCTCCTTATGAGCATGTAATGCCTGATGATCTGAGGTGGAGCTGAGACATTGTTGCTAGCATTGGAGAGTGGCTGGAAATACAGATTAACATTAGCAGAGAGGTTTGAATGCACAGAGACCATGATAAATCAATTGCTGACAGAGTCATATCACAATCCTATCAGTGAGTGGCAAGTAATAAGCCATATCTCAAGGTAAGCTTTATAGTGGCAAGGGAATTGATGTACTTTAATTGTACAGCTGCATCTGGTGGAAGGTTTAAGTCAGAATCCAACACATCAGTCTGCACATGTCCTGCCTACTATTTTATTTACTGCTTTCATCTGTGTCCCTTTCCTGCATCTTACCTATGACTCAGTCACAGTTTTGTTAATCCCAAAAGCTCACCTTCACCAAAATCGATAAAAACAAACATCTCTGGAGAGCTTCTTTGTAAAGGGGGAAAGACCCAGTGAAGAGGCAAACAGATTAAAATCACCAGACACAAGGTTGCAAGACATACTTTATGAAATGTGTCTAAAAGGTGAACATCATTCCTACTGGCTAACTACACTGTTAAAGCTAAGATGCCCTAAGGATGAAAAATCAGTGCTGTCTGCTGCTAAGAACATTTGTTATGAACTTTTAGGAGAGGCTGCAGTTTAAAAGGTATCATGTGTTTCTTTTTTGGCTAATACCATAACTAGGCAAACTGATGAAACAGCAGAGAATTTGAAAGCCAAATGATTAGAGAGGATTGAAGAGTCACCACCATGGTAGGTAATCTAGGTGAATAAGGCTACAAGACTGTCTCCAGGGCAACAACGCTTGCTTTTTGTGTGATATAATTGTAGGAGGATGGGCATAAGAATGTGTTACGCTTGTCTTTGTTGCCAACCAACACCACAGCTGCAGAACTGTTCAAGGCTTTTGACAATTCCATTTCAGGAAAACTGAATTGATCATTTTGGGTCAGTATATATGTGGAAAAAATGGCTACATGACTGGAGGGCTTTCAGGTTTCACTACTTGGGTCAAAGAGGTCACTTCTTTTCTTTTTTATTTTAAAGAGAAAAAAGATAAACAAGTTCCAAAAAACTTTAGTAGGACAGTTAAAATAGTTGATACATTGCATATTGTTGTCTTCATAGTAGTTATTTAGAGCAAGAGATATAGGCATGAAAACAAAACATTCTTTTCAAGGAACTAAGAGAAGCTAGCTGTATAACTATTTTAACTATCTTGTGTATACATATTTTTTTTTCTTTTTCCCTTTCTTCCTTCCCCATTTCCACCATCACAGTTCGTCTTTTCTTTTGAACAGTTTCTTCCCAATTCACAATATCTCTTGTACATTTTGGATCCTATTTACTTGTTCAGTTTCTCACACTAGTGAGACAATATGATGTGTACACATATGGGACTGATTTATTTCACTTATGAGTATGGTCTCAAATTGCATCCATTTACCTATAAAAGTCTCCAGTTTATCCTTCTTTATGGCCGAGTAGTACTTCATTATATATAAAAAAAAATCTTTTTTATCCATTCCTTGGTTGATGGGCATTTGGGTTGTTTCCAATACTTAGCTACTACAAATTGTGCTGCTATAAACATGGGTGCACATATGTCGCTGTGGTATGATGTTTTTAATTCTTCTGGGAAAATACACAGAAGGGGAATAGCTGGGTTGAATGGGACCTCTATTCCTAGTTTTCTGAGGAATCTTCACACTGATTTCCACAGTGGTTGTACCAGTCTACACTCTTACTTGTAGATTTAACATCCAAATTCAGTAGTGTAGCAGGATAAAAAGTCAACACTCAAAAGTCAATAGCATTCTTGTACACAAGCAACAAACTCATAGAGAAAGAAATTAGGGAAAACACACCTTTCATGATAACATCCAAAGAGGTCACTTCTGAGTGTGAGACTATGCACACTGTTGTCCATAAAGAAATGCTGGCTGGCCAAAAAATGTCACCTGAACTTAACATTTTATAGGATCTTATTTCAAACTATCGGCCACATTGTACTACATGCCCTTAATTTGTGTCTCTTCACACAGCTCTGTGAGGAGATAGATGCATGACACATGATTTTTTTCCTATATACAGAAGATAGTAAACAAAAGTCACTACATAGATTTCTTTTAGAAAATCAGCCACTCCTGGCAGGCCATTTCAGTGGCACAGAATGGGTTGCGAAACTTGGTTACTCTTGTGACGTATCCAACCTCCTCAACTAATTCAATTTGTCACTTCAGTGGAGAACAACTGTGTTCAAGTCAGCAGATAAAGAAGCTGCATTCAAAACAAAACTCAAATTAGGAGGGCAAGCAGTGAACACTGAGATTTTTGAAATATTTCAAACACTAGAAGAGATTTTAAATGAGTCAGGCCTACCTTACTCCTAGCTAGTGTGTGAGACATATCTCAGCTTTCAATAGAGTTTGAGCATTACTTCTCAACCAAAAAAGATGCCTGAACTGGGAAAGAATGGATCTGCAACTCATCTGTGAGTAGGCTTTGTCAGGGCTAAAAGAGGATCAACTGCTTGAGATTGCAAATGATGGTGGCCTTAAAAGTATGTTTGAAACAACTTCAAATCTTTATACATTCTGTACTAAAGTCAAGGTAAAATATCATGAGATTGTCAAAAAAGCACTGAAAAACCTGCTTCCATTCCCAAAATCTCTGTGAGGCTGTATTTTCTGCAGTGACAGCAGCCACGTTGAGATTGCCAAGTAGATTGGTCATAAGTAACATACTTTGGGTGTCAGTGTCTCCTATTGCCCCCAGATGGAACCATCTAGTTGCAGGAAAACTAACTTGGGTTCCCCACTGATCCTGCATTATGGTAAGTTGTGTAAGTATTTCATTATACATTACAAGGTAGTGATAATAGGAATAAAGTGCATAATAAATGTAATGCACTAGAATCAATCCAAAACCACACCCCACCCCTGCCCTGGTCTATGGAAAATTGTCTTCCATGAACCTGGTCTCTAGTACTGAAATGGTTCAGGACCACAGTTCTCTATGATCAATACTCAAAGTATTGGTAAAAATCTTAGTTCTACTGTCCAGATTTCAGTAATTTTAAGTTAATGATAAGCTCTGCTAAATTTTAGAAATGGAGTATACAGTCATTGTTAAAATCAAAATCATTAGGCACATGGGCCTCATTTAAGCAGCATGATGTCAGAATAAATTTTCATTAGACTTAATGGATTTTTGTGTGTCAGACAGAATAAACAAGAACTTAGGATAGAGTACAAAGAGGAAATAGGAATAGATTCCCATAGTGAGAAAAAAGCAAATGGCACTTTCTATGAGAAAGAAACCCCCAGAATTAGGGGTGCCACAGAATATAATACTTTAAACTAAATGCTAATACTTTTTCAATAATCACATACTTTAGATGATCTTGATTATATCTAATTATGGTCCTTTGACTAACATAATAATAACAAACTGTTGTTACATTTATTGAGTGCATGCTCTGGCTTGGGTGTTTTATGTAGACTGAGATATTTTCTGGGTATGCATTTTCTCTCTTTGTAGATGAAACTGAGGTTCAGAAGGACTTGGTAACTCCCTCAAAATCAGGCCACAATAAGTTTGTACATGATATGCTGCATGCTCATTAATTTAACAAGCACATGCTAAGCAGGAATTGTTTCAGACATTGAAGTAGGAGTTAAGTATCTGGGGATAAATATATTCAAGGAATTTTCACTCTTGTGGCAGAGTCCCTGGAAATAACATAGAAGATACAATATGGCAGGTATCCTGAAAGACCATGGGAGTAATGTAGTGGAACATGGTAACATAGGAGAGAATAATCTAATCCAGCTGGGGTGGAGAAAGCGTAGAAGGAATTTGGGAACACTTTCCAAGGAGTCACAGCTGATCTGCCTTTGTGAAAGGAGACTTACTTTAAATGGAAGCAATGTATCATGCCATTGACACAGGGCCTGTCTGACCACACGTTGTTCATTTCTGATATTGTCAGTCTTTGTTTGAGAGAAACTAATGGCAGATCAGCTTGATTTTGAGTTCTCATATTGGATTCCTTGAGAGACGGTGTAGAGTAGACCACCCAACTTAATGCTACAATTCCGAGTTATTCAATGAGAACAAATAGTGAAGGTATGACCTGAAGGGGTACTTACAATGTGTTCTACACAGAGGTAAATAGTTTCCCTTAGTGACTCTGCCTGGCATGTACACCTGAATATTGTAAATGACAACCCAGTTCCAGGCATTGTGCCAGCCTCTTGACATACTTTACCTGATTGATTCTACATGATGATCTTCCAAGTTGGTTTCTTGCCTTTATTGTGAGAACAAGGAGACTAACATCCAAGGACTCTAAATAACTGTACAAAAAATAATACATATAGCCAAAAGAAAAAAAATATTCTAAGTTATGAACTATGGATTCTGTGTCTACAGAGTCCTTGTTTATGTACTAGGCGATCAGGAGAAAGGAATAAATCCTGTTCCAGAGTTCTCTGGCACCACAAGATGGTACTTTCTTCCTTTAGTCTGATCCTAATAGAGGACAAGATGACCTGTTTTTACATCAGCTTCTCTGAATGTGCTAGACATTTAAGCCTCACTGCCTTCTTTCTTTCTGCTTCCTCATTTGATTCTTTCTTTTACTCTCACTTCCTCCACAGAGAGATGCAAAAGGTTCATTTCTTTTTGACTACATATGCGAGTAAGTTTGTTCTCCTTATGCTAGCTACCTTGTGTCTATTAAACTATTGCAGCATTAATCTATGTCATAGAAGACCAATAGAAATCTCCTATTAAAGCAGTATTTCTTAAGTACCATATGTTATCAGATTTACAAGATCTTTGGTGAAGCTACTATGGGAAAAGTAAGCTCAGAATAATGAAATAAATGCAAGAGAAAAATGCCTATAGGAAATGTGGGCTTTGTTTTAATACCCTTCTGCCTTACTTTTAGGACTATAGGAGTTGTTAAACCTAATTTTATGAGCAGTGTCATGTTGTTAAGATGTCGGTTTTTACTATATCTTCAAATATGAAGGCTTCCATCCCATCTCTTTTCACATTAGTGTAATTCCAGATGTGGGTTGCAATCCCAGAAATGGAGGTTCCTACTCTAAGCACACAATGCATTAATCTACTACACACCAAAGGCCATTAATTTTGAATATTACTATCAATTATACTACAAGACAAGGTGATAACTATGTAATCACCTTTGGAGAAGCGTCTTCCTTAGGAAATATATATCGCCTTATCAAGACTAATGCTGATGGATAACTCTTCAAAAATTACAATTTGATCATGTTACTTTTATGAGATCTTAAAGATGCAAGCCAACAGGAATACTTCTGAAGTTTGCACATATAACTTTACTTAACCACATAGATAATTAATGAACTTACCACTATTTTTCAGATAAAAATAAGGTTGTTCTGTTTTATTCTGGGCCTTTGAAAACATTTTTACTTTGCAGGTATGAAAGTGCATAGGAAGGCAATGTCAGCCTGTATATCTTGCTTTTTGATTTTTCCTATATTTATCTATTAGGCACCACTGTGAAATGACTCTTCCCATTCCTATTTTATCTCATTTAACTTTATCTTACACTCTTAGTTCTCTGTTCCGGCCTATTATATGGGCAATCTGGAATTTCCTACCTAGTCTTATTTCAGAATGACTTTTAGATTTTGTTCTTCCCACAAAAACTTCATTATAGAAGAAAAACCCACATTTGTGCTAAGCTTCAGGCCTCTTAAATGATCTATCATAGATTGGGCCTGTGGAAAAGTTATTTTTTGTGTGTGTGTGGGTACCAGGGGTCGACCTCAGGACCTCGCGCGCCAGCAAGCACCCGTGCCGCTGAGCGATATCACTGGCCCATTTTTTGTATGTGGGATCCGGGAGTCGAACTCCGGCCCTTGCGCTTGCCAGGCAGGTGCTTACGCGGCTGAGCCATCTCACTGGCCCATGGAAAGGTATAAAAGACAGTTTAAACTTTTTCTTCAGTTCCTAATTCACTGAAAATAAAATGAAATATATTTTCCAGGAATGTCTGACAACCCATTTACTTATGACTCAGGCAAGGAGCATGTCAGGTGTCTGCACTGTGCCAGGTAATTATTTAGGTTACTGTTGACCAGAAGCAGAACACTTCTGCATTTAATAAATGAAAAGGAAAACATATGTGAAATATGTACACATATATGAAGTAGGATATAGACGCACAAAACAGGATGAAGTTAGGGTAATGCGAAAGCTAGGAAAAGAAAGGCAGAGTTACCCAGCATAAGCAAACAAGGAAAGACCTCTCTGAGCAGAGGCTGTGAGTGGGAGCAGAGATCTAAATAAACATCGAGGGAAAGCTGTCTAAGTCATGGAGACATCCAGTGCCAGTGTCCGAGGCTGGAATGAATTTGGCAAGATCGAGAGACAAAATGAGCCAAAGCACTTAGCGAGGTGGAGCGAGGTTCCTGCTGGACATGGGTGGATCAGGAAGGGGTGCATGCACTGGGAAACCAGGGTGGGTGTAGGGCTGCTCCTGCTATCTCTTCAGGCCTGAGGATAGGGGGAGCTAGAGGTTCCTTCCCTCCCTATCGTGACTGAATACAGGTCTCAGTGTTTCCGGGGAATCATTTTATTAGCGTGTCAATAAAATGGATTTTTATGTCCTCTCAGTATCACTTTAGGTGAAACATAGTTTATGCTTTAAAAGAATAGTAATACTAGGCTATACAAAGGATGCAACACAGCTGTTTGTCTCATCTTTAAAAAAGTATATATACTTTTATATACGTGTGTGTGTGTATGATGTTTATATGTAATTATTTTCAATTATATATTTATATAATTCATGCAATAAATGC
The DNA here is from genome assembly GCA_028451465.1 of Erethizon dorsatum. Lineage (NCBI taxonomy): Eukaryota > Metazoa > Chordata > Mammalia > Rodentia > Erethizontidae > Erethizon > Erethizon dorsatum. Next base: position 48,712,665 of record CM051827.1, on the reverse strand, counting down.
ATAAAATGTCACAAAACATATACCCATATACCCGTATCTAGAGTAACTTTACAGATGATGGAGCTTTGTATATTACTCTATTTTTAATTATTTTTACTTTTTTTCAATTTTCTACAATAAATATCTTTGACTTTTAAGATCTTAAACTGAAGGACTTTTTTAAAAAAATCACTCTAGATTCAGGCACAGTGGCACACACCTGTAATCCCAGCACTCTGAGAGGCTGAGGCAGGAGAATTTTAACTCCGAGCTCATCTTGCATAACTCAGAGACTTAGCAAGAACTTGTCTCAAAATAAAAAAGGACATAGGTCCTGGACTAACCCCCCCAAGTATCACTAAAAGTATCACTCTAATTTGAAGCTTTTTAAAAAAGTATGGAAGGAGATGTATTATTTTGAATAGTTGATTATTCATATTATTAATTGGCAGTATGATCTTGAACATATAGCTTAACATCTCTGAATGTAAGCTTTGTTATCTAGTAATGGGAAAAATAATACCTGCATGTTAGGATAGTTCTGAGAAATAAAAGAATTCAAAGCAGTAAACTTCAGAAATGTCTTAGTTATACTATTCCTGAGGAAAGCGATAATACCTGTATTTATACAGTGTCTAGCGGAGATTTACATGGAGTACTTTTAGCTAAATAAAAAAAGCTTTTGATGATAAAGTCTAAAGTACTCTCTGTCAAGATAAAATTATAGAATAATAAAATTACTATCCTGAAATTGACCTTGAAACATCAATATAATTCTACCTTTAAATTAGTTCTATCTGTTCATCAATGAATTGCCAACTTTTTCATTCTACATTCTGCTTCTTTCTTCACGATCTAGATAAAAGAGGCCTAATCCAACATTCACATGGTAGTCGTTTCAGTATCTTATAGCAGTTAATCTGCTAATCTAGATCATAATCCTTCTTCTTTTTTAGTTGATCCTCAGAAAGTAACTTTGCAAGGTCCTTCAATGTCTCCTAAAAGATACTCACTATACAATTTCATATGAAACTGTAGAACTTAATTTTTTTTTTTTAAATGTTGGTACCAGGAGTTGAACTCAGGACCTCGCACTTGCCAGGCAGGCACTTATGCCGCTGAGCCATCTCATCAGCCCGAACTTAAATTTTAATACTAATTTCAACCAGGTTTGATTAGCACAGAACCAAAAGATTCCAGCTACCTGATTTTTTAATTCATCCTAAAATTGTGTAGCATTTTAGGTGTCCTATCATTGGTCATCTTAAATGAACTTCCCACATGATGTTTTAGAATGGTGTTGGTCTTTTTTTTTTTTTTTTTCTTTTGTGGGTACCGGGGGTCGACCGCAGGACCTCGTGCACCAGCAGGCGCCCGTGCTGCTGAGTGGTATCACCGGCCCTTTTTTCGTATGTGGCTTCGGGGAGTCGAACTCGGGCCCTCACGCTTGCCAGGCAGGCGCTTACGCCACTGAGCCATCTCACCGGCCCTTGTGTTGGTTTTGTAATTCAAAGATGTATTATCTGATACAGAAGTGATAGACTGAATCACTATTAAAATTTGGAAATCTTTTGATATATTTGAGCAAGATAATAAAAAACCCAGGTAATTCATTAAAATTTACTTTGTTATATCTCTAAATCAGGACTTAAAGTTCACAATTTTATGAAAAACATAAATACACCCTGTAAATACATCGTTTCTAAGTACATTTTCAAATGCTGAAACAGAGTACTCCAGGAGGTTTTTGTCAAATACTCCTTGGGTGTTTCTAAAGCAATTTCAACTTTTTAGCCACATAATCTCAAACGTGGTAAATATTTCAGAACTGGAAAATAGTTCCTAGATGATCAAATCCAACCTCCTCTTTATATTCAGACTGGTCAACTTGCCTAAGTATGCATAGCTCCATGGTCAACAAAAACTCAGATGTCTAAGTATCAATGAAATAGTGTTTATTTTATCTGCCACTTGGTACTGTCTTCTTACACTAATAACTCCGTGAATTTGGTTATTTATAATGTTTGAATATCCTAAGACTCATCTTTCTGAATATGATGTCTCATAATCTAGGGTAAAAGAGAGGCAAAATAAGTAGAAAGTGTGTATTCTTGAGTCTTTACCTCAAGATATAGCTAAGGGATTAAAAGTACATGATCGTGGACAATTTAATCCCTTTAAATTTCAAAACTAGTTTATCATTATTCAATTGTTTTGTTTGTTTTCCTCCTCAGTGGAGAACAGGAAGTACAATAACAATACCTTGTTAGTTGAGGATCCAGGTTTATTCATTTTTAATTAATGTATCACCCAAATGTTTATTGGCTTCCCCGCTTATGAAAGGTCTTTTGTAAGATAAAATTCAAAGCAGTTAATGGTAGCAGCCCTTAAGGAAGTTCATATGCCTTGGTGGGACTCTGCTCTCTGAGTTAAAATGAAACATTTATGAGCCGCCTAATGATGGGAACATTCTGATGTCTCCGACCAAGAACACACAGGCTACTGCCACTGTTCTAGCAAGTGTGCTCCACCATAAATTATAAACGAACCAAATATTTATCGAATCTTACTAACTGAAAGGAACTGTGTTATGTGGCATAAGTGATATTTTCTCATTTAGTTCTTCTAGTTCCTCTGAAATGTTGATATTTTAATTACCCCCTACAGATTACAGCTGAAAACCTGATGTTGCCAGATGCTGATTAACTTGTCTCAGATCGCACATTAAGGGAATGAAGGAGTCAGAATCTGAGTGTAATTCTATATGACTTTAAAGCCTATGCTCTTTCCACATTACTTTTGGAATGTTCTGGAATCAAAGTGTGGTGAGAGCCACAAGTGTCTGCCTCTCCCTGGGACAAATGGGTGGGGGAGCTCAGAGGAGGCAAATCCATTAGTAAACTTGATACTTTGCATTTGCTTGAGTTCATACGTAAGGTAAAAATGCATTTTTCTATAAGTTAAAATATAAACATACACACTACATGTGTGTGAACACACACAACCATATTCCTCAACTAGACATAATCTGACCAAGAAAACTACAGTGAATGTTTACATTTTTAAAATTTTATTACAATAAAAGACACATTACTATTAATATTCCTAAAAATAACTTCCCCTCACTTTGAACACACTTAATGATAGTTCTTGCCACTTTCTGAAGCAATTCTAGAAGTCTCCTTTTCTTAGTGTCTTTATGAGATGTGATTAAAACTACAGTGAATGCTCTTACCAAGTGCCATTCTGTGGAAACATAGGCTTGTAAAACCTTATGTTGTGTCCTCATCTACCTTATTCAATAGATCTGGCACAGTACAACTTGTGGCTCTTCCACAAAGTTAAAATGACTATGAAAGGTAAACATTGTGAATCAATTCAGAACACTGAGGTGGCAGCCACAACAACATGACTAAAGACACAAAGGAAGATTTCTAGAACTGCTTCAGAAAGTGGCAAGAATGATGAAATAAATGTTGAAGCGAGGGTGAGTAATTTGAGGGGGGATTAATGCCAGTGTCTCTTGAACAATAATAAATAATTTTTAAAATTTAAATACTCACTGTAGTTTTTGATCATGCCTCATAAGGCAAAATTCTGCACATAATCTATGAAGTTCTGCACTTGGTCTTTAAAAAATGGGCTATTACTGTTAATAAGAATGATTTTTATTTCCTGTTCTGAACATTTTTTTGTCTGTATTTGCAAAAAGGGCACTTAGACACAAAGTTACGTACTGTAAATTTCCATTACTTTTTTTTTTTTTCCTCAGTGTGGATGGGTCTGGCAATGAGTTTATCTCCAGTTAAACACATTTCATGTTGGCCATGAAGATGAGCTATGCCAAGCTGCCTTAGCTACTTGGTCTTACCCATGGTGCAACACTTGCCAGAAGCTCCCCTAGGGAAATTAGGCAGCTCTGAGCAGCTCCAAATCTTTTTGCCTCAAGTCTCCTCAAAATAACCTGGAACTTTTCCAAACTATTCAGGTCCGCCTCGCTGGTCCTGGATAAGTTGTAAAAACCTTTTGAATGACCTTGATCTAGCCTAATATGAAACCACCACTGGTAACAGGAGGAAGAGTGGAGAACATACATCTGGAGTTAACACAATAGTCTCCTAACTTGATCCCCTCTTTGCTTACGATGGGGCTCTGGCAAGGGCAGATATCCCCTGTCCCTCAACTAAAAGAGGTCAGAGATGAAAAAAGCAAGAGTCAGATGCATAATTCCTATTTCATTTACTTTCCTAAAAGTGAATTTGCAGTATAGGCAGGTGAGTACTCTGGTAAAGCCTTCAGTTATTTAAGCAATTTTGGAGGGTAGGGAAAAATAACAAGATACACAGAGAAAACCCTTCGCTCATGAATTTTGCTGTGAAGTATCATTTCAATTCATTCAAAAAAGTAATACACATACCAGGAAAGTATGTGAAGAAGGAAGTACTGGAAGAGCTGAAAATGGAAATCAAATTCAGACTCACAGGGTTGTGTACAGTTCTGACTTTTGATACATAGGTCTACTTGTCCCTAGAGGTAGCATATTATATTTTAATGTAACTTGTATTTATAGAGCACTTGCTATATGCTATGTGCTATTACAAGTGCTTTGTAAACATGAATTTAATCTTTATGTTAGCCCTGTGAGATTGATACTGTTGTCATCAGCCCTATTTTATGGATGAGGAAACTGAGACACAAGTAGCTTGTTTGCTCAAGTTTAAACAGGCAGGGAGTGGCAGAGCTAGAATTTGAACCTAAAGACCATCTTTGTATTCCTAAAATAGGTACCACTCCATAAATTCATTAAAAAGAAAAGTTCCTACAAGCCAGTGTGCTGTGGTCACATGGAATTGGCAGACTGTGTTGCTGAGAAGAGGATCTATTGTGTGGTTTGGCCTTGAGGGAAAGGAGGAGACTGAGACACTGCTAGGGCAGAAATGTGACCTGGGCCGAGCAGTGGAATGGTTTATGTGGGGCTCCTGCCAGGATGCTGGAATTGCCTATTCATATTTCAGTTTTCAGCCTACCCCAAACCCATCATAGGCTTCTGAAAGTGCCAATCTCTGAAGAAAAGAAAATGTAAATAATTCTTTCCCATCTTGAAAGCAATTTTTGCAGAGAGCAGCTTTTCACTCCACACTTCTCTTGCACATGCAGAGAGAGGATTGATGACAATGAAGCCCTCTCTGTCAGGCAAGTCCAAATCTGCCCTCACACTGCAAGCCTTTCAGAGGAAATGAGAGAGCAGCTGGCCAGCTCAGAGACGCAGTTTCCCCTTTGTTACTATCTTCCATAAACCAAAAGTAACTGGACTTCTTAGCAGCCAAAAAATTTGAAGAACAGAGAGTGCAGAAGAGAAAAATGCTATAGTTTCATGAAGTAGAATAAAATTAAAAATGCAGACAAGGTTCTGCATCTTCTCAGAACAAACTAAAATAAGATGTCCATGTCCCTTTAATCACCAGATCCTACTTACAGTGCTTTTCCCCTTTTCAAATATTAGTCTTTTCCTTCTTTCTTTTCCTAGCTTTATTACCCAGAAAATGCACAGAAGTCCTCTAGTAGCTGTTTGACCTTGCAAAGATGTCCCACTCTCTTTGAATCTCTGTATTTTTTGTCTGTAAATACAAGAAAACAATCTGCACTCACATGGTGGCTCTGCGAGTTAACTGATGGGAGTACCTGCCAGGCACATGGCCTGTTTTACTAGGAACACTACAAAGAGGCTGGTACTTTTTGTTAAAAATAAAGTAGCTTTTGAATATTGCTTCATATTCCTAAGTAGTTTTGTGATCTTGCATATGTCATTTAACCTAACTGAACTTCCATTGTCACCCATAAAAATGGTTGTAACAAAAGTGAAAGAATTCATCAATCTGACAGCCAGAAAGGAAAGGGACTGTATATATGAAATAAAAACACCTTGATAACCTCTCATGTTAGCTGATTGGCACCATAGCTTTAAACAAAATGTTCTCCATTCAGACAACTGAATTCAAAATGCAGGAGGAAAGAAAAGAACTGATAAGGCATACTGGAAAGGACAAGAGAAGATGGCCTGATGGAAAACCACTAAAATCAACTGTAGTGAAAATTTGTGAAAGTCTTTAGAGGTGTGGAGTGGAGGGCATTATAAAAGTGAGGCTTTCTAATATTCCATTTGAAACTGCTGCATCAATTTGATATAAATTCTTCTTTGTTTTACCACTGTATAACAGGAGTAGTCTGATAGACCTAGAGATATTTGTCAGCGTACTTCTTTTATGGAATCTGAAGAGCCTGAATTTCAAGTATAAGTAAACAAAAATTATCTGGGACAGAGCAAGTACCCAAGCATTTAGGTGGTCATGAAAACAGAACATTGAATGCATCCAGGCAAGCGCCGGCTGTCCACAGGCCCAAGTAAGTAATTGGTTAAGGGAAGCTAAATGCAGAGTTACTAGGTTTGAAAGGCAAGGAGGATCCCAGTGGAGAGTGAGATTACTCAGATAATTGTGTTGCCGGGTAAATGTGTAACATCTGTACCAAGTTACCTAACCCTTAGAGGTGCTTTCTCTCCTTATTTCCTTTCTATTCTTTGTATCTTCATAGCTTTAAATCCAACCTTTAGTAAAAATGCTCCAGTTTCATTTGGAGTACGTATTTCTATGCTGTAATCCAGCCCACATCATTCCTAAAAGGAAATATTAGCTTGTCTGAGCCAACCGTGGTATCTTTCCATCTCCCGAAAGCATGTATTTTAAGTCATATTATCCCAGTGAATATTCATCTATGTAAAAGTGATTCATTGCCACCTTTGATTTTTACCATCAACGGTCTTATTGTTCATTACCATCAGGAGGCTGGTTTCTCATTTTTGTCTTTGGATTCACAGTTTTTATTTCCTCTGCACATCTCTTTTTTACAGTTCCTGCGTTTCTCCATAACATCCCTCTATATTCTGTGATCAAGCCGAGTGGCAGTCACTAAATTATTGGGTATACTCTGCAGCGTCCCAGCATTGATGATACTGGGCTATATAATCCGCTTGCTCTTTTTGGCGAGCTGTATATTGAGAAGGATATATGAGTATTACCACTCAGAAAGCTGAAAACATGCAGGAGCTTACTCACACTAGTGTCTTTAGCTGAGCTGCAGATCAACTTCCTGTTTACTATCAATTGTTATCTATATTGATTTTTTCCTTTCAATCCACCTTGTCTTTCTGACTCTGGTCCTACACAATCATGTTGCTTAAATTCCTGTGTCATTGCAACACTGTTCATCTATGTCCAACATCATTCTTCACTGTCACTACTTGGATTTCAGGTCCTCTGCAATCCTCCCTTTTTTTTTTTTTATAAACTCATTTATTAAGTTTCTACTACATATGAATTTCTGGCACCTTGGAATTTCTTAAGATCCCTTCTCCCAATTGTTTCCTTCTGTGAATCAAAGAGTAGAGGATTGATTAATGATAGTCCTCCCTTTATGAATGCTATCAATAATTGTCATTGGTTCCTAAAGGTTCCTCCTTTATTTTACGTATTTATTGATTTTCTCCCTTGGTAATGCCTGACTCTTGCTTGTTTGTATGCGTGTGTACTCAGAACAATTTCTGCTATAATGCTTGTTGTGTAACCATGAGTTCCTTCCAGTGTCATAACAGAAAACAATGTGAGCATATGTGTAACAATCTCACATTATGTGTAATTCTGTCCAGGGGAAACACAAGGTGAATGCAGAAAATTTCACTCCTTTGAGTGGAGTCCTATAGGAATAGACATAACGCGCATGCACACACACACATACACACACACACACGCATGCACACACACACCTTAAATCTCTATCAGGTCCCTTTCTTCACAGTACATTTTATGAGCCATACACAGATTTATCTGGCATAACAACTTTCTGCCTAGCTCCAGATAAGCCCTGCTCCACCACTTCACAATAACACAAGTTGCAAACCTTCCTATGTCAACTTTTAAAAAAACATTTTTTATCTATTCCAAATTAAAAATTGTACTATGTACACATTATAATAAACACATATTTTTAACCATTTCACATGTGTATAATTGAACTACACTTTTCATTATATTTCAACGTTTTAGTATCACTGACAATGTTTTTGAATGTTGCTCTCCAAAACCATTTTTCTCACAAGCATTGTGGTTTATAATGTTTGATTTTGCATATTTGTAGGACAGAATATGTTGCATTATGAAGAAGTGAATATTGTTTTGTGTGCAACATAAATACTAAATTGCATATAACTATAATTATGTTTCCTGTTTTTTTCTTAAATTTAAGCACTATGCTTTCAAATCCCTCTTTATTGCTGATATAATTTCTAATTGCTGATATTACTCCTCTATACATTTTGTCCATCCACTATCCCATGAGTGGACATCCAACAGAGTTACTTTCCAGTTCTTGAAACTATAAATGTCTTTGAAATAAACAACTTTGTACAAACCTCCTTATAGATCTGCACAACACTTTTTGGGTTAAATAGCTAGAAGAACTGCAAGGTCAGAGAGTAAGCAAACCCTTACTTTCCTAGAGTGCCAGCTTTCTGTCAAGAGTACAGGCTCTAAGCTGCACATGGGACATTCTCCAAAATAAACCACATACTAGCTCATAGAACCTGCTTAAGTAAATGCAAAGGAATTGAAATTATCCCATGTATATTATCAGACCATAGTGCAATGAAATTGGAAATCAATGGCAAAAGAAACCACAAGAATTTGCTAAACACATGGAAATTATATAGCACCCTACTGAACAACCAATGGGTCACAGATGAAATTAAGGAAGCTATTAGACAGTTTCTGCAACTGAATGATAATGACAGTACAACATACAGGAACTATAGGATATAATGAAAGCAGTCCTAAGAGGGAAATTTATAGCATTAAATTCCTATATCAGGAAAACAGAGCAAGCACAAATAAACAACCTAATGGTGAACCTCAAACTTCTAGAAAAAGAAGAGCAGGCTAAGCCAAAAGCTCGTACAAGAGAGGAAATTACAAAGATCAGAGCAGAAATTAATGTATTGGAGACTAAAAAAAAATACAAAGAATCAAAGAATCAAAGAGTTGGTTCTTTGAAAGATTAAATAAAATTGACAAACCCTTATCCAACCTTATTAAAAAAAGAAAGAAAGTACTCAAATCCGTGCAATTAAGAATGAAAAGGGTGATATCACAACGGACCCTGCAGAAATCCAGAAGATCATCTATACCTACTTTGAAAACCTGTATTCTAATAAGATGGAAAATGCAGAAGAAATGGACAGATTCCTAGATACATATGAATTACCAAAGCTCAACCAAGAAGATATAAAAACCCTAAATAAACCAATAACAATCAATGAAATAGAAGATGTAATTAAAAACTTCCCAACAAAGAAAAGCCCAGGACCTGATGGATTCACTGACGAATTCTACAAGAAATTTAGAGAAGACCTAAGACCACTACTTCTCAAACTCTTTAAAGAAATTGAAAGGGAAGCAATACGCCCAAATACATTCCTGGAAGAGAGCATTACCCTGATACCAAAACCAGAGAAGGACCCAACTAAGAAAGAGAACTACAGACCAATCTCCCTAATGAACATAGATGCAAGAATCCTCAATAAGATACTGGCAAACAGAATGCAGCAAATCATCAAGAAGATTATACACCATGACCAAGTTGGATTCATCCCAGGGATGCAGGGATGGTTCAACATACGTAAATCAATAAATGCAATACACCATGTTAACAGAATCAAGGACAAAAATCTTATGATCATCTCAATAGATGCAGAAAAAGCTTTTGACAAAGTCCAGCACCGATTCATGATAAAAACCCTACAGAAAATTGGAATAGATGGTCTTTATCTCAATCTGATAAAAGCTATCTATGACAAACCAACAGCCAATATCATACTAAATGGACAAAAACTGAAAGGCTTCTCTCTAAAATCAGGAACAAGACAAGGATGTCCACTGTCCCCACTCTTATTCAACATAGTCCTAGAAACATTAGCCAGAGCAATTAGGCAAGAGAAAGAAATAAAAGGAATTATGATTGGAAAGGAAGAAGTTAAATTATCATTATTTGCAGATGACATGATACTCTATGTAGAAGACCCCAAAAACTCCACTAAAAAATTGCTAGATTTAATAAGCAAATTCAGTAGTGTAGCTGGATACAAAGTCAACACTCAAAAATCAATAGCTTTCCTGTACACCAATAACAAACTCACTGAGAGATAAATTAGGGAAACAACACCTTTCACAATCACATCTAAAAAAATGAAATACCTAGGAATCAATCTCACAAAGGAAGTAAAAGACCTCTACATTGAAAACTACAGTACTCTGAAAAAGGAGATTGAAGAGGATATCAGAAAATGGAAAGATATCCCTTGCTCTTGGGTCGGAAGAACCAATATAGTGAAAATGGCCATACTTCCAAAACTGTTATACAGATTTAATGCAATTCTGATCAAAATTCCAACAATGTATCTCACAGAACTAGAGAAAAAAATCCTAAAATTCATCTGGAACCAGAAGAGACCTAGAATAGCAAAGCCAATTCTGGGCAACAAAAGCAAGGCAGGGGCATCACAATCCCTGATTTGAAATTATGCTATAAAGCTACTGTGATAAAAACAGCATGGTATTGGCAAAAAAAAAGACCTGAAGATCAATGGAATAGAATAGAAGATGCAGAACAACTCTAGACATACTAAGCCACCGTATCTTTGACAAAGGAGCCAAACACATTCACTGGAAGAAAGATAGCCTCTTTAATAAATGGTGCTGGAAAAATTGGCTCTACACATGCCGAAGATTAAAATTAGACCCATATCTTTCACCGTGTACTAAACTAAATTCAAAATGGGTCAAAGAACTAATTAAAACAGAAACATTAAATCTCCTGGAAAATAGAATAGGTAAAACTCTTGAAGACATTGGTTTAGGCAAAGACTTTATGAATAAAACCCCCATCGCACAGGAAGTATCACAAAGAATCAACAACTGGGATCTCATGTTATTAAAAAAACTTTTGCACAGCAAGAGAAACCACCAACAGAGTGAAGAGACAACCCACAACTTGGGAAAAAATGTTTGCCAGCTGTTCCTCAGACAAAGGATTACTCTCAAGAACATACAAAGAACTCAAAAAAATCAGACCTCCCAAATTTAAAGACCCAATCCAAAAATGGGCACCTGAGTTGAATAAACACTTCTCAGATGAAGAAATACAAATGGCAAATAAATATATGAAAAAATGTTCAACATCACTAGTCATCCGAGAGATGCAAATGAAAACAACACTGAGATACCATCTCACCCCAGAAAGAATGGCTATTATCAAGAAGTCAACTAATAACAAATGCTGGAGGGGCCGTGGGGAAAAAGGAACCCTTCTTCACTGTTGGTGGGAGTGTCGACTGGTGCAACCACTGTGGAAATCCGTGTGGAGACTCCTCAAAAAACTGTGATTGGAGGTCCCATTTGACCCAGCTATTCCCCTTCTGGGTATCTTTCCAGAAGAATTAAAAACATCGTACCACAGCGATACATGTGCACCCATGTTTATAGCAGCACAATTTGTAATAGCTAGATCATGGAAACAACCCAAATGCCCATTAACCTAGGAATGGATAAAAAAGATGTGGTATTTCTATACAATGGAGTACTACTCAGCCATAAAGAAAGATAAACTGGAAACTTTTATAGGTAAATGGATGCAACTCGAGAAAATACTCACAAGTGAAATAAACCGGACGCACATGTGTAAACATCGTATTGTCTCCCTAGTATGAAAATGCAATTTCACTGTGACTATTCCATTCCTTAGTCTTCTATTTTTACCTACGTTTTACATGGCTTAATCTTATACTGAGTAATATTTTTCTCCAAAAGGTATTTGTACATTCTCTAATGCTTGAGTTTGTTAATACATGAGAATGTTTACTTGTTGTCTTTAAAAAAAAATAAGTAAAGTTTGAAAAAAAAAAGAGTACAGGCTCTAGTCTCTCACCTCCACCATGAGGCATAAACATGCTGCATTCCCCAGTCCCTCAGGGTGCTAGAGATTCCTTGTATTCTATTTTTGCCCTTGGAATATTCATTCCATCTGCCTTGTCTTTAGAGCTACCTTCCTACTACTCTTTCCTGAGCTACCTTTCCTGAGACTCTGTCGCCAGTGGAACCTCTTTACTTTGACATTCATATTCCTGTCTTTGTGCTCCACACCTCATCCCATGGTTACACTGATATTGCCACAGACTTCCTCTAATTTCTCATCTGTTTCTCCAGGTCCCAGCTGCCTGCCCTTTAATTCACCAAGATTCTCCTATCTAATTCTCCCTTTGTATTTCTCCATTCTTCTGTAAGCAAAACTTGGTCTAGTGCATGTCGAAGTGAGTATCCCGGCTCTGGATGCTTCCACGACTGCCTCATCTAGAGTGGAAAATAATCCCTTCTTCCACAGTACCTAACATATGTGTGTTACTTTTATTTTCCTCTTTGCTTTACTAATATTTGTTTATATTTCCCTTTTACTAATGGGTTCCTGAGCTACTTGCAGGTATGTTGTTTGTCTAAGTCAGCTTTATTTCTCCCATATTTAGTAGGCTATCAAAAACTCTCCCTTGAGTGACTGAATAAATGAGTAAAAATGAAAAAATATCAAATGTTATTTTGTATCAAGTGCCCTCAGGTAATCAAAGTTTATAATGCCCAACACGTTAGTCATGATTTAAAACTCTTTATTAACATGGAATAAAAATGAGATAATTTTAATTAAAAAATTGTATCTTAAAACCAATTCACAAAGGAGGCTGCTTGATTATTTGTTACTTTTTTCTCTCAGAAAAAAAAAAGATGTTTTATTAATTAGCCTCCCTGGTCTATAACACTTTTTTATAGTTATCATAGTGTATATCAGTAATGCTGGGATTTGCTAAAAGGAAAAATAATTGATAATGAATTCAGCAGCTAATTTTCACATCATCCTCAAGTGAATTCCAGTTGGCTCAATTCTTCTTTTCTTTTCTCATGATCTCTTAGATGATTTTTATTAAACATTAACATATAAACTCAAAAGGCTTACAGCTATATATTATTTGCACAGGAATATACTCTACTTCAGAAGTGGGAAATGGGGATGAGGGTGCTGAAACTTGGGCTGCCCTGCCTTTACCACTGACAGTCCTGACTCAGGAATCATTATCTTCCTAGGCAGAGGGATGGTGAGCTGGAGTATAAAATTTCTTCATTTACTGCAACTTCTCCACTAGGCACTTAAGACCTGCTGTGATATAATTCTGACCTTCTTTTCTTTCTCATTTTAGCAAGATTTCTGGCAGTCTCTTTTCTAGCCACACTGAACCGTATAGCCTGCTTCTTACACATGTAGTGCTTGCCTTGCATGCATTGTTATAGGCCCAAATTCTACCCATTTAGTGGAAAGGTTATTTCTTCTACCACATGTGTCCTTCTACTGAAGGTTCTCCACACTCAGTCTGGCTTCTGATACTGATCCTTTTCTATCTCATATTATGGTGTCTTACATGTGTGTCCAATCGCTTTGTTCCAAAAGGAATCAACATCAAACACATGACTACAAAATGTAGTTCAGGCTCTGATCCCAGTAGTGCTATATTATTTGTTTTGTATATGAGTAAGTATTCATAACTCCTTGTCATTTTTCAACAATGATTATTCATCTTATCAATCACTTTGATTTTTCAATATCAATCAGGTGACAAATTTGATTTATTTTCTTAATTGAGAGAATGTGATACAACAGAAAATGTATATGGACTAACACAATTCATACACGACTTCACCTTTTAGTTTTTCCTTTTGCTGCCTTGGACAAATCATCTAAACTTCTAAACTTCTATTACTCTATCTTTGAAATGCACATAAAACCAGTTTTCTATAGACATGCTGCTTAAAAGTATTATATACTAAGTATCAGGTTTGTTGTTTTTGTAATACTAAGGATTGAACCCAGGGTCTTCTGCATGCTAGCAAAGTGTTTTACTGCTATACTACATCAGCCCTGAAACTTTTCTATAAAGTGACAGACAAAAATATTTTTGGCTTTATTGTCTATATTATGTGAGTCAAAAATATTCCATAGCCCTTATACTATCAAGGTAGCCACAAACGATACATAAACAAAAAATGGTTATATTTCAAAATATTTACTTACAAAAACAGGCACTAGGATAGTTTGTCCAATGGGCCAATTTGTCAATTCTTGGTGTATATTAAAAACTTAATACATGGGAAACCGGTACTATCATGAACCAATCTGTTTTTTCTTATTAAAGAGTTTGATTTTGTAATCTTGGCCCAAATGAAGCACAAAGTAACCCAACATTGGACAATTATTTTGTGGTTTTATTTACATTTTTTTCATAATTCCTTTTCTACAGGAAAGTAATATGACCCATACTGAATTTACTCCTGCCAGGAATAGAATCCTAAAGTCTGAGAATTTTTATTCCTCATTCTCTTTTTCCTGCTCAACTGTAGTCACTAAAGTCTGCTATTTCATAACATTAATTTAACCCAGTATCTAAATAATTATGATCTAATCATGAAGCATGGTAGTAAATCTGAAAGGGCCTGGCACTAACTCGCCCTTATAAATTTGGAGTGAAAGTATTAATACTAACACCCAAGTCTCTTAAGACCAACTTTTCTCTTCAAAATTCATTATCTCTTGTCCTAATTAGCTGTGTAGCTTGAACATAATATAAATAAATTAGAATTCTAAAAAAATTAAAACTTTTTCATTAAAAAAATGTAATTAAGGAGTATGAATTATCAAGCCACGGACTGGGAGAAAAGGTTCACAAAACATATATCTGACAAAGGACTGGTGTGCAGGATATAAGAAAAACCTTTCACAATCTTATAGTAAAAGGATAAACTGGATATCTGTGAATTTAATGAAGATATGCCTTAGTGAACCTCTCCTTTCATCACAATTGTTTGGCATTCTATAAACATCGCTTACTTGTATTTTAAACTCTTTTCTAATATTTGGGAAATTTTCTTCCATAATTTCCTTCTGTGCTATTTTCTAGTTTTTCTCTAACTCTAATTAGCCTTAGATTGTTCTTCTTGTTGTCATCTAGTAGCTGCTGGATAGTCTTCTCTGCTTCTCTTATTTTCTGTTTGTTTTTTTTTTTTGAGCTCTTTATAGTAATTCACTATTTTATATTCAATATCAGACACTCTGTCATCACATTGGTCATTTCTGCAATGTATGAATGCTATATTGTTTTTTATTTCAGGTATTTTTGTCTGATATCTTTCCAAGAATTCCATAACCTTCTTGAATCTGTCATTCAAATTTTGAACTGTTTTGATTAGCTCATCCAGTTTTTTACCTATTTCCCTGAAATTCACAATGGGCATATTGAGTGTAATTGCTGTAAACTTTGGGTTCATTTCCTATTTGAACTCATCTATTTTTTTCATCCCTTCTAAGAACTTTTCATAGATGTCTGCTATCTGGTATTTGTTTTCTTCTCCATTTGTGACCCCTGCTTTGGGGAATTGGGGAGTTTGAAGAGCTTCTATTTCTTGTTTCCCCATTCTCCTTCTTGTATATATATATATTTAAAAAATTATATATGGCCTGGTTTAAAACAAACAAATGAACGTGAAGACATAGGTGTAGGAAAGGATTTTCTAAACAGAACCTCAACTGCACAAGAATTACCAGGAAGAATAAAAAGTTTCTGTACAGCAAAATAATCAATCAGTAAAACAAAGAGACAACCTACAGAATGGTAAAAATTTTTGCCAGCCACTCCTCAGAAGAGTACTAATATCTATAATATACAAAAAAACTCAGAAATTAAACCATTTAAAATTAAAGACCCAGTCAAGAAATGGGCATGAGAAATAAACAGAGACTTCACAGCGGAAGAAATATAAGTGGTCAACAAATATATGAAAAAATGCTCAACATCTCTGTCCATTAGAGAAATGCTAATTAAAACAATGCTAAGATTCCATCTGACTCCAGAAAGCACGGCAATTATTCAGAAATCGATAACACCTGCTGGCATGGCAGTGGTGACAAAGGAACCCTCCTGCATTCTCTGTGGCAGTGCAAACTAGTACAACCATTAGGGTAATCAGTATAGAGATTTTTCAAAGAAGTATAATTAGAAATTCCACATGACCCAGCTATCTCCCTACCCCGTATCTTCCCCAAAGAGCTTAAGTCATCATATTACAGCAATACATGCATAACGATGTTTAGAGCAGCACAGTTCATAATAGCTAAATCCTGGAAGCAGCCTGTGTATCTATTAATAGGTGAATGGATAAAGAAAATGTGATATCTATAGATAATGTAATACTACTCAGCTATAAAGAGTGATACATTTGAGACATTTGTAAGAAAATGAATGCACCTGGAAAATATAATGTCAGGGCCGGTGAGATAGCTCAGCGGCATATGCGCCTGCCTGGCAAGCGCGAGGTCCTGAGTTCGACTCCCAGAACCCACATACAAAAAAGGGCCGATGATGTCGCTCAGCGGCACGGGCTCCTGCTGGCATGCGAGGTCTTGAGTTCAGCCCCGAGTACCCACAAAAAAAAGAACAAAAGAAAAATAAAATATAATGTCAAATGAAATAAACCAGACACACAAGCTTAAATACCGTATGGTGTCTCTCATTTGAGTGAGACAAAGTACAAACAAAGAATAAAAATAAAGGATGGATAGAAAAGGAGAAGGGGAAGATCTATTTCAATAGAGAAGTGGTCCAAGGGAACAAGGGCAAGGAAAGAGAGGGAGAGGAAGAGGAAATAAAAGATGTGCCATGTACAGGAACCTAATAACCCCAATAAATGTAAACACTATATGCAATAACATTAGCTAAGACAAGTAATATTAACAAGTATGAAAAAGGGACTGGGGGAACTGGAAAGGGTGGGGGAGGGAAGGGGAAAAGGATAAAAAAAAAGAAGCTGTAATATGTACATGTAACCAGTCCCCAAGATGACTAAACTGCATGAATTGCAAACATGTACTAATAAAATTTTAAAAATTATATAAAAAGATAAGCAACCCAATAAAGACTAGGCAAATAATTTAAAAGTTATTTCACAAGAAATATAAATGATATATAAATATATCAAAAGTGGTCAGTCTCTTAGCATATTAAAATATTATATGTGAAAGAATCTACAATTATAAAGATTCAGGACAGTAAACTCTGATGATGTTTGGAGAAATTAGACTTTCCTCATAAATTATAGGTTGAAATTCAAAGTGGTGCAAAAACTGAGACATAAAAGCCTTCCAGGGGCCGGTGATTGCTCAGCGGCATAAGCACCTGCCTGGCAAGTGCGAGGTCCTGAATTCGATTCCCAGTACCCACATTAAGGGAAGAAAGGGCTGGCGATATCGCTTAGCAGCACGGGCGCCTGCTGGCAAGTGCAAGGTCCTGAGTTTGACTCCCGGTACCCACATTAAAACAAAACAAAACAAAACAAAACAAAACAAAAACAAACTTCCAGGTAGCTTCTTATAAAATAGAGCACATACCTATCCAGTGACCTAAAAACTTCCACCACTAAATTAGTCAAGACATATATTTACAAAGTACTTCCCGTGTGAATTCCTATAGTATCTTAGTTATAATAAACACCATGATGTTCATCAAGAGGAGAATAAACAAATTGCAAAATATATGATATAGCATTATTCAGCAATAAAGAGAGAAATACTATACGATGAACTTCAAAATTTATATAAAGTTAATAGTAGTTAATATTTGATTAAATTTGTATAAAATTCTCAAGAAAGCAATAACTAGTCTGTGATGGGAAAAAATTTAGAATAATGACTGCTTTTGTGGATTAGTGGCAGGGAATTGATTTAGGGTCTCATTGAGGAAACTTTCTAAAGTTGTGATAATATTCCATGTCTTGCTAGAGGTTTTGATTATAGAAATATGAGGTGTAATTGAAAAATAACATGAATGTTTACTTATTTTAAAAAAATTATTACAATAAAAACACACTGGCATTTGCCCCCCTCCCCCAAATATTCCCCTCACTTCAGATGCTGATCCCATCATTCTTGTCACTTTCCAAAGCAGTTCTGGAAGTCCTACTCCACAAGTGTGTTCAGCGGCACTGTCACTGCTGCTTCCATGTACTGACTCCACTCAAAACATTTACCTTTCATGGCCATTTTGACTTTGGGGAAGAGCCAGAATTTGCACAGCACCAGATCCAGATCTAATGAATAAGGTGGACAAGGATATCCTGTAATGTTTTTGTCAGAAATTTCCATAGATATTTAATCAATGAGGGTTGATCCAAAATACTATTAATATTTAAATTAATTTATTACAGTAAAAGACACATTGCCATTAATCCTCTTTCAAACACTTAAAATATTTCCCTTCACTTAAATACACTTATCCCATTATTTTTGGCAATGTGTTTTTCATTGTAATGAGGTTTAAAAAGAAAAAACTTATACATTCACCTTATTTTTTTTTATCACCCCTTGTATGTATGTTTATAACTCCGCAAATATACTGTTAATATTTGTGTATTTTTATATGCAAATTTTACGTAAAACACTGTAAGTAATATTGAACTCTTGTTAATGATATGAAAGATGAGTACAGCGGAAATGTGAATATCTGAAATTTTCATTAAAATGCATCAAAATATAGAATGGATTACTGGATGGAGAGAGGGAAATGGATAGGTAGGCAATAAAACAACTATAACAAACTTTTAAATGTAAAATCTGATAGGAAATATATAGATATTTAATATAAAATTTTTCAGCCCTTGTGTTTGCTTAAAACTTTTTGTGATAAAACCTCTCCAGCTATGGAATTGTGACTGAGTTGACTTGAGAACAGGGGCTATGAAACATCAGAAATAATGCTTCCCCATAATCTTTAGCCAGTCCAGGAAAAGCAAACCATTTCCTGTACATATTCACAAAAGGCTGAGAGAATTGTTTTCTAAATTTGACAAACCATAAGGCTGCCACCTCTTGGACTTTCAGTTTCCCTGCTTCATAGAAACCAAATTGCTTCCCATTTGCACAGTATCAAACCCCTTCTTTCTGGCTCTAGAATGCATTGAGGCAAATTAAGCTCAGAGAATTCTCCTTACGAGGCAGTGCCACTGCTGGCCTACTCTCTTATGTCTTTAATTTTTTTTTTCTTCCCATCATCCTGTTGTTTTTCCTACTTATTGTTGCGGCTCCAACATGACTGACACATTCTGTCTGAAATGCAAGAGATGAAATCAAGGTATCAAGGCCACAGAATAATATGAGACTATATATAGTAATAGTTGACTAAGTCTAAATGTTTCTCCTCACTTTTTTCCAGTGCAGAGGATTGAACCCAGGGCCTGTGCATGCTAGATGAATGCTCTACCACTGAGATGTATCTCTAGCCTGAAAATACATTTTTTATCAGACAAAATATTTCAATGATCCATTTTCCTTATCACTGTAATCATGACAGGGTTTTGTTCAGACATAATATCATTTACCCTATTGAACAGGCATGCATTTTATGTAGCATGAAGACAAAGCAAAAGACCCTTAATGAGTTGTGTGGACACTTGAAGTTGAATGCGATGGTTCATTTTGTATGTTACTTGACTAGGTCATGGAGTCACCAGATATTTGGGGAAACACTGTTTTGGGTGTGTCTAAAAGGGACATGGAATATATAGAGTGCGTAAGGCAGATTGTCCCGCCTAATGCAAGCAAGTGTAACCTAATGTTTTGAAAGTCTTAATAGATCAGAAAGACAAAACAAGAGAAAATTCCTCTTGTCTGATTGCTTGAGCTGTGACATGGGTCTTTTTCTGCCTTTGGACTATAAGAGAAACATTGACTCCTACCCATCTAGAGCCTGCTGGCCTTCAAGCTGAAACCTACGCTACCAGCTTTCCTGCCTTTCCAGCTTTCCAACAGCGATGTTGGGACTTGTCAGTCTCCTTAATCATGTAAGCCAATTCCATACAATAAATATCTTTCTACATTCCATTGGTCCTGTTTCTCTGCAGAACCTTGAATAAAGCACTGAATAATAATCCTCTGTTAGAAAGCAAGGCATGAAAGGAAAATCAACTGTTTATTAGAAAAGATATATGCCCTTTTGCATTAAAGTGGGCTTCTCTTCCACAAACTCAACTCTAAGCTCTGGATAGGAAAGAATCATTTTCCACCTGCCTTCAATTTTTTATTGTCAACATGGCCCTGGAGTGTGGGAGATTCTCAACCAGCAATTGATACTAATTCAAAAGTGACTCAATCAGAAATTCCTGTGTTCTTATAACCCCATCAGCTCAAAAGTATCTATGTAAATGGGTGATCTGTCACCCTAAGGTTATTTAAGATGATGACCTTGTACTAATTTTTATAATCATAAAAACTGAAGCTTTATGAAGATGCCATAGTTTTACAAAGTGCCATAGCCAGAAAATGGCAGACCCAATATTCTGTCCCAGGTCTACAAGATTAGACCATCACTCTGACTTTAACAGAGTCCAGTAGATGCATGAGAATGTGAGCTATTTTTCACATGTCACCCTATCAGTAAGAATCCTTCTAGCCTCTCAAAATCCTAAACAGAGTTTATTACTACTATCATGGAGTACATAATATTTCCAACACGATTTTTCCAATTTTGTATTTGTCTGACAAGCAAAGACCAGACACTTCTCTTTACCTTCTTGGATAAATCATCACACAATTCTGATGCTTGAGTGGAAATGATCTGTCTCAGGTGGCGTTCATCATTTTTCTTCAAAACTCCAGCTCTGGGAAAGCCATACTGCAGAACTGTACAAATCACAGAGCCACCCATTGCTGCCATGTTTAGGCTGATGAGAGAGAGAGAGAGATGTGGGGGGGAGAAAGAAATATCTGGCAAACTATCAGACCCAATAACCTTTTTCTTTTTTTCCCTCTGACATGTCAGTCTGATTATAGTGCTGACTGTCAAGGGGTTATTTATCTTCATCTCCGACACCTTGGGTTAAGAAAGAAAGAAGGATGGAAAAGGGACTTTGATGGGTGAATTACTTCAGAAAGCTAAAAATACTGTCTTGGGACGAGTCTTGTACTTTACTGTGGTGCTTGCAGGTTACCTTATCCAATCCTGCTATGGGAGTAGTGGAGATATGATCAGACTTGCAGCTTTCCTATTACTTGGTGTACATCAGCAATCCATATTTTCAAACGCTTGTACCAAATGGTAGCTCAGTGGTAGTAATATTTTGCAAATCAAAATGTTATAATTTAACATGACAGACTTAATCATATCTTAGGGGGGAAAGTAAACATAGAAATTGAGCTTGTTCTCTCCACCTGTGTGTGTGTGTGTGTGTGTGTGTGTGTGTGTGTGTGTAAGAGCAGGCATTTCTGGTGAAAGAGACCAAAACTTGTGGAAAAGAAGCTTGGAATTTGTAATGTCTTAAGGTTCTTCCAGAAGTCATCCTGATAATTAGAAATTTATTAGGGCTGTGACCCGAAGCAAGGGAAGTAAGGCAGGAAAGAGAAGGAAACCAATAAAATCTGTACTAATAAGCAGGTTATCACCATATGCAACTGGAACTCAATTCCTCTGGAAACTTCTGAGTGACGATACCTGAAGGACAAAACAGTTTTCTATTTTCCACCTACCCCTGTTCACCTTGGTTGAGACCTACTCTTAAGGAATTAGTTTCCTGGTGCCCCCAGTTCATCTTCCAATAGGTTGAGTATTTATTCAGCCTGAGGAAGCCCTCAAGGAAAATGTCTATGCGCTTTCAGTAATAAGTCTTGTCATGAAGAGGAAAGGTGAGTGCCAGGAATATGTGCATAAGACCAGCATTGCCTGCTAACCTTAAATACCACTTGGACCTTGGACAGGGACAAAAATGCTAGGAAGTAGAAGAAGACAATTTTACCTTAAGTGCAGAAAGTAAAATAATGTACACTTTCATCTTTTGTTTGAGAAGATTTGTAATTTTTAGTAAAGTTTCCAAAATCATTTTATAATATTATACTGTAGAGAAGAAACAGAAATATGTTGCTATATTTGAAGAGTTTATTTCTTGCTTATGAGAAAAAGAGAGTCATGAGATGCTAGCATGTGTTGATCAAATAATTAGTCTGTTCAAGCTGCTATAAGAAGATACCATAGACTGTGTGGCTCAAAAAGACATTGTCATCAGTTCTAGAGGCTTGGAATTCTAAGTCCAAGGTGCCTGCCCACACACGTCCTGGTGATAGCTTTCTTCCTGGTGTACAGAAAATCACTTTATCATTGTACCATAAAGTGGTGGAGCAAGCAATTGTTCTCTCTTCTTCAAATGGAGGCATTTACCCCACCATAACAGTCCTACATCCACCTATTCACCTTCTAAATGCCCCACATCCAAATTCATCACATTGGAGATTGAAGCTTCAAAATATAAGTTTTTGAATGGACACAATTCAGTCCATAGCAACTTTCAAATTAATATAAATAAGTTTTTGCGACAAACCATTACATTTACATTTTACCATTATATTACCATTTACATTTTAGATAAGTAGAATTTTTTACCATGACATTATTTTAATTTCCAAACAAAATATTTATTATGCCATCCATATGTGTAAAAAGAAATAATCAGTTGCATTTTTAGAAAAATAATCATAACTCAAATGATTTGATAAAATTTTAATATTTTTTATAACTAGATCCCATTTTCTTTTACTTATTAAGATGTACTTTTTTTTTCTAATGAGTAATTTCTTTAAAGACTTTAGTTATTGAGGAAAAAAGATGGTGGATGAGTAAGAAGCATGCAGAGAAACTCTCTAAAAGTTGCCATTGGACTACGGGAATATAGTGACTGGGAAAGCGCAGGAGGGGGGCAGATGCCTCCCCGGGACCCAGAAAAGTTCTGAAGCGCAGCTTGGGACCCCCAGCACCAGTGAAGGGTACTTTTCAACAAAGAAGGAACAGACCCCGCGTGCGCACCATCTACCATCCCAGGAATCACGGCGCGACAGAAGCTCAAAGCTGCAGACACACGGTGACAGCTGGTGCCCAGGGAGCCCCCATGGAGGATCACGAGACAGCAGCGGGGCAGGGGAGTGGCGGAGAACTGCGCTGGCCGGTGGTGAGTGAGTGTCTCTAAGCCACAGCTGTCCCATGCCAGAGAGCTACTGGCCGGGCACCATTGTGGGGGGTGTGGTGAAAATCAGAGCAGCTCGAAAACTGCCCTGGGAACTTGTGCTCCGGACAGGGCAGCGCGGTGCCTCTCAGCCCCACAAAAGTGTGCTGAGGGCGGCGGGTGAACGAGACTGGTCTCTCAGCCACACCTGTCCCGCGCCAGAGAGCGACTGGCCCGGCGCCATTGTGGGGGGCGTTGTGAAAATCAGAGCGGCACGAAAGCAGTGCGCTGACAGTGGCGGGGGAAGGAGACCGGTCTCCGCCTGAACATCCACACTTCTGCTCACCACCCCGCCAGAGGGCCGCTCCTGGCTCGCTGGGACGGACCTGCACAGAACATGACTCTGTCATCACACGGTGCCCGCCTACAGCAGAGTCAACACCTGGAACTGATTCTTTTTATTTTTTTATGTTTTCTTTTTTTCTCTCTCATTAGTTTTTTGTTCTGGTGAAGGGGTTTTTATTTTTGTTTTTATTCTTTTTTATTTTTATTTTATTTTTATTTATTTTTATTTTTTTCTTTTGTGGGGTTTTATTTCTGTTTTATCTGTTTGCTTTGTTGTTTTTGTCTTCATTTTTGTTTCTGTTTGTCTATTTGCTCTTTCCTTCATTATTCTCTCTGGCTTTTATATGAGTGTAGACAGCACCTCTAACCTCTTTGTGATTGTGGTTCTGATCTGCTCTTCCTTTTATCCTTTCCTTCTCTTTTTCCCACCAGTCCTCTGCACCAGTGTCCCAATGTTAGTGGGATCCCTCTTGGTCCTCTAACCTTACATCTAATTCCTTCCTCTTCTCACAATACTCTATTTCCTCCTTAACTCATTTTAAATTTAAACTCCTGAGGGGAAAAATTGACATACTAAGGACTTGTGTACTGCATATAATTTTTCTGGTGTGTTTTAGATTTTGTTATATAACCGCAACTTTACTTTATACAGCTAAAAGTGGTAAATAACTGGTTAGCTCAGTCTGTCATTTTCTATGCTGTGTTTGATGCTTCAGTTACCATTATAGCCAAATGTAAAATAATTGCTCTAAACAGCTTTCCTTCCTGATATTTCATGATTGATATTGACTAAGGGACACAGAAAATACAGTGGCACAGTACAAAAGAATCAAGGACTGGGCCAAACAGGTAGCAACTTCTCACATCCAACGAATTGAAGAGGTAGGATATGGCAGAAAGCTCAAAACCAAAAAGCAAGCTCCACTTGGAAGATACTGCAGAGAAGTAGTCATCTTCTAAGGATCTTGAACACTAGCAATAAAGTAACCTATCATAGGTAATTTATAAACATCACCCCAGGAATTAAAGAAAGAAAAGATGAGACGACACTTAAACAAGATGCAACCCCACACATCCAATTCACCAAAGGCAAACCTAGGGGGCAACGAGGTGGGACAATCTGAAAGCCACCCACCTGGCATATCTGAAGGGATAACAACAAAACAATTGAATGAGGCTCTGGAAAAAATTAAAACAGAAATAATTTCACAGATAACTGCAGAGATAATGTCCACAATGAAGACTATGCTTAAGGACACTATAGCTGATACAGACAAAAAATAGATGACCTTAAGAAAACTATAGAAACCATGAATGCTCAGCATAGGAAAGAAATGGAATCCATAAAGCAGATTCAAGCAGATATCCAAGAGAACAAAAATTCCATTGAAAGTATTTGTAGCAGATTAAGCCAATGTGAGGACAGGATATCAGATATAGAAGACAGGCTTGCAATTAGTGATCATGAAAAGAAAGAATTCTTAAAAACAGCAAGGGACCATGAAAAATCAATTCAGCAGCTGCTAGATGACTCAAAGATAAACAACTTAAGAATAATTGGAATAAATGAAAAAGCAGGAGATAGCATCAATGACATTAAAACCTTGTTCAAAGACATTATCAAGGAGAACTTTCCTGGAAGAGAAAAAGAATTTGACCCCCCAATAAGTGAAGCTTTTAGAACACCAACTAAACATGATCAAAAAAAAAACATCAGCCAGACATATCATAGTCAAGATCCCAGAAATTCAACAGAAGGGCAGAATCTTAAAAGCTGTTAGGGAGAAGAGACAAATCACCTATGAAGGAAAACCCATCAGAATCACAGCTGACTTTTCAGCACAAACCCTCAATTCAAGAAGAGCTTGGAATGACGTATTTCAAGCTCTAAAGGAAAATAATTTTCAACCCAGATTGATGTACCCCGCAAAACTATCTTTCAAAATTGATGGAGAAATAAAATACTTTCATGACAAAGAACATCTAAGAAAATTTCTGACCACCAAACCAGCACTCCAAAATGTTCTGAAAGACATTCTAGAAAGAGATAGGAACCCCAACAGAAGGAATCCACCAGGCAGGGCAGATAATTAAATAGCAGGAAAGGGGAAAAACAAAGAGTGGGAACCAACAACAGGAAAATACCATGACAAGTACAAGTCAATACATATCAGTTTTAACCATCAATGTTAACGGTCTCAATTCACCAATCAAAAGGCACAGACTGGCAAAATGGATCAAGAAGCAAGATCCAACAATATGCTGTATACAAGAAACACATTTAATTCAGAAAGAAATTCATAGACTGAAAGTCAAAGGATGGAAAACAATACTCCATGCCACAGGAACCCAGAAAAAAGCAGGGGTAGCTATTCTTTTTGCAGACAAAGTGAATTTCAAGCCAAGAATGATTCAGAGAGATAAAGACGGTCATTACATCCTTGTAAAGGGAACAATCCAAGTGGAAGCGATAACGATCATAAATATATATGCGTCAAATACCAATGCACCCAACTATATAAAACAAGTACTAAAGGACATGAAAAATCAAATAAGCACTAATACAATTATATTGGGAGATCTCAATACTCCACTGTCACAAAAAGACAGATCAACTAGACAGAAAATCAATAATGAAATAATAGAACTGAACCAAACTTTGGAACAAATGGACTTAGTAGATGTCTACAGAGTGTTCCACCCCACAACATCAGAATACACATTCTTCTCAGCTGCACATGGGACGTTCTCCAAAATAGACCACATACTAGCTCATAAAACCTGCTTAAGTAAATGCAAAGGAATTGAAATTATCCCATGCATATTATCAGACCATAGTGCAGTGAAATTGGAAATCAATGGCAAAAGAAATCACAAAAACTCCCTCAACACATGGAAATTAAACAGCACCCTCCTGAACAACCAATGGGTCACAGATGAAATTAAAGAATTAGACACTTTCTACAACTGAATGATAATGACAGTACAACATACCGGAACTTATGGGATACAATGAAAGCAGTCCTAAGAGGAAAATTTATAGCATTATATACTTATATTAGGAAAATAGAGCAAGTGCAAATAAACAACTTAATGGCGAACCTCGAACTTCTAGAAAAAGAAGAGCAGGTTAAGCCAAAAGCCTGTACAAGGGAGGAAATTACAAAGATCAGAGCAGAAATTAATGTATTGGAGACTAAAAAAACAATACAAAGAATCAATGAAGCAAAAAGTTGGTTCTTTGAAAGAATAAATAAGATTGACAAACCCTTATCCAACCTTATTAAAAAAAGAAAAGAAAAGACTCAAATGCATGCAATTGAAAATGAAAAGGGTGATATCACGACGGACCCTGCAGAAATCCAGAAGATCATCTATACCTATTTTAAAAATCTATATTCTACTAAGATGGAAAATGCAGAAGAAATGGACATATTCCTAGATTCGTATGAATTATCAAAGCTGAATCAAGAAGATTTAAAAATCCTAAATAAGCCAATATCAACCAATGAAATTGAAGATGTAATTAAAAACCTCCCAACAAAGAAAAGCCCAGGCTCTGATGGATTCACTGCCGAATTCTACAAGAAATTTAGGGAAGACCTAATGCCACTACATCTCAAACTTTTTGATGAAATTGAAAGAGAAGCAATACTCCCAAATTCATTCCTGGAAGCAAGCATTACCCTGATACCAAAACCAGAGAAGGACCCAGCTAAGAAAGAGAACTACAGACCAATCTCCCTAATGAACATAGATGCAAGAATCCTCAATAAGATACTGGCAAACAGAATGCAGCAAATCATCAAGAAGATTATACACCATGACCAAGTTGGATTCATCCCAGGGATGCAGGGATGTTTCAACATACGTAAATCAATAAATGTAATACACCATATTAACAGAACCAAAGACAAAAATCACATGATCATCTCAATAGATGCAGAAAAAGCTTTTGACAAAGTCCAGCACCTTTTCATGATAAAAACCCTACAGAAAATTGGAATAGAGGGTCTTTATCTCAACCTGGTAAAAGCTATCTATGACAAACCAACAGCCAATATTATACTAAATGGCCAAAAACTGAAAGCCTTCCCTCTAAAATCAGGAACAAGACAAGGATGTCCACTGTCCCCACTCTTATTCAACATAGTTCTGGAAACTTTAGCCAGAGCAATTAGACAAGAGAAAGAAATAAAGGGAATAATGATTGGAAAGGAAGAAGTTAAACTATCATTATTTGCAGATGACATGATACTCTACACAGAAGACCCCAAAAACTCCACTAAAAAACTGCTAGATTTAATAAGCAAATTCAGTAGTGTAGCTGGATACAAAGTCAATACTCAAAAGTCAATAGCCTTCCTGTACACAAATAACAAACTTATTGAAAGAGAAATTAGGGAAACAATACCTTTCACAATAACATCCAAAAAAATAAAATACCTAGGAATCAACCTCACAAAGGAAGTAAAAGACCTCTACATTGAAAACTACAGTACTCTGAAAAAGGAGATTGGAGAGGATATCAGAAAATGGAAAGATATCCCTTGCTCTTGGGTCGGAAGAACCAATATAGTGAAAATGGCCATACTTCCAAAACTGTTATACAGATTTAATGCAATTCTGATCAAAATTCCAACAACGTATCTCACAGAACTAGAGAAAAAAATCCTAAAATTCATCTGGAACCAGAAGAGACCTAGAATAGCAAAGGCAATTCTGGGCAACAAAAGCAAGGCAGGGGGCATCACAATCCCTGATTTGAAATTATACTAAAAAGCTACTGTGATAAAAACAGTGTGGTACTGGCAAAAAAACAGACCTGAAGATCAATGGAACAGATTAGAAGATGCTGAAACAACCCCAGACATACTAAGCCACCTTATCTTTGACAAAGGTGCCAAACACATTCGCTGGAAGAAAGATAGCCTCTTTAATAAATGGTGCTGGAAAAACTGGCTCTACACATGCAGAAGATTAAATCTAGAACCATATCTTTCACCATGCACTAAACTAAATTCAAAATGGATCAGAGATCTAAATATTAAAACAGAAACATTAAATCTGCTGGAAGGTAGGATAGGTAAAACCCTTGAAGACATTGGTGTAGGCAAAGACTTTATGAATAAAAACTCAACCGCACGGGAACTATCCCAAAGAATCAATAACTGGGATCTCATCTTATTAAAAAGCTTTTGCACAGCAAGAGAAACCACCAACAGAGTGATAAGACAACCCACAACGTGGGAAAAAATGTTTGCCAGCTGTTCCTCAGACATAGGATTACTATCAAGAACATAGAAAGAACTCAAAAAAATCAGACCTTCCAAATTTAAAGACCCACTCCAAAAATGGGCATCTGAGATGAATACACATTTCTCAGATGATGAAATACTAATGGCAAATAAATATACAAAAAAATGGGCAAAATCACTAGTCATTCGAGAGATGCAAATTAAAACAACACTGAGATACCATCTCACTCCAGAAAGAATGGCTACTATAAAGAAATCAACTAATAACAAATGCTGGAGGGGCTGTGGGGAAAAAGGAACCCTTCTTCACTGTTGGTGGGAGTGTCGACTGGTACAGCCACTGTGGAAGTCAGTGTGGAGATTCCTCAAAAAACTAGGGTTGGAGGTCCCATTTGACCCAGCTATTCCCCTTCTGGGCATCTTCCCAGAAGAATTAAAAACATCGTACCACGGTGATATATGTGCACCCATGTTTATAGCAGCACAATTTGTAATAGCCAGATCTTGGAAACAACCCAAATGCCCATCAACTGAGGAATGGATAAGAAAGATGTGGTATTTTTATACAATGGAGTACTATTCAGCCATAAAGAAGGATAAACTGGAGACTTTTATAGGTAAATGGATGCAACTCGAGAAAATACTCATAAGTGAAATAAACCAGATGCACATGTGTAAGCATCGTATTGTCTCTCTGGTATGAGAAACTGAAAGAGTAAATAAGATCCAAAATGTACAATAGACACGGTGAATCAAAAAGAAACTGGTCAATAAGAAAGAGACTGGAATGGGGAAAAGAAAGAAAGGAAAGGGAAAAAAAATTGTATATGTATATAAGATGGTTAAGATAGATACACTACCAGTTTTACTTAGTTCATTGAAGAGTAAGGTTTGAGCCAATAATGTTTGGACAATTGAATGCTAATGTCTGGTACCCTGAATAACTAACTTAAAGATAATAATACGTAATGCATTGACCATTGTTACCCTCATATTATGTTGTTTTGAAAATTTGTTCTTTTTTTGATTTGTTTTGTTTTTTCTTCTCTTTAAAATAAAAAAAAGACTTTAGTTATTATGTATGTATTTGCACAATAGCACTGGATATAAGATTCTGGATTTAAAATATCTTTATAACAAAAAAGCCAAATGGAACATGCATGATTTCATTAATCATGTGTAACAGCAGCTCTCACATTGCAAGATATCAATGGCATTGGGAGAAAGTAGGAGGCAGCATGGTCTCTGCAGCTGTGCTCAACTTAGAGATCATGGAAGATTCAATGGACTTTGCTTCTTCCTCTCCATATTGGAACAATATACACTTGGGTCTGTTGTACATATTAGATACAGTGGATATGCCTGGCACATATTTGTGAATTTTAAGTGGTGGATTAGTTCATTCATTCATGTTACATTTATTGAGTGTTTATTACATGATGAGGATTGGGCTGGGAACTGAACATGGATATATTTTGTCCTCTCAAAGCCTAGAGCCCAGTAGGGAAATTGTCAGAGACATATATTTCAGCTGAAATGGTATAGGACATCAAAGAATCACTCACTCTGAAGTTGGGTACTGCACTGTCTTCAGAAAGTGTTCAATGAATATGACACTGAACCAGAGACATAAAGGATGCATAGCAGTCCACCAGGTTAATAAATGGTACAGTACCAGGCACTTCTTCCAGCAGAAGAAAAATTCTGTGGTGAGAATCACTGCTGAGGGGAGCCTAATGTGAATGCATTACATTGACAGCATCATGGAGGCAGAGAAAGGTTGGAGGAGCACAGAGTGGGTAAGGAGGAGGATGAAGCTAGGTAGGAAACATGGATCAAGTCTTTAGAATTTTTAGATTATGAGTGATTTGGGCATCATGAAAGAAGAATAAGGAATCTTTATAGTAGAGTTGCATGATAAGATTGAAAGGCAGCGCAGAAGGATCAGGAATATCAACCACATAACTTCTATACTGA
The DNA here is from genome assembly GCA_028451465.1 of Erethizon dorsatum. Classification (NCBI taxonomy): domain Eukaryota; kingdom Metazoa; phylum Chordata; class Mammalia; order Rodentia; family Erethizontidae; genus Erethizon; species Erethizon dorsatum. The sequence goes on along the minus strand of CM051827.1, from coordinate 48,681,935 downwards.
TCTAGTCATGAGACAATAGTGACTCTGAGGAGAAAAGAGAACTAAAATAAATGACTAAAGGATCCCAGAGACTTTTAGGAGATATATTTGATAGTGAGTTATGGCAGATTAGATGGGGAAAAGTAGGAGGAAGGGATGACATGTGGGTTTCTGCCTTGAGGAGCTAGACAGGTACTAACAGTAACTATTAATAAATGTCATAAGAAGATCAAGGCTTCAATGGCTTGCAAAAATCCTAGTCTTAAAACACAAATTTCTATTGTCAGGAACAGAACTGTGAGTTCCCATTGTAGTATGAAATCTTGGAACATATTAATACTTTATAAAAAATGTTGGTAAAACTTAATCTCTATTAGAAATACCCTAAATAGAATTTTACTTTCCTGTGTTTTGGTAAGTCAAGAAACCACCAATCTGATCAAGATCATTCTTCCCTTCTGTCTCAGTTAGAATTAATCTCTTCCTCTCTCACAGGATGGTGCATTATTTCTGCCTTTACTGTAATACTTAACATAGTCTCCTATATTTCATAGATATCAACATTGGTTTACATTGTAACTAAGGTCTTGGACTCTGCAGGCAGAATCCTAAAGAGACTTGGGCCATCATTATCTAGTACTATCATGAATTCACAGACAGGACGTACTTTGTCACTTGTAACACTGTCTCACATAACACAAAGAACAGTGTTTCTGGTCTTATAAGCATTCAATGAATACTTGCTAAATGGATTTTATTTCTTGTGCTATTTTTTTCTCAAATACAAATGTTTGGAGAATTTGAAGAACACAAGCTTTGTTTCTCTTTAAAGATCTACAAATAATAGAATGTCCCTGCTTCAGGTCAGCAGGTTGCTAATACAATCAAAGTGCTTGAGTACTTTGGGTAAAGACTGGTCTTGATGACCATAAAATTCCTGACACCATGATCAATGATCTGTCTTTATTTGAAGATAACTTCATCAACAGAGTATGTTTTTCCTTACAGTATCTTTTCCTTACAGTATCTAAGCCACATAATAATCTATAAACCAAGTTTAATAGGTACCACGATTTAAAGAAAATAGTGGAATGGTAAGACATTTTATATTGTGAAACAAATATTATAAATGTTAGTAATAATTACAAATAATTGGTTTGTATTTGCAAGGTTAGATTTTTATATTTTTTTCAAAGAATCATTGTACTGGCAATGGAAATCCAGACTATGACAGACTGAAACATCTAAGTTTCTATAATTATGTTGAATCAAACATAATTGAAAATCTTGGTCTCTTTGAGCTGTTTTAACCTTCTTTACAGTAGTGACCCCTAGGTAGGGCAGTTTTGGTAGTTTCTGGACAGATTTCCTGAGTTCAGCACTGAATAATCTGTTCCCTAGCTATGTGTACCTGATCTGGTTTATATATCCATCAGGACTGTATTAGCTACACATGCCCATTGGACCCCAGTGGCTCAAAAGACAACATCCTCTACCCTACTGCCATGGCAACTCTTGTTGTAACAACTGGGCTATCTCATCTCCCATAAGGGAAGGCCACAAGGTCATAGGAGACTAAAACCCTGCTGTTCAGGTCAGAGGTGACAATATCAGGAAGGCTATGGGCTTTCTCTCAATTCAGGGACTTTCAGTGAAGCCCTATGCCAAGGAAGCTTTCCTAGAATGCACCAGATGATAGGCTGCAGAAAAGGGAGTTAACATTTTGGGGGCTAACTGGCACCAAAGAGAGAAAGGAAGACAGGAAGAAATCAACAGATAAATCCCTTCTTTTCCTTTCCTTTCAGGGTTGGAAGATCCAAGAGTTCTCTGTAGAAGCCATCCAGTATGACTGAGCAGCTGCCTACGATGTCTCGTGAAACTGTGATCAGCATGATAATGCTCTATTTTATGTTTTCTTTTTAATTTTATTTTATCTTTTCCCCTCTTTGTACGATTCTTGCTTCCCTGTGATTGTATTTGCCTAAGAACTTTTACTTGTGGGCTTTCCCTTCTATTGTAGAGAGCCCAAACTAAGACACTGTGTGACCTTGGACAAAATACTTAACCCAAGTAAAGCACAGAGAAACATTTGTAGCACCCCGTAAATACCTCCCAATTTATTGTTTGCAAAGTTTGAATGTCATAAATGACTGACACAAAGCCATAATGAGAGAAATAGATCAAATAGATTTAGCTTGAGAAGCTCACTGTTCTCCTGTGCCTATGGTTATCAAAGTGTTTAAGTTTTTCACCATCTTGAACACAAGTGCAGAATCTTCAGTGGCACTAATTATAGTCTGATATCTATTTAATTCTCTAGTCTCATATTGTACTGCTGACCTCTTTCACAGACAATGGTTTATCTCTCTTTAGAGATACACACACTGTGATTAGAGTTGTAGTAATAATAATAATAATTGCAATTGATATTTATTGAGTACTTATTATAAGCGAAGGAAAGCACTTTTCTAAATATTTAATGTGTTATGGTCTTTTCTGCTCATACTCTTGCAAGGATATTAGAGTAAAAGCCAAAGACTTTGTGAGTTCCCTAAAGCACTCCATGAACAGATTCCCTGATTGCTCTCCTCCGAATTTCTTTGGTCATTCCATCTCAGCTACTCTACCCACTTGATTCTCCTTGGACTCTGCAGCCATGACTTCAGGGAGGGCTGGGCTCTGCCCCCACCTGGGATGGGCATACTCAGCCACATGCACCTAGGCCAAACTCCTTAACCCCTCTAGTCTGTACCCCACACTCACCTCTTCAAGGGGGCCCTTAACAATTTCCTTTTCCCACTGCTCTGCATTGCTAATCCTCCTACTTTATTCTCCTTTCCTGTTTCCAGTAGTGTTTATTTTCTGGTCATATTTTATGTAATCAACTTATTCAACAATGCTTATTGCTTACTGCCTGTCTCCTAGTGATATAAAATAAACTCTACAAAGGTAAGAAATGCTGGTTTGTTCAATAAGATATCTCAGATTCCTTAACCAGGACAAGCACCTAGTGGGTGCTCAATGAATGAAATAATGTATGAATCCTCACAACTTCCACAAGACAAATAACCATTATCACCTCTCCATGGATATGGAGATTGTGTGACAGAAAGATTTCATAACTTGCCATTGGTTGCACAGGCTACCTGTGATGTACTCAGGACTCCAACCTTGATCTGGCTTCAGAAGCCAGGCTCTTCTACACTAGCCTATCATCTGTGGAATGCTTTTGTTCATACTCTGTCATGTTTACTTGTTTGGTTCTTTCACCAGATTTTAGCTCCTCAAAAGAAAGTTACCATGTTTTTTTTTTTTTTTTTTTTTAATTGTACCTCTGCAGAACCTATCACAATGAGCTACAAGGTACTAGTGGAACAATCATTTAATGTTTGGTGAATTGAATTACAAGATGAAACTCAGGAAATCTGATAGAGTAGAGAGAAAATGGGCTTTGAGGTCATTCAGATGTGAGTCAAAATCACATTTTAGATGTTTATTTGTTATAAACTATTTGAAATATTACTTAATCTGTCTAGGCTTTGCCTTTTTCACCTGTGTTATTTATAGGATTGATATTTCTTGTTAGGAAGAACCAAACACAAGAGACGGGGTTAATTTATTTTTTATTTTTTTTATTTCAAGTCAAGTAATAAGGATACATTTTGTTTCATTCATTCCTAGGCTCTAAATCAAGGGCTGGGAAACTTTTTTTGTAAAGGACTACATGGCAAATATTTTAGGCTTTGCTGGCCAGACCATCTCTATTGCAATTATTCAACTTCACCAGTATAGTGCTAAAGTAGCCATGAACAATTGGTAAATGATGGGTATTGTTGTGTCCAGTGAAAACTCTTACCAAAATGTTGGATTTAGCCCATGGGCCTTATTTTGCCAAATCTTGTTCTAAAACATGATACTTGGGGTTATTGTGTGAAAAATATTCCAGTATAAAGTCACTGGGTTAAGCATTTTATTTTGTTTATTTACTATTCATCACTGGACACATTATTTTCATAATTATAAATACTACTAATAAAAATAGAATAAGCACAATCATATTTACAAAGAATTTTTATATGCTGAAAATGTGCATCACTTTTAGCTTTTATGTACCATATACTGGCAGCATGTTTACTAGGAAGAACAGGAAAGTTTATTCTCAGTCCTTTCAAAGCCTCAAATGGGCAAATGTTAGCTTCTGGAATTGATTCAGTCAGACCTGCCTTTCCTGCTCTTCATTCTGTGTGTTGCTACCTCGTCTGCCTTGTTCATGTCATGAATTAGGATCCTGTTTATAGTACTCCTATTTTATTTTTTAACCACTTGTTATTTTCATTCCAACATTTTATTATCGACTTTGGCTTGATTATTTCTCTAGTCACTGAGCCTAGCACACCCCAAAGCCTTGTCATAAACATCTGATCGTCCCCTCTTCCCCCACCCCGTATATTCTGCAAACTGGACGCTAAGATTCCTGGGCCAAGACTCCCTTTTGGATTCCCATTTTTTCAGGGCAACTGAATTTCTTCTCCCTCCACATAACCATCTATGGGATTGGGCTGTAGCCATATTCCTAAAACTTAGCATACTGTTTTTGCCACTGCTCCAAAATATAAAAAGCTAGGCTCCCTTACATACCATGTACTAAAGCTTCTCCTACCTATGTTTCCACCTCAGTGCAAACCAGAGAAAGCCAATGTGCCCCTCAAACCAGCTACGTAAGATGCCCTGCCCTGCTTCTTGGTAGTGCACTTCACTTCCTCTTTTCACAACCTCCAACCAGAGCAATGTGAAACTTTCCCTTTCTTCTATTATGCAGCACTCCCATTCCCCAGCCTGTCTCTGAGTTCCTGGCAAACAAAATGATACAGCTGACTCTCACTTTAGCAAGCTCCGACAATATAAGTAACTAACCAAATGTGCTCGTTCTGTGGATGGTCTTAATTGATTTCCACAATGCTAGCACTAAGGATTATTATGCTGAATGACTGTGTTCTGTCTGGGTACCTTGATGGGGAGAAGGTCAGGATGCAGGGTCTGGCTAAATCTGGAAGAACTCTGTGGCAAAGCCCTTTCTAAAACTTCCAGCGCACCTCACTGAAGGGACCATCCACCTAAAGGTCCAGTGGGATGTCTCCGTAGCTAACCTAAAAAGGTGGGCTCTTGAAAATGGACATGTTGAGAAACAACAGAGGTATAAAGAGAGCAGGAATGCTATTGGGCAAATCCTGAAGTAGTGGGCCCTGTACTTTTATGCTACTATCATCTGTTCCTCTGATCTTCAATTTACTTAAAAGACTTAGAGTAGAACAGACTCAATTTTTTAAATAAAAGAAATAATAGATAAACCTTCAAGCATTGAAAGAATATGCAAATCAACACTCAGACTCATCTGGCTCCCTTTTCCTTTACTTTACAAAACAAAGCGATTTTACTTTAAGTTCTCTGTGATATATTTTATAAGACAATACCAAAGAAGCTTAATCTATTTTACACATGGAAGGGCAACATAGCCAACTTATCATGACATGAGGGATAGGTGTGCCTCCAGGAGTACTAGATCCAGCCATCAGTGCACACCAGTACACCTCTGATACCTGAAATTAATCCCACAGCTGTAGGAAAATTTAGTCATGCAGGCTGCACTTCCTGCTGAAAGCAAAACCAGCAACACACTCAACCCATGTGCAGGAGGGTGCCTTTGAATCTTAAGGACCTCAATCTCAGTCTGCCATAGCCATGCTATGAAAATATTGCCTCTCTCATTAATTGCATTAAAGACATTACTATTTTCCCTCATTTCTTGTGTGTAATTAGATATCCATCCTATTTGTTTTGGTAGTATGTCATAATAGTTTAGGAAATGAGCAAAAAGCTAGAAAACTCAAATTTAAACATGGTTATTACCCTAAAATACAGGGGCTTGTTACTTAGCCTGTCACACTTTTAGGCGTATATACTGTAAGAATACAATTACAGACCACAGGAAGAATATTTAGTGTGTTACAGATAAATAATCATACATATAACTACACGTATGAGACATGTGCACATGCAGCAAGTATATGTGGGATATATTTTAATGCTTCTATCATAGTGTATTTCTTCAATTTATGAAAACTATATCTCAAATGTTCATGAATCTCAAAAGGCATGTACCCGTACAGCATATATAATCTACACAATGTAGTAACTTCAACTATTACTAATGCATTGTGAAACATACAGTCATTCAGCAATCAGGTATTAGGGGTCAGCAGAGTAGCTCAGCACTGAACGCCAACCTCATAGCACAGATAAATCACTTTTCTGCCTCAGGGAAATTAAATACATTACTGTTCTCCGTGCTTTTCAGGGTCACTATCAGATACTCAAATCTATGATTATTGGATCCACAGACATTAATGAACCACTGCCTATTTTATTTCTCATGCATCCCTGCCCTATCTTCCCTTTCCCTGAGGTTCTGACACCCTGATGAAAGTGTCTCCACTCCTCCTATCATAACTACTTCAGAAGTCACTTCTGCTGAGATTTGCTTTATCTACTCTTTCCTCTGTGTTACTATGGCCCTGAGTGTCCCTATCCAGTAAGATGAAACCCAGACTATTATTATCTTTTGTTCAGTATTCTCTTTCATCTACTATATTATAAGTTCCTTGAGGATAAGGAATCATGTTTTATGTGGTTTTGGAGCAATAACATTTAGTATATCTACAGTAACCATCTTATTCATTTATTGAGTGTGTTCTTTTTGTTAAAAGCTCATCAATATCGTAATTATATCAGGTGCATTTGGATTGCACCAGCAAATAAGATAAACCTGGTCCCTGCATCCTTCCAGTAGAGACAGGAAGATGAGCAATAGGCAGGTAAGCAGGGAGGGTTAGGGAAAGGCAAGGATGTGGTTGAAGGGAAGGGTTGATATGTCTAGGGGGTGCTGGGGAGGAGCTTTCCTACCAACAAAGGCAGAACTAGCATGATTGGAGCAAGGAAAAGTCAAGTCTAGGAGGGATGGCATTCAGAAATCTGAAAAAACCAGGTATGGAGAGGTGGTATTTATTAATTTTTTTCAGAGCTTTGCAGATTATTTTGCATAGATTTAAGTGTTATAAGAAGTCACTGAATTTTTTTTCTGTTGATAAGATTTTTATATTTTTTGACACATACAAATTGTTCATATTTATAGAATACGATGCTGGGTTTTACTACTTGTATACATTGAATAATGTTCAGCCAGAACAAATATATGTATTTCTTCAAACATTTCTTTGTGGTGGAAACACTCAAAAGCTTTTTTTCTAGCTTTGTTGAACTATTAAGTACATTACTACTCTTTCAACCCGGAAGTGACACAATCAGATTTGTCACTGAAAATGACCTCTGGGTATGATATAGAAGAAGCCCAAGGAGAAAGGGTTCCTTGGGAGAGCAGTCAGAAAACCAGTGAAACCCTCCAGGGGACAGGTGATGATTTTGAAGTGGCTCACATCAGGAGTACATCAGGAGTTATGGGAAGGAAAGAACAGTTTCTAAAGAGATGCAGGTACAATGCTCATTTGATAGGAGGAGGTGGTACGAAGTGCGAAGGTGGCACCTTTTAATTTGAGCAAGTCTATTCTGATGCTAAATCTAATCTTTCAACCCAATTCAGATCTTGACATTCTGTGATTCTAACTCCTTGATGCCTTGCTTCTCTTTAGAGGATACAATCTGGTTCCTCAGCATAGAAAGAGGACCACAGTCTGAATCCTCCCTGAAGTCTGGATTTTGGAGTTTGTACTGCACCAGTACTAAGGTGTGTGCTATTCTGCCAACGTGCTGCACTGCCTTCCCCCTTTGTCTGCCCATAGTTTCCTCTCTCCCCTACATTTACCTGTTTCACGTATACCCTGCATAGTCCAAAACCCTTCAGAAACTTTGAAGGCATCACTGTTGTACACATTCTGTTAGCTTATTCCTCCCTCTCTCTTCCCTTTGTACACTTATCACACTCTATTGGAATACTGTCGTTGTTATTGTTGTCTATATATTTTCAGAATAAATACTTCAGTATTTTAACCTCAGCAGATCTGAAAGTTCACTTTATTCCCTTTGGGCCTAGATGAAACTGGATGTTAGCATACAGAACACTGAAACTAGAAAATTATATGATACATTTTCCTCTTAGAGAGACAAACTTTAATAGTAAATTGCAAATGATGTTTTACAAAAAAGAAAAGGACCAAAAAATGGAAGCAGGAGGAGAGGGTGAAGAGAATTAAAAAAGAATTAAGAAATGTTATGTATGTGTACAAACTGTCCACTACAAATCAGGCACTCAAGTGTAAATACTACATGTTTTCTCTTATATGAGAAACCCAAACTGTAAATAAAGAGCAAAATAGAAGACAGATAATAGGAAGTGTGGAGATAGATTTTTTTCTCAGTGGGAAGTGGATCAAGAGATGAAGGGAAGTGGGAGGGGAGACAGGAAGTGGATGAAAAAAGAAAGAATTGAGATGTGTTATATACACGTACCAATTGCCCGCAAGGTATGTAACCATTATGTAATGCAAACATGTACTGATAAAAAAAATAAAAACTGAGAAAAATGCAGTCAGGGCTCCCCACGTTAGGTTGCATTACTCTGATCATTCCATCTCCTCTTTCAATGATCCCGTGGGGCGAGTTTCAGTAGTTCTACGCAGTACTCAAGCTGTAATGGGAAACCCTGGGGATAAATTTAGGAACCTTCATAGTGGTGCTCGCAAGCCACTGAAAGTCATTGCTCATTGTTTTCCTCAATGCATGCCCCGAACGACTTCTTCCTTGTTTTATATTCAACATTATAGAAAATGACATCATTAAGCTGGGACTGTATTTACACTGGATGAAGGGGAAACCTTGTCAGGGATAAATTAGATAGCTGTCCTGTCACAATAACGGTTTCATCTTTCATTGTAAAGACTCCAAATTCTTCCCAAAGCTGCTGGGAAATGCTTACAGTGATAATGCACAAAAGGACAGCAAGAAGTATTCTTGAGATTCTTTGCTTATAAAAGAGAAGCACTTCTTTGGGGCCAGTTTTCAAAGACCCTCCACTTGTAAGGTGATGAACATCCGAATTCTCCCAATTGATTATTTAACCATAGTGGAGTTTTTTGTATTTTTGTTTAAGTTTTGGACATAGCAAAGTCATACACTATAAAATAAAGTAGACAGATGATATATATGAATTCCTTTATTTGTCACTTCTGGAAAATAACCTAATCTCTCACATACCTATTTTCTTCATCTACATGAGAGATAATAATATCAACTGGACAGTATGAGAAACATATGTGTTTAGAGATATAAAACTCTAGCATAATACATGACACCTAAGAAATTATTTTTATTTATTTTATGCTGAATTATTTGGAGTTCAAACTTAAAGACTATTGAGAAGCACACATATGTTAACTAAGTTTTAAGAAGTGTATTAATTTTCACTGCACTTTGAATGGCACTGGCTACCAAATTGTGGCATTAACCTGTCTTGGAGTTCATTAGATTTATGGAGAAAAACTGTCAATAGCAGAGCACATATCAAGATAAAAGAGACTACTTGTGCTGTAGACAATCTAGCTCATTTTAATTCAAACCCTAATAAGAGGAATTTTTCTTAACTTTCTGTATTTTTTCTTTAAGCAGCATTTTATGAAAAATTATTAGGTAGAGAATATGATTAACAAAATCAGTTTAGATATAAATGCTTTATAGTACATATTCATAATCTGAAGAAAATAAAAGTGCCAAAGATAATTACATATTTATACACTATTCATTTCAAGATCCATAACAATTCTATATGGAAATATTAAAGAAACACATTAATTCACCCTCAGCGGAACAAAGGAAAACCTGAATTAAAAAGGACAATGGCTTAGTGATAAGAAACATTAACCTTGAGCTTAGTGTCAATTTGTTGGCCTACTCTGCTCTTTTATTTATTTATTTTTTGTAGCTGATTAGAAGCTGAATTATATCTATGCTGATGATTTTCTATTTCTTATTTTAATGAAACAACATTCCTTGAGCACTATACTAATTCCTAATTGTCTTTTACAAAACCCTACTTGAGCATCATATAACTTTGTCAAAAGATTAATGTATTATCTTTTCCCTGCAACCTTTTTTTCATTTAAAGTTATCACCAAGCCGTAACCGTTCACTGTCACTCCATTTCCTCCATGCAATCATACACTTCCAGTACCACTGACACAGGTGATTTCTCTCCCTGAATAGTTGTGCGGGGTACACTTCCTTCCAACACCATCGCTGTAATGGTCATCCCACCTCTCCCTCCACTAATGGGACAGTCTGCAGCTTGCTCTCCCAGGTCCTCTTCAGTTCATATCATTCCATTTTTCATGTTTGATCTAATGATCTTTCTAGAGTATAAATCTACATCTGTCCACATCATCTACCTGTTTAAATACTTTACAAATGTCTGAAAGAGAAATTTTACTCTTCTCTATGAATATGTAATCTTGTCCCTGCCAATCTTTGCAATCCCAGTTACTCGTCCCATGACCCTCCTTACTGTCCGAGCTGTAGTATTTACTCTCAGATTCCAGCCTTTTCATGCTCTCTTGTTCTGCCTGAAGTATTCTTTGCAACCCTTACATCACTATCCTCCATTAGGAAGAACATTTCAAGTTAGACTTGAGAGTGCAAATTTCTTAGATGCCTCCTCCTAGGTAGACTAAGTGTCCTTTTGTGTATTTCCATAGAAATCTTGCATTTCTCCTAACAAGAAATTCATAATAATTCATTTTAGATCTAATGGTATATCCATTACAATGCAAATTTCCTGAAGGTAGGAGGCATGATGTTGTGTTCACCTCTGGACCTAGCATAGAATCTGGAACAAAGAATATGCTCCATGGGTAAAATGTACAAATGTGTACACAGTCTAAATCTACTCTCCTACTTCAGTAAAAATTTGAAAACACCAGGAGATAATTTACTGCATCTACTTCAACCTCTAAAGATATTGTGTCTCATGTCTCTTTCCTGAGACAACTCCACAAAGTTTCAGATTGTGGTATATACCAACAGTCATCAATATTATATTTCTAGCCCAATTTGTTTGTGGAAATCCAGATTTGTATAGCTAAGACTGACTCTTTTTTTTCCCCAGTGGAATACCTAGAAGTCATTTAAATCTGAGCACATCTAAACTAGAACACTTATTGTCTATAAACATTTCTTAAACCACAAAGTCTTCTCTACTTCCAGTAATGGAAATTCTATATACCCAGGTGCTGAGGATAAAACCTTTAGAGTCATTCTTACAGTTTCTCCTTTTTCTCAGACCATAGATGCATTTGACTATTTTTATAAGGGATCCAGAATCTTGCTGCTTCTCCCTTGCCACAACTTCCATTTCTCTTTTCACAGAAACCATCATTAGATATTACCTGGATTACTGCATCAGATTCCTAACTGATTTCCCCGCTTCTACCTTCATCCTGCTGCAGTCTATTTGCCACACAGCAACCTCAGTGGAATTTAAAGTTCTAAGCTAGATCACATCATTTCTCCAACTAAATAAAAGTCAAAGTTCTTACTATAACCTTCAAAAGTATAGTTTCAGGGTTCAGATTATCTCTGACCTTCCCCTGTTTCACCTTGTTTAGGAACCCTGATTTCTTTGTTCTTTCTTGCACATGACAGGCACACTCTTGCCCAGGCAAGTCCATCTGCTTGTGATGCTCTTCCTCCATATGCTTGCATATTTCTGCTCTTGCATTTTTCAAGTCAGCAACACTTACCCTAACTATTCGTTTTATATTCTTTCTCCTCTCCCTACTCCCTTCCAGAGTGATTTCTTGTAATTTCCATGGCACTTATTACCATTTTACACAAAATATAATCAATATTCTAATATTTCCTCCTCCCATTAGAATGTAATTTCTTTAAGGGAAGCTGTTTTTGTCTGTTTCAGCATTTTTTTTTTCTGTTGCACCTAGAAAGTTTGCTGGCACATAATACTTTCTCAATGAACATTTGCAGAATAAGCATGGCTTTCCCAAGAAAAGTGCTCTTTTGTTTCTAGTTTATTGCAATAAGAGTAAAAGGTAAGGATTCCATTTGCTCTTTGAGAACGCAGAACACAGTGCATGCTTTTCATATAAATGAAATAGATTGACATAAATTTAGAGCATAAGCTTCACTCAACTTTGGTGGAGGCAAGGCTTATTCACTTGCCATATGGGGATTGTGAGCCTGCTCCTCTCCCAAACGTACTGTCATAGCCAATTATAAAAGGAATACTTTCTGCACATGGAATACAGAATTTTCAAAATTTGAAGGTGTAAATAGAAAAAAAGATAATTGCACATCCAAAAATGACTATTAATGTGGATACATTTACCCCCAGTCTTTTCCCACATATATGCATATATGTGTGCAACTGTTTAAATTCACAGTAAAGCATGTGTAATTTTATTATTATTTCAAATGTATATTAGTAAACACAACTGATGTAGTTTACATTTTATAGTAATTAGGAAAACACTATAAAAGCAAAATCCGGGCCAGTGAGATAGCTCAGCGGCATATGCGCCTGCTTTGCAAGTGCAAGGTCCTGAGTTTGACTCCCGGAACTCACATATGAAAAAAGTTCCGGTGATATTGCTCAGTGGCATGGGCACCTGCTGTTGTGTGAGGTTCTGAGATCGACCCCTGGTACCCACAAAAAAAAAAAATCTTCCTTGACCAATGGTCAACTGGCTATGTTCAAGTCTGCTTTTCACATTTTTTAAAATGCATCCTGTTTGTACACCTGTTTATACAAGTTATGCACATAAATCTTTGCCATTTTAATAATTCAAAGCTCAGCTCAAATTCTGTCTGATTTGTAAACGTAGACCATCCAATATATAGAGGAATGCCATTAATTTTAGTGGAGTTAAGAATGAGAGGCCCCTAGCTATTTGTCACATTTGAAGTTTATTACCTAGAAAGCAGGCAACCCTGGTCACTCCAAATTCTACTATCCTATTTAGAGCAACTCTACACACCAGAGAAAAGTAATTGATTGGGGCAATTATCTTGCCAGCCTTCACACCTGCTCCCTCATAACAGTTAACCAACCAACCAATAAAACAACAAATAAATAGGAACGAACCCATTATTCTCCTGAAAATAAAACCATTGTTTCTTAAGAATCTTGCTAATGGTAACAAAATCAGTTTTACTTGAATGAGTTATATAATTTCACACAGAGAAAGGTATAAAGAATCGCTTTTGCCTCAATATCTAGTTACTTAGAACAAAACATTTATTTTTTGGCTGGATCGTCCAGCTTTGCTTTGCTCTGCTTTTGTCTGGTGTGAAGTGAGGCAAAAATCGCCCTTTTTAAGCATTAAACTTTCATTAGCCTTCCCAGCAAGAATAGAAAAATCACACATTTTCTTGAATTTATGTAAAAATGGCCCTTCTTTAATCCATCCCAGAGACCAAACCTAGACAGGGTTCAATGTGTGATGTTCCTATTGAACACATGACTTCTACTTGTTTAAATAGCACCCAATTAGGTTATGATGATATCATTGCTGTTGCTGGTTGTTGTTGAAAAGTATATTGAAGAAAATTTCCAATCTTTTATTCCTTTGGAATTATGCGATCTTTTCTGCTTTCTTAGAGGCAAAGGTATAGCACAAATTTGAAGTTTAATATTCAATTTCCATTTACATGCATGACTGTGAACATAGTTTTATATAGGACCTGTCTGCATAACAATGGACTCACATTTTCATCAGGTTATTTTTTATGTCAGTGTATATTCTCCCCCAGGGCCCATCCTAATATGACGCTGGTTCATTTCAGTGCTGATATCCATGAAGGACCAGATAGTAGAAAACCTGCGTAAACACTTAATAATTATTAGTTGGCACTTTGTCTGAATAGTAACTTAACAGCAAGACAGATGATGAAGCACAAATTCGACCACAAAACTTGAAATGAATTTCATTTGCTTTTAATCATACATACTCTTCACATCATTCACTTTTTTACTATTATTGCACATATATTCATGTAGTAGGCATTGTTCTAGCAACCGGAGATACAAAAGCAAACAAGGTACTTTCCAACCTCATGGAGTTTGTGTGCCTGAAGCTTGAGATAATAAACAGAGGTGTTTATCACAGAGATGGCTTGTGGTTAAATAAAGTTTGTATAAAATTATCAAGAGTAAAACAAAAGATTTTCATATCATATATGAGATCAATTACAAATAAGGGTCTTCCTAGAAACCATAGTTTTGATTATATTAACAAGTTTCCTCCCCCATATGTAATGACAACCAACAGGTATATGCAGAGAGCTTGCCTGGAAACTATGCACCATGATAGCTTTGGGCATTTCTCATCTCAAATTCTGCCTCTTTCACATGCTATATGTACCATCAGGCAAATAATTTAACCTCTCAAAGCCTTAATTTCCTTCTCTACAAGATTTCCAATCTTGACACTTTATCATATTGTTATGAGGAATAAATTATTTGGGTATGCTCAGTAACAGAAGCACAAAAAATACTAGCTACCATCTCTGACTTTTCATGTATACCTGAAATCTGATTATAAGAGTTAGCACATGTCTTCTGGCACCAGAAAAAACCATACAGACCAGCCATTTGTCACTGCATGGGTGAGTATGAAGGAAAATATCCTGAGTAAAATAAGCTAAAAAGAGAAACACATTACATATCTCATTTTTATGTGCAATGTAAAAACAAACAACCAGACAAACAAAAGACCCCAAACTCTCAGGATGTACAGAAAGATTAAAGCAGCAATTAGTAGAGGTGAGGGTATGGGGAAGAAATCACAAGATGTAGGTCAGAAGATACAAATTGGCATATATATAAGATAAACCTGCTTAGGTTTATCTAATATAGAACAGGAGGCCCTTAGGTAATAAAATTGTACTGCTTATGAGATTTAAGCTAAATAAGATTTTAGCTGTTCTTATATAAAAACAAAGCTTACTATGTAGGATGATGTATATTTTATTTTATTATAGTAATATTTTATTATGTATAGGTATCTTACAATATCATGTTATATACCTTAAGACTAAACTATAAAATTTACTTTTTAAAATGCCTGTACATGAGTTTTCATCAGCTTTTTTCTTTATAGCCATCATCTGGAAGTATACCAGTAGCCAGTGGTGAGGTTTTTTTTATTGTTTTTTTCTTTTGTTTTGTTTTGTTTTGTTTTTGTTCCAGTAATGTGGATTAAACTGAAGGCTGATAGTATACTGGGCAAACCCTCACATTAAGCTATAGCCCTAATCCCTAAAAGTGATTGCTTAAACAAACTGTATTATAAGTGTATCCATATTTTGGAATACCGCTCATCAGTAACAAGAGACTACTGATACATGATACAATTTGATAAATCTCCAAGAAATTTTTTGAGTGAAAAAAATACCAAAGTTTATGTACTACATACATGATTCCATTTGCATAGCATGTTAAAAATCACAAAATTATACAACAGATAACAGGCCATTGGGGGATCAGGGATGAGAGTTGGAATGGGGATAGCTGTAAGTGTAATATGAGGATCACTGTGACCTTAACTGTTATCAATGCCAAATGCCATGGTTGTGATATTATACTATACTTTTGCAGGTTGCGACCCATGGAAGAAATAGGCAAATGGTATAGATGATTTCTATACGATTGCCTAGAACTTTGTGTGAAATTAAAATTTTCTCCAGAAAAAATTTTGCTTTTAAAAGTGCACTGGTGTGGCTGATAAATTACAAAAGCACCCTAGTTATCACTGAGATGAACTAACTCTAAGAATATCAGAAACTTCTGTGTCCTTTACAAATAGTTGTAAAAACTATATTGGCTAAATACAGAGCTCGAGTTTACTGAGCTGTTTACTGAGCTGTTATGTGCTGAACACTACTCTAAACATACCCTCCTTCATTTTGTACTTACAAATCTGCACAGCAAACACTAGGACTATCTTTAACATGTGAGAATATTGAAACAGAATGAGATTTAGTACCTTGTTCAAGGTCACACAGGTATCATATGGCAGGGTTGGGGTTAAACCTAGAAAGCCTGAAATGGAGCCTGTAGATCTCGCAGGCTGCCTTCCAGTTCAGAAGACAGTGTGCTAGATTGGCAATGCTTTTCATTAGTTAGTACTGGTTTTCTATAAACATCATGGTCTTTGATGGGTTGCAAGATGTTCCAAGATAAAAGAACTCACTTGATCACCGTTAATTGGTTAGCCATACGTGTAGACCTAGTAGAATATCTGAACAACCATAAAGATTTTAATGCTATGAAAGGTCAAGATTAAGGGAACAGATTTTATTATTTGCTTTATGCAATCTCATTTCTTCCCCCAAAATCTTGTGGTTGTACATGTATGGTTTATTATCACATTGGGCTGACAGAATAAATTCATCTTGTGATTCTTCGATGCATTGAAGAATGCATATTGTAACCGCTATTATAATATGTTATAATATGTTATAATACATTGGAGACTGTAACTGGCAACGTGTTAACTCATAGCATAGGGACCTATCTGTGTTATAGTCTCATTGTATGAGTACATGAATTTATGAATAAATTCATAAATTTATGATATACCTAATATGTTCCAATAATTGCACTAAACATTGATACAGAACTGAGTGAAATGTAGTTTCTGTCGGTGAGGGTTCTATTATTTCGTGGTAATGACAGACACGTTTGCAGTCAATTTCAATAAAATGTGATGCATACGAGAGTTATTTCAAAAGCAGGTATAGCTTAGTAAAGATATACAGGGCAGCAAATCCAGAATGTCTAGGCTAGTAGTAAAATAGCAAAGATTTTGTAGAAAAAATAACCATCTCTGGAGGTTTTCGTAAAGGTATAACTTTTCCACAGAGGTAATAAAATTATAAGGTCTCTCATTTCTTTATTCAGTCATACACTCAACAAATTTAGCAAATGTATATCACAGGTCACCTGCTATTTTTAGAGGGTTTCTGTTGTTTCCCTGTTAACTTTACTTACTTAAAATGGCAATAGGCATAACATTGACATTAAATAAATAAAAATTGACTGATTAATTGATTTATGTGCTATATCTCTAAGCCTTGCAAGTAATGGAAGAGAAGGTGACTACAACCATAGCTCGTGCACCCTGTGCACCCTTGAACCCAACCCCAGCCAAAAAATATCCTCCAATAGTTTTTGCACTTCACAGAGACTAATCTATGGGCATCGTATTTTTTGTAGAGGCTTAATATCATCAAAAGTTATAACAACACCGTACACAAGGAACACTAGCTCTCTTCTCTTCATCCAGCTCAGAGGCAGAGCACCAGAAGTGCGCATGCTGTCTTTCATTTCTTCTATTCAGAGCTCATACCTAGACCATGTGTGTTCTTCATGGAAAACTATTTTCAGAATGATTGTTCCCAGGTTTGACTAACAAATTCACTTTAATGTCATGCCATACAACAAAAAATCTCACCATATTATACCAGAAAACTCCTTCCTTCACACTCTCAAAAACTTGACCTATTAGTCTGATTTACCATAGGATTTATTATTTGCTTGTCTGGCACATTAACCATTATTAACATACGTTCCTGTAGGGAAATATTTTTTGGGATTATCAGTTGCTTTAAAATATACAATTTGATAAAATAATTTATAGATTAATTGAGATTCAAATCCTCATTCAAGAAAATATGCCCAGTGCACTGCCCAGTGTCTTTCTAAAGGATCTCACGGGGTACAGATCCCAGGTTCATGGCTTTTTACAGCATACTGAGAAAAGGGACCAAAATCCAGCTGCTTTGTTTTTCTGACATAATTCCAAGAAATAATGTGGAAAAAGAAAGTTAACTTCAGAATATAGACTAATGGTAGCATGTGGATATGAATCCTTTTGTATCTTACCAATTCACTCTCCCCATGCAAGCAGACATATAAATCATCCAGTTTCTTTATTCCCACTTCCAGTTCATCAGGAGGATGCATCTTCATTTGAAAAGCACTTTGCAGTTCTTAAAGCACAATTCTATAAGACCAGGATGTTTCACCCCCAAAACAGCAAGAAAATTGGATTTTGGATAGCCATTACCAATCCACAAAGCAGTCTAGGACCCCTTGGAGTTATGGTACCTTAATCTGAAGAGGAAACAAGAGAAATTCAAATTGATATTCTAGAAGTTAAAAGTGTCTGCTAGGAATTTCTCTCTGACTCCTAATATTCTTTTCAAAAGGTTTAATATTCTGAAGCCTTGTGACGTCCAGTAGTTCAAAAGGCACTGCAGTAGCAGCTTTGGCTGATAAAAAAGAATAATACAAATACCTACCCTTCAGAAGCCAACAGAACAGCTTATGCGAAAGCAGCAATCTCTTACATTTTGGGAGTAGTTACTTCATCCCTGGGGCTTTGGCATATGTGTATATCTCACACAATCTTCCAACAACACCATGATATGATTTATCTTTGCCTCTTTTTAGAGAATAGATTTCCATTTGGCCAATCAAACTAGCTGATGAAGCAGATACAATATAAATTCATTACCACAGACCCAAAGTTACCAAGCATCTCTGGTGTTCTCCATTCAAATAGCTTCCTAACTGGTCTTTTATTTCTGTCCCGTTCTGACCTAGTCTGCAGTGGAAATCCAGGCTAAGCTTTGAAAAATGTAAATGAGACCATACTATACTCCTGTTTGAAATACTTTAATAATGTTTCACGTAAGAGTAAATTTCCAGTTCCAGTGGGCTACCATGTAGCAGTGAGTGACTAGGTCTCTGTCTACACCTTCAACACCATCCTCCCACTAAGCCCTTTGCTCCTGGTGTTGATCTTGCTGGTCTTTCACTTTCTGATGAACTCACTCTACTGTCAGCACCTTTGTATGCATGTTTGTCATTGTTTTGAACTCTCTTATCCTCTCTCTCTCTCTGCCCAAACTGTTATGTCAAATTCGCTATTAAAGAGGCCTTTTTGCATCATTGTATCTCAATAGCCTCCTGCCATGCCTCAAAATAACATGATTCGTTGGATAAAAAAGATGTGGTATTTTTACATCATGGACTACTACTCAGCTATAAAGATGGATAAACTCGAGGCTTTTATAGGTAAATGGGTGCAACTAGAGACCACACTCATAAGTGAAATACATCAAACTTCCATTGTAAACATTGTATTTTCTCCCTCGTGTAAGAGACAGAAAGAGTAAATAATATACAAAATGTGCAATAGATATTGTGAAAAGGAAAGAAACTGCTCAAAAGGAAAGAACAACTGGGATGGGGGAAAGGAGAAAAGAAGGAAGGGAAAAGAAAAAAAAATATATATATATACACAAGACAGCTAAGATAATTATACTACTAATTTCTTTTAGTTCTTTCAGAAGAACGGTTTGTACTTATATTGTTTGATCAGTTTTGAATGCTTATATCTTGTGATCTGAGTAACTACTGTGAAGATAACAGTATGCAATGTATCAACCATTGTTAATTTCCCATCACCTTGTTTTGAAATCCTGTATCATTGTTTTTATTTTTTCTCTTTAAAAAAATAAAATAATAAAAAACATGATTCTTTAACTCAAGATGCAGCTCAAAAGAAAAGCCCTTGGCTAACATTGTAAGGCCCTGGGTTCCATTCCAGTTACTGCCAAAACAAAACAAATACAAAACCCAAAGTTCTTTTGTGATATATATTACGATCTAAACAATTTATGTGTTTTAGTCCACGGGACTATAAAATTTGATAACAGAATCTAGGTTGATTTGGTTGCAGTTATCTAGCAGTGCCTTGCCCCCCAGTAGGCACTCACAATTTATTCATTTAACAAATGAATAAATACACAGGCTGCAAGGGCTTTAAAAATTATCTGCCAGCACCAGAAAAGCCTCAGTAACAAATATGAGCACCAAGGCCAATGTTTATCAAACTATATTTCTGATGATAGGCTGAGTTATTTATACGCATTTATTCTAACACTTCAAAGAACCCAATAAGGAATGTATTATCTATTTTCACTGATGTTTAAATAGAGACCTATAATATTTAAGTAAATCATCTAATCTTACACAAATAGTAAGTGAGAGGGATTTACTCAAAGTTTTACTTTTCAATTTCTACTTAAATCAGTAGTGGCTTCCTGACATTCAATTGTGTTGGTTCTTTCAACTCTCTGATCCTTTTCCACTACATGACTGTATCCTAGGAGGCTGACCTCTGGCACTAGATCCTGCAGGTTGCTTAGATCTCATTGCTCTTGCTTTCTCAATGGGTTCTGGCAATGATAGATATTCACAAGTAATTGTAGGGTGGGACAAAGGCAGGTCAGAACATTTGTTTTAGTTCCCACCCCTTTGGCTGATCCATCAATTTATTGGGTGACCTTCTCCACTGATCTGGGACCACCCTTTCCTTCCTCTACACCTTCAGGGATGTTCCAGTCAGGGTTCTCCCTGAGGATAGGACAAGATAAATAGATGATGGATAGATAGATAGATAGATAGATAGATAGATAGATAGATAGATAGATGATAGATGGAGGGAGGGAGAGAGAAGGGGGAATTTAGTGTGAAAATTTGCAAACTTAATCATGAATCTGAGAAGTTTCAGGAGAGACAAAGTGTAAGCTATAGAACCAGAGAAGCTAGCAGCATGGCTTAGTATAATGCTAAAGTCCTTAGAAACAAATAAGCTACTGGTACAATTCTCCTGCACCTGAAGACCTGAGAACTCAGAGATGTCCTACTGCAAGTCCCAGAGTCCAAAAGATTAGGAAACTGGAATTCTGATGTCAAAAGGCAGGAAAGAGGCCACCTGACTGGGGAATACAGACTGAAGGAATCCCCTTCCTTGCCCTCCCCCCCCAGCTGATTGAGTGGTACCCTCTGCACACACACACTGAAGGCCAAGATTTCCAAGCAGTCTCCCACATCACATGCTACTCAACTCCAGAAAACCCTGTCAGTCACACCTGGGGCTGTCCAATAAAAAGCAAAACCATCTGGGCTCTCCTTTTCAATAGAGGCATGGGTACAGCACAAAAGAAGCATGGAAAAAACATGCCTCACCAGCTATCTGACTAACCCTTATGCAGTCAACTCCACACCCCAAAGCAACCATAACAGGCCTACCCATGACAATAACTTTTCATCACTGTCCTCTAGGTGCTTTTTTATTTTTTTGTCTCTTCTTGGTCTCCTTAACCCGCTAATGCCTACTATTCCATTTTTGGAATGTGCATAACAGTGGAACATAATAGAATTTTTTTCTATTCAAATTCTTGTTCCTTGAAGAATTCCATGCAAAAATTTAAAAAAAAATGCAATATTTGGCATACATTTGGCATAATCCTACACACCTGTCTTTAAAAATACTCTTCATTGAAATCTCTACCCTCAGGTGTGGTATCTGTTTCTATCTGAGACCTGAGGATTCCTAATAATCAGGAAACTAAATCACTCTTTCACTTTATGAATCCTGAAAAGAAAAAAATGTTGTGAAGTGTCTACTCATATTCATTTTCTCACTGATGATAATGACAATGAAGATACTATTTAATCAGATTTTACACATTTTTGTACAGCAGGCCTCGTGACAAGTACTTTCCTCCCATTTTAAATTAAATCTTCAGAACTACTCTATGAGACAAGTATTATCCTGATTTTACATACGAGGTAATAGATACAGAGAGGGTACAATTTTTGCCCAAAGTCAAAGTAGCAAGTGGTATATTCAAGACTTTAACATGGCCAGGATGACCCCAAATGTGATTTCCTAAACAAACACCGAAACTATCAGTTTCATGAGGCTAGCTTCCAGGGCAAAGGGGATTAAATGAAGAACCCCAGGAGAAATTTATAGTCAAAAAGAAGTGCGCTACAATCTCATGTCTGTGAAAATTCATGTTATCTGTCCAAAATTCCTGCAAATATACTTTCTGCTTCATGATTACCTATTTACTTTTTTACTATTGTTTCCACTTGAACCATTTTACCAAAATTGAAAATTTAAGAAAAACTTACCAAGTTCTTCATATATTGTGTTCCTAATATCATGTCCCTTATATTAAAAAACCTAGATAGATGTGGGACAATTTCAGATGAAGTTCTGTTGATAGATATTAATATTAGAACCCCTGTTACTTCTTTTTATGTTTGTTTTGCTGTTTGTTTGTTTGGATTTTAACAAATATCTCCTTTCATTTAATATAAGGATATCTCAAATATACATCACATGATCTAGTTTTATATACAGGAATGATGTATTTGACATCACGTGTCCTTCACAAAAAGCAGTTTCTACATTCCACAGGAGAAATAATTACTCCTAAGCCTTATTGATCACCTACATTTAGTAACACATCCATTACCTAATTTGATCTCCATAAAAACCTCTGAGATCTGACCTCCACTGTACTAGTAAGGGCTTGAAGTACAGGGGAGAAGTGACTATCAAAGTCACATTTTTGGCTAGGGAAAAACAAAACTGGAGACCAGATCTGGAAGGCTAGCCTGCCTTCTTTTGTTGGGTCTTGCTGATGACTGCTAGCATGAATTAAATACGAATTACTTGCAGATGGATCCTATGCCTAAAAGTTTCTAACTAGAGAGGTATAACCTCCTGTTAAATGAGTGTGATCTTTGCCGAACCCCAAACATTTTAAACCACGTGGGTGCTTTTGAATTGAGTTGGGCTGACAGACCGGTGGTCTAGAAATGAACTACACTGAGGCAGTTACTCTAGAATTTCATCCATTTGCCCAGACAACACATTTGGGAAAATTTACTGTCCTTTATTTTCTTTTAAGTCTGCCATTTCCAGCAATTAATCACACATGGATTCTTCCAGTACCCAAGAAAGCTTCAAAGTGCTTCTACTATGTTCCCAACCTATGTTCCCAAACCAAACCAAATGACTCATTTTATAATTATTTAATTTAGGTAATTTTAAAATGAGGTCTTATTTATACCCATATAAGATTTGAAATGGCTCATTATAAAAAAAGGGAAAAATTGCAAAGACATTTAAAATAATAAAATAGTAATACTCACTGACATTTATTGAATAGTTGTTATGCTCTAGTCATCCTGGACCTTTACGGCTATTGTCACATTTGTCTTAATGCATCAGACAGATGATTTTTACACAGGAGAAACTGAACTGTAAGGACTGAAACATTTTGCCCACACAAATAAAATATAGTAGAGTCAGAAGTAAAACCTAGGCATGTCTCACTTCCTATCCTAACTTTGTAACAATTGAAATACATGGTCAGGCCTCCATACCTGCGTGTTAGGCATCAGGAGATTCAACCAACTGCAGATCAAAAACACTTTTTTACAGAGTGGCATCTCTACTGAACATAAGCAGATATTTTTTCTTGTCATCATTCCCTAAACAATAAGTATAAAAATGATTTACACAGCACTTACATTGTACTAGGTGTTACAGGGAATTTGATATGAAGCATACAGGAGAATGCGTTCAGGATATACGCAAATACTGTGCCATTTTATAGAAGGGACTTGAGCATCCTCACCTTTGGGTGTCTGTGGTTATGTAACCAATTCACAGCGGATACTAAGGACCATTACTATTTATTGTTTCTCTGAAATCCCTCCCCCAGTCCATGCCCAGAAAAACAAGGAAGGGTAAGATGATGCAGAGGGGTGAAGTTATAACTTTGAAATCTGGTGGAGGAAAATTTTGTTACCTGAAAATACAATTTAGCTAAAATTTTTTTTATGGATAGGATAAAGGAAAAATGAGTTCAGGAAAATGGTAAGTGACTGACCTAGAAGCCATTTGATCCTTAATTTGAATTGTAGTTTATTTTCCAAATATCTGTTTGACTTCAGATACTCTGATCCTCAATTTAGTCTTTTATAAAATAGAGATAATGAAACTACCTTGTTTTACTTAAAATTTTAAAGATAATACATGCAAGGAAGCTGCAGAGTTGCTATCACTGCACAGACTTGATAAAGCTAACAGTTGTAAATTATGTGGCTGGCCAATTTTAATGTTTATTCTGCAGAACAACCCTGTATTTTAGGGCTCATACCTTGCATTTTACAGAAGAGGAATCTGATATTCACAAATAATTAATTTGGTTAAGGTCCTAAAGACCTAGGATGAAAACATACACTGACATCCTTGAATTATTATGGCTCAAATGACAAATTTTTGATTTTACGATGATGCAAAAATGACCTGTGTTCAGTAGAAACCATGATGAAATTTTGAATTTAGGTCTTTTTTCTAGGCTGGCCATATGCCATAATATTCTCTGTCACCATGCTGGATGGCAATGGCAAGCTGCAGCTCCCAATCAACAAATAAGCTACATACAGTGTTGCTAAATATGATGCTTAGTAGGTTAGGTGTGCTAAATGCATTTTCCACTTAACGTATTTTCTACTCACAAGGCTATTAGAAGCACTGTATCCATTAACTATGAAGTGAATAATTTTTTTGCATTGTACATTGTTTTGTCTAACCAAGGGAGGGAGATCTTCATATCAGAAAGACAAATATTTTCATGGTGTGGAGTCCTGAGAAGGACTGGCTGCCAGGGCTATTGGATAAACAATAGTGACCATTGTTCTAGGTAACAGTTTTACAAGAAAGGCAAAGGCCTTCCCTCTGTCACTGCTTCTTAAATCACAGGCCAACAATAAAACCCAAGGATATGGTAGAAAATAAATTTATTTAAGGCAATTTTGTGGGAGTGGAGGAGTTGATTTGACCCAGACATGTACTCTTCTTGTGGCCTGACTTAATAACGCAAGGTTAAAGCTGGGAACCTCTTGAGGAATGAATTCTTATAAAATATCCATTCTCAGAACAATTTTAGAGTGGAGCTTTTGACTAGAGTATGACAAACAGTGCATAGTTTTGATGTGCATTTCTTAAATCCCAAGACAATGAAGAGTTTACAGAGGGCCGGTGAGATGGCTCAGCGGCTTAAGCGCCTGCCTTGCAAGCGCGAGGGCCCGAGTTCGACTCCCGGATCCCACATACGAAAAAGGGGCCGGTGATATCGCTCAGCGGCACGGCGCCTGCTGGCGCGCGAGTTCCTGAGGTCGACCCCCCGGTACCCACAAAAAAAAAAAAAAAAAAAAAGAGTTTACAGAGATTTTAAAATGGGAAATGAGCTGCTTATGTGGGATGTGGCACATATATTTCCAAGAATTCAACCAGAATTTGGAGAACTACAAAAAAAAAATATTCATTCTACTTTGGGGCAACAAATGGCCCCAAAAAGTGTGTTATCATCTATGAACAATAAATAATAGAACCTTCCCAGATTTCTAGTTATAGCTACCCAAATATTAAACTTAATATTAATTATTCATCAATCAGGAGATGCCACATAAAGTTTCACTGCTATCACTTAGTATGGCAGTGTTGTTTCTTTAGCCTTTGTTCTTTATTTCTACATGATGAAAACAATACCGACACACCCAAAAATGGTTGTGGTGAATATCAAATGGGATAGTTCATATTAGGTTCTTTGTAAGAAGAAAATCGTATACACGGTTAAGTTATAATTTTGTTACATTTTCTGAATAAGTGTTAAATTTCTAACCTGTGCCTTTAAACACCCATTGTTCTTTATAATGATCAATGAAAAATATCAGACTTAAGTCATATCTCAGATACACACACAACTCTTTCCAGGAAATTTGAGCTAGTATTTATAATTACCTACCATTAATGAACCAGGCATCTTCAATACGCTGTCGTATTTAAGACTTCCAACAAACTTCTGAGAGACTACTACCTTTCTTTCTTTGCTAAGAGAATCAGTAACATTTCTACAGTTGGGCTAGTAGTATTCCCAGACAACTTTCTTTAAAGAAATTACATATACACCACTTAGTGATCTAGTAATCTTTTCACCCTTCCATTGATGAGGTCACTTTCTTATATTTGTATTTTTAAAAAGCATAGTTGGAGGAAACCCAAAACCCTGTCCTGGAAAGTGCACATATGGTACAGCCAGCTGAGGCCCATGGCCCCGGTCTACCTTCCAATGTGGATAAGGATAGATTTAGTGATCCTTACCTTTTTGATAAGCATTGATTTGATGTATCCTTAATAAAGGCTGTTTCTGAACCCATGTTATGGTGTGCTGTAGAATTAATCTTGAACACCAGTAAAAGCAACATGGTAAATGTGAAGCCTTCTACCTCATCCAAGTGAATTTTTAAAAAATGCCAATTGTCCAGTAGCACTAGAGGCTGAATGAAGCAGACTGAAATATATTATAGTGAATAGATAAAGGTGTCTTAAATGACAGTGATATAGTAGGGTGAATACTATAGTGGATAAAACAGAATCTAAGAAGTAAGATCACCAAATAGCATTATGGTTCTACTAGATTAATTATTCTTCCTTCATCATTCAATTACTAAAAACAAAGTCTAGGGGCCGGTGAGATGGCTCAGCGGCATAAGCGCCTGCCTTGCAAGCGCGAGGGCCCGAGTTCGACTCCCGGATCCCACATACGAAAAAGGGGCCGGTGATATCGCTCAGCAGCACGGGCGCCTGTTGGCGCGCGAGTTCCTGAGGTCGACCCCCTGGTACCCACAAAAAAAAAAAAAAAACAAAGTCTAGAAAATTAACCTTGGTTATAGGAAAAAACACAACGAATACAAAGGAGATGTTTTAACGTATTACAATATTCTCAAAATTGATCAACATTAACATTCTTTAATGAGGTGTATAAAATAGGATGACACAAGATGTATAAGATGTAATAATGATAAAATATTAACTCATCAATAATTATACTTTTATTATACTCATCATATATGTTAAGAATTTGGAAATAGTTTAGCAAATTGAATATATATTTGAAACTATTAAATATAGCAATTACAAAATGAAAGAAAATTTGGTAATAACAATTAGTGAACACATAACTAGACAGTATTGAGAATAATACTGAATGTGATGCAAAACCATGATGAATGCTGCTGTTGAGAGCCAACAGAAAGGTAGGGACCTTCAGTAGGAGAAGCAGCATGTTGAACCTTAGTAATAGTCTGTGACAAGTTTCAGCTTGTTTGTTGCACTGTTAGTTGGGAACTACAGTTGAAAGGAGGTGTGTTTTTCAATGTGCCATAAGTCATGGATTACAACAGCACTTTAACGTGAATTTTTTCTATTTCACTGGAGTTGCAAGATTCTAGCTTTTTAAGAAATATTCTCATGGGAGATGAAACTTGGTTCTATAGCTATGATCCTTATACCAAGTTCAGAGTTCTCAATGGAAATCATTCAGTTTTCCTGGTGTGAAAAAGATGTGTCAGTTGAGATCCAACATCAAAGTGAACTGGATTATGGTCTTTGACTTGATCCAATTGTGTGAGCTGAGTTTGTACCCAGGAAAAAGACAGTGCATATTACAAGTGCTTATTAAAGTACTTAAGAAATAACATGTGCAGAAAATGGCTTTGGATGTACACAGTTTCAGCCTTCATCATGGCAACACTCTGTGTCACATATTGCTTTCAGTACAGCAATTTCTGTCAAAAATATTACAATGTGACCTTATGCAACTTATTCACCAGATCTGGCACCTTATACCTTCTGGCTCTTCCCCCAAGTAAAAATGAGCACAGAAGGTAAACATTTTGAATCAATTCAGGACATTGAAACAGCCATGACAATACTACTAAAGACACTCACAAAAGTGGTAAGAACAATGAAATAAGTATGTTTGAAGCAAGGGGAGGGTATTTTGAGGGGGACTAATGTCAACATATCTTTCAATATAATAGTTTTAAAAGTTTAAATATTAACTTTATTTTTGACCACACTTTTCTCCTTTGATTTCAAGATGTCTAAATATTAGATATCTTTAAAATTTTAACTTTAAAGTTAAACTCAAAAAAAGTAGGTAAAGTCTCCAAGCTTTGTAAAAAGAAAAAGAAGAAGGTGGAAGGAAAGAAAAATAAGGAGGAACTGAAGGCAATGTAGTAAAAGCCCAAGCAGCCTGCAGTCAAAACAGCAGAACTCCAGAGAGTTTTGTGAGTACATGCCATGCTGCAAATGAAACTCTAGGCCCCTGACCCTTGCAGGATGACGGTAGGGAAAAGGATGTAAATTTACATCCCACCTCTACCTCCACATAAATCAGCTTCTCATAAATGTCTTACCTTTAGCAAAATAATATACTAGGAAGGGACAGTCTATTGTTTATAATACAGACAGCCAAAGGGTTCTGTAATTTCCTGGAGTTAAGTAAGAAAAAGATCACTAAAATAGCCACATTAACAATGTCCTTTGAGAGTCTGTATCTATAAGCCTAACTTCATGTGGGACTTTTGGTAGAATTTATATTAGCTGCACAATCTTGGCAAAACCATGTGAAGAAATTAAATGCCAATGTTCATGGAGAGTTTTTTAAAATACATCTTATATTAATTGACCCATAGCAATGTGTATATTTATGAAGTACAGTGTGACATTTCCATGCAGGTATGTAATATGCAGTGATCAGATCAGTTATTGGTATACCTATCACCTTAGACATATTCTTTATGCTGAGAACATTCAAAATCTTCAGTACTAGAAATTTCTTGGTGAACTTTAACTGATACACCACGGAAAAATTAATGCAATATTTCCTTAAAGGGAAAAAATTCTTAATGGAGGATCTTCAGTGTTTGCAGATACTAGGTACAGTCAAAAATGAGCTCAAAATAATAAATTACCAAACACAGAGAGAATAAAAATTTTTTACACCACTCTCAGCGTGTGTGAGAAATAATAGCTATGGAGTATAAAGTATATATATATATATAAATACATAAATTTGTAAAGTGTAAGTACAAAGAAAAGAGACAATAACTTTAATGTTTTGAATTCCTGTACAATGTCAATTTTTATTAATTTTTAATTAATTTTAGCACACACAAAAAATTTATATATAATATAGACTGCTACAATACATGTATACATTTTATGATTTTTTTTTTTTTTGTGGGTACCGGAGGTCGACCTCAAGACCTCGCGCGCCAGCAGGCGCCCCTGCCACTGAGTGATATCACCGGCCCTTTTTTCATGTGTGGGTTCCCGGAGTCGAACTCGGGCCCTCACGCTTGCAAGGCAGGTGCGTACGCCGCTGAGCCATCTCACCGGCCCCTACATTTTATGTTTAAATCAAGTTAAATATAGTTATTTCTAAAATCACTTGTCATTTATGATAAAAACTTTCAAAATTCTTTCTTTAGTACATAGTTGTTATCTATAGTGAACTATACTTTGCAATAGTACCCCATAGCTGCTTGCACTCACCTAACCATTACTTAATACCCATTGATCAACCTTTCCCCATCCCTGAATCCCCTACTGTCTCTAGGCTCTGGTAACTACCATTCCACTCTCGAATCCTATGAAAGTGAAATTTTTAGGTTCCATATGAGAATGAGATCATTCAGTACTCATCTTTCTGTGGCTGGCTAATTTCACTTGACACAGTGACCTATATTCCCATCCACATTGTAACAAATGACAAAATTACATTCTTTGTATGACCAAATAGTATTTCAGATGATAGACTATTAAAATAGTCCACTATAGGGCCGGTGAGATAGCTCAGCAGCATAAGCGCCCGCCTGGCAAGCACGAGGTCTGAGTTCAACTCCTGGTATCCCCCCAAAATAAATAAAAGAAAATAGTCCACTATGAAAGAAATAAAAATAGCTTTAGAATACTGAGAAGGTTAAATAATGATTGAAGAGAATGTTAACAAATTGAAAAATAAACAAAAAGAAATAACAAAGTATAAAATTTAAGGAGTTATAGGTTGAAAAAATACTTAAAACAACATTAGGAAACATGCAGAATAAAACAAAAAGACACACATTAATTAGCATTCTGTAAAATAAGGAAGAGTTAATATTCACAGAATCAAAAGCTGAGAATATTCCTGGATTTACTGAAAGACAAAAATTATTAGATTCCCTAAGCACACTACCTCAAACAGAGTAAATAAAAAGAAATCTACATGTAGAAAAATCAGAGAAAAACTCTAGACTACTAATGAGAAATAAGTTAGAAATAAAAAGAGATAAGATATTCAAATAAAAACAATTGGTATGAGAATTTACTTTTTTCACAGCAATAGTGGAAATCAGAAAATAGTTGAGTAGCATATCGAAAATATTAAGAAAAATAAGTATTAAATAAGAAAACACTAGGAAAATCTATCAGGACAATTATAAAACAATGAAATCTTCAGATGAAATCAACATCACTTCAATGGAAGAGGTAATTTAAAGGATTCGCTTGAGGAAGAATTAAAAGGATACCAGGAATAGGGGTTATGATTAAGAAAAAAAGGTTAAAAAAATGAAAAAATAATAGAATATAGTATAAACAAGCAGTGTAATGATGATGACAATGATGATGATGATGATAAACACTACTGAGTAAATAGAATCAGTAAAAATCAAATCAAAAATATGAAAACATTATAAAGTAATATAATAATATGTATATAGGGAAAATTTAATACTTTTTAAAGATGCAAGGAAGGCATGGGTGGGCCATGATGAACTTCTGAAGATGAGAGATTTGTTTATTACTTTGATTGTGGTAAAGGTTTCATAGTGTATTTACATCAAAGTCTATCAAATTTATATATAGGTTGTTATATACTAATTACATCTCAAAAGACATGTAAAATTAAAAAATGCAAAAATACCTAAATATCTGGAGAGGCATACTATAATCATTTGGAAAAACCCAGTAACTTAAAATTGATTTGAGCTCTCTATGAATTCACTAATGGTTCAATACAATTGCAATAAATATCCAAAAAGACTTTACCTGGTAATTGACGAGTGATGCAAACAACTTCGTTTGCAAGAACAGAAGACTGAGAAGTATCTAGATACTTTTGAGACAAAACAGAATGAATGGCTATTTCCCTATAATCCATCAAGACATATTATAAATCTGTAACAATTGACACATGGATTGGTATGGGCAATAATGAAATAGGTAACTCAGACAATAAAATATAGATATATACCATATATTTAGTGTATAGCCTAAGTCAAAAGGCAGATATTTCCCAAAACAATATATGGTTTAGTAAATTCAGTAATGGTGAAAGCACAATCAGTTAATATGAAACAAATTAAATAATCTCTACCACATACCATACAAAGTATAATTCCAGATGAACAATAAATTATCATCTGAAAAATAAAATTTTAATGTAATTAAGAGGCAAATATAGCCAAATATATTTCCTTCTCTGATACAGAAGAGCACTGACTAACATAAAACACAACGTATAATTTATTGAGGAAAAATGGACAAATTTAATTATATTAACAGTAAGAATATGTACTCTTCCAAAGTTATCTTTCAGGGAATGAAAATTCAAGCTTCAAATGAGAAGAAGATGTACACAACACGTTTATGATAAAAGATTAATAACCATAACATATGGTTATTAATAACATATAGAGGATCACTAGCACAATCAGAAAAACATTAAAAAAAATACAGAATAGGCAAAAGACATGAGCAGACATTTCAGAAAGAAACTAGAATGACCACTAAACACAGAAAATATAAGTCTTCATTTCTGAAAAGGAAAATGAAAACTAAATCCACAGTAGATGCTATTTCCTTCTCACTGTGTGAGTAGTTATTTATGTTGTCTGACAACACACAGCACTGGAAATTACAAAAATAGCAAAGTATATTGTGCTAGAAGTGTAATTAGTACAACTATTTTACAAAACAGTTTGGAGTTAGCATGTAAATTTGAAGGCACATGTACTCTACAATCAGCAAATTTAGTACTAGAGAGTTATAGAAAATATATTGCTATTTACATCAGGAGACAATTACAAATATGACCATAGAATAGTTGTTATTAACAAGAGTAAAGATAAACAATTTAAATGCCCATCAACAGAAAAATGATTAAATTATATGTGGATTCTTCATATTCTAGCATAAAACACAAAATTAATAATTAATGAACTTTAGCCATAGGCTTCAATATTTATTAATCTCGTAAACATAAGGCTGGATAAAAAAGTAAGGACAAATATATTCAGTATGATACATTTATAGAAAACTTCCTGAGGATATGTGCAAATGTAGTAAATCTAAAAAAATTGTAAATAAATGATAATTCAGAAGTATATTCACTAGTATTATTAATACTGTATTAAGGTATATAAGAGGTAAACAGCAAAGTTCCTCTGAACAGATTATGTTTTAGCATAAAAAGCATATAAACTTCATCATTCCAAGTTATACAATAAGACTATAAATATGCACAGATGCATGCTTATAGACAAATATTGCAAACAATAATGCAAAATAATCAAATGAGTTGTAGCATTATAAGGAGGTAATTGAAACATACACACACTTTTTCTAATAAAACTTCTTGGGTTGTCAGCAATATTTTTGAATTAAAAATATGATTAGGAAAGTTAATTATAAAAGTGATTTTTAATTATATCTATGGTTCAAAGTTCATTTACAAGAGTATTTTATATTATTCTATATCTTATTTAACATTTAAAATAACAGTAGCTTGTGGTACAGCCAACTAATTACTATAAAAGAAAACTAATTTTTTTTTTTTTTTGTGGGTACCGGGGTTCGACCTCAGGACCTCGCGCGCCAGCAGGCACCCGTGCCGCTGAGCGATATCACCGGCCCCTTTTTCGTATGTGGGATCCGGGAGTCGAACTCGAGACCTCGCGCTTGCCAGGCAGGCGCTTATGCCACTGAACCATCTCACCAGCCCAAGAAAACTAAATTTTAAAAATGATTTTTGTGCCTATTAACTTTCAATGGCTTTTCTTAGCAATAATTATTTAAAAATTATAGCACATGTTCAACTTCAATGTATGGATGATTGCATGAAATTCCCGAGAATCTAACCAAAGGAATTTCTATAAAGACCCTTTTTGAACTAAATCTTAAGCCTGTGCTTTTTCTTGGGGACTTATTCTTTAGCACAAAGGAGAAATAATTTTAATGGACAATTTTCACAAACTGGAAGGTCAGAGTCGATCACATTTGTATAAAGTCATTTGTAATACAGCTTGCTCAACAGATAAAGCTAAGTCATTTTTAGTAAATGGTGCATTGATTTTACAACTGTGAATGCATATTCTACTATTTAGAGAAAATGTGTGTTCCAGTATCTGCCCATTACCCTGGGACAACTAAACTAAATAAACTAACACAAACTAAATAGTAAGGTGAGAACTCCTCTAATTTGTTTACATTATGTGGTATTTACCCTAGAGTGTGGTAACGGCTAGAGGAAATAAAGAAGTCCAGATGACATTGAACAACTCCTTTCTTTCTTCAGAGAGAGACAGAGACAGAGAGAGGACAATCGTGTGCACACCCACACACAGAAGACAGGGAAAAGGAAAGACAACAGACAGCAAGAGTGAGCACCTTGCCAAGCACTGTGTAGACAATGGAATGTAAAAAGATGAAGTGTATACCTGTATTGTATGATGTGAGTGCAATAAGGTAGACTACAGTTCGATGCTACTGCAATAATGATCTAAAATAGTGCAGGATGATGTCCAGGAGAAAAACAAGGTTTGGAATGCTAAATAGCACAAGTCAAAGAAAGTGTTACAGAGGAGGAGATGTGAGCCTTCAAGGAGGTTTTGAAAGAACGGGAGAAGAGAAAACAGATTGAAAGGAAACTATGCATTAGCACTAAACTCTGAAAGATGTAAACGCAATTTAGAGGAATATCCATCCTTAACTGAGCATGGAGCAGGGTTACATAATATACAGGTAATGAGAGTACAGAGGAAAAAAGAGATGGGATTAAAAATAGCCTTTAAAGTTCTACATGGTGGTGCACACTTGTAATTTTAGCTACTTAGCAGGTTGAGGCAGAGGATCTCAAGTTTGACACCAGCCTGGGCAACTAGCAAGACCATGTTTCAAAATAAAATTTTAAAAAAGGTTTGATGCATATCTCAGTGGCAGAGCACTTGCCTAGCATGTGTGGAGCCCTGCATTTACAAGTCCCAGTACCATACAAACACACACATACACAAAGTTTATACATTTTTAATTATAAATATAGTTATCTGGAAAGATTAAATAAGTCTCTACTTTAAAAGGAACATAAAATGTATAAAAATGTTCAGAAAATCACTGTGAATATGAATGCTATGTATGTTATCATAAATCCTTGGCACCTAAAAAGTGACATAAAATGAAGGAATCCTAATCTCTTTGAAGAAATAGTTATCTGTTCATTAAGGATCTTGAAATCTAGAGATGGGGTTATACTGAGTTTTTCTTAATTGATACGATAATTACCACCATCATTTATTTATTCTGTGCTGCCTATGTAGTAAGCACTCTGCTAAATATTTTATACTTATTATTTTGTTTAAATTTTCTGACAACTGAAAGAGTAGGGTTTTTAAAAATCTATTTTAGAGATGAAAAATCTGACAGTTAAAGTTAAATAACTCACTCCAAATCATCCAATTTTGTAATCTTCAACACCTGAGTGAGTATTCAGCACCTGGTCTAAAGATGAGAAGTTACCTCATTGTGTTACGTCAAGTGGCTTTAGACTCCAACCAACATAGCAACACTGTTGCTATGGTTTAATTAGGCTAGGGAAGGAGCTCAAACAACCTAGAGATCAAGAAGAATGACTACTCTAGGGAACTAGGAAGCTACACAGATGGAGAGCTTGCCTTTATTTCATCCTGCCTACTGTTGGACATTAACTCATCCACAAAACAAATGGAGGGCACTGAAAGAGTAAGGGCAATGACACTGACATGAGCAAAAATGGCAGCAACTGCCTGTTTGTTGGATAAACATTACTTAGATTGGTAGGATGGTCAATGATTGTCACTGGTTATTCCACTCCAAAACCTAAACTTTTGTGCAGATCTGCCTCAAATTTCCGACCCCCTGAAGGAAATATCTGAGCAATCATGTAGGGGTTATTAAGTTGATATATCAATTTACTGTAGCAATTTTTCTACTATACTAATGTCTTTGTATCTTATTAGAAGTATTATAGAAGATAGCTTGAAGAGTTGTGCCTCTCAGCTAGTCACAGTTCAGTTGAAGAGTTACATAAATGTACATATAATCACTTCAACAAAAAGTACAATGTTTCCAAGTTGCAAAACTTTCATGTGGTTTGGGGGTGTGGAAGATACTCAGAGAAGACTTATTATTAAGTTGATGTTAATGCATTTTCCCCAGGTGCCCTAAGGTACATAGATGAGCATAGCTACAAGAAATTTACTGCACAAAACTTTAAATTCACAAAGTAGATATATTAAGACATATTTATTCTCAAGAGAAAATGCAATTTTCACACTATACAAGGATTTCCTTAACTAGAAAATTCCCCCCAGTGTATTTCAATTAGGTTTCCATTTACAAAAGGAATAAAGTCAATTTACAAGCAAGTTTGCAGTGACATATCTATTGCATGAAGCAAAATAGAAAAGTATCATTTTTTAGCAATGCAAACGAACTCCTGGACAAAGAACACTCTGAAAAGTACACACTAAAATAGTGCATAGTGTAGATGACACACAAAGCATCCTTCAAGTCGCCAGTTGGTTCAATGGTTGATAAGCTTACCAGTCCTGAGAGTTCATTGCAGGCAGCCAAACTGCCAAGTTAATTCCTGTTGATGAACTCCTTCCTTTCTAATATATTTTTGCCTTTGCTATTATCTGGAAACAGGTTGACACTGGCTTTTTATACACAGGACTTATCTAGACTCCCAGCTGTTTGGCTGATAAGGAGATTACTAAGTAAACTTCTAACTCAGCCAGATGGTAGGTGGCCGTATTTGACTTGAAATATTTTCAGCTCTTTACATTAACAAGGAACTAAAAATATTAAGGATAAGAAGAACTTTCTTCTCTCTAACTTTTTAAAGTAGTGTTTATTTAGAGGAATAAACTTTTTAGAGTTCAATTTAGCATCCCTGAAGAACACAACATTTGATCAACCGCATGGACAACATAAAATTTATTGAAAATATAAATGTTATTTATGGCTGCAAATAAATGGCTTTTGTCCTGGCAAGAATGAATAAAAAGGAAAAAAATTCATACAAAGTACATTTCTTAGAAATATTTTTTTCCAGAAACCCTGGATAGATAATGACCAGCATGTAGGTGATGGTTAGATATGTCATTCTAAATAGTCTCTTAAATACCATAGTAATACAGAAGTGAAAGCACAGTGCTTACAGTAAAAATAAAAAGATTTGTGTTTTCTAGACTAGGGTCTCCTGGGGACCACCTGCTCATCCTGAACTTATCATTAACATCTCAAATTCTCTCTTTACTGATACACAAAATAGTGATGAAAGTATCTCCCTCCCAGGACAAATAATCCATGAAGTACTAGCTATTATCTAGTTATATGGTCATTGATAACATATCTTCCCACTTAACTCTTACAAAACAGTTAACTTACTATAAGCATCCTTAAAAATATTTTCTGTTTTTAGAGCTTTTCAGTAGTTGCAAATTAAATTCTAATAACCACTGTGTAACTAACCAAAAAATGACAACCTTAATAAGTAGTTCACTGGTCTGTGGCAAGAACTATCCCAAATATTCAGGGGAAGAGCACCACAATGTTCAAGTAAGTCTTAGTTAACTCACAAGATATGGTAGGCTGATTACAAATATGGCCTGGCCAAGCGTGCTGTCATGATACCAGCAATCTGGGAGGCTGAGGCAGGAAGATGATAAATTTGAGCCCAACCTGGGTAAGTTAGTATTTAGTGAGACAGTGTCTCAAAAAAAAAAAATGCTGGGGATATAGTTCAATGTGAAGGCTCTGAGTTCAACCACCAATAATGAAAATAAAAGAAAAATAGCCTGATCCTCTACCCCTCTCTACAGCTTATGCCCATTACAATGCGATATTGTAGCTCCTTCCATCAAGAGGTAGAGCATATTTCCCCAGACCTCTATATGGGCTTGGTGAATCATTAATAGAAAATGATGGAAATGTTGGTTGTCCTGCTTTGAGCCTAGGCATCAAGAAACCTAAAAATTTCTGCTCTCTGGAAGGTCTGCTATTGCCATTAGAATAAGCATAATCTAACCTATTGGATGATAAGATATCCATGGAGAAGAGTCACTCCAACATCCAAAGACCTTCTAAACTAGCCATAGCCACTGGCATTCCAGTGTTAACTAGCATAACTACCTACTCAACCTACATCTGACTCCAAAGGTATGAATGAGGTT
Source organism: Erethizon dorsatum (assembly GCA_028451465.1). NCBI lineage: Eukaryota > Metazoa > Chordata > Mammalia > Rodentia > Erethizontidae > Erethizon > Erethizon dorsatum. Next base: position 48,644,617 of record CM051827.1, on the reverse strand, counting down.
ACCTGATTGCAGAAATGATTCATCTATTTCATATGAGCAATATATTTATATACTATATATTATATATCTATCACAAATCTCAAGGATATTACAGTCTAGAAAGACAAACAGGCAAACAGATAAATTGATGAGTCAGAATAATGGCTCAGACAATTTTATCAAAATATAAACTAATGAGGCATGGGAGAGAGAGAGAATTCAGTGGAATCCAGGGGGTTTAGAGGAATTTACAATGCAGTGACATTAGAACTGAATGAGGAAGTATGGGACATTCTGGGAAACAAGGCAGTTTTCCAAATTTAAGGATATTTTCTGACATGCTAAAACATTTGTACTTTTTGCTATTTGGAAGAAGGATGATTTAGGAAATCATAAGCAGACTCAGATTTTATAATGAATACTCTGGTGATGACGTGGAGGAATATTCTTAGAGAGACAGGTAAGAAAGAATGAGATCTACTGGAACATATTCTCATAAGCATTTATCAAAAAGAGAATAAGGATCTCACCAAGAGACAGACAACAGGAATAAAGAGGAAGATTTGTATTTGAGAACTACTGGGAAGCGGAATCTTGTGATGGTGCCTTGCTCTCAGTTTTTGTGCAGAAGCACCCAGCAGTAAGGTTTCATCTTGCAGCACTGATAATCCTTTTACTCCAATTGCTTTTTAGAAACCCACTGTAGGACTGTGATGGAAAAATATAGCCCCTGAACCTCTGAAGAAAGTTGACTATTATAAAAGAAAGAACATGGAATCCTTGAAATGTAGGTGATTGGATTTAGCTGTTTTGTACTCTTCCTTTAGACCCTTTGTAGATGAAATTGGGCAGGGGCAATAAGCCACACACACTGACATGTGGCTTCCTGGGACATTGCTTGAATCAAGGTCTGAAGGTAGAGCAGCTTCTGGGGATATTTGTGCCTTGCTGAAATCAGTCATTGAAGTGACCATTTACTTTCTCTTTTTGTCACTTTACCTTTCTTTTTTTCCTCATTAAGCTCTAACTGAGCCTTGTTGCAGAGTAGTGGACTGTGAAAGTGGGCTAAGAAGATTTAAGATCTCCGTGAAGGAGGTATGAAATACAAGTCTGACAATTTGATACTGATCGTTTGTGATGTGTGAAATTAAATCCTTATCCAATGTGCCTAGACAATGCAATTAGTCTTGGGTGTCTATATTAGGAAACATTTTTTGTTAAATCAATGTAGGAGCTCAGCTCAAAAATAGACTACTCTGGGAAAAAAAGTTTTAAAATGTAATTCATTCAGTGTCCCAGCTTTCAAGAAAAAAAGAAAACTGAAAAGAATATGATAAAGAGAAAGCTAAATGACATCTGTGTTAGAGTGAAAGATGTATACTCTACTAGTTTATGTTACTCACTTATATATCTATCTTTTGGTCTACATGTTTTGAGACTTACTACGTATTGACATGTGTGTTTTAAGAATAGTGCTGACTAAAACAGAGCTCCTGTTAAACAGAAGAGAGAGGAGGCAGTTATTAAACAAATACAAATAATTGCATAATTATATTCATGACAAATAGTATGCAGGAGAAGCAACTCAAATACCCAACATGACAACAAGTACTTTTGCTGTCTTTGCCACAACTACGTATGCCAGGCACTGACCCAAAACCTCAACATATAGCAATATATTGAATTTTTACAAAGTAGGTGCTATTACTAGCCCACTGGGAGGATGAGATAAAATGAGATAAAGTGAAGTTTCCCCACGATTTTCCCCTTAGAAAGTGGTCTAGTCAGGAGTAGAAACCTGCAGGCAGCCTTTTAGAGGATATGCTTATGCACTGTGCTACCAGGCCCTGTGCACATCAAAAGGATTCATATAAACATAGTAATAAATCCTTTTATTACAATATATTAGAGTCATCGTTGTGATCCAATCTATGACAAGGCTTCTGTTAGACTGTTATCAAATCCCGCAGAGAAAGCTAATGACTCTCCTGCATACTCTTAAATTCAAGAGTAACAGTGTACAATGAAGAGCATGTACTCTGATATCAGCCTACCTGATTCCATCTCCTGCCTCTGACTTAATGGATGCAAAATCTGGAGCAATATACTTAAACTCTCTGAGCCACTCCTACACATCCATTCAAGGATCACCAACTAGACCCTTGGTCAATTTCCACCATTCCAGAAATAGAAAAGAAGGGAATTATCAACTTATAATGGCTTAATGTGACTAGATTTGCACACTCAACATCCAGAATGGTACCTACAATACAGTTGATTCTCAATAAATATTTTTCAGTGAATGAATGAAATCCTTTAATGGTCCTTACCATCTTACTTTTCTATTTATGAAAATTTCTAGCAATGTTGGGCTGCACAATATTCTCTAAATCCACCCTGCATTTTTTAAAATCCACACTTTTTTCCCTAGCATTGTGGATTGAACCTAAGGTCTTTGCACTGAGCTATATACCCCATCCATCCATCCATCCATCCATCCATTTATTTATTTATTTATTTATTTATTTATTTATTTGAGACAGGGTCTCAGTAAATTGCTAAGTTACCTGGTTAGGTTCGAACTTGTGATCCTCCTGCCTCAGGCTATTGGAGTGCTGGGATTACAGGCAGCAACTACCACCCCCAGTTCCTATTTTGTATTATTCACTCTGTTTATAATAATGAACTATGATTAGTCCCTTATCTAGAATGTATTGGTATGGATGTATGGTAGAATTGGTGGGGCAAGGAAGGATTTTTTTTTATAGATATATACCAACGTAATTTCATATTATACAATGTTCTCGTAGTGCCTGAAACAAAATCCTTTTATCTAAACAGACGAATATTTCTGTAGCACAACATATAAATATTTAGTAAGCAGGATTAATAAGGCCTCTAGTTTATCAGTTCATTTTAGGATCTGCTACCATTTCAGCTATGAAAAATCTTTTAATTTGGAGGGGCTTGGGGACTTTGGAATTGCAGATAAATTACTGTGGCCCTGTAAATATCCTACATATGTGCTCTATTGGTCTGAAGCTCTTACCATATCTCAAGGGTAGAAGTCAGAACACCTTCCAATAAAGTCCAGTTTCCTTCTGGTGAAATTAACCTCCCTGCTCTCCTCTCCCACCTTTCTCAATTCCTCTAACAGAATGATAACATTTTCAGACTTGTGCTTGCGATGTATATACATACTTGTTCTCCTTCCTAAATGGCAAGATCCATACAGACCAGGAAAACACATTGTTCATATTTTTATCTCTCATATTATCTGACTCAGTATTTATCTTTATAGGGAGTAGTACTTACCTGAGCCTAAAGAATGGCTGGAATGTGGAAAGAAAGGGAAGGGCATTGCCAGTGAAGGTGGGAAAAAGTTTAAATGAGGAAATGGGAACTTAGAGGGTTTGAGTCACTTGCAGGTTAAGTAATAAAAAGATTATGATTCAAATTTAAGACTGCCTTACTTTCATCTTTGTTTTTCCCATTATATTTTCCACTTAGAAAAAATGGTATGGTCTAAGGGAAATAGAATGCTCTTAAAGAATTCTAAAAGCAGTTTGTAACTCTTGTGCAATTATAAACATGTATCTGAAAAAGAAGAATCAAAGAAGAAAACAATATTTCCCTTAGATGCAATTGGTAACTTAAGAGCCAAGTAAGTCCTCTTACAAGGTTAGGAGTGTCAGAGGAATTTATCACCCTTATTGTTGCAAGGAAACTAAGGAGAGTGAAGATAATATTTAGAAGGAGTCAGTAGGTACAATAAGATTGCAAACTTAATTGTAATGCTGATCCCCTCTGTGCCATCCTATTAAGCAGCCAGGAAAATCCTTTATCTCAAAAGATTTCCAAGGATGTGACCTTTTCCTTCTCTCCATTTCTATTTCACTTAAATTATCACCCTGAAGATTTCAAAGGGGCATTCTCAGCAGTCTGATAGATTGGAGCCCCTCTCTAACTAAAAGAAACATTGATTGTGTAGAGGAAAAAAAAAATCACAGACATCCCCTGGAGGTCTCTGTGAAACCAACTTTGTATTCATGTGAGACTCTTTTTTTCTATCATTTTTAAAATGACAAAGTTGCAATAAAATAATTAATTTCTGGAATATCACCTTGTGGTGATAATAATCAGGGAAGCAATTGTGAAAATGGCATTGTAAGTCACCATTCTCATTCTCTCACATGACTTGGCTGGCCATGAAATGTACTAAGGGCACAAAGGAGGAGATTTATTTTTTGAGGGATGCTGAGATCTCCACCTGGGCTGTCAAAATTAAGGTTGGCTGTTGCTCTCTCTTAAATTTGTAATAAAACATTGCAGTTGGAACTATCAAGTCCTGAAACTTTTAGATTTTTTTTTACATACCTCTATGTGCAAACATATGCAAATTGGGATGCATTTTTAAAGACATGCAGAGTAGTTAGGTAAGTGGAGTTGGTTTTTCTGTTACATTAGCTCTGAAAGTTTAGGTTGACTGCAGACAAATTTCAATCAGAGCTTCTTTTTCATTGCCATTCAATAAACTCCAAACTGTTTACTATGGAGGCAAGTTGATCTGTTTCCTGTCTACCTCAGTAGTTCCTCTTCTGCTCATATCAGCCACTTTAAAATATTCTTTTCTTTCCTGCGATGTGATATGTTACTCCTCCCATGGCAGTGGGTTTGTAGCTTATTCCATTCTGTCTTCAAAGCTCTTTTCCATCTCTCACATGGTCCACTTCTCAGCAGATTTCACAGTCCTGCAGTCACTTCCCAGCATAGCTACCTTCCCCAGCACCCGTTTCCAGGCTGAAGGCACTGTGGTCTATCGCTGCATGCCCTCCTTTCTAACTCTGCTTGCATCTAGAGTTGTGTGGCTCCTGCTTGTCTTTTCCACCAAACTGTGCGTTCTGCGAGTATAGAGACAAGGTTCAGTAACGTTTAGTGTCTAACGCATACTAGGATCTCCCCAATTTTTAGTTGAATAACATAAAGGGGCGGAAGAAATCAGTATGTTTACAGAAAGTTATGATTGAAGGGCCGGTGAGATGGCTCAGTGGCATAAGCACCTGCCTGGCAAGCGCAAGGTCCTGAGTTCGACTCCTGGTACCCACATATGAAAAAGGGGCCGGTAATATCGCTCAGCGCACGGGCGCCTGCTGGAGTGCGAGGTCCTGAGTTCGACCCCCGGTACCCACAAAAAAAAAAAAGAAAGTTATGACTGAAAAATGGTTAGTTATTCTGAATAAACAAGCATTTCCAAATTCCAAGGGCCTCATAAATGAAAAGTGTCTCATCTCTTTGATCTTAACTTTGAGCACAAAGTGGGGCATGTACATAGAGGCTCAGTTGGTACAACATGAATAAGGAAGTGACATTTGGTGGAAAGAGCTAATCTTTAGAGGCAGGCTTATCTAGCTCAATTCTTCAGTGCCTCACTTACTAGCCAAGTGACTTTGTTTCTCAAATCCCTCTCAAGTATAATATGACATTTGTAACTATTCAGTAGCGTAACTCATTATTTTGTTGTGTGAAGCAAGACATAGAGAGATGAATTAAATCAGATGTTATCCTTAGCCTTGGGACATTGCTAATCTAATCCAGAGCATAAAAATAACACATAAAGAGAAGACTATGGAACTATTTTTTAAAGAACAATTTTGTGGTTCGGACTGAATGTGAACATTCTTTTGAGAGGACACGGGTTCTGCTAGAGGGAAAAAAAAATCACAACAGGGCTAGAATCTTAATTTTATCAGTAGCTTTGAGTTCTTGGGAAAAAATATTTAGCTTCAATGAAGATTCATTTGCTGAGATGGAAATTTGGTCCATAGCATCAGTTACTCCACAGGTTTAAAGCATGGCTAACATGAATTAATGCCTCTGAGGACAGCCAGCATGAATGCACTGATATCCCACCACTTATATGCCAGGTACCCTAAGTTTTATGTTCATGGTCTGGAATATGATTAATGCTTTATAGAGTTTTGTGTGAATTAATGAAAGAAATGTGTGAAAGAAATGTGCTTTTCAGCTTGAGCTTGAAGGATGAGGAAATTTAGCTGAGCAATTTGTGGGACAAAATAGGATGGCAACATTTTCCAGGTGAGAATAGGGTGTGATCGGATAGGCAGAGGCAGAAAATCACATTGCTTGGTGAGAGGTGCTGATATAAGTTGCCAAAAATTACATACTCAGTCAGAGGTTGCTATTATTTGGATCTGGAAGGTCCCTCAAGGAGGTGGGTGGTTTTAGGTTATGGGGTGGGGTCCTTGAAAAGGAATGGGGTATTACAGCTGCTATCAAGTGGGCAACTTGCTCCACCAGGCACTCCCCACCACGATGTGCTGTCATATCACAGGCCCAAAGCAACAGGGCCAATCAGCCATGAACTGAAACCTCAGAACAGTGAGCCAAAATAAGCCTTTCCTGTTTTAAAGTTGATGTTCTTAGGTATTTTATTCTAGGAATAGAAAGATTATCAGAGTTTTTTTTTATTTTACAGCATGACCTCAGAAATAAAACCATTGAGGGCTGGTGAGATGGCTCAGCGGCTTAAGCGCCTGCCCGGCAAGCACGAGGGCCTGAGTTCGACTCCTGGAACCCACATACGAAAAAGGGGCCAGTGATATCACTCAGCAGCACGGGCGCCTGCTGGTGCACGAGGTCCTGAGGTCGACCCCCCCGGTACCCACAAAAAAAAAAAAAAAAGAAATAAAACCATTGATGTTTGAGAGGCAGCTTGAGTTCTATCTAGTAAGATTATTTTGATGATTTTTGGTAAGGAAGCTTGACGTGAACTTCAGAGTTAGCCACATGTCAGGTGCTAGTCTAGGTTGGTGGGCATGTATACGAAGTTCACTGTCTCAGAGAGTTCAGGGTGCTGTCACATGACTGAGCCAGTAAAATAATTTAGGTCCTGGTGGAGGGTAATAAGGGAATAGTATTATTGTTAATCATGACAATCAATCATACTGTGCTTATTATTAAACTCACCAATATACAACCTATAAACTATGGCAATTGCATATAATTCAGACCAATATTCCAGGAACTATTCTACGTGTTTAAAAAATCCACTCATTAAATCCTCACAGAAACTGTCATTTGGCACTGTTATCATTTTCATTTAGTGGCAAAGATGTTGAGGAACATTTCCAAAGATAGTTGAAGCTACTTAATCAGAGCTCAAGAGAGAAGTACAGTCTATGGAAAAAATTACAAATGCCCTACATGTCAACATAGGAGATGAAGCACCAGGATTGATGGCATTAAAACAGGTCTAGGGGCCGGTGAGATAGCTCAGCGGCATAAGCACCTGTCTGGCAAGTGCGAGGTCCTGAGTTCAATTCCCAGAGCCCACATACGAAAAAAGGGCTGGTGATATCACTCAGCGGCACAGGCGCCTACTGGCGCGCGAGGTCCTGTGGTCAACCCCTGGTACCCACAAAAAAAAAAAAAAAAAGACAGGTCTAAAAGTGAGCCTGGAAGGATGAGTCTAGAAATGGGAGGAAAAGGTCATGAAATTTTTATGAAACATACTAGAAAAAGTATACGATATTTACTTGAAATTTAAATATGCTCTATTGTTTATTTTGCTAAGTCTAATCATTCCTTTTATTTCAGTAAATAACTTGGTAAAAATGTGGGATCATTTATGTGATGAGTGACTTGTCTGAGATTTATAGATATTCATTTGTTGTCAGAAGATTCCGATTTTTACTGGCTCTGCCCTTTTCCACGCCACTTTTTAGGTACTTTTTAATATGCATATGATAAAAATACAATTGAAAAGATATTTGTAAGAGAAAATATAATAATGACCTCCTGTAAGTACAGTATACTGCATACCTGGAAGCATAGTAAAACCTATTTTTTGTCTTAACCAATCAACTTCGTTATTTCATGATTTAATGCTCAGCCCTTCTCAACAACATTTTAAGCATCAGACTTGCTTTTGTTCACAGGATTTGGTAGGAGATTTGTCATACAAGATGTGATCAAAATATATGGTTAACGTTTAAATAAAATAATAAAAGACACATTACCATTAATCCCCTCAAAATAGTTCTCCTCAAATCGAATACAATTTTCCCATCATTCTTGCCACTTTCTGAATCAATTCTGGAACTCCTTCTTCTAGTGTTCTTATAACTTGTGATCAAAAATATGGTTAATGATGCCACAGAGTTCCATCCAACAGAAACTCAGGCTTATAAAAATATTAGTGTCTCCATTCACATTATTTATCAGATCTGGCACTGTGTGACTTCTGGCTCTTTCCCAAAGCAAAGGGACAATGAAAAATAAACACTTTGAATCAATTTAGGGAAGACACAACAGTGCAACCAAAGACACTCTAGAAAGAGGACTTCTAGAACTACTTCAGAGAGTGACAAGAATGATGGGATTAGTGTGTTTTAATTTAGGCAGAGTATTCTGAAGAGGATTCATGGCAATATATCTCTTAGTGTAATAATTATTTAAATTTAAGCATTCACCATATTTTCCAATCATTTCTTGTATAATAATGTAGTAGATAGCTGATGATGTTACTTGGTTTCCTAAATCTGCATTCCTATCTCTGTGATGGGAAAATCATTCATTTATTCAATTTCCATATATGGTATGTTTATTCTGCTCTAGCCCTCTTTGTAAAGCACCAGGGAATCAGAGAAAGGCAAACTAAAAGCTTCAGGAGCAGCAATCTAATGGGGATATGGATAAATCACACAGGGTTGCATGAGAAACAACTACAAAAGTGAATATATTTTGTAAAAGATTACACAAATATAATTCTTTTGTAACTGTAATGGCCTCCAACGTGATCTTCCTTCTTGTACTTTCTCCTTACCCTGCCTTTTGTACAGGACAGTCTTTTATAGCATAGACCTAGGTAGCTTACCCTCCTAATTGAAAATCCTTGATGATTCTCCAATTGCTATAGAATAAACTTCAAACTTTGTAAGATGACAGGAAAAGCCCCTCACAAACTTAAATAATCTTTTTTTTCAAATTCATCTCCTATCATGCCTTTGAACTGACTTCTACCTCTTCCTGCTATTCCATCTCTAATGAGCTTCTCTTCAACCTTTAAGGCCCATTTCAATTGTCTCCTAACCAGTGAATCCTTTCCTCAGTCCTCCAAGGAAAAAGTTACTGATTCTCTCACACTTCTTCCATAACTATGCTATTGCGTTTTATATAGAATTATAATAATTTCTTTATGTATTTCTCTTTCTGAATACAGCAAAAATACTGTGTAAGTATATCACATAGAATTTATTTATTTTAATATCTCAAGAAATAACCCATAGGCTAGTTCAAAATATTTCTTAATTAATGTTTCTTAAATTTTTTGACTTAAACTATTTATATATACTATTGCAATGGTATGCATGAAAGTATAAATAGGTGGACAGATTCTTAATAGATCATATTCATTTATGTGTACAAGCATCTGAAAATATTTTAAAAGCATATATGATATAAACCCTATAATATAATAGATGTGTGTAAATATGTTCTGAATTAAATGCATGAACATACCTTAATCATCATCTTTATCATAGTTAACATTTATTGACTATGCACTGTGCACCAAACCCTTTGCTAAGAGCTTCACATGAACTATAATATCATTTTCATAGCAGTGACCCCTAAAGTAGGTACTCTTGTTATCCTATGTTTGCAAAGAAGGAAATCTAAACTTTAAGTGGTGAGGTAAATTGCCTATGGTTATACTTACTGAGCCAGAGTTGAACTTTGATTCTAAATGTATTTGATTCTAAAGCTTGTGTCCTTTTAGTAACATTTTATTGATAGATTCATGTGTGTGTGTGTGTGTGTGTGTGTGTGTGTGTGTACATACACAGATGCAGATAGATCAGTAGGTGGGTGAAAAGAGAAGAGCAAGCTGTGGAGACTTAAATGCATATATGTAACATATCATGGAGTTGTAGAAATGTGTACACATATAAACTCTTGCTTACTGGTTATGAACAAAATGTTACTATATAATTATATGAGGTGCACGCAGGCAATATATGACATATATGTATATATAAAAATCTCCGTTTCTTTCTCAAGTACTTGCTTTATTCACAGACCTAGCATTTTGTTACGATAAAATTAACTGTGCAAATCACTGGCTAGATATATTTATATGGCTTCAATATATTTTTATATATAAATAAATTTGCTTATCAGTTTAAGGACAGTGCCTAGAGGACATGAGATAGGTTCTTCCGGTTAGGCGATCTGCAGCCACTCTCCCCAGACACGATTGCTAGCAGCAGCTGCCATCCTCATGTGGTAGAGAAGTGTGGACCACCATCAGCGAGTGTTAATTTGTCAGTCTACTTGGGACAAGGATACTATTATAAAGCTTTGTTCTCTGAAAATATATACAGTCACAGCTGAAATTCATGCACTTGTTTTCATCAGAAAAGCAAGAATTTTGGGCCGGTGAGATGGCTCAGTGGCTTAAGCGCCTGCCTGACAAGCGCGAGGGCCGGAGTTCGACTCCCGGAACCCACATACGAAAAAGGGGCCGGTGATATTGCTCAGCGGCACGGGCGCCTGCTGGCGCGCGAGGTCCTGAGGTCGACCCCCCGGTACCCACAAAAAAAAAAAAAAAAAAGAAAAGCAAGAATTTGCAAAAAAAATGGCCGTTTTTTTTTTTTTTTTATGTTACCACTTTCTTTATTCCCCAGGTTGTGGACCAGTGGCATTGGTATTTTTCTCTCAGATATGCTTCCTTAGCTAAGAGATTGTGCTAACATGGCTCTTTCTGCCCTACAGTCCCTTCTGTTCTCTTTTTTGACCCCACTAAGCTTTACACTTTCCAGTTCTCTCTGAGCCAAAGAAGAATCTTTTGTCCTTTCTGACAAAGATTTTGAAGTCTGAAAACATGGAGCATTAATGAGATTTTGGTGGTGGGTATTAGGTGACCTGGGAAATATTTTAAATCCTCATATGCCTCAGTTATTCCATCTTTAAAATGGAAATTACAAGTACTGTCATGACAGGATTTTATGAAGATGAAGGGAGAATATCTATATAAATGAGTGATGGAATGAATACAAGTGTTGTGGAAATCTGGTAAGATAAAGAAAAAGAAGGAATAATCCGGAAACAGTGAACAGACTGAAGGGACCATTGGAGAACATAAGATTCCAACAAATTGTAGGACAACAGAATACTTGCGAGCATCTGTAGGTGACTGAAGCAAACCAGGTGGAAAAGCAAAGTACTGAGGAGTAAACAGCTGTAGAAGAAGATAGTATGTTGTTAAGAGCAGTTGTGAAGCTCACAAACACAGCAGTAGTCCAAATTAGAATAAGAAATTCAAGATATTTTCAAGATGTGGAAAGGAGTAGAGTGTAAGTCACAGAATGACTAAGGGTCTAGGTGATATTAATGGCATGGTGAATTAGGCAGACATTACTTCTTTCACTAAAAAGAAAAAATGGTAATTAAAAACTCCTATAAAATGTTATAACGAAAGGTAACACTGTTTCCATGTTTATCATGTGTGAGAAACTGCTAAATCCTTTGACTGCATTTCACTTAGTCCTTCTAACAATGCTACCTATTTGGTGCACCCTCACTTCATCGTACTGATGAAGAAGCTGAGGTTCAGAGAGCCCTCCACAGGCACTGAGTTAGCATTAAAGTCAGGACAAGATCCTGCAAACTACATCTCAGAGCCCATGTTGTTTTGTTTTGCTTTGGGTTTTTTGAGACAGGGTCTCACTGTGCAGTTTAGGCTTTAACTCAGTATTTAGCCCAGACTGTCCTCCTGAGGACTGATTACAGGCATGTGTCACCACACCCAGCTGAGGTCCCCTGTTCTTCATACCAATGCTGTATTCCTCCCACCAATCACATGAGCTACCAGTGAATCAGATGCAATCATGATTTTTAGTTACTAGTGGAGGGTAATAAAAGATAAACCTTCGAGTGTCACGTAAGTAACTTTTTCAACTGGCAAATTCAGCATGATAGTCAATTCAGCAAGAAGAAAACAAAATCAGAGCATGAATACTTGATTTGATAATGAGGGACATTTATGTTGTCAAATAAGAAATGTTTACTGGTTTTTATATTTAATAATTGTTGGACAGAGAGAAGAAGGGACACAACACAAAATGTTTACAGAGATTCAAGAAAGACTATCTAAAATTAAATAAACAGGAAAGACGTTCAAGTTATTCAGTTTAATGAATAATATGCTGAAAACTGTCTGCTAAAAATTGGGGTGGGTAATGGAATTATAGAAACTTAACTAATTTTTCAGTAGAAGAAATCAATAGATGTATTAAATTGATCACATAAAGAAAATCTTATATAATCACATTATTTATACTTAGAATGGTAATAGTCAGATTTACTGCAAAATACTCAAGCAGGTAGGAAGTATGGTGGCAGGGGCAGAGAGGGAGAGAGAGGGAGACTACAGTAGGGCCAGAGATCTCTTACTTTCCTGTATAAGTTTCACGGCACTGTGGCTCTGTGTGTGTGTGTGTGTGTGTGTACAGACTCAAATATATCATACATATATGTGTATATAAATGTATATAAACACATATATATTAGTGAATACCACATGTATGCATATACATATATAATTTCATGTAACATTCACTAATTATTCATGTAAAAAATATGAAGGAAAACTCACTAAAAGAGGCAACACATAGAAGTTCCTCCCATACATTTCTTCATTCAAACATCCTGACATCATGATGAAGAAAACACTATTTTTCTTCCCCTATTAGAAATAAGAAAAGTGAAACTCAGAGGGATGAGAAAAGGTGGTCTAGACTTGAACCCGTGTATATTTGGTTCCAAACCCTATACTGTTAACCATTATACAACCTGTTGTGGTTTGTGTCTAGATGTCCCCCAAAGCCTCATACAGTCATGGGGGTGCTGCTTTACAGAGGTGGTTGGATCTAGCTTGTGTTGTGCTGGGATCAAGGGTGTGTGATTACTGAATCAGTCCACTGATTGGTTTGGCGTAGTTCTGGCTGGGATTAAGGCTGTGAGTGCTACACGCCCTAGGCCGGGCAGCCTGTACAGTCTAAGGGACAGAAAGAGGGCTAATGTGCTCTCCCCTGATTACTTGCCATTAACTATTTCTCCCTGTGATGCTCCTCTGCCATGCCACTCTAGCTTGGAGCCAGCTGACTACGGACTGAAATCTCTAAAAGCATTGAGCCATATAAACCTTTCCTCCTTTAACTTTGGGTGTAGGGTATTTTGTCTCAGCAATGAGAAAAGCAGCTAAAACACAACCATTCATAGAGAGTTGATTTTCTCTGCCTTTGCCTCATTTACTTCCTGTGCCACCTGACCATCTGAAAACTGCCTTGTCCTTTGGCCTTCTGTCTAAATGTTTATTAGCACTCCCTTGAGTTTCCTTTTGTGAGCATACCTTCTGACACAGGCTCTGGCAAGAGTACAGTTCCAAAGAACCTATTTAGACCTAGTTTACAGTCACGCTGAATATGTACTCGTTTATAAAACACACAAATCATCAGGGTCATATATTCACACCTGATTTGTAGACTCCACTGGGATATTTAATAATCATGTTAATATTATCAGAATATGGCATGCATCCCACACTCCTCCCCACAATCTGTCCTCCTTTTTTATCTTGGAAATGCAACACCAGGTAGTCAAGCAAAACAGTGCAAGTTAATCCTTCTGTCTTTTTTTCCTTTATAACTTGTATCAGTGTACAGCTGGTCCTGTCTGTTGTCAAACAATTTAAAAATCCATCTACTTCCCTCCATTTTCACTATTATTCCAGTCCAAGGCACCACCATTTTTGGATTATTGTCATATTTCTTAGAACCTATTCTGATCAGTCTGCATGACTCCAATCTTACACTCCATCAATCCATTCCTCAAACACCACCCAATTTTTATTAACCTCTCTCATAATTCTTTTTCCACCTCAAATGTTCTAGACACATATAAAAGTTGCTGATTTCATAGATGGAGAGAGTAGAGAGTGGTTACTAGAGGCTGTGGAGGGCAGGGCAGCAAAGAGTATAAGGAGAGGTATTCAACAGGCATACAAAGTTACAATTAGAGAGAGGAACAGCTTCTGGAGTTCTGATACACAGTAGAGTGACTACAATTAACAAAATATTAAATATTCTAAAATATCTAGAAGAAAGGATTTTGAAAAATTTCACCACAAAGAAATAATCAATATACAATTTCATGGATGTGCTAAATACCCTATTTTAATGATTAAGAAATGAATATGTATATCAAATCACCTCACTGTGGCACATAAAATGTATGTTTATTATGTGTAAATGAAAACAAAATAAAAAGAAAGAAAACAACCAAGGAAAGAAAAACCCAAACAGTAGCCCTTATATGTTCCAACCTATTTCCCTGCTTGGAGAATCCTCTCCCACTAAGGATATAATCAAAGCATTGGGTCATTCCAACTTGAGAACATTTCTGCCAGCTGATTGTCCTCACCTAGAAATCATTTCCTATAGATCTTCGCATAGCTGGCTCCTTCTTTAAATTCAGATCTTGTATAAAATTTATCTTCTTAGAGAGGCTTTGCTTGACTACAACATCTGAAGGAGCCATTCCCCATTGCTCTCTGTCAACATCACTTTTTATTTCACCATAGCATTTCTCACTAGCTGATTTTTTATTACCCATATGCTTATTGTTCTCTTCTTCTTCTTGAATTCAGTATTAAAGAATGTATGGCCTTGCCCATCTTATTTAACAGGGTCTTGAGTAGTTCCTCTGTTATTCTAAGTACCTAGTTTTACTTTTACAAATTTGTCATATGGAAGTTTCTGAATGTTTGTTGCATGATTAATAAATGAACAAAGTACTCACAGACAGTGAAATGATGCATGTGATTACCTAGCAAACAGCCAGGCAAATCAACATCACCACTGAAAACCTCCCTCTTTTGCTTTCCTCTAAAGTGCTACCTTTGGCAGGTAACCCATGAATTAGCCTCCTTGTAACAACATCCTGCAGTGACAGTCTCTCAAAGGAACTTGTTTTTCTCTCATGTAACTGGACATTCCCTGCAGGATAACAAACATGCCTGGTTGAAAATTATCATTATCTGGGCCGGTGAGATGGCTCAGTGGCATAAGCGCCTGCCTGGCAAGTGCGAGGTCCTGAGTTCGACTGCCGGTACCCACATACGAAAAAGGGCCGGTGATATTGCTCAGCAGCACGGGCGCCTGCTGGCACGTGAGGTCCTGAGTTCGACCCCTGGTACCCACAAAAAAGAAAAGAAAAGAAAGAAAATTATCATAATCAAAGGCTTCAGATCCTACTTAAGTGCTGACATAGGGATGGAGGAATCAATGATTGCTTTTCCAATTCAAGCTGGATTATGTTTCTCTTTAAGACTCCCTTCTTCCTTCCTTCCTTCCTTCCTTTTCCTTCCTTCCCTCCCTTCCATCCTCCTGCCTTCCTGCCTTCCTTCTTCCCTCATTCTATTTTCCCAGGCAAAGTTACAGAAGTTATAGTAAACAGAAGCAATAGGTTCTAGTGTTCTCCTACATAGTAGCTTGTCAATGTATGCCTCTATGTCATTATATTTTTATATGTCATACTATGATTACACTTTAGCAGCATGAATATTTCTTGTATTTCTTGTAATATTTCATATGAAATATACCACTATCTCCACTATGCAAGAAGTAGTTGTAAATCTACATCTCTGAGATGCACAATATTTGCAAGATAGGTTTGCTGTCTGTATTTATTTTGTTCAAATCTTATTCTGTCACTTCCTCCTTTTTGTGGTCTTTAATGAAGATCTCTTGGTTTCTCAGTCACTATATACGTAAAATGGGAGTATTAGTACCTGAAATTCTTATTAGGAGAAGTAGATGTGTCAACACTACCCATCACCAGACACTTGGTGTCAGGCATGGTGCCTCAAGTGAAATATCTTCTCACAGCCCTCACAAGAGCGCCACAAACCCCCCACTGTGATAGTACTGCCCATTGTGTGGATGAGGCCATAGAGGCTCATAGTAATGACAGCACCATTCTCAGTACTAAAGCTGAAGCCTCATCCCAGCCTTCCTGAGACACCACCTCTTGCTTTTTATGCTACCCTACTTTGCAGAGGGTTATCCAGGCAAGTTCAGTCCAGTGGTGCTTGTCCTGGCACTGACTCCAAACTGAGCTCTGTCACTGCAAGATGAGGGAGTGACTCCTGTGCATCTCATAGTCATGGCCTATAGACAGTAATGTAGAAAACACAAGGACACCACTGATCCTGCTGTCATGACTGAAGACAGGAAGTTAACTGGAAAGTAGTGGCTTTGACATAGATCATCTCAGTTGTGCCAAATTATACACCTGATTAACCCTTATTCACTTTACTTAAAATTCTCATTTCCAATGAAAGGAACCTCCCTCTGACATAATACAGCTTCTGTGTAGCCGAACAACACAGAAGCAAAGAAAAAAGGAGTAATTTCAGGCTCCAAATTTTGTTATGAGTTTCCAGATCCACCCATAAATCCTCCTTCTACCTCTCCTTATCCAATCAGCTTCAAAATTTACTGCTTTTCTGCTTTTCAACATTCCAGAATCCATGCTTTCTTTCTCTCACTTGCAGTATCTACTCAGCCCATAAATAAATGCAACAAATATATGCTACAACTCCTCTTCATTAGAGTCTCTTCATTTCATTTACCATGTAACCACAAATTATTTTTCTGAAAAGTAAATCTGACCTTGTCACTCCTCTTCTTGCAAGCCCTCAATTGAAGCAAAGCAAATTTTTTAGAATGATGAACGAAGCCCAGGTTTAGTTACTAACATATATTTTCCTACCTACATAAAGTCTCTACTTTTACTATCCAACAAGTCAGCAGCATTCAGCTTCCTGGGTATTTGAGGTTGTTTCATATCTTCATGACATGGCATAGCTCTAATTTACCTCTAATAAATATATAGTTCATCTTTCTCAGCTTTGCATACTATCATTTATCTTTCATGATCAAATGTAAATGCCACTCATTCAGCTTTCCCAGCATTAGTCAGAACATTCTTTATGTTAGCATCTCACTTGTTATATATCTGTCATGGAGCACTTACAATACTTCATTTGGATTGTTTGCTTACACATTTATTGATCCAAGAAAAGCAAACTCCCTGAGGCATAAATAATGCCTTATGAATGTTGTACTCCTCATAATTAGAGCTGGGTCAAGCACAGGGTAGAGCTCACCAGTAAATATCTTGGTCATGAATAAATAATTTAAGGCCAGGAAATTATTTCCAGTATGTGATCAAATCATTTATTGAATGTATATAATGTATCAGACCTCATCCTAAGAATTGGGAATGCAATTGTGAACTAGATAGTTGTAATCTCAAATTTCACTGAATTTACTTAAATGTTCAGATTCTCATAAAAAGGCACACGCCAAGAGTCACTCATTAGAAGATAGCTTAAGTAGATTTACAGAAATGATAGATCAGAAGCAAAGCTGAAATAAATTTGATTCTGTGCTACAATATTTCCCCCACCCACAAAATCACACAAGTATCATACAAACAGCCTATATAAGCCAAACTTGAGGGAATACTGAAATCACTGGAATGGTTTTATCTCTAACTTGAGTTGTAGTTACAAGGGTATTTATCTTGTGATAATCCACTGTTATAACTCATCAAGCTGCTTATTTGGTTTATTGTTTTACTGTGTCTGTGATATCTTTTACAAGAAAATGTTTTGTAAAGGAAAACTGAAGAAAAACAAAACAAATAGGGAGGGGCCAATAATGTTAAACATTTCAGAGAGGACAAATAGTAAGAGAAATAAGACAAAAACCAAATATAAAAACAAAGGTGGGAGGTGGTTCTAACCAGTTTCATCCTTGAGGCACAACATCACATCAGAGTAAACTGAAATCTGTGGTTTGGAGCACCACTTACCCCAGGCTACACAAGTTCCCAGAGAGGACAATTCCATTAGACCACATTTGAGCATTGGGTAACACAACAGTGTAAAGCAATTTCTCTAGAAGACCAAGAGCCCAGCAAGGAAGGAAGCCCAGGATTGTAGGTGGGGTGACTTTTACTATAATTGTGTTGTCTTTCTAACGTTGTTGTGTAGAAGCAGCGAAAAAAAAAGTTTCTTCCTCAGAACAACAGGGCTAGTCCTTCTTCTGAGCACTCAGAACACAGGATCATTTTCAGTCTACACTATATCTTGGATTTGCCCTATCCTATTTTCTAAAACTCTTGTGTTTCTTAGCATTCAAGCAATTTGGCAATAGTTACAAGCAAGGTTATGTAATGGTGGATAATAAGGGAAGAGGTTTGGAAAGAGCTTGCTTAAAGAGAGAATTGAAAGGAAAATTGACAGATGGTTCATGAGCAAAATGTTACAGAGGATGTGGGGCTAACAGAATAAATGAATGGTTGTCCAAAGAAAAGAAAGAAGGAAGGGAAGAAGAAAAAAATGAAGGAAGGAAAGAAGGAAGGAAGGGAGGAAGGATGGAGAGAAAGGGAGGGAAGAAGGAAGAAAGGGAAAGAGAGAGGGATGGAGGAAGGAAGAAAGGAAGGAAAGAAGAAAGGAAGGGAAGGGGGAGAAAGAAAAGAAAGAAGTAAAGAAGGAAGAAAGAAGATAGCAGAGGAAGAAAGGGGAGAGGAAGAAGAAGAGAGACAACAGAGTAAGATGGCCCCTCTGTGATTGTATAGTTGTTGATAAGTCAGCTCTACCGGATAATACAGATTTGTGTTCAAATTCTAGCTTTTCCATTTCTTAGTTTTTTACTTAGGAAAAAATCAATTAATTTCTCTGCTCTTTAGTTTCTATCTCCGGACTGCATACAGTTCTAGTAGTTTGTTATATACTTATTGATCTTAATGCTGATACTAATATTGATATTATTTACAATGCTTATTCAACTACATTTAAGACATGTTAATTTCTTTTCCTTCCTTTTCCCCCCAATTCTACAAGTTAACTAATACTTGCTCATAATGAAAAGAGTGAGTGCATGAAAGTAGAATGTATTTACAGTAGCCAGTAAGTGTGATCCTATTAAGTACTCAGTTCATTTAAAGGAGTAAAAGAGGGACAGAAATTCAATGTAATAAGTATATCTCACCTGTAAATTAAATTTAGCTAGATGTACCAGCTATCTTCTCTGAAATTCTCCTATCATTGACTGGTTGGTGTTTTATTGAGTCTATTTCATTTATCTCATGGATGAGAAAACAAGGCATCAGAGAGGTGTTGGACGCCTTCATAGTGAATTGTGCTGAGTCCCATAAGCATCCACTTCGAATGTGAAGCATTCTATATCTTCTCTATTGCAAATAAAGCTAAAATGATACAATACTTGTGGGGGGTGAGGTAGTCCTTCAACATACTGGTTTCAGTTCCTCTGAATATATACCCAGCATTGGGACTCTGGGAGCACAGGAAACTCAGCTAAAACAGACCAATAACATGGCATTAAACGAAAGAGCTTCTGTGCGCCAAAGGAAACAATTAACAAAGTGAATAGACAACCTAGAGAATGGGAGAAAATATTTGTAAACCATACACCTGACAAGGAATTAATATAAAAAAATATGAAAGAATTTAAATTCAATAGCAGGAAAACAAGTAACCTGATTAAAATAGGCAAAGAACCTAAAGAGACATTTCGCAAACAAAAGTTAACTTTCCCAATAAATTACATATTAAACATTCACATGTCCACACTGCTTTTAAAGGGAGTGGCATGTGGAAGAAGCTTGATAAATGCTGACTCCTCCTCTCAAAAACTAGAAAGTCTTTGTACCAGATTTTATGGAAAGAAATTCTAAGGTATCCATGAGCTTAAGATGAGGTAGCAAAACAATTCCCTTTGTGCTGCCAAGGAAAAGAATGTGTTTTTCTAGCACTAAGAAAAAAATCAGCTTCGCTCACATGCAGGTATGGTGCTCAGAAACAAGTAATGATGTTAGATTTAGGATACCTTAGAAGAGTGCTTGGACCCTCTGACATTATTTTGGTTTCCATTGTGAAAAAGCAAAGAAAGTACCTTTGGTGCAGTCATTTTTAAGACTGAAAAATATAAATGAGTTGTTGGTACTTGTTCTGGTACTTTTACTATATTGTATGTTGTAAGTGAAAACAATTATCTGTAATGTGGTGATGATGATGATAATGATCACATGCTATGAATGGAATGCTCAAGACCCACCATAGTCTTTCCTTTAGGGTATTTTTCCATGAAATTTTCTAGAATATCAGACACACTTTCCGGAAAGAACTGGCAAATTCTAGCAAAGCGTAGAACAGAGAACTGTGAAATAATGTATCAGACACATGAAGACTGGGGCACAATTCCAATATGAGAAAATAAAAGAAGAAAGAGAAGAAAGATCCTGCATACACTCAATTTAAATCAGCTTGACTTTCAGATACAGCATTAAATTTTGTTTTCCCTACAGAAGAAGGACGAAGCCTGAGGTACTAGATTGATTATTTTCTGAGGTGTTTATAAGACTCAAACTCAATAACAAGTCCCATTTTTGTCTTTAACATATAAGCATTAAATATATCTCAAAAACTATAACTTTTTATTTCATTTACATTGGTCATATAAAGATAACAAACTTCCCAAGATTAAAAGAAAAAAAAAGGTCAAACATACAGGGTTAACAGGTTCCTGACAGTGAATTACTGCTAAATGGGATAGATATTACTCCTGAGGGCTGATACACTTATTACAGTCAGTGTTTCAATAAACCAATGCACAAGGGGGTCTAAATTTAGAACAAAATGCAACCTTATTCTAAGAGGCAATGGATTATAGGACAAAATCAATTACCTACTTCTGCCATATTTTTCATGGACTTCAGTCTTCTCATATTTGTGAGGCTTGTTAAATGAGCATTACTTACAATGTGACCTCATTCAGAAAGTCTTTTGGAAGTGAAACTTTTATTAAATTACCTAGGCAATTTCACCTAACTTGAACTCTCCTCCATCCTATAACTCTTTTGTGTGGATGACCAGGACAAGATATGCAAAATTACCAGAGACACTTTACGAATTACAAGAAGATAAAATAACCCTGAGTTATCCAAGAGGAGTTCATTCCCACATTTGCAGGACTTTGCTAACACATAAGCAAAAGTGAACAAGCTTCAGCCAGTTAATTAACTAATTAACAAAGAATATTATAGGAGAAATAAAATTCATGCAAAGGAAACCTGACATTTCCTAAAAATCTACAAGTAAATCTTAATCTTGCCTAATTGTCCTCCCCCAAAATAATAGAACAATGATAAATGAAAATATTGATGAGATTGGATATTAGAAAATAAATCATTTGAACCCATCATAAATAATGGAAATAATGTTGGTATATATTATAAATTATTTTCTGAATCATAAGGATAGGATTAATTTCATATAATGGAAACATACATAACCCCTCACTCCTCAGAATCAGAAAAAATCATCATATCCATACCCTCCAAATATAATCAAATAAACAAGTATTCATATATGAGGAAGCTACTCTCAATTTTGTAATATTTTCAGCAGAAGTCATAACCCATCATATTTTCTGTAAAATCTGAGCTTTTTGTATTATGTGGTCAGCATAGTGTTTAAGAGAAACTAAAACCCCAAAAGCATGAGTCAGCATTTAAAACTTAGCAGTTTTCATGTAAAAGACTAGGTGTTTAGCCACTCTTGAAACGTGTCTGGAACTTCTGAGCCCCTGTTCCCAAGGGCAGCACGTGGCTGCCATAGAACTTTTTCAATGAAGTATGAACATCACAGACATCACTCCATTATGGAACACACTTTGTCCCTGTAAGTATTTGTGTTTAAAAACCCTCATCTAAGCCCTTGAGAGGCCATGGCAAAGAGCCACCCTGGGCCAATTGGAGAAACCTCTTTCTTTCCCAGAAGATTGGCTGGGCAAACTTGGGTGAAACACGTGCATGTTCTGACCTCTACTCCCCTTGGTGGCAGCAATTTATTCGTGGTGTTGTCGGGAGGATCAAAGATACACTGTATGAAAACATTAAACATAGTATTTGACTCATAATAGATTCCTGAGAAAAGATAGCTATGGTAATGACTGTTAATTGAGAAACTGTGTCTAATGATAGTTACCTGTAAATGGAGAAAGGAAAAAAGACATCTTACTTGTCAGTGATAGAAAAATGTTGCTATGCTTTTACAACTATGTCATGCTGACATTATAGATGGCCATGAAATGTCACCACCTGAGCTGGGATCATTGCCGTGGGAAGATTGACTGTGGGGGAAGCAGCAAAACAAACAAACAAGAACAAAAAAGAAAACAAAACAAAACAAAAAAACCCTCCACCTTTCTCCATTGGTGAACATTTAAAGTAGTTAATGTCTCCAGAGAAACATCTCATTTTAAGCTGAGGTAGCTCAAGTTGCTAAATAACATACCACACGTATACATTCTACTTTTAGTTAGGTGCCTTAACATATATTCTATTACTCACATACGGTTTATGAGAATTTAACACATTAAAAAGAATCTTCTGGTTCTCAGTAATCCCTAATATAATGATAACGGTGAATGCATCTTAACAACAATTATCATTCTTAAATAGAAACTTCATGATCCAGTTTTATTCAGAAAAAGAATAAAAATTATGAAAGACAGAATTTATAAATCAGAGCTATAAGTAAAATTTAAGAGTTGAAATTTATAAATCTTGTTGTGATGGCAGGACTTTAGAGTTCTGATTAATAAGATAAATAATTTATATCTCAAGTGCAAAATAAGATTTGTGAAATAAAATCCTTTTGTTTCAGATTTACTGTGTGACTTGTAACCCTGTCTCTCTATTTATATATTTATTCCCGTGCAATGGACATAAATTTTGGAAATTTCAGGATTTCCTTGTATGTTTCATAATCAGTCATATACTTTAAAAACTGTGACTTACTATGGTCCCCAAAGAATACTAATAAATCCTAGGCTAGTTTTTCCATTTAATAGGGAAATATTTTTATACAGTAAGTGTCTTATCTAGTCTGGGTTGCTTAAAGTATGACTTTATAAATAAAAAAATAAGAAGAATATTTCTTTAATCTGCATAAGTTTATATGTCTGAATCTTGTCCAGGAGTATAACATGAGTATAACATACCCCCCCCCAAAAAAAACCTCAAACATTACCTTCCCCCATTTCTTAGGTAACTCTACTTTGCCTCTCTTGGAGTTTGCAAGAGAAAAAAGTAATTCCTTTTTTTTTTTCTCCAATTAATTTATAGGATTGTCTAGCTGGATGAGAACTAGATAAATAGATAAGTGTCCTGAGATCAGTTTCATATTATAATTTTGCCCCATATTAGCTATGTAGCTTTAGTTCTTCCAAAGCCACCACCCCTTACTTACCTTCATCTGTATGCTAACAGTGCTGGCTTACTGAATTTCCAACGACATTTTCAAGGTTACTCATGTAGTAGTCAGTGATTCTACCATCTAGACAAGATTCTCACAATAACTTGTTCTTTCTAGAGTTGCTTCAGTTGTCCAAGTGATTTGAGAATACTCAGTTACAAGAATCACGTAATTTACTTCCTTCATAATCTATTGTGGGCATATCAAAATATTCTATATGAGTTAGCTATTTATTGACATAAATTTAGCCAGCTAGGCCGGCACTCATCCTTTGTCCTGTGTATTGTCCTATTCATCTCCCATCCAGTTATGATCAGCAAAGATCAGTGGAAAAACCAGAACATGTAAGGGTATTCATAAGGCTTTCTTGGAGGTGTGTATGAATAAGAAATTAACTTATAAGGGCTACACTTCTTACCCTTATAGAAAATGAGAGAAACTATGTAGTTGTCTGGTGGAAGTTGTGGAACCAGATACATTTGAGCTCAAGATCCAACTCAAGCCCAGTCCTATCAAAGTAAGATGGCACTAATGATGTCTGATATTGCTTCCATCTAAATCTTCCTCATAAACGGGATTTCCTCTCCCTCCAGACATTTTCTTCTGCAGCACAATTCTAGTTTTCTCTCTTCTAAATTACTATCACCGTCTCCTGGTTGCTTATTGTATCTACCAACAATCTGTTGTTACTTTTTAACACAAAGGATTTTTTTTTTATCTTGGCTCTCCCTTTCATGTGGTCTTGCAGTTTGAAATATAATAACAGATTTGCATTTATTAGTGAATCGGAGGGAATGAAATTTAGAGGCAATTTTTTTGACAATCATTTTATTAGGCAACTTCTGTAGAATATCTCACTGAATCCTGATAATAATTTTTCATAATAGATATTATCATTCCCTTTTGTAGTATATGCAGGATACAGTCCTTGGTAGTGATTTCTATCTTCTGGCACCAAAGTCTAGGTTTATTTTAAAATGCATCACTCCAGTCTTTATTGACCAAAGACTAGGAAAAAACAGTTGATCAATGATGCTGGTATACATGTGACAACAAATATTTCCTAATTTAAAGTCTTTCCAGAATTTTCTGGGCTAGGGACATAGTTTGGTTGTAGACCACTTGCTTAACAAGTATGAGGCTTTGGGTTTGGCCGCCAGAAGCAGCAAAAAAAAAAAAAAAATCAAAACAAATAAATGACTAAAATCTTCAGAAATTTTATTTTAGACATACCTAGTTTCAGCTAGATTTTTTGAAATCATGATGATACCTTGATAATAAAAGTGATAGTGTCTCTTTGTTACCTTTTTCAAATTATAACCTCGGAGAACTAAGAATTTGAGATTGAATCATCCTACATGCCTTACAAGGGTTGTATCTTTTATCAAGTCTTAAACCAACTATGACTCAGTGGCTTTATTCTGCCAAAGTGAGCTATCATCAACCCCACACACATTACCTTATTTACATATGAAGTTAATTCATTAAGGCCTCACAAATCTGCTAATCAGTAAATACTATTTCCTCTACTTAGTAGCGAGAAAATTGAAACTCAGAAATTCGGTAACTTTCCCAGGTCACACAACCAATAACTATATTTTAAAGCTAGTATAGTAGAAGAGTAAGTTTTCTTCTACAAGTTCTGATACTGCATTTGAAGGCCCATAGGTGTCTAAGGTTCCCTAAATGTTTCCTTCTCTGTTTCCAGCATGAACCCGCCCCTCACCTTAATGAGCCTAAACAAAAATTACTCCCAACTCTTTCCCTGTGATTGTGCCTTATTTCTTCTCTTTAGAATGTTTCTCTGATAATAACAAGAAGCCAATAATTTTTCCCTAAGAATTAACTGTATAGAACAATTTACAGTCATTATCTTCTCTATTAGTATAGTTCTTTCTGCCAGTATCTATCTCCATTTGTCAAATAAGGAAATTTAGGAAATTAGGATAAGTTAAATGATTTCCCTTGAAAGAAAAGAGCACAGGACTTGGGTTTGCTTTCATCTCTGTCTGATCTCATAGACCATTATCTTGTCATCCTATTTTCTTACAAGGGAAAAACCAAAATCTGAATAAAAAATGGGGCATAACAGAAATAGTGTGTTTTTTAGTATTATCATGTATTTTCTATGGAAATGATATGTCCCCCAAAGGGGCAAAATTCAGTGTTGGAGGGGTACAAAGAATCTTAGTCATCACAATGGTTTGTAGCTTTCCAATACACTCCGAGTACATAAACACAGAGACCGTATATCTGTGGCTTTAAACTGTCATCCAGGGGTGCAGGTGATTGGGAAAAATAATGACTAAAAAGACTCTTGGGAGAGGAGTGATAGTTTAAAAAAAGAGGTTGAGAAGAAATCATGTGCTCCATAAATGTAGTTTCATGTTTTAGCTGCAAAATAATTTGTTCCAGTGTTTCTCACACAAAGGACATTGCACAATGAAATGAACCCTAGGGGTTAGAAGTGTTTTCAAAGAAAGCATTTAAACTTTGCCATCAGACTGTTTATTATAATAATCTTTAATAAAAAGCTAAAGACATAACATGAAAATATTTCCCAGCACAGTGAATTTTGTGAGTAACTAAAAATATGTTCCGGGTATGTGTGATATGGTGATATACCTTGATTCCTGCACAGAACAATACATGAAAGGGGAAATTATATGACCTTTGGTTAATTTAACCATATATTTATTGTTTTAGTTAGACTTTTAGCAAGAAGAGAGTTTAAGGTCAATATCTGGTGAGATTATTTGCATCCAGATACCTCTTTTGCTAACACAGGGATGGTACTCCAGGTCCCAGTGGAGACTGCTGACACACTTACTAAGCACTTATAAAACTTCTACAATATTGCGTCAACACTAGCCAGGATATTAGAAAAATGGCATCAGGAGAGCACGGCTCCTGCTGTCAAGATGCTTATGATCAGTCAGGCTGCACCCCTATAATCCCCACATTCTGGGAAACTGAGGCAAGAGGATCACATGTTTGAGTCCAGGCAGGGCAACTTACCAAATTAGCAAGACTCTTCACAAAATATAAGAAAAACAAATTAAAAAATGGCTGGGGATGTAGATTAGTGTGAAAGCCATGGATTGAGTGGCCAGTAGTAAACAAAAGGAAAATAAAATCTCAGTCTAGTCAATTTTTTGTGTGTAAGTCCTATTGATGGAGCTCGGTAACGGGGCTCTCAAATATACTGTTCCATTTGCCCCAAAAGCAATTTCCACACCTAAGTTTTTCTCTGCTTCATTATTTATAATTATGGATATGATTTAAAAATGATTTCTATAGGAAACATTGTCTGAATCCTTCCTACCAAGGCTGAGGTAATTGTCCCTGAATGTCTTCTGGTACCACATATCCTATATGTATGTATTTGTTCAGTATTGATTTCTACCGGTCATAAGGACAGAACCTACCCTTATTGGGGAATTAGTACAGTGACAGTTTATATTGGGAATTAAATGAGCGCTTGGAAGTCGTGCTGTTGGTTGTTTGACAGCAATCTGTAATCAATTCAGTGAGCTTATTGTGAGCCCCTATGTGCATGAAGCACTGTGTTAGGCTAACCAGATACGAAACAGAACACTGACACTTTATTCCCAAGGACTTTATGGATTAGCTGGGACCAGAGACAGATACCAAGAAGAAAAAGATAATTTCTCACTCAGAAAATGATCTATCTGGGTAATAATTCACAATTTACAAAAGTTTTCATTGCCAATATCACATCTGGGTCAAATAATAAGCTGTTAAACAATGTAATTAATGATTGATTTCCATTTTCCAAATAAATAGTGTTAGGATGAGGGAGGCTGCCTGTCCTGCCCCTAGTCACATGGAGGAGAGACAGCATGTGAGGATCAGTGTGTTCTGTACAGCTCAGTAAATCACCCAGAAAGCGTCTTGACTCAAAGCCAAGAAGTAGAGCCCAATGTGCAGGTGAAAGAATTTTTGAACCTAGAGAGAAACTGCATCTATCACTGGATTTGTGGAGTTCTCCTGCATGAAAGACATTCACTTTAATTGTGTCCTAGGGTGTCAACAGGTAGTATATAATTGATCAAGTATTTTGGAAGTAAAGTGACTAAACATCATCCTAAAGGAAGGCTTAGCATGAGAGAATTATCGTTCTTCGGCTTCCCTTGACAAGGGGTATAAATCAGCAAGTGGATGTGTCCGTCTTGCTTGGGGAAATTGCAGCTTTATAAATAAAAACACTAATCTGTGCTGCTGCTGCCCAGCTTTGCTGCCAGCTCAAGATTTAAGTTTCTCACCTATTAGCCCTAGAGAACTTTTCTATTGCTAGGTGTTGACTGTCTCATTCTTTTTAATAAAATTTTGACATATATTACAATAAAAAAAACACATACTCATTTAGAACATTTGAAAAGCATAGAATAGTATGAGGAAGAATAAAATCATTCATAATTTGGCTAACCAGAGACAAATCCCATACGTATTTTGAAATATGTCTTCCAATTTGTTTTGTTTATATCTTTCCTTTCATAATGGGATTAATATATATATGTGTGTCTTTATGTACTTAATAATAGATCATATGATTTATATTTGCTATTACAAACTCTTTTTACACAAAATGTGCTGGCATTATGTTCCATAATGTGTGAAATAACTGTTTAACCAATGTTGTTATTTTGTTAATTAACACAGTGAAGGGAATTTGAGTGGTCAGAGCTCCCTTTTAACCTTGGTTATCTCCTATGTTCTCTCTACAAACAAATATGGTGCATTTTTTATGCACAGAAATATGTCAGGAATTGGGAATAGAATGAAAAGTAACTGAGCCATGTTCGTGTTCACATGGAGTGTGCCGACCTGTGCCCAGCATCTAATGTGGAAGGTCAAAATAGACGCACAGTGGATTCTTAAGCAATGCGAAGAGGAGGACACAACATAAATGTGCAGTTAGTGATACAGCCTCCTAGAGTAAGTGAAATTGAAAGGTAAGAACTTAGGCAAAAAAAGGAAAAGAAGTGCTAGTTTAGACAGCTAGAGTGGCATGAGTGTAGCTCCTTTGGGGATCTGAAAGATATTTATTATGACTGGAAGCTAGCATTCAAGTGAGAAATAGGAGTGATGAGGTTAAAGTATTAACAGCACAAGATCAAAAAGGGGAAGATTAAGATTTTATTTGGGATATTGAACTTCACCTAGAGAGATATTTGGAATTGCTTAGGTATTTTAGGCAGGAAAATGATACCATGAGATTTCTGTAAAGTTAGGCATCCAGAAGCCAAATTACTGGGAAAAAGATGGAGCTCCTTACTGTCTCGAAATACATTGCAACATTGTTTTCCAAAAGGGTTATCTTTTTCAAATTTGTATTAGTGTATGTATACAATACATAATAGCTACATTCATATAGGGAAATTGGTGCATGTATGTAACATTTGTTGATTATTTTGAACCCCTTTACCCTCCACTTTCTCACTCGTCTTGATCCCCTTCCCCATATCAAAAAAAATCTTCTTCTTTGTTTCCTACCATCTCTTCATTATTTTGCTCTTTTACTTACTTATATTTTAGATTTTTCATGTAAGAGAAATCATGACATATTTAACTTTCCATGACTGACTTACATCATTTAAAAGTATGTTTGTATGTTCCACCCATTTTCTTGCAAAGGACGTGACTTAGCTCTTTACGAGTGAATGCTGTCCTGTATCTTAATACTTGCCTTCCATTGGCATCGTAAGAGTTAAGCCACTGTTACTCCATATAAAAGTGTCTCTCATTTATTGGAGCCAATTTATGTTATAGGTCCTGTACTAGGTGGTGCTTTACATGCATTTACTTAGTGAAACCTTACAGCTTTCTTTCAGGATTGATAGTACAGTTCTCATTTAACAGAATTTCCTGAAAGTAACAAAGAAAGAATAATTTCCCTAAAGTCACAAAAAGAAAACCTGGCTAGGCTTAAGGTTAAACCTAAGCCTGCCGAAGTTTTGGAGTCTGTTTTGTCTTTTGATGCATTTTAACACCACTCAGCTCATTTTAGATACACAGAATTCTCATGAATATAATGCCCATACCCACTATATTGCCTGGTTTTATTTCTATAAAATAAGAATAATATAGAATGTTTATAGACCTTTCTTGAATTTGACTTCTCCTAGGAAAACCGTTGTTGGAGAAAGAAGAACAATAAAGGTTAGGTGATGGAAAACAGACTTAGCTACACATACATGACTTGTGTACACAGTAACCTTTATCTCTCCTGTTACCACTACAGAACAAATTTTCTCCCCCAAATTAATGTTTGCAATAGATCAGATGCAGTCATGCTGCAGAATACCTGACCTCACAATGTAAAAACAGGAAATAATTTAATTTTAGAAGGAGATTGCTTCTAACATCAGACTGCAGTGGGAAGAGGCCCTTGTCTCTCTTCAGCACTTGCTCTGGCTGCATTCAATACTATGAATTTTCCCATGTTTGTAGGCTCACTATGATACATTACACAGCCTCCCATCACTGCTAACCCTGAGTATAACCCTGGGCAGTCAATGGTTGAAGCAATTGTGACTTCAGTATTTATGAATAATTCCTAAATCTCTAGTTTTATTGCAATTATGTGCAATAAATGTACTGCACTGAGGATTAACAAATAAATTTGATATAAAAGTTTAAAAGTTCTTCTAAAATGTGCAGAAATATTACTCAAAATTAATGCTGGGAAGGAGCAATAATATATCTCCATTTAATGAAACAGAATAGTTCACTTTCTTATTACTCAAGTTTGGGTAAATTAGACGGTTTAAGGGTCAATTTCCATCTTTGTCCAATGATCACAATAATAACACCTATTGTGACTGTGAAGAATGGCTTAGTATAACATATATATGATATATACATATAAATATATTGTGTATATCACTGTGTCTGAGACACAAAAAGGAAATTTTTCTTCAAAATGAAAGATTATCAAAAATAAAAATTATCTGAATATATGTTACATGGCCCTCAGATATTTATCAATTTGTGAACTATATTCAGTTATTAAAAATACAGTTTTAAAATTTTATTTCTTGTAATTCAGAAAACTATCCTTCTGGAATAGTGCAAAACATACAATATTTTCTAGCACCACAGATTTGAATTTCAGTACAAAGTTTATCACTGTGTTTCTTAGTAAAATCTTATATGCTTGTGCTATAGTTGCCTCTGCTCCAATTTGGATGTCTTAAGATCTGCCATGTCCTTAATAGGATTCTTAGGATAATTAATTAGTGTTCCCAGCAGATTATCTTGTGATGCCCCACTCCTTTCTGAGATTTTGTAAATAGAATCTAACATGGGTTGAGAAAAGGATATATCTATGCTCTTAATGCGAAGGAAAAGAGAAAGGGAAAGGTCAGCAAACAGGGCAATCGTTCCCAGACCATAGAAAAAAGCAAGTCCTTTAGTCTGGCAATTGAAAGTCAGGCCCCA
The DNA here is from genome assembly GCA_028451465.1 of Erethizon dorsatum. Classification (NCBI taxonomy): domain Eukaryota; kingdom Metazoa; phylum Chordata; class Mammalia; order Rodentia; family Erethizontidae; genus Erethizon; species Erethizon dorsatum. The sequence goes on along the minus strand of CM051827.1, from coordinate 48,613,743 downwards.
GGGTGGATTTCTGCTCCCCTCTGAGCACACTGACAGTAGTCACAGATGGCATTCATGGACCACAAGGCAGCTCACGGAAGCATGGCGATGACCATGTTTATTCAGAGCATGGCCGGCTTTGAGGCATCAGGCTTCCTCCTGAGATGGTGGCCCAGGACAGCCACCACAGCTGTAGACTTCAGAGAACATTAGTTTTAGAAGTCCCTTTCGAGGTCACATAACTCATCTTTCTCACAAGCGGCTCCAGAGCTCCTACCTTTAAGCTCAGAAGAGCACTTGCCACCATCTTGTCTTAGGCAATAGCTCTCCAATCCTTCAGGTGACACTTTCCAGGACAGATACAGCCTAGATTACATGAAATGAATGAATGTGCCCCTTTCTAAGCTTGCTTCTTTATCAACCTTTGTCCTGTCATACTGATTTCAACCCTGGATTAGTAATTCCTGAGGTTCGAGGTCCCCACTTTTTTCTTCTTTAGTCTTGACAGATAGTTCTGTAGTTTTCAGAGTTTCTATATCATATTATACTGAAAATCAGACTGTACTTGATATACATTACAACTGACACAAGAGGAGCTCAAAAAGTTAAAGGAAATGCCTCATTAATAATCTGGATAGGATATATTTTCCTAATAAAATTACCGAAGAAATCATACTTACGTGTTAGAACACTTATACAGAGAGATTTCCTTGGCACATACATTTTTATTGATAGCTACTCATTCCACCATCCTTCCTTAGCAAGCTAAAGATAAAGAGCAGATTTAATTTAGAAAGTATTGGCAAATGGTATTCCAGTTGTCTTTGGATCTGTTTAATTTAGGAAGTATAGGCAAATGGTATTCCGATTATCTTTGGATCTTTTATTAGAATTGATAACTACAAATAATATGACCTGATGAAAATAATGCCATTTTTTTATACAACTATGGTTGAGATCAGTGAGTTCTGGTTGCCACTTCTTTTTGTAAATAAAATTTCATTGGAAAATAGCTATGGGCTCATATTTGTACGTTGTTTCTGACTGCTCTTCCATTACTATGGTGAACCAGAATTACTGCTCCAGAGATTGCGTGGCTTAGAGTCAAGTTGTCTGGCTTTTACAGGCAAAGTTTGCCAACCCTGTTTTATTGAACAGAAAACATATAGGACCCAATCTATGTAGTGCGTCTATGACTAAATGATCTGCTAATATAGTGCTTTTTCAAAAATGTCTGAAACGTAAAGGAGCTCAATAGGTTTATTAAAGCTATGTGAAACTTTTTATGGGTAGTTGACTTACTACAATTATTTTTACCTCATTTGACAATTTCAAAATATATAGATCACTATTAAGTAACAACGCAAAGAAAAAAAAGAGAAAAAGAAAGAAAAATGATAAAAATGTCTCAAAAACAAGAAATAACCAAACAAGACCTCTTACCACTGAAACATAACTATACCCTTGACTTTTTAAAGAACATATCAAAGATAGGTTGTTAGCCTCCTGCTTGTTCGTGGAAGGACCTAACAAAAAGATGCACATGGATAGTGTGGAATGATCTTAATTTGGTAGTAGTTCATTTAGAATTTGGAATTGTGGCCCTGCAAATATTTATCTCATGAGAATTTAATTGTTTAGCTATTTCTCTGTCACTCTAATGTAACAGAGTTCCTCATAGAGAAGAACTGTATTTTTGCTTTTTGTCTTTATTTTACTCTGTTGCTTCAACACCTAGCACAATATCTGTCACTCAATATATGCTTACTGAACTGAACGGCATCAGTAGCATTTATAACGGATAACCGACACTACTCAGGATAACCTTACAGGTGCTGTATCATCATTTCCCACAGCAAGATGGGCCAGGTGAAGGTTTGGTCAAAGACGCCCAAGCAGGTGTTGGTTACGCAGTTGCTAGCAATCTTTCTGCTCATCTGATAACAGGACAAACCTAAATGGCAGTGTCCTTTATGGCTTTCTCCTTGCCCTGAACATGTAAGTGATGCCTGTTGCTGGGGAAACTAACTTGTGAATATGAGAAAATTAACGAATAGATTGTGACCAATGCCACAGAAATGTAAAAGGAGTCTGGGCGTTTAGTGGAACCCTGAAGCAGCCCCAGTTTCCCTCTATCCAGACATTGACCTATGTTAGAAATGTAAGACACTGCTTTTTAAGCCTGTGTGAGTTTGAATATCTATGTCTTGAAAACAAAACATATCTAGTTATCTCAAAAATCTTGGTGACAAAATCACCAATCATGAAATTAACTATACTTACAATTCTCCCCAACTATCCCCATAGAAATCTTGGGGCGACCAGTGACAAAGCTAATTGTCACAAACTAGGAAAGCCTCATACTTCCCGGGTATCCTTTTAAGGAAGGTAATAGAAATGAGAAATAAAATTTTTGATGCTTTTGCAGAGACTCAGGCCTTTGTATGTGTAATCTTATGAAATCTATACAACAGCATTCTAAAGTGATACTGTTAGCTCATAGTCTAAACCAGAATGCCAGAGAGGTCAGGAAATTTGTTAAAAGGCACACACCCAAGAAGCAACAAAAGTACGATTCAAAGGAAATATTGTATAACTCTAAATTTCATATTGATTCTGAAATGTCAGGCTCCTTTTCAAAGAAATGAGCCCTTTCTCATTCCTACATTATCTATGAACTACCAGAGAAGCAAATTCAAATAAAACATTCCCCATGAAGAAAAATCAAACTCATCTCCAGATAGAGGCTTCTCAATGCAGAGGACTCAAGCTTCACATCTCAAATTTGACTGGTATTGCCAAACAAAGGCATTTCTTTTTTTCCAATAGGAATCTCATAATTCAGTGAGTCATCAAGACAAAACACCAAGAGTGCCTTGATGTACAGCACTGCAGAGAGAGAGCCTTTTGTAACCTGTCTTTTTGATATGTGCAAAGAGAAGGAAATGATCAGTTGTGTCAACTTAAATTGAATAATTATGCTGCTGTGGATTTAAGGGTTACCCCAGTAAATTCCTACATTAAAGCCTTAACTCTCATTGCAATTGCATTTGGAAAGTGGGCCTTCGGATGGTGGTTGTGTTTAGTTGAAGTCATGAGGGTAGAACACTCATGTGATGAGTGCGCCTTATAAGAAGAGCCACCAGAATTCTCTCTCTCTCTCTTCCTTTCATTCTCCCTCCACCTCCCCCCATCCCATGAAGACACAGAAAGAAGTTAAAATATCTTTAAGCCAGGAGGAGAGCCATTACCATGGCTCAACCATGCTGGCAAACTGATCTTGGATTTCTAAACTCCAACACTGTGAGAAATAAATTACTGTTGTTTAAAGTACCTAGTCTGGGCTATTTTGTTACAGCACTGTAAGCTAAGAAAGATCCATTCATTCTTCTACTTCCCCTTTTTTAAGTAAGAAGAGAAAAAGGAACCAGAATCACAACACATGTTCTCAGCCCTACTCTATCCAATTTTAGAAGGCCAGTTTTTAATCCATATTTCAAAGGGTGATTTAGAAAAAGAAAGTAAACCAAACAAAGCATTGTGGGAACAATGACTGGAACAACTCTTCCCCCAAAGCAGTAAGCATTTCCCTGCTGTCTGCTTATTGCCACTGTTATTGCCTCCCATGTGCTTCTCCGCAGGCAGTGCACCATGATTTATTTTGTTGGGTTCAAAGCCTTAGTAGTGTCACACACCAAAGTTCTGGGTTCCTCCCAGCATCAGAGGAAGAAAGCTCTTTTAATGGCAAAATACATCATGTTTAACCTCCACTAAAGAATGACAGTGGAGGAGAGAATAAAAAGATGAGGGTTTTCATTTTTATAAATCAAAAGATAGCACTTATGGTGGAAAGATGGGTATAGTTATTTTCTAAAGCTAATTTTCTTCCCTTTTAAAGAAAATTAAACAGATAAAAGTGGCTTACCTGAAATCAACAAAGGATAATGAAATAATCTTAAGCCTTCAAATGGGCAATCCTGGGATACAGTACTTGCAATAATTAGATACATTTGATGATGTTAAGGGATAATAATTAAAACTCAACTGAGCTTTCTTTACAAAGGTAAGGATTTCTAAGAGTGAGATTCCCTACCCAAGAACACTATCTTCAATATGGCCAGATGGATATAATTATTATCTCCAATTTACATATAGGAAAAGTGAACCAAGAGAAATTTGTGTTTCTTGGCCCTGGTTACTTCTCTAGTACTTCATGCATTCAGGCTACAACCAAGAACTTTGGGGTCCAATTCTAGTGGTCTTTTCAGTTTGCTATGTTACCTTGCAATAGTGGTTTTGTTGGTGGTTGTAGAGGCCACAATGATAATGAGAAACAGAAGCCAGGACAGTTTGTCTAAATATATCCAAACTGTAGTTTATAAAAATGAAAGAATATGACTATTCAATATTGTTTTTGAACATCTGAATTTGGCAGAGTTGGTTTGCTCTTCGAGAAGCTCATACCGGATGAAAACATCTCAGGGTCAGAAAGAACCTTGGAGGTGGACTTTTGCAAATAATCATCCTGTATGTGCATGCCCTCCATCAAGCATTCAGTCTACCTTCCTTCTAAATCTCTGTAGAGAGGGCAAACCTCCTCTTTTTTCAGATGCTATTTAATCTTAGGCCAGCTCTGTTTGAAATAATACATTATTATTTTGTTTAGTGTGGGTTCTGCAGTCAGATTGTATTGACACACTCTATAACTTGTTGTGATTACTGGGATCAGACTAACTTTACCTGTGTGGGCTTTAGTTTCTTCATTGGCAAATAGCAATAATAATTGCACTTAATTGATAGTATCGTTCTGTTGATTAAATTTTTAAAGGCATGAATAGCAATCAGAACACTATGTTCTACGTAATTGCTCAATAGTGACACATGTTCTACATAAGTGTTCAAAATATGTATATATACACATAGATGTGTAATTATTATTACTGTACAATTATAAAGTAGCATGGTAATAGCCATGATAACACTTAGAGTAGTGAATGTAGATTTATCTCACTTGTAGTTTTAATTCTGGTTCTTGTCAGTCCTATGCTACTGGATTTACAAAGCAAATATGTAATTATTGTTTCATTTCTCTGATATTTGATCTGAGAAGGCAGGCTTCCCGATACTGGAGGCCATCACTTTACTAGCATCATAAAGGTTAAGGCTGGAATGAGAACTAAACACTGATGCTCAGCTCAGGATTCCTCCTCACATAACTTATCTGTTGAACTTTAAAAACCGCACATTGCTCAAATCTTTTCATAGCATTAAATCAATTTTTTTCCTGGGCACTGCCTTTAATATTCCTTAAAATTGCAGTTGAAATTAACTTATTTTGTAGCATTATGAAGCAAAATTTGGTGCTTATCTCATATTATGAGATCTTTCATTTCAACCTAAGGAAATTAATTTCACAGTGGCCCAAGGAAAGAAAATATGACTCTATTATTAAATATTATATGCAGTGCTTTTCTATAATTTAGATGAGGTAAACTTATTAAAGGTAAGGTAAACCTACTAAATGTAGTAGTAATGCCACATTAACACATGAGTATAGACTTAAGATTGTTTTCCTTGTGAACATGGCAAGTTGATGACAAAACTGTCACATACTGAGAGCAACCAGAACATCTAATTATTCTTCTCATAGCCATAAAAAAGCACTTGGAACTGATTGAAAAAATAGTGGGGATTTGCACTTTGCAGAGATGAATTTACAGCTCATCCTAAGACATGACCTGTGCAGCGAGCTGCCTTCCATGGCAGCATGTGCAACACCGTACATGTAAGATGCATGGTGAATGTTGCCCTTCCTCGAGCATGGGCTGAATGTTCTGTTCACTGCCCTGTTCCCAGGAGCTAGAGCAGCTGTAGTTAGCACATGATAGGTGGATCAATAAATATGTTTCATGAAACAAGGAATGAATGCCAGCTATTTTCTCACTTCAGATATTTTTTTGCTTTAGCTGGGGTACCTTCCAACCTCAGCCTCTCAAGTGGATTTAATCTCCCCATGACCCTTTGTAAAAACTTCTGGATTTTCATTCACAATGATGTAAAACCTGTGATAGCAGTTATTATTTATATGTTTGATAATTCCACAATCATTGATGGCCATTAAACACTAAGATTGTTAAGGTAAATGAAAACTGTTACTTCCCCTCCTCTTGTTTGTACAATCGGTTGTAATCAACCTAAACTTATTTTCAGTCTCTAGATTATGTCATGTTTTTTCCCATGCCTAGGCTTTTGGGCACCACTAGGCAGCTCCCTTATTCTCCTGTCTTCTACTTGTAAAAAGAAGCCTCCTTTGATAGTTCCAAAACAGTTTAGATGCTTCTCCATGTATAATTAAGTACTTACTGCACTTTACTTTAATTGCTTGACTTTTTCTTTCTACGACTCTTCCTAGATTCCCTAGACTCTGAGTTCTGTGAAGGTTATTTACTGCGTCTACGTTTCCATAGTAAGTAAGTAGAATAGCCACTTAGAGGATCAGCACATCTATGTATGTCAGAATCAATATATTAGCGCATGTGTGCATGCATGCATGCGCGCGCACACACACACACACACACAGCACCTACTTTAAGATCCCACTTTTACAGATGAGTAACCCATAGCTTAGAGAGATGCTAATCTCCTCAAGATCTCCAAGCCAGCTGGGAGCAAAGTTAGAATGGCCATTTCACTTGTCTTCCTTTCATATTATATTACTCCTTTCCCAATTCTATTTTAATAAGGACCAAGGATTTACCTTAAATTGTTAAAGCATAAGTTGAAATATAGAAGTTATAGGTATTTTCCAGTGACTTCTTCTAAAGCTTATCTTTAAAGAAATTTACCTAAAACTTCTGTTTGCATGCCTGATCATGAATTTATTACTGAATGTGAATTATATAATATCCTTTTTTGGGGGGTGGGATACTAAGGACTGAACCCAGAGCTTTCACACTGAAATACATCCCCAGGCCTTATTTTATATTTTATTTTGAAACAAGATCTCACCTAAGTTGCTCAGATTAGTCTCAAACTTGCCATCTTCCTGCCTCAACTTCTCAGAGTACTGGCATTACAGGCGTAGGTCACTACTCCTGGCTAAAATATCATGAGAACATACAAAAGGCAGTTATATTTTAGAATCTTCCATGTGGTTTCCTGTTTTTTACGTATGTCACATTATTAACTTACATTATTATCACACAATCCCATAGAAATTGTTTATTATTTTCCTTTTACAGTAGAAAAATGAGATCAAGTTGAATCATTTACCCAAGTCCACTCATCCACTAAACAGCAGATGAACAATAGGTAACGAGGTTTGTCCGCTGAAAAGCATGCTTTCCTCTATTGTGTTTTTTGTTGTTTGTTTTTCATTTATGCCTCTGTGAGTCTAGAGTTCCCAACACAAAAGATTGCCTTTTGTCATTCAGCTGAATAATAGTTCTCATCGAGGGGGCCGAACTTCATTTACTCATCTAACATTTTAAAGAGTTAGGAGCAAAATAGAAATTTGGAAAACACTTTCTTTTTTTTTTCTAAAAATGTGTGCATGTGTGTGCATGCATGTGTGTGTGTGTGTATTTGTGTGTGTGAGTGGGTGGAGAAGAACAGTTTCAAACATTTATTTTTGAATTTTTAGTTGGCGTAGCAGTGGGCAATCATTTAAATTCCACACTAGACTGCTGCGAACAAGAATACTGTCTACCCAAATTAGGTTACAGAAGCTCAGAGAGTTTTATCAACAAATAATAATCTTTATTCAATTTTGCTTTGTGGTCTATTATAACAGAACAAAATGACCCTCGTATCTTGAAAACCATAAACTCAGCTCGCATTAAATGTTTTTCTTCACTGCCTTGTGTATATACACAGGAAATGGAAAATCTTTTCTCAGTACACATTTAAACTTCTCCCTGCCTGGATGTCATCAGAAGCTCTTAGAATTATTATTATATTATTATTATTATATTTTTTTTCACAGCATCAGGCACTGTGCCACTGAGCTACATCCCCGGCCTGGTCTTAGAATTTCTGAAAAGGAAATCAGTGTCTTCTAAGATTGAAGTTTTGAGGCACACTAAATCCACTGTTGAGTGATAACCAAGACTGTGTCCATGTATGTGGACAGAAAATATTGGCAACTTTAAAGTGTATATCTCTTGTTCTTAAATAAATAAGAGCGTTTTATCCCTGTGGTTTATAAATATAGCCTTATGCATTCGTGCAACTTCCTGGATTGGACCAATCTGCTTCTGTAGAATAATATACCATGTGGACCATGCACACACAGAGTAATCTGCCCTCGCATATTTTTAACTCATTTAACTTTTATCTTTGCATCTATTTCCAGTCTTCAGAACCATTATGTTCTTTGTGCCAGCCACTTATGCACCAGGGGACTTAGTTTGGGCTTCATCAGAAACAAATGTATACAGAAATTTTATTGGAGAATAATCGTAACTGTGAGTGAGCAAAAGATGCAGGATAGGCCTGAGAGAGGACCTGAAATGTGATTCAGTGGTTTTAAAACCTCAGCCTGTTTATGGAGAATTCTGGAATCATATTATTCTTTCTCAGTTGGCCTACCTTAAGGCAAATTGATGATTTTAATCAATTCATGGGCCAATCATTGATGCAAGCTGTCCCCTGAGCATGGGTGCTGTCCTGAGAAAGGCAAAGCTCTTGAAACTTAAAAGCTTTTAATTTGAAGGCAGTTTTCAGAGAGGGATTCATTCAAGAACCATCAGCTGCCAACAGGTTCAACATCATAGGGATGCACACCCCATCCTGAAGGGAAGACGAGGATTGTACACCACAGCACATATTAGAGCATGTAATAGAGCTCATAGTACGAACCAAGCAATGTGTGCTGCTAGGTAACAAAAAACAAAAGCAAAAACAAAAACAGAGCCAAGATGTTTAGATCATGACTTTAGAGTCACTTGGGGGATCATTGCTTTATCCCAAAGAAAAGAAGGAGTAGGAAAGGGAGGAGAAGGAGTTGGAAGAGTTGGGAACAGGAAGTGTGACCCTGAATTTTACCCAGTTTATTTTTTTTCAAATATGAATTGTTATCACAATAAAATGTTGTATGAATTTGCAAACTGTGTTGGCCAAGTAAATAACATATGTTTAACCAAACTGAAAATCCAAGAACAGCATAGTCTTTGTAAAACACCAAGAGTAGCTAACTGATTCATGGATTCTCTCTCTCTCTCTCTCTCTCTCTCTCTCTCTTTCCTTCTTGGTACTAAGAATTAAACCCAAACCCAGGACTTTTGCACTAAGCTACATACACAGGCCTTTCATTTTTATTTTTTAAGGCAGGGTCTTGCTAAGTTGTACAGGCTGCACTTGAACTTGTGATCCTCCTGTCTTGGCTTCTTAGAGGTTTGGGCTTGCAGATGTGTACTATCGTGGCTGGCCATGTCATACATGTCAAGCCCAGAGAAATATATTATGAACTTGGTAACTTCTAGACTCATGAGAGTAAATCTGTCTCCTGTTTTCCTCCTTATTAACAACAGAAGTCCCTCTTGGCCATTCTTAGGACTAATGTCCCAGCTCCCCCTCATCACTTCTGCCAGGACTAGTTTAACATGGTCTAAGTGACCATTCCTTGTTTCTGTGAAGGTCTCACTACCACTACACTCTAAATATCCAAACTGTCCTTCTTATTGTCACCAAAGTGTTCTACCATTTAAATACAAATTTGCCATTCTTCTACTCAAAACACCATATTATTTTCCTAAAATATTTGCACAGCAACCAAAACTAGCTCCTTTTTGTCTCTTCTAACAACTTCCTCACATGTACACACCCACACGCTAGATTCTATAAATACTGAATATGTTCGTTGATTCGTTTACTTAACATTTATATTACATACTGTTATGCTTGTGTTTTGATGTCCACCCAAAGCCTCATGTGGTTATAGGTGGGGCTTCTTATGAGGTGGCTGGATGTAGAGTATGTGGTGCTGGGGTTTAGGATGTGTGATTACTAAATCAGTCTACTGATTGGTTTGGCTCCCACCCTAAGCCAGGTAGCCTAGATAGAATGTAAAAGGGGCAGAAAGATGCCGCTGTCATTGCTGGTCGCTTGCTTGCTTTTGCTGCCTTTTGCCTGGCATGAACTCTTTGTTCTCTGTGATGCCCCTCTGCCATGCCAACCTGCTTTGGTGGCAGCTGACTATGAACTGAAACCTCTACAAACTACAAGCCAAATAAACATTTCCTCCTTTAACTTTGGGTGTCAGGTATTTTGTCTGACAATGAGAAAAGGAGCTAAGACATACACACATGGGCTGGTGAGATGGCTCAGTGGCATAAGTGCATGCCTGGCAAGCGTGAGGGCCCGAGTTCGACTCCCAGAACCCACATACGAAAAAAGGGGCTGGTGATATCTCTCAGCAGCACAGGCGCCTGCTGGCGCGTGAGGTCCTGAGGTCGATCCCCGGTACCCACACACAAAAAAAAAAAAAAAAGAAAAAGACATACACACATAAGGTGCTGTTGGAGATAAAGAGGATAGTAAATAAGATGCAGAAAAATACAAAAGATTTTCCAGGCAATTGTTCTCTTTCTTCTTGGGCTGTCATTTTGCTCTGAATGAGGTACCGATTTACATATTCCTCAACAATCAAGCTCACATACAACACACTTTATAAGTCTTAATTTTTTAAAAATTTCATTTTCCATCCACCCAATCAAGATAAGCAATTCCTCCCCACTTTGGAAAATTGCACTGCCTTTATATATAAATTGATAGTGTACTATACATTGAAACTTCAGAATTTTTTTGTATTATGTAATACATGACTGGTATAAAGTAATAGCTGTTGCACATAAATATACATATGCAAGTTCATATACTTATGTTTATGTATATGATGGAAAATTAAAATAAATAACTGTGAATCCACCACCACATGAAAGAACTAAAATATTACGATTTTACTGTTTGTACCTACAGTATGTGCCATTTCCTTGGTCTGTTTTTTCATTTCATCCCAATGGTATAACTATCCTGAAATTTGTGTTTGTAATCCCCTGCATTTTGTTTTTGTAGTAAATCTATATGCTTTTATTCTTAAGCAATATATTATTTCCCTTGTATTATTTTTAGGATCTGAAATTATAATGTAATCATATAATTTAGTAGTGAAAATGAATAAATTTCAATGATATAAAACAGCATTCATGGGTGATAGAATCACAGTGCTGAATAAAAAAGCAATTAGTAAGAGATGATATATAGTATAGGACCATTTAAATTTCAATATATTTTAATTAATTTTACATTCATATCTTTTCCACTAGGTTATAAGCTCCTTGAAGAACAAATTCATTTTAAACTCTATAATTTTGGTATTTTCCCAGAACCTAGAATTGTGTTTAGCACATCAGAGGCAGTCAATATATATTTCTGGAATTAAGTTGGACTCATTAATCTATGTCCATTCTGATTTCTGATGACCTCTTGGATTCTAGACTCTCTGACATCTCCTATTTTGATATGGCTTCTGATTTAGTCTCCTTCCAAATCTAATATTGTTGTATGTAATATATTTTGACATGACTCCTATATCCTTCCCTATGTCTAACCTTATATTGGTGCTATTTATAGCTTTGCTACTCCAACGTTAAGACTATCCAATAAAAGAAATTCATGATTAATCTGTGCTTTGAGTTACAGAACAACTTTTTTGTCTTTTCTGCTAATACCACTTGATATAGTATCATAAATAATTATTGTTCTGAATAGTTACACTGACTCAAATGACCTAATGATTCAAGTCCTTGATTCTCAGTGTGTTAATTCTCTTAACAATAAGAACAGCAATGCAATGCAGTTCTCCTTAGAAACAGCTGACCTTTCCAAGTTAGTAATAGGTTCTTAGAATAGTTTCATTTTTTTGGAAGGGACTATGCAGATTAACATTCTAAAAAGTCACCAAGAGCAAGAATTGCTGGTGAAGTACCACTATCATATATTCCCTCAGCTTTAACTGGAATGCTTCTAAGAATATAGAGCTCACTATGCCAATAGTTCATTATTGAAAGGTTCAGAAAAAAACGAAGTCTTGAAAGCTGGACTTCCATTTGAATTCTTGCTCTACTGGGACATTAACTAAAACATAAAATCTAACAGCCTCAGTTTTCTGTTCTATAAGGTAATGTAAAACATCCACCAAAAATTTGCCCTATGCATACTGGTTCCTCACAGAGCATCCGTCTGATTTGTTGTCCATTTCTTTATCAGAATGGAAACCATTTAGTGTGCAATAGCTTTTGTGAGTTTTCTCTTTTATAGGCTAAGCAACCTCTACCTTTCCCTCACTTCCTTAAATGGCATGGTGCCCTCTCTCAGTGACATTCCAATCTCACAGAGTCTTTCTTTCAAAAATTATGATATTGGACATTTTGTCATCCCTTCTGCCCACTATTCTTTCATTCTTATTCCCTCCACCAAGTAACTAATAGTTTTAAGGAAAATCATGCTAGTTATAACATTTCCATCCCCAATTTGGGCTGAAAACCTCTTCTACCACAGTTAAGTGAGGAAAGGAAAGTAAGAAAAAGCTGAGAAATGCAGCATAAAATGTGTAGAACTACAAACTAGAAAACAGAGTTGTAATCCAGAATTGCTACCTTTAGGCTGTGTATCCTTGGACAAATCACTTTTACTTTCCTTGTTTTTATAATAAACCTAACATTCTGTGTGTATTCTAGGTTCATCCTGAGAATTAAACGAGAAAATCCCATTAAAATGCTTAGAGATCTCCTAATCACCTTGTAGAGGCTTACAAAGTGACATTAATATAATTATTATTTGCTACCCTGTGTACTTCAAGTGAGATAACATCAACAACATGAATTGCAAATAAACCAGCATATATTCTTATTATTTAAATTAGTTATTCAAGCTTCCCTTTTCCCAGAGGACCACCCCTTCCTCATATTAACACTTCAAATTATCCATGAAATCTGGGGCTCTATGAATTCCAGATGGTTTTGTCCTATGTTCAAACAACTGTAGTACTTGGGCAGTTTGTGATTGTATATCATGTTATGAATATTGTTTCTGATATTTCATGATGCTATTGATATCTTGCAATGAAATAAAGGATGCCCACCCTGTCTGATTGGTTCTATTTCCAGCACTGAAGAGACAGGGTATTAACTTCTAGGGATTTTCAGAGAAAAACAAGATGCCACTCCCTCAGGAATATGCTCAGTTGTGGTTATCCCTTGCTAACATATGCCTGGTTACAACTTCATTTCCTGTGTCCATCACTTAAATTCTCTTTCTCAGACTTGGCTTCCATAAAACAGATTATATTAATGTTTGAGGCTTTTTAATATTGGTCATTTGTTAATATGCCCCCAATATACTACAGAATATGTACATTTATATTTGAAAGAATTCCTGAAGTCACATTATGGGCAATTCTGGATGTTAGTTTTTCCATTATTGTGATGTTATAGAGGACAATTAACATGTATTGTGGCAAATCTGACATTGCTACCTTTGATAAGCTATTTCTGACATAGTATTCATTCTTTTCTTTCTTTTCTTTTCTTTTCTTCTGGCTTTTGAAGTTCTGCCTCCTTGATAGTTAGAAAGTGCTATAACCAATGACCTTGTCTTTTTTAAATTTTCTTTACTCAGGTATCAGCATAGTTCTTGGTCCTGCTTCTTAAGCCATGAAATAGGGGTAGTGATAATAATAATAATAATAACACTATAAAGCCTTCCTGACAGGAAGATTATAAAGAGCAAATGAGATAAAATATTTCACAGCATCAATCAATTAGAGATATTAATAGTTATGGCCTAGGTAGGCTAGTTAAACATATGACAAACTGATCTTCTTTTTTAACATCTTGCATTTAATCTTCTGGAGGACTGAAAGTTGGTTTTTATACCCTTGGTGTGTATTATCCCACATATAGAGAACTCAATTACTGCTTAGTAAACTGTACTATTTGATATGGGTTAAATATGGATATTAAACTATATTAACCTAGTTTTACTTGAATATTGAGAAAAGAACTTCTGATATCAGTAACAATGCTTAGAATAGTCATTTTATAGTAATTACAGATTTAAGAAAATTATTTTAAAAATGTATATCATTAAATCCTATATGAGCGTGGCTCTTGGTTTATAATATGAACGACAATAATGATAAGCTCTTACATGTATGTATGATTTTATAAGTTTATTAAGGCTATTGAATCCTTGAAAGAACTATAAGCATCCATGTTTTATAAATAACTGAGGAGCTAAGAGGTTAAGGACTTTGGAAGGTCCCCATAACTCAATGACCTAGTTTTGGTGCCATATTTCAGCTTCTTGGACTGATGCTTTCTTTTCAATGTGATTTCCTCACAGTGTGGTCCTGTGTGATCTTATGAATGAATTAAACCTTAAAGTTCTTTAATATCAAAGATGAATTCTTATTTAGGCTTAATTTCCTATATGCTTTTTATTCCATATGTATATTTTATTTTGCCAAATTTACAGGTTTCCCTTTCATGAGTGCTTTTTATCTTTCTCTTCCTTTTTCTTTTTTTCTTTATTCCCAGTGTGTCAGTCATTCAACAACACTCAAAAATCCTCATTTTGTCAACAAACATCCCAGAGGTTATCCATAAATTGACTTAAGCTCCTTGATTATCAAAACAACAAAACAAAACAAAAAATGAAAGCATTAAAGTCAGGCGTGAATGGCATACACCAGTAGTCCTGCACTTGAGTGGTTGAGGCAGGAAAATCAATTGAAACCAGGAAATTGAGATTAGACTGGGTAATATAGTGAGTCCTTCCTGAAAGAAAGAAAGAAAGAGAGAGAGAGAGAGAGAGACATTCAAGTATTACAAACTCCAGAGGTGATTTTCTTGCCAATCTGCAAATTCCATCACCATTCTCAAAACACGGTTTTCTTACTCCGTGACTGGCTGGAGACCTTGTGTTACTGCGGTGCTTTACAAATTGTGTTTGGCTGAACATTAGTTTGGGTGATATTTCTCCTAAATACAGTGCTTCAAAGACAAAAATTTGGAATTTCTATATACCACCTGGGATTCACACACTCATAAGCCTATTCACATCTATTCTTTAGGAAGAGAAGTGGTAATTTTGCTTAATCTCCTTTCTCCTAAATGAAGCATCTAATTAATTTCCTTCTAAAATATAACTGTATCAGAAAACATTTTTAAAACACCGCAAAAAATGATGACTTTAGGAACCCTGCCTTAGTTATGCTTTTATTTCTACTGACTAGATAGGTCTCCAGTATGAACAGAGCATGTGATTTTTACTGTCTTTGTCTTTTTTCCTGAATGAGGACTAAGACACGTGCCATGTTGCTTATGTGTGCCTTACGTGTGCTCTTGTCCTTTCTCTAACATCATGCTCCTCTAACATCATGTCTTGTGCATCTCCACGCCTTGCTTCCTACACCAACATCTTCATTATGTAGTCCTGCTAAGTCTTACATTTTACTCTTGCAGCTCTTACCACCTGACTGGAAAATCCCTTTGTTGACTAATCCTCAAATGCCCCCTTTTCCCATGAATCAAACTCCTTCTGAAGTTCCATTTGTTCTGTCTCTGCCTGGCTTCATCTTAAAGCCTAGCTAAACCCTGGCTTTTTCATAGTCCCCTCCGATTTCAATCCAGGGAGTCATCCCTGCTCTGTCTCCGCACTCTCACACTGGTACACATTGTGACACTTAGCATTTTTATATCTGCATCTGTACCTGTATCCGCACTTACAACGCATGGCATTTGGAGCCAGATAATTCTTTAATTCTTTCTTGCAAAGGACATTTTTGTGCCTCAGGGATGTTTAACAGAATTCTTCTCTACTCACCAGATGACAGTAGCTGACCTTCAAGGTTGACTATAAAAACATCTTCAGAAATTATCCAATGCGAGCTGGAAGATGAAACCCACCACACCCCTTCTGAAAATCTCTAAATTGCTATACATATTCACATCTATATACATAGCTACATTTGAACTAAGGAGTACCCTTGATTGGTTTTCACCCATGTTAGGTATCAGGCTCAAAAACATAAGTTATGGGATTTAATTTTTGGTATGATCTTCAGGGATATTAAGAGCACTATTTCAGACAAAAAGAAGGTACATCTCAGCCACAGAAATAGTTTACAACAAAATCCAGTATGACATGCGCATTTCCTTGCACCATGTTACCTGAAAACTTCTGAGTGCAAGATACCTGTTGTTTTCACCTTTCCACCCCTCACAGGACCTATCAGGGAGTAGTTGCATAATAATATTTAAAAATGGTGAATCATAGGAATATTCTTAGACTTATTCTATGAGCTTACACTCCCCCTGGGCTGAACATTTTCCAGATTTGCATTACCTCTAAATGGCCTACTTATTCCTTAACCTTGATATATTTATATTAGGCATGTAAATTGGATGTAATTGTATTACTTAAGTGCATTATTTAATAATATAATTGTGTTAATCTTTGTATCTGCCTTCAAGTTTTGGTGTCAGAATATAATGGAAATGCATGCGCTTTCAGAATCCAAAAGATGTTAAATTTAAATTCTGACTCCATGCCTAACTGCCTGTGTGGCATTTACTTCAAAAACTCAACATTTCTGTGACTGATGCAAAGCATACAGAGAAGAAAACCAGATCTTTGACTATCTAGAGATTTATGCTCTAGTGAGGTGGAACAAAACTTGAAAAGATATTTCTTCAAATGGAAAGATGTAGCATTAAAGACATGTAAAACGTACAGTGAGGAGACAGAAGAGGGAAGAGTTACCTCTAGCACATGAAGAGAGGGGAGATTTCCAGGACGAGCAAATACAAGCATTTTCAGCTTCCTGAGTCTCAATTTCATTATTTGTGAAATAGGGATAATAACATCTGCTTCACAGTGTTGTTGTGAGCATTAAGTGTGAGACCGGACTATAAAATATTTATTGTGGTTTCTGGACAGATGTAGATATATGAAAAATATTGCATCCTTCTCATTGTCTTCAAAGAGCAAGGAAATGCACACATCACATATATTTATATATGATAATGCGATAGGAAAGCTATAGGAGGAGAAACTTTCATAGGTTATAATGTCGACTTTAGAGAACTAACTTTTCTCTTCCTCGGATGCTCAAAGAACATCTTCAAATTTTTGTGCATCATAAATTCCCCAAGGAAGATGAGTAGGGCTCTGCATTCTACTTCAAAAATGTTGTACAAATACTTTTAACAGACAAAGAACATATCTTCTTTACCAACCTGTTATGGCCTTCTTCCTTTTTGCTTAAAAAAAAGAAAGAAAAGAAAAGGTAGCCTATAAAAATACTGAGCAGCCTGAACATTCCAAGGGGTCTGCTTTCTGTTCTCAGTGACAGTAAATACCAGAACAGAATAGAAACACTGAAAAGTAAAATCAAATCCCAAGTGCTTTACACATCTTTCTGAGCCTCTGCAGAGAATTCTAAAGACTGACTCCTCTGTTATTCAAACCGTTTCACCAACTGCCCTCTGAGACCTCCAACTCAGACCATGTTCAGCATCTTTATCCCCAAATGTCTTTTGTCATCAAAATAAGTCTTTATTTCTCTTTGTAAAGAGACAGCAAAGATATGGTTAGATGAAGAATCTTTCCCCACTGAGCTTCAAATAAATCACTTCTGAAGCACTTCCATAATTCTCACTGTGGCCATGAGGTTGTGCAGTCTCATTATCCCTGACCTTGGTCGTTCTCAGCTTCCATGACCCATGAGGAAAAAAGGTCAGTGGCTGACATTCTTTCACTCAACCAACATTTACCGAGCACTTGCCAGGTGCCAGGTATGGTGCTGGGCTGTAGAGACACATCAAGGATTTATTCACTCAAGAAATAACAAAGTAAATACAATCTTTTTTTTTTTTTTTTCATCCCAATTGGCTTATTCTCTTCTTTTGGGAAAGTGGTTAAAATAGTATAGGGAAAACATATTTAGTAAATTTTTACATTTTATCTTTACCTCCTCCAATCTTACCTAGTCTCTGGGTCTTGTAATATAGAATCCAGGCTGTTGCAACGTGACTCCAGTGTGTATGTATGAGAATATCTTGAACTAAATTTCACATGAAACGGTTTCTACTGTTAGTGAAAGGATCTGCCTACACTTTATGTTTCCTAGTTTATGTTTCAAAGCAAACAGAAACACCCACTTCAGGTGCGAATGGACCTTATATGTCATGATTAGTGGAGACAGTTTGCAAGTGACCTCTCAAATCTTTATATCTCAAGGGGAGTTTATTTTGCAGGGATGTTCGATGGTTCCTGTTAGATGTCTTCTGAATACACACAAAGCCACACAGGGTGTGTCACACTTTGTATCCATCTTTCTTCTTCACACAGTACCGAACCTTTAGTGAATACAGTATTGTAACTTAAGGATAATCACTGAATTATTTGTTTAGAAAGGGCCAAGTTATTTAATTTGGAAGGTTCAGAATCATTGAATAACCTTGAGTTTGGCTTGAAATACCAATATTTAACATATCAGATTTGGGGTGATGACCAACAGAAGCATTTGGAGTTTGACCAACCTATAAACCCTGGAGAGGAAGAAGTACTAATCAATATTTAAATAGTTAATCAGAATAATTTCAAAGAATGTGAGTGCTGTGAAGACAATAAAATAGGACACTGTGATGAGAATTTTGCCTTTATATGGATATAAAGCCCATAGTGACCAATGTCAGATGAATGAGACATGAAGGGGACTAATTCTGTCTTTTCCACTGAAAGGTAATTTTTTTAAACATCTAATGCTCCCTTCCTATCTCTACTGACATGTATATCTTTTCTCCAAATCTCCAATTTCTCTTCTAGTGAACGAAAGAATAGACAACCTCAACCTTTAATTCTAGCTTGGACACTCACATTACAAAATTATTAATTTCACTATCCCTCAGTTTGTTTGTAAATAAAACTATTCCTGAATGATTTGAGATCTAAAAGCACTTGCATCTTCATCTGTATTCATACATATAAAATAAATATATAACACAGTGCTTGGCACAAAATATAGACACAGCAAGTATTTTATTCTCTGTAAGGAACTCTGGCTTTAATTTCAAACAAGTCACACTCGAAAATCAAAGAGATGAAAATAAAGAATATAAAAATTTGAAAATGTGTAATTTACTGAAAGCATAAGAACCATTAATTGTCAGTGATGGTTCTCATTAAAGTAGCAGCATATGTTGCTAATATAAGGGTGTTTGTCATGAGCTCCTGAGAGGTCTGTTAACAATAAAACCCTATTATTCCAGATGTTTCACATCCATGTAATACACCCACAATAATTAATTTCATATGGGCTAAATTCATAAATTTAGAAAACTAGAAAGACGTGTTATTCACCACAGAAGGCATCTTATATTCTATATATAATCAGATTGAAATGCTAAAAAATGCCATTAATTACAGGGAAACCCACTATCATTTTTCTTTATCTGTAGAATGGACTTTGAATTTGTAAATAATCCATTACCATTATAAAGGCAGCATCTGAGCAAACAAAAGGAAGAGAAAGTTGCTGCCACATCTGCTGCTACAGTCATAGCCACACCTCCTCAGGGCCTCCTTTCTGCTGCCTGCTTCTGCCCAGCCCCTGGCCTTGGCCAAAATCCTGCTTTGTGCCAGGAACTGTGCTAGGTGCTTTATGTAAATCATGACTCATCTCAAAATCCTTGTTGGTTCATCTCCCCCTTGTATAAAATCTGCCCTTTATAAGGATACAGGCTCAAAAAAGTTAAATACCTCATCCAAGGTAACAGCTCCTAAAGGGAAGAGACAGTATTTGAACTCTCATTGATAACACCAAAGCCTGATCTCTTCCTGCATTACCAAGATGCCTGTCCAAGGCAGTAATAAAATATTTCATTACTGTATACTTAACCCAGCCTTTCATCCTGCCATGGGGAAATATAGGGGGATTCTGTAATAGAGAGTCTGAAGGTCAACTACCACAACTGACATTCAACACCAGGATCCCTTTCCAGAAGGCTTGACAAATAATGAAATGATCACTCACAATCCGTTAATCTGTATATCTCTTGAAGGCAAAGATTCATCTTCTTTTATATTCCTAGCACCTGTCATGCACTCTGGTATGTAGAGTCAATGTTTATTGAATGACTATTTATCATGTTACTGGAGAGCACACAATTTGGGCTATAGAAGGACAGTAATTCAACAAGTAACATTTCTAGTTTATAGTGTTGGGGATTAAATGTGGATAAATATAGTATCTGGAAGAACTCACTGATTACTTTCGAACTGGAGACTGGAGTCTGCAGGAACAGAAATAGAATCATGTAAATAATAGCTATGCTAATAATTAACATTTATTGAGCACTAGCTATATGTCAGTCATTATGCTAAGATCTTTGAATTATAAACAAGATTAATTCTCATAACACTATGAGATAGATTCTATTACTAGTCCTGGACACAGATCATTTAAGAAAGGCCATACCACTAGGAAGAAATGGAGCCAGGATTGAAATAAATTCTATGTGACCTCCGAGCCTTTGTGCCACCACTATACTGCATGCCTTTTATGAATTAAAGTTATTTATTTAATGGGACACTGTGGAATTTTGACTTATCTCACTTATTTGTAGTTTGCCTATTAAATATTCCTATACAATGTGAAAATTAGCTAGAGATAAACTGGTTTGTACCTCACTTTAGAAATCAGGAAAACTCAGAATTAAAAAAGACACCACCCAAAGTAGCTAGATGGACCGGAGATCACAAGGTTAAAAGATGTGCTATCAGCTTTCATCTTCCCCTGATGTATGATGGGTGACAGTGTAATATAATAGATTGGAGCTTTGCCTTCTAAATAAAATGGAGCTAAGTTCAAGTGCAGCTCTGATGCTTACTAACTGAAACCTGGGCTGACTCACGAATTCAAATCCCTTACACGTAAAATGTGCCTGGTTACAATAACTGCTTATATGAAAAGATACCAGGAAAAATGAATAAGATTATACATGTAAATTGTTAGTGCACCATCTAGAATATACTTTAATGTGCATGTAAGCATGATCTGTCATTTATAGTCCCCCTTTTACTGATAAAAGTTGAAAGAACTGAGATATCAAGTAGATGATATCAAGTAGATGATCGATAAAGTTTGTATAATGAATAAAGACACACATGAATGAATAAATAGAAGGTATAATGGATAGCAGTCATACATGTTGATGAAGTAATCTTCCCTTTGTCTTATTTCCAAGTGGTGGCATCAAAGGGAGACAACATAATTTTTAGCAGTTTTGGAGAATCAGCTTATTTATCTTAGAGAGCCCATCCCCCCAGCCTTATTTCCAGTGCCCATAATAATCATTCCTCTACTCAGCGCAGGTTTACCCTCCAGCCATGAGTGAAGAGTGTTGCAGTGGCAGGAATATATCCCTCCTAATTTCCTGTAAGTTAATCAAAAGTAAGTTGAATAAAAAGAAAAGTAAACAAATAATTAAGGTATTGTAAATTAACAAGTCCTATTTAATAAAAAGTATCACTTTATCTTTAATTTACTATTTTAATTGTTAAAAATAGTAACATTTAATTATATCTGAAAGATTTGACATCCAAAAATGACTTTTAGTGAATTTTCTAAGGGTTCATGTTAAGGAAATCTATTGCCTAAGAAATGTAGCATATAGGTTAGACATCAATTAAAACAATGTAGAACAAGCAATGTTTGGGTTCAGAATCAAGAAGCCTAGGTCAAGATTCACCTTAAACATTTGCTAAGTAATGTGGGAACATTTCAGAATCTGCTTTTTATTTTAGTTACTTGTAAGTCAAGTTTGTGAAATACTAATGTTATTTGAATGGTCTGTTAAAATAAAAAGAAGTAGAAAATATATAAAGATTTTCTACCAAATGTTGAAATTTTCCATGCTTTTGCATGTTGCAAAGGGAATCTATGAGTGAAGAAGCTCATTAATACTTCGAGATCATATTAGATGATCTCACCAGTACCCACTTATTGGTGGTATTTTTATTTCAGAATCAATTAATTTATAACCTATGTTAATTCTAATTGTGCTTTATATTGCTCTCCCAGAATATAGTCACTACTGTTTAATGCTAATGCTTTTTTAAAATTACTAGCATACATCAAAATAGTAATAATAAAAACCTATGCTCACTGTCACCTGATCACATCAAGATTCTGTGCTTATTTAATCCCTTTTAGTAAACAATGGTATGGCTCAAATCACAAAACCTTTCATTTTATACTTCTTTGGCAAGAAAAAAAAAATTCTTCAGCCTCATTTTTTTAGAACTACCTCGAGCTTCCCTTGTTATACTATTTAATTTTTAGGATTTCATAAAATTGTTTTTTCACTTGTGCCCACATCAAATGAGATATTTCGTTTGATTGACTCAGCTAATATTTTTATATAAAATTTTAAATTCAAAGCTGCCACTAAAAAGCTAATTATGGCCGGTGAGATGGCTCAGCTGCTTAAGCGCCTGCCCGGCAAGCGCGAGGGCCTGAGTTCGACTCCCGGAACCCACATACGAAAAAGGGGCCGGTGATATCGCTCAGAGGCACGGGTGCCTGTTGGCGCGCGAGGTTCTGAGGTCGACCCCCTGGTACCCACCAAAAAAAATAAATAAATAAAAAATAAAAAGCTAATTATGATTCCTTTAGTATGTGGCTTTGGTTTCAAAACTGAATTTAATAAAACCTGCCAATATTCAAGTTTTATGCTATAAAGTAAGTTTTTATAAAAAGAATGCTGTGGGTTTGTTTGTGGACAAATGGCACATTTCTAGAATATGAGCCACCATTCCCTATCTCTTATATATAGAACAGACATTGCTGATCATTTATGCATCTCTCAGGGTTTTTCAATTTCCTCACACAGAGCTTGGTGATACAATGGTTATGACTAACTCATGAAATAACACACATCTCCCCACATAGACTTACGGATATAATAATTCATACTACAAGAAAAGAATTCTAAGAGGATGATGTATTTAATTTGAAAAAATACTGTGGATACCTAGACTGATGATAAGAAAATGAGCCAAAGATACTGAAATAAAAGTCCATCGGTATTTCAATAGAGAGTTTACCTTGATAAGAGAACTTAGTGGTAGCTTTAGAATACATGCCTAGATACCTACTTTCTGGGTAGTGCTCCTCTTTTTCAAATGTCCACATGGACTATGTATTAGGAAAAAAATAGTTTGACAATTTTGGAGAGAGTTCTACAGAAGAATTGGCACACCATTGGAATCTTTAATGTATCTGGGTATTTGTTTCACACAATGTAACATTTTCTCTTGAAGTTATTGTGTGATATACTGGAGAAAATGGTTTAACAACCACATAAAGCCAAGATCCATTCTTTTTGTTTGCTTGCTTGCTTGCTTGTTATATACCATTCTAGAGATATTTTGAAATCTAGAAACACCTGAACGTGAGATCTTTACATAAAGTGATATGGCCAATTTTATATTCATCTCTGTATTAAAAGATACTAAAAAGAGGGGGAAATGTACATCCTAATCTAGTTGAAAAAGATGGTGAGAAAAATATTCATTAATACCTAGGAAAACTTACAAATACATATGACATCGTTTCTATTTAATTACCGAGGAAGGTTCCTGTCATTTTCTCCATTTCTGGAACCAGTGACTCCTATCAAAGCACTTAGCTTACCCTAGGATCTAAAACAATCCTACACAGAACAGATCATATCTTTAAAGCATTGGTTGGGTTGGGAGTGCTTAACACTGGATCCAAATTTTATTAAATCCTATTCGACCTATATCTTACTAAAACACTGAGTTCATAACTGATTCTATCCTGTCTGAGTAAACTATTCCAGTGCCCCAGTTTTTCTAAGATTGACAATAAACCACTCCTGCTGTGAGGTTGTTCTCTAAATGTGTAAAGTGTTCACCTCATCTCAGGTTCTGCTCTTTCATTTAATAATGTCTTATTGAATATATACTGTAACATAGAACAAGTATTATTTTTATATGTTTTATTCAGAATAAATAAAAATAGCCAGAGTGCTTGTGACCAAGTGGTAAGAAATATAATTTATAATCTATGTCTTAACGGAGTGATGTAGAAGCCCAGACAGGGACATGGTTAATGCTGGCTCAGGGAGTGAGGGTAATTTCTCAGGCACAAGAAACCTGCATTATGTCTTGAAGGAAGGAGCCATAGTTTGATGTGTCGGCAAAGAGTAAGAGAGAAATCAGCATGTATAAAATCACTGGAAGCAAAAATGGATGATGGTGGGATGATGGCAATCCTGTGACAAAAATCCCTCTACTGAGGTAGGGTGGGGCCACATTTTATAAGGTCTTTAATATCACAGCAGATTTTGGGGATGAGTTATGTGCATGTACCAACTCCACACAAGGAATGTAAACATTGTGTACTGCAAATGTGTACTCATACAATTATGAAAGAAAGAAAGAATGAATGAATGAATGAATGAAAGAAGAAAAAAAGAAAGAGACATTTGTGATTCTAAGTGAGAAGCACGTTAGGAATTCTTGGATAAATGTATTGAAAGCAAGATTCCTCTTGCCACAGATACTGAATCAGCATTTCTGGGGTGCATGCAGTACATATATTTTTAAGGGGCTCCCTAGTGACATTGGTCAGCAGCTGGGTTTGGGAATTGCTTGACTAGATCATGTTGTATCCACAGTCTAGTTCTGTCATGGCTGAGGTTCTAGTTTCCTTCAGGGAGTGGCAGGAGTCCTCCTCTGAATACCACTCTGAAGATACTGAAATGCTCTCCTTCAAAGCTGCTAAGGCCATACAGTTGTCTAGGGAAGAAGTGGGAGCAGAATCCCATAGTCCTGAGGTCCGGTTCTTAATTTTACCTTTTTCTTTTTTCCTTTGCTTTGTATGGATGATGAGTAAGCCATGGTTTGCTGAAGAGGAGAGTCATACTCATCAAATCATTTCAATGTGCCTTGGGGAATTAATACCTCAAAGTTATGATGGATCAGTAATACACACCCTAGAATTTCTTCCTGCATTGTAAATTTTTCTTTGTAATACCATTGTTTATCTTAGTGTCATTTTTAACTAAAAGCTGAAAGTCCTTTCAAGTTACAAATGTTAGATTGACTGCCTTGGTATACTAGCACCCAACATAGATCCCACAATTAGTAGATGCTGAGGAAGTATTTGCTCATTAAATGAATAAATTAGTCCAATAACTGCAATCACTCACGTAGTAATACTTTCTATGACTTGCCCGCCTAAGTTATACCTACTCAAGGGAAGGAGCTGTATCTCCTATTTTCTAACCCAGAGTCTGAAATGGAGTAGGTACTTCATAGACATTGAATAAATAAAATAATTTTAAAAGATTTTCTTCATCCATATTTGAATTAAATGTCAAATCAAGCCATGCGTTCTTTCTGGTTCTCAGCCTAGAAATACTGTGTTCAGACCCAAGATTTTAAATACAGGCCAAATTTTCTCTTCATGACCTTTGCTGTAATTGGGAGCCTGAGGATTTTGTAAATTAGGTTTGTCCCAAGAAATTCTTTAAAAAGGTCTAAGTGGGGCACCAAGTGATGAGGTGGGTGTTTTTATAGAGAGATTCATGGGATAAGAAGAGCCATGAGTGATGTAGAAGTCACTAGCTTTAAGGAATTTTTTTTTTCTTTTCAGAGCTGGGCAGACTTGAAAAGAGGTATAAAGGTCACTGGATGATGTCTTCATTCAGGAATATATCATAAACTTGGTTGCTCAAAGAATGAACATTTATTTATCATAGTCCTAGAAGCTAAAAGTTCAAGATCGGTGCACCAGCAGATTTGGATACTGGTGAGGGTTCTCTTTCTTGCTTATAGATGATGAAATTCTTGCTACATCCTCACATTGGAGAGAGATAAATAGACAGAGAGTAAGCGAGTTCTTTTCTATCCTTTTCCTTACAAGGGCACTAATACCATCATGAACACACTGTCCTCATGCCCTCATCTAAACTTAAGTCTCTACCAAAACCCATCACACTGGAAGCTAGGGCTTCAGTATATGAATTTGGTGTGGGTATGGGAAGTTGGAGGTGCCACAAACATTCAGTCCACAATAGATGGAATTGTCAAGGAGGTACCCATAAAGATTAACCAGGGAGACCTCACCAAAACAACCTAAGCATGAGAAGCACCTTTATGTTTAGAGTACAGAGTCCAGACATATTAAGCATATATCATATTTTGTAAGTTATCAAACACTTAGTGCCTAAGAAATGCTACTTCTCTATTCACTCATTCATGAATCTACAGATTATTTATTGAGTACATTCTAGATCTCACAATAAACAAGACAGCAAAACACACCACCAGAATTTATGCTAATACAGTCTAAGTGACAGGTAATTGTGATAAAGAGCAGCCATGCAATAACAGAGACTACATGGACAGCCTAGGACAGGGGTGGCAAACCTTTTAGAGACCAAGTGCACAAACAGCAACCAAAACCCACTTATTTCTCGCAAACTGCCAATACTGCAATTAAACATGAATACTGAAATTTTAGTTTAGGAAAAAAACAACTGTTATCCAGTGCTTGGCTGCTGGGTGACTTGGCTTGTGTGCCCACACAGAGGGCTCTGCATGCCCACTGTGGCTCATGTGCCATAGGGTCGCCCTCCTAGCCTCAGAGGACAACAGTCAGTGCCTCATGATGTGGCAGGAGCTACATTTGGGTCCATGCTCAAAGAATGCTATGCAAAGTAAATGGCTTCTATGCTAAAGCATGAAGAACAAGTAGAATAATTGGCAAATGTTTTATGAATCACTGTGGACTAAAATCTAAAGATCTGGGAGTCTATAAACTTCTGTGAACTGAAAATAGTTCAGGATTGCTACAGTAATCAGTGACAGAGTATGTGTGTGGGAGGGGGTGTGTAGAAGAGACAGACAAGGGAGGATGGAGAAGAGAGGAAGCCGTGTGAAGGGAGCATCACACAGTGGTCAGAAGTGTGGACTTCATCCAGAGTGCACCCAAAAGCTATTTAAGGTTTAGTCATCTGTGCGATGTGAGGGTACTTGAGCTTTTTTGACTCTTCTGAAAGCACTTTCAGTAGGATGACAAACAGGAGGTTTGGAGTTAAGTTTCAGTGGTCCAAATGAGAGACAGTGGCTTGAATGACATTGGGTTTAGAGCTGTGGGCATACTAGATCAAAACTAGTATGTGTGCCTTACATTCAGGTACTAGAAAAGACAGGACTGAATAATTGTGGTTAAGAAATAAAGGAGAGAAAACTAGGATGTTCCCTAGGATCATGACTTAATTGCCCTTTATCTGAGAAGAAATGTTGGATCTGCCAAGAAAATATACCATTTGCTCCTACATGCAGGCACCATAAGCCTGTGCGTAGGGATTATTACCTAGTATTCAATTATTCAAACTACACTTGAGTATGCCTAAATAGTAATTTTAGATTTTTTTTTTTATTTTGTCAAGATCAGGGGTAGAGAAAGTTGTCAATGTTAATCAATTATATTATTGACTTTTAAAAAGTTTCAACAAGAAATAAATTATTTCAATATTATTCATGGAAATAATGATATTGGTTAAATGAAATTGTTTAAGTGAATGAAACTTATTTTTTGCAAACATCCTTTCCCTGGTAAAAATACATCTCTGTTTTAGTAAGATAAGCTGTTTAAGAATTTATTCTTGGGTTGTGTTTTCTCCCATAGGAGTTCTACCTACTTAGAATACATCTAAGGAATACCAGAGGGGGATGAGGAACACAATTTTCAGCCTGCATGATGTTGCCGAATTTCTGTTTGTTTTGTTTTACATAGAAACACAATGTAAACATAAAACTTAGCCTGTTAAAATTGAGGAAATTTGTTTGAATACCTAAAACAGCATTACAAAGCTGTGAATTCAACCCTGACTCTCATGCTATGTGATTTTATGCAAATTCCATTCCATTTCAGATGCTTTTCTATTCTGAAACATGAGAACTGTACACAGCACTGTGCATCAAATGGAACAAAGTTTGGAAGGTACTTTAAACTATCATATTATACCTATTATACCTTTTGAGTAGAGGTCAGAGTCAGTACATTTGAAAGGCAAAGAAAATGAGCAAAATTTATCTGTAAACATAGTGGAATTTCGATAAGAAAATTCAGTATTTCTTTTCTCCTCTAGGTTAGGAAAACTGCCCATCACCTCTGTGGTCCTGAACACATCAAGGTCATTAGCCTGGGAAGAGTAGATTTATGAAATTTTGGAAAACACCCCATTTTTGTGCAATGTATTTCACTGTAAAATGAAAAACAAGCTCTCTTAAGAAAGCTTTTTTTAAAAAAAATATGTTTAAAATCTTTTAAATTTCCTGCAAGGAATGTCGAATACCTCCGAAATGTCAATCAATCTTGTTTTCCAGTTAATTTAGAAGAAAATGATAATGAACTTGCATTTAGCCAGTGCCTTACTCAGAGTAAGAGTAATTAGATTTGGGAAAAACCCATTAGGATATCTAATTTCATCTCTCTGGCTAGAGAGGGCTATTACTCCTGAGAGTTCCCTATTACTGTGACCTGGCTACTTTTAAATGTATCAATGAAAGAAATATTTACTCTATTCTTAGATTATTTAATTTCAGGCTTCATTAAAAAAAAGAATATCCACCTTGAAATCAAGGTACATTGTTTCAGTTCATGATTTTGTCATTTTACTTGTGACTTTGAGCCAGATACCTGGGCTCTCTCAGCCTTAACTGAGGAAATGGTGCAAATTTCTGTATCACAACATTGTAGTGAGAATCAAATAAGAAAACACGTATAAACTGTCAGATACAGAGCTGACAGCACTGGAGGCACCTGGTAAATATAATTTATCTCTTTAACAATTTTCTCTACTAACCACTCCCTTAACTATTCTTCACATATGCCACTCCTCTTGTGGCCTGTTTCTTGAGGTAAATGTAGCTTTTAAATTTTGGGAAGGATCTTGTAGCTTTTCTCCTTTGTAGGTTGCCATGTGTTATGGTTAAGATCTAAAAGCTTCATGTGTGTGGAAGGTGGTCAGATCATGCAGGCTATACTCATTATGGGTTCATCTATTGGTGAGTTCAGTAGCTAAGTGTACTGTCAGGAGGTGGCCCTGCTTGGAGGTGGGTCACTGGGGGCATTATCTGGAAGGGTGTACTCTTGTCTTCAGCTCTTCTCTTTCCTCTTTTTGCATTCTGGATGCCTCAGTTTGAGTACCTTTCCTTCTGCCATGCTCCTTTGTCATCCTATTCCTGGTTTGGACCCAATGGATCATAGACTAAAACCATGAACCAAAATAAACCTCTCTTCCTTTAAGTTGTGGGTGTCAAGTATTATGTCTCAGCAATGAGAAAGTGCCTAAAATACCATGCATATTAGTTTCCTAGAAATGCCATAACAAAGTACAACACAATACTTAAAACAACAGCATGGCCGGGGACATAGCTCAGCGGCACAGCACCTGCCTGGCAAGCGGGAGATCATGAATTCGATACTCGGACCAAAAACAAACAAACAAATAAACAAACAAAATATAATGTCATTATTTCACAGTTCTGAGACTGAGAGTCTGAAATCAGGGTGTCACCAGGACCACGTTCCCTCTGAAGGTTCTAGGGGAGGATCTTCCTCCCTTGTCAAGTACTAGGTCCTGGTGTTTTTCATCAATCTTGCATTTCTTGTGTTGTAGCTGGTCCACTCCCATCTCTAGCTTCATCACCACATGGTTGGTCTCTCTGTGTGCATGGCTTTGCTATGCACTAATTTTCTTATAAGGATTTCAGTCAATAGATTTAAGTCTGATCCAAAACAAATCTGAACTAGTTATTATCAGTAAGTTCTATTTTCAAATAGAAGCCCATTATGGGATTCTGGGCATGCATGAATTTTGCAGGGACAACATTTATCTTGAGTATTTTTAACATATTTCTGAATTTAGCATCTATTTCCATTTTAAAATGTAAAGCAGATGCTACTAAGTCATCACCTTGATAGTATGGATATGGTCATTATCAATTTTCTCATATTACCCAATATTCAATGTTTTCTCAGTGTCATCCGTCTAAGAAAATTATTACCTTTCTGACTCCATTGTGCCTATGTTTCTCTGAAAGTCTCTCTCCTATAGGAGAGAGAATAAGAAAAGGATGAGAAATTTCTGTATAAAGATAGAAGGGAGCTCCAGAGTATAGGAATACTCCAAATGTGTTAATACTCTCTATACCATGTTATAACTTTTGGAATGAGAAGACATTACCTAAGCCCCTGATCTACTCTGTAGTTCTGCTGAGTTCCCTAAACAAGTCATTTTCTGTATTTATCTTCTGCATTTATCATATTCTTTCATGTAAACTAGGGGACTAACGTAAATAGTGCCTTGCCTATGACTCAGGGTTACTGAGGGGCAAACTGGGATGACAAACAGGAACATAATTCTGCAAGGTAAGTGACATACATGCTTGAATCATGGTGAAGAGTATTATTGTTGATCTGCTAGATTGTAAACAATGTCAAAATTAGTGCCATGCTTATCCTCATGCTTATTCTTCTTCCTTTTCTCTTTACCTCTTTGTCCAGAGTAGCCTATTCAGGCCTATGATACAGCTTTACCTATTGTAGGGATCAATTTATATGAAACTAGATTGAATCTCTACTTTTCCAGATCTTGCATGTTAAGTAAATCTGTAAACACAAATTTTAGAATTCACCCCGTCACTTTTTTTTTTTTTTTTTGTGGGTACCGGGGGTTCGACCTCAGGACCTCGCGCGCCAACAGGCACCCGTGCCGCTGAGTGATATCACCGGCCCCTTTTTCATATGTGGGATCCGGGAGTCAAACTCAGGCCCTCGCGCTTGCAAGGCAGGCGCTTACGCCACTGAGCCATCTCACCGATCCACCCCGTCACTTCTTTATTGTGTTTATACATGCGAGGTGCCCTTTTCACCCTTTTCCAACATGAATAGCCAAAGCATAACATATTTGCAGTGAATACTGCTCTAAAGAAATAGCTTTTTGTTGAGTTTCTTAAAAAAAAATATGAGAAATAACTATTGTGTGTTAAACCCACTTCCCAATATCAAATTAAAGTAACATCATCATTTCAATTCATTTATTTGGTGGGACACACAGGTCTGAAATCAATGCATGTAAAAACAGAGAAAGTTATTTTACAAAACAGAAAAAGACAAATTTGCTGATTTTCTCATTGTTTGTTAGTATGGAATAGTGAGTTTAATATTTTCAATACTTCATTTATATGGATGAATGTATTCATGAGCATGTGATTCTGTTATTGTCAGGTGAGTCAGTCAAGGTGACATAGTAATTTACTTTATTAAACATGAGGAATCAGCCTTACTTTGGCTGTTATTGTTTGGTTTGACAACAATTGGACCTAGCTATGGCTCTATCCTCTTTTTATTTTCTTTTCCTTTGAACAAACTAAATAATTCATTTGTGTTAATTCAAATTCTGTCCCTTGCTCTCTTCTATCTTTTGACCATTCACTAAGTTACATAAGAATCTTTGGTATATTCATGGATTAGAGTTCTTTGGAAATTTGTTACGGACTTCTTAAAGTAGAAGCACACATAGGCTTTTTTCTCAGGTAAAAGTTCCTGAAGGTTATTCTCCTTTATTTGAAAATATAGAGTTTTCAGTTATGGGTTCTGCTGTGTACTGTGTGTAACTTCCTTTCCCGACACCTAGTTTTCTTACTGTAAATGGGAATGATGCGAAGCTCACGTGAATTTTAGGAGGGTCAAATGAAAACATTTGGGTACTTCAGAGACAGAAAAATATCAACTGAAATGCTTCTGCTACTTAATAATTGTTCGATTCCAAAGAATTTCATTTCTCAGAGTCTCAATTTCCTTATACTTAAGGTGAAAATAACCACTCACTTTCTAGTTAGGAAGCTACCAAAGGTGACAAAGAAGATATATGTTTTCAGAGAATATAAAATTATTTAGACACGAGGTAAAGAACAGAGTTTACAAAACATTAATTCAATTTATCCAATAAAGGCTACTTATCTCCAGAGATGGGGGCACTCAGACTGGGAGGTAGAACAGCATCTGCTTCCCTAGTGTTACCTCCTAAGCTGAGAATTTTTAATTTCTACGTGCAACTGCTATGGTGATAACTAAACAAAATTATCTTTTCAGAAGTAGCACTGTAAAATAAATATTCCCTAAAACAAACTAACAAACAGAAAACACACAAAAGCATTTCAATGAAATGTTAAATTTGAAATCATACTCTACTATGTCTGTGGCTACTACTTGTTTCTGGAGCAGAGGATGCAGAATGGGAGTAGAACAAGAAGGTGAACACATAAAAAGACAAAAGAAGATCTAGAGTTATAAGTGTACATAGAGGCAAAAATGAAAGACTGGGTTGCTGCTAATATCAGCTAATCCGTGCCAGGCTGACTCCCATGGCTCATTGCAATTCCACAGCAACTGCAGATTTTTTAAATAATTGCCAAGACTCATTTTCTGCAGACTCCCTCAAATCATTCATGAACATCCTATGTGTTGAGGGGAGCTCTTTCTCTCACAGTTGTGAATATGTAGGTCCAGCAGCTTCCTGCTCATCATAAACACAGTTGATGCACTAAGGGATCCTAGGCCACTCAATTTGTGACCCACACAGAGGTTTGAAAAGTAACTGGGTACAAAATTGCTAAATACATTTCAATTTAGATTAACTAAGAGCTGGTAAAAAGAAAAATGGCTCAAAAATTATGTAATTAGTACAGCTCTCCTAAGGAGAGCTATAATTATAGTAATCATAAATCATTTTTCTCTCATAACTGTAAATAGAGAAAAATGAGGAACTGACAGACCCTCTTTACCAGTTTCTTCCTGGTGAGAAAATATTTTTTGACATGGGTAACTGTCACCCATGATTGTCAGTTGGGAGAGAGTCGGGAGGAAAAACCATTTTGTTTTAATTTCTAAAAAAATCATTTTTCAGTAATTGTCACTAATGTTCTTTGATAAGCATGAACTTTTCACACTTGTGATCATTCCCATGCTGCCTCTGAAGGTAGGAGAATGAACAAGCAGAAACACCTTTGAACTCTTGTGTAACCTTAATTCTAAACCTAACAATGGGAAGCTTTAGGGACAGACTTTGACAAAGTCAGGTTTTATTATTTTTCCCTCTTCTACTGTGGGGATCCAGCAGGAAAAAAAAGCCATTGATATAACTGGCCCTACTTCATGCTGACCTACTTTTCAATTTCATTATAAAATGGAATGTTTTAGAAATTTTGTCTGTGTATGTGCTTGTCTATAGACACAGTTACTTGAAGACAGATGCTCTATATTTAGACAGAATTCATTTTGGTGAAGCCATCTACAAAATTTTAATTTCTGAAAATACTTCTCAGATATTTTTAGCCTGCTTATATTGATAATATAATTTTTAACAGATTTGCTGATTCATGGGCCCCAGCTTTGTCATGGAAAACAAGGGGGGCATACAATGAGGTACCCAGGCTCCGGGGGTAGAGTCTAGCAAGGTGAACAAAAAATGGGCTACAGTCACCTCACTAGAGACCACCATTCATGCCACACATCTTTTTCCATGAGCCATTTGTGCCCTCCCCACTATGTCCCAGAAAGAAATGGGTCTAGCTTCAGTTGTTCAACCTCAATAGAGCTTGCTGGGAAATCTTTTGCTTTTCCTGATACAAGAGATGCATGCTTCTGGCCCCATCTCATCCACATCTCTAGCCTTCCTGTTTGACAGTGTGACCAGCTATGCTGGAACCATGAGTCCAGGGCCCAAGGAAATTCAGAAACACCGACAGACACTACTGAGGGTCCCCAAAATCTTATTAAGCTGAAAAGTCTCCCACTTACTCATCATTTGATCTCATGTGCATGTGTGTGCTCCTGGGTTCATGCTCACTTGGACAGGAGCCTAACTCAGTTGAGATAGCACAACCACCATGAGGGTCGACTCTGGGCCCAGGTTGCCTGGGGTTAAATGATGGGAAAATTGCCTCACCCTTCCATGCCTCAGTTTCTTTATCTATAAGATGGGAATAATAATAACACATTTCATAGATTGTTTTTGAGGATTATAGATGAGAACATTACTTGTGTTATTTGATTATGTGCCAGGACAATGCCTGACACATAATAAAAACTGTAAAATTGCTAAGCTATTTTTCTTATTATTGATCCTTAGACCTAATTTCTGGTTCTGCTTGCCTGACAATAAATTTTGCTTCATTCTCTGTCACTGAGAATTTCTACAATTAATTGAACTGCCTCTGGCCATGCTGAGTAGATAACCTATCAAATATCACCTGGCCCCTGGACTACAGTGGGAGATATCATGTAATTTTTAACTGAAAAACCAAAGATTTAAAAGTCAACTGACTTGGAACCCTACAAAATACTATTGTTAGGTGGTGGTTGTTGTTGCTGTTGTTGTTTTCATCTTGTTAAATTAACTCAGCTTGTCTTTAGGTTTATGCCTCATAGAGTAGCTGTGACTAAAGAAATACCTCACATACCCTATGGCATTGTGCTCGAGACAAATAACTTGCTAATCCTATCACCATTACAGTTACCACCACCACCACAACTTTGGTGAGAGCCCCATTCTAAGCAGCAATCATAGATGAAATGGCCTGGTCCCATCAGACTCCAGAAAGAGACAACAGCAAATACGGAAGTTCAGTGATATAAGAAGGAATCAAAGTAGAAAAAGAGTCTAGTCAGTAACAGGATGGAAGATAGCTGTTGATCCAATACAGCAAGTCCAAGTTAGCTGGACTCATAGACATGGGGAAGAAATTTGTTAAATAAACCTTCATTTTTTTCCTTAAATCTGGGAACTAAAATAATGGAAATTGTGCTTCAGGAAAATAAACTTAGGAGTAAATAAAGTAATGACATTTTGAGGAGAAGCAAGGAAATAAGATGTAGACGCTAGTGAGAAGTTGCTGGAGAGGATATATGAGGTAAAGCCAGAGGCTTCATGAGGTGGTTGACATAAGGTCTGATGAGGAGGGAGATACATGTTCCCATATGAGCAATATGACAGAGGAAACATGACTGGTTTGAGGAACAATTGTTTGCGTCATAAAGAAAGAGAAAGCAAACATGACTATGAATTTTTGAGTTAAAGTCCAGAAAAAAAGTTACAGGACAGTTAAATTTAGGAGTTACTTTACATAGATAGCTTATAAGTAAAGTTTCTAGGTAGGAATGAAGGAACATAGACTGAACAATTTTTTTTTTTTTTTGTGGGTACCAGGGGTCGACCTCAGGACCTCGCGCATCAGCAGGCACCCGTGGCGCTGAGCGATATCACTGGCCCTTTTTACGTATGTGGGTTCCGGGAGTCGAACTTGGGCCCTCATGCTTGCAAGGCAGGCACTTATGCCTCTGAGCCATCTCACCGCCCCCCAAAATTGGTCTACTTTTATTTATTTATTTATTTATTTTATTTTTTATTTTTTATTTTTCACATGCAGGTACTGGGAGACTGAACATTTTTGACAGGGCAATAGTTGCTAAAATATTTTAGCTTCAGATTCCTTGTACGTCATTGGCAATTATTTTGGCAAATAGTTATGAAAACTAATTTAAGAAAAAAATATTTAGGTACAATTCCTACTGCAAAAGCTAAAGCAATCTACCATAAACAGAGATTATTTTAGACTTCATTACTCTCTTGATAATTGTGGAGCAATTTTAATATGAGAGGTACCCAAATATAAATTCTGCATGTAGATAGTGTTAGAATGAGAGACAGATTGCGGATAGAGTAGTAGGTCTACAGTTGATGACATAAAGTCATGACAGATGATACACTCTTATCCATTTACAGTTGGGGGAATGATGGCAGAGCATTTTGGATCCCAAGTTCTGGAATCAGACTCCTGTGTTAAAATATAGTATTATCATAAGTAAGGCTGCCTTTGGGCAAGCCACACAATCTCTTTGCCTCTATTTCTTCATCATGTAATTGCAATTAATGATAGATCCTAATGCATTAGATTACTGTATGGAATAAATGCACTTATATTTGAAAGACATTTAGAATAGTGCCAGAACCTCATTAAATGCACAATAATATTTAAATATTATTATCTTTACAAAGTGTCAATATTTATTACAATTCTCTTTTTATAAGTAGTTGATAGAGAAAATTCGATGAATCTTAAACTGGGCAATGTTGTAAAAGCCAGTGGAAAAGTGACCGTCACAAAGAAAAGAGTGATGTTTTTTGACTAAATATTTAAGTGAGATCAAAGACTGATGCTGTGCCATAAGACAGATGTGATAGCCTTTCAAAGATGTCCATATTCTCATTCCCATATATATATGCTACATGGTAAAAGTGTTTTACAGATGTAAATGAACTATGTACTTAAAATGAGAAGATTATCTCAGTCTCTTAACAAGACAGAGGCAAGAAGGTTAAAGTCAAGTAAAAAGCTTCTATAACAAGTAAAACAAAGTGTGGTCTGATGTGAGGTCAGCAGCCAAGAAATACAGGCACTCTTGAGAACCCAGAAAAGGCAAGGAGATAGCTTTTGCCCCAGAGCCTCCAGGAAGAAGCAGTCCCACTGAAACCTTGATTTTAATTCCTTTAGGCTTATATTGGAATTATCTGCACAGCTGTAAGAGAATAAACGTGTTGTTTTATGACACTAAATTAATAATTATATCACCAGTGGTTTTTCAAAAGGGTAGATTTAATAAATCTCTAAATGCAAAGCCCACAAATTAAAGGTTCAGAACAGAATAATATGTGGAAAAATGAAGCAGAGGAGTCTCTTGGATTCATTAATGGGGGTTATACCTTCTTCTGAGCACCCAGTTAATTCACTGTACAATTCCAGTTTACTACTGTGAGTCAAATGCAGGTTACGAAGATATGATTTTTTTTCTCACGATGCTCATTTTCATGAGGAAGAAAGTAAAGTGTTATGCAATGATTCAGACTGTCCTTTGAAAAAGACAAAAGAGAAAACCAAAGGTTTTTTCTGACTAGGGAAAGGAGAGGCTTGGAAAAGATTTTACAATAAAGATATCCTATAATTTGTGAGTAAATAAAGAGTAGAAGTATCCCAGAGAAACACGGGGAAGCAAAGCAGCACAAACTTTAGAAATAAATGAGATGTGAGAAGTACAAGGACATTACGGTTATTTGCAAATTCCATGACATGATTAGAAACTAGAGTACAGGGCCGGTGATATGGCTTAGTGGCATAAGCGTCTGCCTGGCAAGCGCGAGGGCCCGAGTTCGACTCCCGGGAACCCACATACGTAAAAAGGGCCGGTGATATCGCTCAGTGGCACGGGCGCCTGCTGGCACACGAGGTCCTGAGGTCGACCCCCGGTACCCACAAAAAAAAAAAAAAAAGAAACTAGAGTACACTAAAAGTGCTAATATTAAGATACCAAATTTTGCATCAAATGGAGAACCTACAGAATGTATTCCTTGATATATATATATATATATATATATATATATATATATATATATACACACAATAATCATATATTGTATGTATGATACAATAATCATATATTGTATGTATATGATTGTATTGTATATGTATTGTATATTCATATATCATGTATATCCTTGAGATATATATAAATTACATATACATACATGTAATTTCTGCATCTCCACTGCTACCAAATTAGGTTAGTCATCCTATTACTTACAACACCACAGGAATAAAAAATAGTGCCCACTCCTTGCTACACTCCATGTAGGCTGGCCTATTATTCATCCCTCATTTTCCATTAATATTTCTATCTTTTAAAAAATTTATTGATTAAGTTAATTGGTACAATTTAGGTATACATAATGATCATATTCATAAGGAATTTGTACCTGTACATGATATAACTTGATTCTTTTTTTCCCCATTCCCCTACCCTCCCTTCAACCTCTCTTCTTTTACAATGCTTTGTTTCCATTTTTTCCTTCTTTTCTCATTTTTTTCTTGTCCCTTCCTTCCTTTCCCCCTCCCCCCTTCCTAGTTCCCTTTCCCATTTGAACATTTTCTTCCTATTTCACAATGTCTATTATACATTTTGGTCCTTACTTATACTTTTGGTTTCGCACACCAGATAAACAATGTGGTATTTATACATGTGTCTCGTATTTATTAAGACTATGGTAGATACATCCATTTAGCTAGAAAAATGGCTATTATCAAGAATATAACCAATAACAAATGCTGGCTGGGTTGTGGGGTAAAAGGAACCCTTCTCCATTGTTGATGGGAGTGTAGACTGGTGCAACCACTGTGGAAATCTGTGTGGAGATTCCTCAAAAATCTAGGACTTAGAGGTTCCATTCAATCCAGTTATTCCCCTTGGTATCTTCCAGAAAGAATTAATAGCATCATACCATGGCAATATACGCATACCCATGTTTATAGCAGCACAGTTTGTAGTAACTAAATCTTGGAAACAGCCCAAATGACTATCAACCGATGAATGGATAAAGATGTGGTTTTTTTTTTATACAATGGAATACAACTGTACCATAAAGAAGGATAAGCTTGAGACATTTCTAGCTCTTGCCTTCTTGGCTTTTGCACTTGGTATATATTTTTCTTCCTGTAATACAAAAGCTACCCTTCTGCTGCTCGTGACTTATCCTAATCATCAATCACATCTTCCTTCATTAGAGTGGTTTTCCTCTCCTACTGTATCAAGGTAGTGCCCTCAGGCACTCCATATTGTACCACCCTATTTTATTTTCATCCTGTCATTCATCACAATTGGAAATTTTCTGCCCATGTCTTTACTTGCTTGTCTATACCTTCTCACGCACAACTCCTGCTAAAGTCTAAGCATTTTGAACGTGTGTGCCCTTAACATTTTTCTCAGCTGTACTCCTAGTGCCTGGAGTGGTAGCTGAGATATATTGGCACTCAGAACATATTTACTGAACGCACTGCTGAGGCACTTGAATGCCATAGAATATGATTATCTGTCACAGGTTTAAGTATTAGCTTAATCACTCACTATATGGGTTATCTTTGGAAGGTATTCTGTATTTTTTAGTTTCATTTTCTTGATATGTAAAATTAAATATCTACTCTGCAGGGATTAAGTGAGGATCAGTAAGTATGTAGCCAGAGCTTTAGAATCTGATTCATAGTAAGTACTTGATAATAGATATTATCATACTCCTTAATAACTGAAGATGTTCCTAGGAAAAGAGTACCAGGTAACTAAATTTGTAAATATCAAAGAGTTAGTAGATGACAAGATGAATTAAAGAGAGAAATGTAGTTTAGACAGGAAAATTACTTTGCAAGAGCACTTTTACAAGGCAAATGCTGCCATTCTGAGAATACTTTAATCTATTAACGTCTCATGCAAATTTCAAGACTAAGAGAGGCCTTAAGTTCAGATGGTTTAATAACATCTATAGATTGCTGATAATCACTATTACAGACAAGGACCAGAATTCCTATTAAAACCCCCCAGGAAATTTTGAAATTATAGGATTCCTGTGAAGTTGCATATAGCAAAGTGGACAGAAAGTGATTTTGGTAAAATAAGTCATTACTATATTTTTTAGTTTTTGAAATATTTTAAGTAAATACAAAGCATGCAAATACCATTCCAGAGATAATGATGGAGAATCAAGTTTTCTACTCATAAATGAGGCTACAATAATATTAATGGCATTTGGTTTGCACTTACATAACTAAAAATTTACAGCATTATAAAAATTAATAGTTTGAACTAGGCATATCAACAAATTCTATTCTTCATATTCACTTGATTCTGTAACTTAATTTATAAATTTTCTGTCCTAGAGAGTAGATACAAAATGTTCAGTCTTCAAA
Source organism: Erethizon dorsatum (assembly GCA_028451465.1). Lineage (NCBI taxonomy): Eukaryota > Metazoa > Chordata > Mammalia > Rodentia > Erethizontidae > Erethizon > Erethizon dorsatum. The sequence continues at coordinate 48,573,807 of CM051827.1, read as the reverse complement.
ATAAAAGCAAGACAGGTTTTCCTCAATTTAATTAAAATTAATATGTAAAAATATTGATTTATCAAATTTGTATTCTTGAAAGGCTTCAAAAGAAACCTTTGGCTTTACAAAATGACCACCATCATTCTGTTTATTCTAAGACGCAGTGTTCAGAATAAGGGAACTGTTACTTTACTTAATATTGATTAGATGCCAATTTAACTGTATTCAGTTTGGGGGTCCTAAGTAACTATGAATTTTTTTTTTTGTGGGTACCGGGGGGTCGACCTCAGGACCTCGCGCGCCAGCAGGCGCCCGTGCCGCTGAGCGATATCACCGGCCCCTTTTTCGTATGTGGGTTCCGGGAGTCGAACTCGGGCCCTCACGCTTGCCGGGCAGGCGCTTAAGCCGCTGAGCCATCTCACCGGCCCAGTAACTATGAATTTTTAACATAAGGAAGACAATTATGCATTGGAAGTTATCAGGACTGGAGTGGAGAGCTGGTTCTGTTGGGTGGACCCAGTCTAGATGGTACCAATCTTGAAACATTTAGATGGTTGCTCTGTAAGAGGAATTATGTGTAGTGAAATAGTTCTAGAGAAGAGGATTAAGACAAGGGCAGAAGCTACAGGGCATATATGTGGGTCAGTCTGGATAAGTATTGCCAAAACTGGGATCAGAAAACTTTCTAGATTAAGATGTGTTGTATTGGAAGCAAGTGACCATTATGGCAAGTATGTAATTCACAGCCAAGTTGTGAGAATCATCTACCTTGTGGAGGTCACCTACCTTGACTTGTACAGTTCTTTCTAATATCAAGATTTGTGAACTCATGACAATCCCTACAGTGTAGCTTTAAAGACAGCAAGTTGATTCTCTGGTCCTTGTTGCAGATGGAAACAAAGATGACAGTTTCCAGCATGGAACTCAAAATGGTCCAGAAGGAAACTTGGTAGCCTGGTTATTCACAAGGTCTCCTCTGTCAACTCTTAGAAAGGGATGTATGGATAGGACACACTTCTTTTTTAATCAGCTTCACTTTGTAATCATACCTTGTAAGGGGTAAAAGCTAAGGATTTAACTTAAGGCAAACCTTACAATACTTCCTGGAACAAAAGTGGGCACAGGCACATGGGTGAGCAAATATTAGATGGCTCTTAGGGCAGGTGGAAAAATCAGCAAAGGAGAAAGCAAACCCAGCTAAAGAGGCAATCATTTTAAATTATGTTCATAAAGAGGAGAAAAAATATCAGAAGTTGAGTTTATTAAAAGAGATATATCAGGCATTTACACAACGACATCCATTTTAAACTGACATTGGAAAGATGACAATGAAACTGGTTCTCATAGTCTATGGAAGTAAGAAAAAGACAAACGGATAATTATTTTAAAATAAAGTAACTCATATTTCATAGATGTAGAGGAAGTTAAGTTTTGCTGCCCACATTACAAACATGACAAATATTTGTAGTATAAAATTCCTTGCAAGTTTATTTTTTCATTTTAAATTAGTGTTATTCCTTTATGTTATCTCTATCAACAAATTGGTTGCCTGGATCTTGGTCTTACTTTCATGGTATTCTGTGTTGACCTCTGTCATATCTTATTTCACAATGTAAAATAATTAACTGATTTCTTACTGTTACCCATTAGATTGGAAAATTTTTCTGGATTAAGACGCTATTTTGCCACTGAGTTTTCTGTGCAAATGACAGTGACTGTAACACAATAATTGTTGGTTTGCACCAAAGCCCTAGATACTCCCCACATTATGAGGAAGTTACCTAAAATTCCATCGTATAAACTGATACTTCATATTTTTAGTTGCTATCTATAGATGTTTAATATCTGAAAAAAATTCCTCTGGTAATTTGCCCATATTATTTTCCATTCTATTAATAGCCATTGCTTTTTGAATATCTACTATGAACCATATATATGACCCTGGGTTTCCACAGAAAAAAAAAATCTTCAGAATGTGGACTAATCAGCTGATAAGAGACATGGAGGTTCAGAGAAGTCAAGTGATTAATCTGGACTAGAGTCATCCATCTCAAAGTGGCAACTGAGTTCTCTGTGACTCCAAAGATGTAACCATCTGAATAACCTACAACTTAAACCAGATTTTAATGATTTAATCTTAAATAATTCAATTGTACAGAGCAGTTGCAGGTATAGTACTGAGAACTTCAATATCCTGGAACCCACATCCCTGAACTGTTAATATTACATTGCATTTTGCAGAAGATGTTCATTTTCTTCTCTAACCTCTCTTCTTCATACTTCTCTACTTTTCTTGTCATGTACACACATATATAAATGATATTTGCACATATGTATATATCCACTATTATTAGTCTTTTTCTGAACTGCAAGTGGGCTGTCATAAACCTTCTAATCAATGTCCATTTCACCTAGAATAAAATTTGATATCCTCACCTTGGAAGTAAAATTTTACAGAAATTGGCCACAGATTATTCTTATAATCATTCTCTTGTTTGCCAAATCTACCCTGGCCATACTGGCATCCCTTCTGTTCCTCCTACTAAGAGCCTCTGTACTTGCTATTCCACCTACCTGCAGTATTCCTCTCCTAAATATCATTGGACTCAAGTCTTTCACTTCATATAGGCTTTTTTCCCCTAACCACATTATCTAAAATAGCAGCCCACTATTTTTCTGCACATCATTCCTTCACTTTCTGTCCTCAGGTTATATATCTACTGATTACTTATGCATTCCATTGAAAATGTGTGATCAGTGAAGGGAAGGCATTTTGTAGCCTAGATATCATCATATTTCCAGTGCCCAGAACAGTGCCTAGACCATATAAGGTCCTCACTAAATATATCTTCAATTAATGGAAGGGTGGTTAAGCCTTATTGTGTCAACTTGACTGACTTGGAAGCCACTGAAGGAATTAGTAAAGCACACTTTTGTGTGTATGTGTGAAAGTCATAGGGTCCTGACCTTGGTTACTGTATGCAGTCCCTCATGCCTTTCTTCTCTGGTGGTGTCCCCTTTCCAGCCACAACGAACTAAGCATCTTTACCACATTTTTCTGCTATAAGTTTCCTGCCTTGGAGTCACCCAACAATGGACTAAAACCTCTGAAACCACAAGTAAAATTAAACCTCTTTTTAAAGTTATGGGTGTCAGGTATTGTGTCCCCGTGATAAGAAACCTGACTAATACAAGCAAAGAATGAATGTAGATATGGGTTAAGGATTTTAGCATACCGATGGCATTATAACCCACATTGGATTGTCAAGGCTTCTAAATTATATATTTCTTTCATCCTTTAATTACTGCAGGGTCTGATACAGTGTACTGAAATGTACTGAACACATGAGATAATAAACAAATCAGTGATAAAAAATAGCAGTAAATCCTGTCCTACAGCCCCAGATTACTAATTCTCATTACAATGTTCTTTCTAGTTGAACACAATATTGTTTTCCTTATCTATTCAAGTATGCAACTTTAGTATTTCCAAGGCTGTCCAAAATTTGATTTGCAACATTGATTTGCTACTGGAAATATTAGCTGGATCAAAGTTTTCTTTAAGGCTATCAAATTTCTTCTATGTAGGCTAAAAGTTGTTTTAGTTTGAAAACAGTTTGAAAATAACAATAGTAGCTTGAAACACTTTTTAAGGCTAAGTAGTTCCTTTAGTTTAATGTTTTTAAAATAAGCAATAAAAATAACTTCTGCAGCATTTGGATTTCAGAGAAGACAATGAGAAATGAAAACCAAATACCTGTGAGCTAATACTCCATTAATGTCATTTGTGTGGAATAAGAATTTGAAATGTTATGCAAAGAAGAAAGAGAAGTCACATGGAGTTAGAAATCATTTTTGGATTCTTGATCTGAAGCTCTTCATTTTTGGGCACTTTGTTTGGTGTCTTAGATGGTGCTACCAGCTCTCTCTTTCCACCTGACCCACATTCAGATCCAAATTGTGTCTCTTGTTTAGGATTTAGGAATAGGTTTTCTCTGGGCTTCAGCTTTCCCATTTCTAAGACAATGACTTCAAAAGTACATAATGAGAACAAAAATGACAGGTTATATGCAGAATGTACCAAACACACAGGACATTATTCTATTTTTGTTATTTCTACCTCCTCTTTTACACAGTAGACTGAAAGTAGGAGTATTACAGTCATTAGAAACAATACTTAAATAAAAATGGGATGTAGGTTTCTGGCTCTCATGAGTTTTCAATCTCTATGTTAGAGAAGGAAACACTGAAAATGGAAAACTCAAACCTCCACCCACATACCCCAGTGGCTTCCTCAAACCCCATGTGTTGCCTGTCTGGTTAATCAGGGCTCAGACCATGAATCTGAGAGGCATTTGACTCTTCAGTCTTTTCATCACTCACATCATTAGTCAATACATCCTACCTATATTATTCTAGAAATGTCTCTATAATTCTCTTCCTCTTCCTATGCTTGCACTGCAGCTTCCTCAGGTCAGCATTTCAGCACATTTTAATTACAAGGCTGTCCTCTTTTTAATCTTAATTCCTCCAATCTAGTTACTTCAAAACTGTCAGTACTTTCCAAGATCTGACTGTATTGCTCCCTGCAGCATTTGGTTCTTACTGACTAGAGAACAAATTTAAAATAAAATGAAAAGCAAAACTTTAATGTATCATTGAATATACTTCAAGATCTGGTCCTAACATAACTATGCAACTTTATTTCCCGACACTACTCTATGTTCCCTATTGTGTACTCCATCATTGAATTCTCTGCACTGCTACAGGCCACAGGACTCAGGTGCATTTCACCTCCGCTTTGTATATGCTTTTCCCAGATCAGTCAGTCTAAAATAGTGCTTTAGACATGCTATCGCATCACTCTGCTTTATTTTCTCCATAGGCATTTTGCTATTTTTACCTACCTGTTTATGTATTATTCCCTTTTAATATAAGGTTCCTTAGTACAGAGATCTTGTCTTACACAGTTGTTCAGTCCTGGGGTGATATTGTGAAATATATATGTGGTTTTCATCCCCACTTTCTGACACACGGATCCTAAACCTAAGGAATATCTACAATGATGAGTATAGTTACTTCTCAAGTCTGGAAGATCCCCCAAAGCCTCATGTGTGGAGGGCATGGTTCCCAATGCAGCAATATTCACAGGTGGGGCTTTTGGAAAGTTATTGGATCACGAGGGCTCTAAGTTTATCAAGCAGATTAACCCATTTATGCATTCATCACTTGATGGCATTATTGGGAAGTGATGGGAATTTAGCAGTTAGAATCTGGTTGACTAGATCATAGGGGCAGGCCCTTGAGGGCTCTATATTGTCCCTGGCCCATTTCTCTCCAGATCTTTCCTTCTCTCTTGTCTTCAAGCTGCCATGATATGAGATTTGTTTCCCCATGCCCTCTGTCATGTTGTTCTGCCTCACCATGCATCCAAATCAATAGAAACAGCAGAACATGGATGGCAACCTCTGATACAGTAAATGAAAATAAATATTTTCTCCTTTAAGATGTTTTGCTCTAGTATTTTGTCACAGCATCAAAAAGCTGACTAATGTAATTGTCTTTTATATGATAATGATTTGACTTTTGGCTGATATTGCCAAGATGGCTTCAGGATGGTGGGCAGTCACTGCAAAGACTAAGCCACAATTAGGGAATTGAGACTTTCAGCCCTACCCCTGATCTCTGGGGAAGAGACTGGGACTAAGATTGAGATGGTCACCAATGGGTAATGATTTAATCAATTATTCCTATTTAGTAAGTCCTCCATAAAAACTCCAAAGGACTGTGTTCAGGAAGCTTCTAAATGTGGAGGTGCATAGAGGTGGCACTCCCAGGGAGTACACAGAAGCTTGCCACCACTTCCTATATGCCCTTGTTTGTGCATTTCTTCTATCTAGGGGTTTATCTGTATCCTTTGTAATGATTTTTTTTATAGCAAATGGGTAAACATAAGTACTGTTTCCCTGAATTCTGTGAACCACTCTAGCAAATTAAATGAGCTCAAAGAGAGAATCTCTTATTTGCAGCAAGTTAATCAGATACACAGAGGACAATCTACTATTTATAATTGGCATCTGAAGTGTAGGACAGCTTTGTTGGATTGAGGCTTTCACCTCTGGGGTCTCATGCTACCTCCAGCTAGATACTGTTAGAGCTGAATTGAATTATAAGATATTCAGTTGTTATCTGTTAGAAAAATTTTTGGTTTGTGTGGAAAAAAAATCTCATATATCTGGGATCAAAAGTGTGTGTTGAGTGCTAAAAGTTTTGTGAGTATAGAAAAATAAGTGTGGTTATTTTTTCCTATTTTGAGGGGCAATATTTATAAAATTACCTGGAAAATTTTAAGTGCTTCAGAGTGTATATAACAAAGAAGTAAGTGAATATTTTCTCTGAATATTTAATACTACTTTCTCTTTTTGGTCAACTAATATCCATCTTTTAATTTTCAATTAGAAGACTACAGAGTGGTGTGGCAGAGATTGCTCATGTTCACCAATATCCATATTTTCCTGTTTTTGGACATATAGGTGAACAACATTTCCCAACTTCATGGCAGTAAGAATGGATGGTCATGTGATAGCCAATGTAATGTGACCATTCTAATGCACATAAACATTCTGTGCTCTTATTTTTTGTTCTTATTTTCCACTCAGTGGGTGAAGGAGATGACTGTGAAGATTTATGTAACAATGGAGCTACAAAGAAGGTGAAAGATATTGGGACAATGAATGACTGATTAAAGCTTTGGTTCTGCATCTCATATTAGACCTGTGACTTGAGTAATAAACTTTTATTTCATTAAATCATTGAGTTTATGGAGTAATTTGTATAGCACAAGCCTATTCTAACACAAATTGTTCATTGAGAGCACATGACACTCTCTTCCTCTCCTCCACTAAATTTTGAGCTGCTTAAGAGCAAAGGTTCATTGCTGTTTCAACTTCACATTCTCAGTTCCCAGTACAATCCCTGATACATATGCTGTATTAAGACTTAGTAAATAATTACAATGATACGTTTTGCTAAGCTCTAAGATATCATTTACTTTCAGTTGATGCCAAATTTCCCCATCCTGTAATCATTTTTCCTTAACCAAACAAAAATATAATGGAGATTTCTGAATGATGCAGAAGGAAAAGAACAACATTTGCTAGACAGTTTCATTCTCAAAGGCTAGGACTACCGCTTACTAACTACGATATTTTAAGCAAGTCATTTTACCTGTGTGAGTCTCAATTTCTTCATATGTGGGAATAATAATTATTATAAAGACTAGAGATAAAATACACAAATCATATAATAATGCCTAGCAAATATGCCAATCACAAAATTGTGTGATTATTTTAATAATTATAAGGTCAAGATCTGCACTTCTTTATGGAAATTGTTAAAGTAAAATATACCAGGCCCTCTTGGTAGAATACTTCAGTAGCTAGTACTGATAAAATTCCTTGCATGGTATGGAAGTTGCATTATCTCTGAGGTTTTTGTCATGGTCTGATACTTTTGAGGACTCAAGCAACATAATAAGCCTTGATAGGAAAAGTTGACAGTAGCTGAAAAGCACTGCAGATGCCCAAGGGCTTTGGCAAGAGGTGAGGCCATTTGTCAGCAGCAGAAGCTGACCTAGACACTGAGAACTGAACAGCCAGCAAACCAGGGATTTGAGGATTGTAAGTACTGAGCAATAGCAACAGGAATTCCCCAGCCATTCTTCAAAATTCTGTGATATTGTATTTATTATTTGTAAGTGGATATTTTACAGGAAACTAACAGCAAATCCTGCTCTTGGTGGTAGGATTTCAAGCTGTAGTTTTCTCTAGAGAGGTTTATTCAGAAGAAGCCTTTGAATCATTTAAAAGTAAACCAGGCAAATCCTCATGTATTTTCCCCCAGGAAATCACCCCATCTGATCTAAAGGGAGAGATCAAATGATACTCAACAGACAATATTGACTTTTGAAGATATTATCAAATCCTCTGTCTTTCCTCATAATGATATGAGAAGATACAGTCACTGGGAGTTTTCAAAGGAAGGACAGAAAATAAAATACATAATTTTAACGCGGGGTTGAAAATTTGAAGCTGCCATAGAATTGGCTTCATTATACTATTAGAATTCATGCCCTGGGCATCAGTAAAGTATGAGAATGTATTCCCATTCTAGAGCATGAGCCCATAATTTTAAAACAGACCCAGAAAAACCATGGACCAAACAACAATGATACTAATTAGCTCACTTATCATTTACCTTTGGTGGATAAGTTTGGTGTTTTAAAAACATTTTTACAGACATTATTTAGTTTAATTCCCCAAGAGTAACACTTCTGGGCATGGTGAGATGAGAATTCCATAAAATCAATGGTATATCCATGAAAGAACTGAGAGAGTGGATTTTAAAGAAATAGGAAAGAATAGTCACTGGGGTCCACTCTCTGTTTGTTCTCTACCTAGGAGCTGCCTTCGTCTAACAAGAGCTAAGCATTAAAAGAGTGAAATTTAGTAAAGGTGAAAATACAAGTACTTTTAAATCCTAGCCAATGCCTATTTGAGGACCAGCATCCAAGAGAAAGGTCTTAGATTTGGGGAGATGATACATGATTGGCACTGCTTCCACAATCTTTGTTTTTAGAGAATTGAAGTACTGGGGAATACAAATTTGGGTAGTATTAGCCTCACTTTATTGATTAGCAAGCTGAAGATCAAAGAAACTGATAACTTGCCTAAGAATTTAAGAAGGAAAAGTGAAAGATCAGGGAGAAGAGAGTCAGCCAGGAGAACTGCATCATAAGGGAACCTCCTTCATCTTGGGAGATGAGTACTGTAAGTACAGTAAGTTCTCATCTTTCATATAACAAGGTAAAAATATCTGAGATTTTTAAGTCAGTAATTAGCAGTATATTAATTTTCTTAGGTGATGTTGGATTCTGGCCATGATAAGTAACAAGAGAAATTATTAACAGATTTAAAGTGGCTCTTCTGGGCAGCAAGACTGAATAGGAGATACTTTTTCAATTATTAAAAAAAAATATATATATATATTTAAAATAGTGTTAAATCACAATGCATTAGACAGAGCCTTGGGCATGTTTTTCTTTGCCTGTACTAGCTCTTACCAGGATGCTTTTAGAAATATTACTTACTCTCTCTAAAACTCCCATCAACAAAATTGTGTAACCCTGCATATTTCCTTCATCTGTATAGTAGGTATAACATATTTTACCTTGCCAATCACATACAATTTGACTTTAAGAATTTATACAAAGGACAGGAGCAACTTCTGTTGGCATTATAAGGTGCATGAGATTTAATAATGGCCTCACTAATGCATTTACCTTGAGGGTACAAAATGGAAAATAATCAAGACAAAATACCACATGTACAGCAATAGCCAGAATTGAAAGGCATCTGTCTGTTAACCTCAAAGGCACTAGAATGGAAGGATAGTATATTATTGCATCTCAGCTACCCAGGGCAACTGTGACCTATGGTACTTTTAACTGCTTTGAAGAGCAAGAGACACATATATTTCACTGAAACTTTTCCATAAGAACTTGTGATGAAGGCTATGCCCTAAGCACATGGGTTAATGGGAAGAAAATCACATCAATATATAATACTTTTAGATTCATGTCCCAACATTAAAATATTGGCAGTGTGACCCTGCATAGATAGGAAGGGGAGATCAATTCCTGGCAGAATCTCTATGTGACTTTAGAGAATAATAGCTTGACCTTCAGTGACATGCAGAGTTTTATCATCACTTCAGTTAAAAAATGACCACTTGTACATTTACAGGTAAAAGATTTTATATTAATGGTCCTAAGGGAAACCATAGAATTATTGGAACCTTTTCTTTTTTTCCAAACAAGCTGCTAAAAGAGAATTTAGTCAAGTTAGGTACCAGGCATATTACAATTCTCAATATTGTCTTCATCATAAATAAGCATTCTCTACTTGGCAAGTCAGAGTAGATGCAACCTGAATAAGTGCATTAAATGCACTGATGAGCTTATATTTTCCTCTCCATTTCTGCTTCCGGTTTGCATACTTCGGAACCAACTTTGACTTCAATGGAGAAGTCTATCTTAAATAAATATCTAAGCCTGTCCATCCATGATTTCTGTCTTTAGCTCTTGCCACATGGTACACAGATGTATTTAAAATCCTCAGAAGCTATAAAAAAATCTACCAAACCCATCTCTTCTCTGACTGTGCAGAACATTTTTTTTTTACAATCACTTCTAATGTGTTGAGCTAAGCTGTTTTTGTGAACTATATCTTTAACATTCAGAATAAACTTATGTGGGAGGTATTATTGCTGTTTGCATTCTATAGATGAGAAAATGAGGTTCAGAAAATGTAGTTCTACCAAAGTTAATCTGTGATTAAATGGTAAAGATGGGAGTTCAAGTTCTATAGCTTTGCCCTATATTAATAGTTTTTTGCTCTGCCAGTTACTCCTGCCTCAGTTAGGACAGTTTTGCAATTGCATCCAGTAGTATTGTTTTTTAAAATTTTTCTTTCTTTTTTTTTTTTTTTCTATTTAGATGTTCGTATTGAAAGCAGAACACAGTGTTTTCAAAGTACAGTTTATATAACTTAGTAAACTGATCGGGGCATAATTAATCCATTTCTGTTTCTGTAGAAACTTTTCTTTTAAAGAGAGAAGAGAATTTCAGGAAGAATATGAAGTAAAATTAATACAGAAGAGCAGGATTTTGCAAAGAAATCTTAAGGAAGATAAAGAAAGCAGTGGAAAATTAAGATCCTGGAACAGATCCCTGAACAGCACTTCTGCATTCTCTAGGTGGAGTGAATTCAGATGGGCAGTGGGGGGAGGGGTAATGTTTTTTCCTGACAAATAACAAATAAGAACGGTAATAAGTTCCAATTATTCTATTATTATTTCACTGAAGGACTTTAAAATGCCTTCACTGTAGGCTTCATTTTGCGTGCCTTTTTTGTTCATATAGTTAGCCAACAAAAATTACTCATAAGGACTCTGATATAGTCACAAATCAGAATGGTCTCCCTTCATTCTCGTTTCGTTCCTTTGCAAATCCTCCAACTGTGAAGGTCTTAGGAATGTAACTATTAATATCTGGTGCGGGCATCCAGGTCTGCTGTGTCTGTTATTTCCTAAAGACATGACGTTTTCGAACCAGGGGCTTTTTTTACGCGCTGCTTCACTTTGAGCAGAGACTGCCTGTTCTTATCTTCTCTAACTTCCAGTTGTCCTTGAAGGTAACTAAATAAGATCTTACTTTCTCTTTTGTGATACATTCTAGATTGGGTTTTCCTTCTCTGAGCTCCGGTGGTACCTGGTGCTGGCACCTATGATGACATTTTCACAGTGAACAGAAATTGTCTGTCTCCCAGTGCGGGATATCTGTCTTTTTCAGTGGGATTCAGTGTGATATAATAAGCATGTGGCCTCCGGAAAAAAATTCAGCCAGACTGAAATCATGACTCTACTTGTTTTTATCTGTCTGTTTTGACTTGTGCAACTCAAATCTCCTGTGCCTCAGTGTCTTTATCGGAGACATAAGAACAATCAGGGTATCTACTTTAGTCTGTATGAGTCCTGCTTAGTTGTTCTAATCTACGTGAAAAGGTTAGGAAGATAGGACACACAGAAGGTGGTCAGTGTTATCTGAGATCACTAATTTGACTTCCTGTGACAGGGAACCCTCACTAACCTCTGTAACTTTTTTCTCTTATAGCTCTTTTTCTCTACTGGTAACAAAAATTGTGCTCCAAATCAGGTGTGCATATCTGTAATCCTAGCATCTGGGAGGCTGAGGAAAAAGAAATATAAGTCTGATCCCAGCTTGGGTGATACAGTAAGATTCTGTCTAAAAAAAAAAAAAAATAGATAAAATGAAACAATATGAAGACCTGGGTTCAATCTCCAGTACTGAAACAAAAATTGAGATCTATGTATTACAAGAATAGAGAATACTTCTGTTCAAAGAATAGATGCTCTGCACACTATTTTGCCTAGAACTCTCACAGTACTCACCACTTCTACATTTAAGATGGTGTTCCAGTATTCCTGTCCTGTATCTTCCATGTGTAAATTAAGCCTTTATGTTCATGTGAATCTCTCTTTTCTTAGTGCCTAATATATTTTTTGCATAGTAGAAACAAAAATATTTTTCAATGAATATAAAAACAAATCATCAAGGAATCAAAAGAAGTCTGATACTAAGCAAGGGTTAACTTGAGTTGTTCTTCAAATTAGCCATCATGACCATGAAGCACTCAACATTCTCGAAGTTAGAAACCTTGAAATTATAAAATATAACTTCATAAAATTCTATTACTATTCCAGATACTATAAAAATCAAAATATATTTCTACCCTCTAAAAATCTTAATTTAACAGAACAGTTAAGCATTCAGTGAGTATTTATAGACTTCATTGCCTTATGGTAGAGATTTCATGGTAAATATTCAGGAATCGACATTTACTTTCAAGGAACTTACAAGTGTTTAATGTCATTTTTCTCTCTTAACTACACTTTAAATATATTTTTATGATCCATCAAAAGAGCCCTGTTCTAATACAAATGATATATTCTGCTTGCCTCTATAGAATGTATTTTGAAGAGAGCTTAGTTTTAAAAATTGTTTCTTGGGCCGGTGAGATGGCTCAGCAGCTTAAGCGCCTGCCCGGCAAGCGCGAGGGCCCGAGTTCGACGCCTGGAACCCACATACGAAAAAGGGGCCGGTGATATCGCTCAGCGGCACGGGCGCCTGCTGGCACATGAGGTCCTGAGGTCGAACCCCGGTACCCACAAAAAAAAATAAGAAATAAAAAAAATAAAAATAAAAATTGTTTCTTTTTTGGTGTTCACTAAATATCAAAAATCTTATACTGTATTTAATCAAACATTTGAAAAACATGTACTGATGGGCTTGTATATAAAATTGAAAGTATATAAGCCTATTAAAACTTCTAATTAGATCTAATATTTTTACACCATTTAGCAAATCACGGTACACATTGCTAGAAGTAAAAGTTTATTCTCCTTTTAAATAATCATTATTTATGTAATTTAGTGTTTAACTCTTACTCTTTTACATGATGCTTTCTTTGGGACCACTTAGAGTAAGACAGAAGACCTCCCCTGCTTTCTTCTCAACTTCCTCTGTACTTTCTTTTATTTTAGGCCATTGTTTTTCTCACTTTTCTTCCATATATGTTCAAAAATAAAGAGGCAAGATGTCAACAGAAGTTTAGACCTAAGCCTTTAAACTCCTCGATCCCTTTGCAAATACTCTTGCATTTTCTTCAAACTTCTTCCTCATATATTCTGGTTTATTTCCTGAAAAATTCTGCTCATTTCTAAGACAAAGTTCCAAAGGTCCCCTGTGGATAGTGCCTTCCACATCTCCACACTAATGGCAAGTTAGTTCTTCCTCTGAACTTGGCATCACCTAACATTGAGATGATGTTTCATATACTGGCTTAAGATTCTTATGCCTTATACATTTTTATCTACACGGCAGTCCCAGGAAATGTGCTTGATGGGTACATAGTGACTTAAAAAGGTTAATAAACTTGTTGAGTTTATTATCTGGAAAAACTTTGAATTGAATCATGGTTTCCATGACTCCAAACCCTGAGTTCATAGCCACCAAACTATGCAAAATGTTCTTAAAGTAAATTAACCCAATTTTTAAAAATTATCTATCCCATGGTCCTTCTGCATCTAGTAAAATCATTGAGGAACTAAATGTATGATTGCATTTTAGTGCCTAGAATCTTAACCTTTCAATAGTATCTGAAGGATGGGTTGATGGGTTGGTGGTTACACAGAGATCTATGCAAGTAGCACTAGGCAGATGTTCTGATTCTTCATTGTCTGTTCTTTTCTTTGTAATGTAAGTTGCAGAATGCCTTTGAGAGATATGTAAATTTGGTCTGCAATGTTTAAACCAATAATATCTATTTTCCTGATGGCACTGAAATTCACTGGTCAGGCTTATTCCTTGGGGTACCAATCCTCACCTTGAGAAATACATTTAAAACTATGGAAAAGCTGAATCCACAGTTATATATAATTTCTTCATTAAATTGGTCTCCGTAGCTTTCTGAGAAGCTGTGGTGAAATAGAGCCAAGTGCTTCCCCTAAATAACTCAATGTGATCTCTCATCTGCTCCTTACCTCCTATCTCCTTTTCCATACATAGAAAGATAATCATATATTTATGTAGTGCCTTTTATAGCTCAACATATTTTCAAGGCATTATTCACTTTGGAGATACTTTTCTTGTGATTACCAACTTGGCATTATCTCCAGTGGTAAAACTGCAGCTGGCATCTGTATATTTTCCCAGGACAAACTACACACCTGCTACACATTTGTTTCAGATCCATGCTAAACTCAAAAGTTTGGGAAATCGCAAATGAGAAAAAAAAAGTTAAGGAATTCAACTTTAAAGATAATAATTTAGAACTTTCAAGAAAATGTAATTGTTATAAAACATTTATTTTCTTAATGAAATGTATAATTCACTATGCATAAGGAAAGTTTTTAGATCATTTATGACTATATGATGTAGTATATTTAAAATGTATAAATTCTAAAGGTGAGAAACCAAAAAGCATTACCAGAAGGAAAATACATGGACTCAGAATTTATGATGTTAATTACTGTAGTTGAGCATTTACATTACAATGAATTTTCTGGCAGCTAAGTTAAGGAAGACATTTGGTTCTAGGCTTCAGTCATAAAAGAAAATAAGATGATCATCAGAAGAGATAATTTCCTCTTTTACCCTGCACTAGGAGGATTTTACCATGGGCAAAGCCAAGGATGCATTGATTTTGCTGGAGGGCATGAGTCATAAACACATGCCCTTGGGTACTGTAACTAGTCCTAGGTCCCTTCTCTCTAGCTCACTCTCTTTCCCCGTTTCCTGGCTGCCATGAGGTGAGCAGCTTTATTTGGCCATGCCTTTCCAGTATGATGATTCTGCTCTAGGCTCAAAAAGCAATGCAGCCAGCCCACCATGGCTAGAAATCTCTGAAACTATGAAACAAAGTAAACCTTTCTTTCTTTACACTGCTTTCCTCAGGTGTTTTGTCCCAGAAATGGAAAGATGAATATACAGTTGGAGATCTTGTATATCTCTCTTAGGTCTCAGTCCTTTCATTTGTCCCACTCTCAGAAACAATTAAACAGCTGAAATTTTAGAGTAGCCCTTCTTTCATTATACTTTCAGTTTTTCCCTTATATCTATATATTCCTAAATAAGATAATGTTTAACATGTTTTTGAAATTCACATACATGTAATCATACAGAATACATTTTTCAGTGATTTGCATTTACACCAAATTTTATGTTGGAAATTCATTCATTATGTAGATAGATTTAACTGTAGTTCAATGATTTTCATCACAGTAGATAATTCTGTAACATAACTATAATAAGACAATCTACCTCACTATTTGATTGCTATAATCGTTTGCTGTTTTTCCTGTTTGTTTTGTTTCACTATTACACACAATGCTTCTGTGAACACTCTTCTGTCTCCTGATGCACATGTGTGGGTAGCAGTGGGCAAATTCTTAAAGCTATTGTTGGGTCAAAAGTATATACATGTAGACCGCACAATTCCCCATCTGTCCTGGAGCTTGCTGCTCATACTGGATTAATCAGAATCCTTCAGTAATGAAACACTCATAACATGTACACTAAGTGGGCATTCGAATTTTTCCTTTCCTAGATAATGTAAAATTGTTTTATACAATGGTAATATCAGTGTACATTTTTACCGGCAATTCTTCATACTTTACATTTTAGCCAATGATTGGATATTCTAATTTCTCCAAATCTGCTCAATAAGATGACGTATAATTTCATGGTCATTATAATGTGATTTCACCTTGTTTCTAATGAAGTTGAGCATATTTTTATTAGCTTATTGTCTAGTCAGGTTTTTTAACTTCATCTTTAATTCTCAAACAATGAAATGTTTCACATTTCCTTATTAAAACAATAAGAACAGTTAAATAACTGAGGTACATTGCCAAAGTCTGTATGAAGCTGGTATTTAACACATGTCTAAAACCTGCCCTTATTCTCTATTTACATCACAATTAAGAGACATTTGATAAACTGAGTAATGACACCCTTCTCTAATGCTTGAAAGAATGTTATTCAAATAAATTCTTGAGTACATATATGTGCACCCACAAACACACACACATTTACTCACAGAAAGCATTTCTTTAAGGAGCTGGAGTGAAGTTGTCCTATTATATTAATGTTTTGCATTCCAATTTTACAAAGAGAAAGAGCTTAAAATTGTGGAGATACCTCAAAAAACTAAAATTAGGGTTCCAGTTGACACCACTATTTCCCTTCTTGGTATCTTCCAGAAAAAATTAAAAGCATCATACCCATAGCAATATATGCACACCCATATTTGTAGCAGCACAGTTTGTGATAGCTAAATCTTGGAACAGACCAAATGCCCATCAATCAATGGATAAAGAAGATGTGTTCTTCTTATATATATAATAGAAGTGCTACTCTGCCATAAAGAAGGATAAACTTGAGACATTTCTAGCTAAATAGATAAAACTTGAGACCATACTCTTAAGTGAAATAAATCCAACACACATATTTAAATACCACATTGTTTCTCTGGTTTGAGAAACAAAAATGTAAATAAGGACCAAAATGTACAATAGATATTGGGAAATGGGAAAAATGTATTCAAATAAGAAGTTGAACAATGTAGGGGGTGGGGGAAGGAAAGAAGGGACAAGAAAAAAAGAGAAAAGAAGGAAAAATGGAAAAAAGCTTTTGTAATTAAGCAGGGGAAGAGGGGTTGAAGGGAGGGGAGGGGAATGGAAAAAAAGAAGTAAGGTATGTCCTGTACAGTTACAAATTCCCTATGATGAATTATATATATATGATATATATACTTATATCATATATATGGATGATACATAAATTATATATATATAAATAATGTACCAATAAAATTTTTAAAATACTAAGGGAAGAAACTTGAAAAGTTATCTCTCAAACTCCATGAATACCTTTCAAAATATTCCCAGTCACACTCTCATCCCTAAAACTTAACCCAGCCTTCTTGACCTAAATTACCTACACTCAAAACACCTACCATGGTAACCAGTATCACTTGCATTCAATATTGAAAATATGACTGAATTTAATTACTTTGAAGAGGAGTGAAGATACACAGGTGGTTATACATAATTGTCACATGAAAGGACCCCAACAGATACACTTTAAATTCTTTCCAAAGCAGTTAAAGACTTAATCAGGTTCAACTTGGCACAATCAAAACTGAGATAAAAGATTAAATCATTGTAACATGAAAATAAAGAGGAAACACAGTTTTCTCCTTGATATGTTATTAGCTGACTGTACTTTGTGAACTTTACTATTTTCTTCCATTGAAAGAATACTAGACTATGGATAATAATGTAAACTAGAATTGCTTTAGAAGTCTATAACACAGTGTGCAACATGGATGCTAAAATAGATTTGGTGGAAATTTTCTTATACAGTATGGTTTTCTCATGATCCACTGGTCTATTTTATGGAAAGGTAAATAGTGACCAAAAATGAAAGATCTATATACTTAGAAGAAAATGCCAAGTCAAATGCATTGGTGCCACAGATTTTTTTTTTTTTTTTGGTGGGGGAAGGATTATATAAAGGTCTTGGTTTAAAAATTACTTAAGGTGAGTGTGCCACATTCAGTGGAGATGAAAGAGAAATGAAGGTGGAAAAGCTAAAAGGGTAGAATAAGCAACTGCGGAAGTATGGCCATGTTTATTTCTGTAGTTAATCTTCGAAGCATGAACAAAAGTAAATGCCAGATTAGGAAAGGAAAGAGAGAGGAGTTCTACAAATTGTTTTACACCTAATCACCCAGGAAAAGAAATAAAAGAAAAATGGAATATATTCTTTCTGTATTCAAATTAATCTATTTTAAGTTAGCCAAATTGTCTTTTATTCATTCTTTGAATTTTGTTTAGATTCAGTTTACATCAGTTAACTGGGAGAGAGGACCAAGATGGCAGAATGGTGAGCAGCAGAGAAAGAGCCTCTCTGACAGTCACTGTCCAGACGCTGGAATATAGCAACTCGAGGAAGACGAGAAGGAGGGAAGTGGGTCCTCTGGATCCAGGAAGGATCTGAAGTGCAATTTGAAGCCCACAGAGAGAGGTGAAGAGAGAAACTTCAACAAAGAAGAATGAGGTGGGCACCAGCTCCTTCTCCCTGAGTCGGGACTTGCTGAGAGACAGGAGATGTTCAAACCTGTGGACATACGGTGACTACTGGCGACCCCAGGGGCCTCTATGGAGACATACAGCAGTGCAGGGGCACAGCAGACATGAAGGACTGCACTGGCTGGCGGTAAGTGCTGAGGACTCAGTTGTTCTGTGCAAGAGAGCGATTGGCCAGGAGCCATCTTGAGGGGGCAGCTGAGCTCGGAACTCAGAGCAGCTGCCAGCTCCATCTACGGCTCCCAGCTGGGCTCAGGCCCACGGAAGGTGTGTGGACAGCTGCAGGCCAAATGAGTCTGGTCTTGGCAAGAAACTACAGGCTCACTGAGATTATCCACTACCCCACCAAAAAGCTACTGCTGGCTTGCTGGGACAGCTCAACATGGAACAGGACTCTGTTTCCACGCATTGTCTACCAATGACAGCAGAGACAGACCTGGAAGTGAACTTTTTTCTTTTTTTGTTGTTTTTCCTCTCTCTTATTTGTTTTTTGTTGTGATGGTGGTGGTTTGTTTTTGGTTTGTTTTTTACCTTCATTGTTTGATCTTGTTTTTATATGAATGTAAACAGAGTTTCTAGCCTCTTTGTGATTGTATTTCTGTTCTGTTCTTCCTTTTATCCCTTCCTTCTCTGTTTCCTTCCACTCTTCTGCACCAGTTTCCCAAAGTTAGCATGATCGCTCTTTCTCCTCCAGCCTTACTTCTAATTCTTTCCTCTTCTTCCACTTCTCTATTTTCTCCTTAACTTACTTTAAATTTTAATCCCTGAGGGCAAAATTGACATATTAAGGACTTGTATGCTGCATATAATTTTCTGGTTTGTTTTAGATTTTGTTATATAACCACAAATCTACTTTATATGGTTCAAAGTGGCAAATAACTGGTTAGCTCAGTCTGTCATTTTCTAGGCTGTGTTTGATGCTTTTGGTACCACTATAGCCAAAAGTGACATAATTCTTCTAAACAGCTGCTCTTCCTTGTATTCCATGACTGAGATTGACTAAGGGTCACAGAAAATACTGTGGCACAGTGCCAGAGAACCAAGGACTGGGCCAAACAGGCAGCAACTTCTCATGTCCAACGAATTGAAGAGGTAGGATCTTGCATCAGACTCAAAACTTCAAAACAAGCTACAACTGGAAGATACCTCAGAGAAGTAGTCATCTCCTAAGGATTTTAAATACTAGCAATAAAGCAATTTACCATGGGCAATTTACAAACATCAC
Source organism: Erethizon dorsatum (assembly GCA_028451465.1). NCBI lineage: Eukaryota > Metazoa > Chordata > Mammalia > Rodentia > Erethizontidae > Erethizon > Erethizon dorsatum. The sequence goes on along the minus strand of CM051827.1, from coordinate 48,554,309 downwards.
CCCACAAATTAACCTAAGACAGAAAAGAAAATGAGAAGACACTTAAACAAGATGCAACCCCACACATCCAGTTCACCAAAGGCAAACCCAGGGGGCAATGAGGTGGGACAATCCGAAAGCCACCCACAGGGCATCTCTGAAGTGATAGCAACAAAGCAATTGAATGAGGCTCTGGAAAAAATCAAATCAGAAATAATTTCTCATATAACTGCAGAGATGAAGTCCACAGTGAAAACCATACTTAGGGATTCTAGAGCAGATACAGACATAAGAATAGATGAGCTTAAGAAAATTATGGAAGCCATGAATGCTCAGCATAGGAAAGAAATGGAATCCATAAGGCAGATTCAAGCAAATATCCAGGAGAACAAAGATTCCATTGAAATATGTGAGGACAGGATCTCAGATATAAAAGACAGGCTTGCAGTTAGTGATCATGAAAAGAAAGAATTCTTAAAAATAGCAAGGGACCATGAGAAATCAGCTAGATGCTAGATGAGGCAGCTGCTAGATGAGGCAAAGAAGAATAACTTAAGATTAATTAGAGTCAATGAAAAAGCAGGAGATAGCATAAATGATATAAAAAAAAAAAAAACTGTTCACAGACATCATGGCAGAAAACTTCCCTGGTAGAGAAAAGGAATTTGACATACAGATAAGTGAGGCATATAGAACTCCAATTAGCCATGATAAAAAAATAAAAATAAAAATAAAAATAAAATCTTCAGCCAGGTGTATCATAGTCAGGATTCCAGAAATTCAACAAAAGAATAGAATCTTAAAAGCTGTTATGGAAAAGAAACAAATCACCTATAAAGGAAAGCCCATCAGAATCACAGCTGACTTCTGAGAACAAACTCTCAAGTCAAGAAGAACTTGCAGTGAAGTATTTCAGTTCTAAAGAAAAATAACCTTCAACCTAGATTGATGTACCCCGCAAATCTATCTTTGAAAACTGATGGAGAAATAAAATACTTCCATGACAAAGAACATCTGAGGAAATTTATGACCACCAAACCAGCACCCCAAAATATTTTGAAGGACATTCTAGAAAGAGATAAGTACTACAACTCCATGAACCCCAACAGAAGGATTCCACCAGGCAAGGCAAACTATTAAACAGAGGGAGAAAAAAAAAAAAAAGAGGGGGAGCCAACAACAGGAAAATAACATGACGAGGATAAATCAATACATATCAGTTTTAACCATCAATGTTAATGATCTCGATTCACCAATCAAAAGACACAGACTGGCAGGATGGATCAAGAAACAAGATCCAACAATATGCTGAATAGAAGAAACACATTTAATTCAAAGAGAAATTCAAAGACTGAAAGTCAAAGGAAGGAAAACAATACTCCATGTGACAGGAACCCAGAAAAAAGTAGGGGTAGCTATTCTTTTTGCAGACAAAGTGAATTTCAAACCAAGACTGATTGAGAGAGATAAAGAAGGTCACTACATCCTTCTAAAGGGAACAATCCAAGAGGAAGAGATAACGATCTTAAATATATATGCAACAAATACCAGTGCACCCAACTATGTAAAACAAATATTAATGGGCATAAAAAATCAAATAAGCACTAATACAATTGTATTGGGGGATCTCAATACCCCACTGTCACAGAAAGACAGATCAGCTAGACAAAAAATCAACAATGAAATATTAGAACTGAACCAAACTTTTGAACAAATGGACTTAGTAAATGTCTACAGAATGTTCTACCCGACAACATCAGAACATACATTCTTCTCAGCTGCACATGGGACATCCTCCAAAATAGACCAAATACTAGGTCATAGAACCTGCTTAAGTAAATGCAAAGGAATTGAAATCATCCCATGTATATTATCAGACCACAGTGCAATGAAATTGGAAATCAATGGCAAAAGAAACCACAAGAACTTCATAAACACAATGAAATTAAAAATGACCCCCTGCATTCCAATGGAAGCAAGCATTACCCTGATAGTAAAACTGGAGAAGGACCCAACTAAGAAAGAAAACTACACATCAATGTCCCTAATAAACATAGATGCAAAAATCCTCAATAAGATACAGGCAAACAGAATGCAGCAAATCATCAAGAAGATTATACATCATGACCAAGTGGGATTCATCCCAGGGATGCAGGGATGGGTTAACATATGTAAATCAATAATTGTAATACACCATATTGACAGAGCCAAGGACAAAAATCATATGATCATCTCAATAGATGCAGAAAAAGCTTCTGACAAAGTACAACACCCATTCATGAGAAATATCCTACAGAAAATTTGGAATATATGGTCTTTATATCAATCTGATAAAAGCCATCTAAGACAAAACAACAGCCAACATCATACTAAATGGACAAAAACTGAAAGGTTTCTCTCTAAAATCAGGAACAAGACAAGGATGCCCACTGTCTCCACTCTTATTCAACATAGTCCTGAAAACTTTAGCCAGAGCAATTAGACAAGAGAAAGAAATAAAAGGAATAACAATAGGAAAGGAATAAGTTAAATTATCATTATTTGCAGATGACATGATACTCTACATAGAAGACCCCAAAAACTCCATCAAAAACTGCTAGATTTGATAAGCAAATTCAGCAGAATAGCTGGATACAAAGTCAACACTCAAAAATCAATAGCCTTCCTGTACATGAATAACAAACTCACTGAGAGAGAAATTAGGGTAACAACACCTTTCACAATAGCATCCTAAAAAATTAAATACCTATAATCAATCTACTAAAGGATGTAAAAGACCTCTACATTGAAAACTACAGTACTTTGAAAAAGGAGATTGAAGAGGATATCAGAAAATGGAACGATATCCCTTGCTCTTGGGTAGGAAGAACTAATATAGAGAAAATGGCCATATTTACAAAATTGTTATACAGATTTAATGCAATTCTGATCAAAATTCCATCAACATATCTCACAGAATTAAAGAAAACAATCCTAAAATTCATTTGGAACCATAAGAGACCTAGAATAGCAAAGGAAACTCTGGACAGCAAAGGCAACTCAGGGGGCATCATAATCCCTGACTTGAAATTATAGTATAAAGCTACTTTGATTAAAAACAGCATGGTACTGACAAAAAAGAAAAGAAAAAAAAAAAGACCTGAAGATCAATGGAACAGATTAGAAGATACAGAAATAACTCCATACATACTAAGCCACCTTATCCTTGACAAAGGTGCCAAACACATTCACTGGAAGAAAGATAGCCTCTTTTATAAATGGTGCTGGAAAAACTGGCTCTGCACATGCCGAAGATTAAAATTAGACCCATATATTTCACTGTGCACTAAACTAAATTTGAAATGGATCAATGATCTAAATATTAAAACAGAAACATTAGATCTGCTGGAAGATAGAATAGGTAAAACTCTTTAAGACATTGGTGTAGGCAAATATTTTATGAATAAAACTCCAATTACACAGGAACTATCACAAAGAATCAACAACTAGGATCTCATCTTACTAAAAAGCTTTTTCACAGCAAAAGAAATCACCAAGAAAGTGAGAAGACAACCCACAGAGTGGGAAAAAACTATAGCCAGTTGTCCCTCAGACAAAGGACTTCTGTCTCGAACATATAAAAAACTGAAAAAAATCAGACCCCCAAATTCAAAGATCCAATCCAAAAATGGGCATCTGAGATGAATACACACTTCTCAGATGAAGAAATTCGAACAGCAAATAAATATATGAAAAAATGTTCAACATCACTGGTCATTCAAGAATTGCAAATTAAAACAACACTGAGATTCCATCTACCCCCAGAAAGAATGGTTATTATCAAGAAATCAACCAATAACAAATGCTAGAGGGGCTGGGGGAAAAAGGAACCCTTCTCCACTGTTGGTTGGAGTGTAGCCTGGTGCAACCACTGTGGAAATCAATGTGGAGTTTTCTCAAAAAACTAGGATTGGAGGTCCCAGTGGACCCAGGTATTCCCTTTCTGGGTACCTTCCCAGAAGAATTAAAAACAGTGTAACAGTGATATATGTGCACCCTTATTTATAGCAGCACAATTTATAATAGCTAGATCTTGGAAACAACCCAGATGCCCATCAACTGAGGCATGGATAAAAAAGATGTGGTATTTTTATACAATGGCCTACTACTCAGCCATAAAGAAGGATAAACTGGAGACTTGTATAGGTAAATGGATGCAACTCGAGACATACTTGTAAGTGAAATAAACAAGATGTACATGTGAAAACATTGTATTATCTCCCTAGTGTGAGAAGCTGAAAGAGTAAATAAGATGAAAAATATACAATAGATATTGTAAAATGGGAAGAAACTGTTCAAAAGGAAAGAGAAACTGAGATGGGGGAATGGAGAAAAGAAGGAAGAGAAAGAAAAAAAAATATATGTATAAGATAGCTAACAGATATACTACTAATTTATCTCAGTTCATTGAGAAGAAAGGTGTGTGCTCATATTGTTTGGACAATTTAATGCTAGTATCTTGTACTCTGAGTAACTAATTTAAAGATAACAATATACAATGTATTAACCATTGTTACCCTCCTATTATGTTGTTTTGGAATTTTGTTCTATTTTTTCTCTTTAAAATAAAAATTAAAAAAACACAAATAAATCAGTTAACTCTGATCCTATAGAAGCCTTATCAGCAGAATCATGCCAGTTACATACTTCAGATTCTTGGGTCTACTCACCTCATACTGAAAGAGAGGAAAATTTGAGAATGAAGTTGCGAGATTCCACTGTAGTAAACACACACACAAAATAGGGAAAAACAAACAAGCAAGCAAACGAAAAACACACAAATTTCCATGCATATTCTCCAGGCTCATAACTAAAAGATGGCACCCATTTACATAAAAATCTTCATTTGGGAGGCTCTAACTCCAAAATCATAATTGTGACATACTTACAATGTAGTGTACTGAAAGACCAAATTTATGTAAATTTTAAACTTACAAATATTTCTGTGGTAGTAAACTTATATATTTCAGGAAAAAAATTACCAATGTTACACAAATTTCTAGATTTGTAGATATATCAACTACTTTTCATAATAAACAAGAGACACAAACTAAACCTCCAGGAAATAAGTAGGGACTTGTTATTTATTGACATTTGAATGGATTCAAAGTGCAGTTTAGCCATTTTAATGTTATGGAACAAAAACCTAAAAGGTGAAGTTGGTAATCTCTTCTTTGAAGAATTATTTCTAAGGTTAGAGAATATATATATGTAGAGAGAGAGAGAGAGGAAGGGAGATATTAGATTAGATTAATGAATATACTTGCACATATATATGCAATATATAGAGACATATAGTGAAAGTTAGTAAATACTCAGGAATATTTAGTAATAATTTATCCAACCATGCTTTAATCAACAAATATGTATCAAGGGTCTGATATGTACTGGGCACTGTGTGAAGCTACGGAATATATATCTTCTAAAAGAAAAAAAAGCATATAAAAAATTGAAGCATAAACCATAATATATAATATATACTCTATATAATACTATATATATATATATATATATATACTATATATGTAAAACAGATATGCTGGTTTGAATATTGGTGCATGCTATAGTTATGACAAAATATTCTTTAAGAAAATAGAACTTTAAAAACTTCTTTTCACTAATGGTATATTTAGGGCCAGTAATTCTTTCTCACAGACTTTGTCCTGTGCATTGCAGGACTTAATAACATCTTTGGATTCTGTCTTCTCTACAAAGTCATTTAATGTACATGCATCCTCCCCTACCTTGGGTTTAGATGAGAAAAGTATACACTATCACCAGACTTTGTCAAATTGGCATAATCAGCCCCTGCTGAGAGTCACTGGGTTAGATGCAATAGTAGAGTTAAAAGACCAATAAAAGGAATTTGTCTACATTTTTCTGAATTTATTCAGCCAGAGATAAAATGTAGAGAATAGAGCAAATATAATGGGACCATGCTAATGGGAGTTCTCAGAATTTTATATGTTATACTATATCCATGAAGAAAGATTTGGACTTCCAAGTACTATGGTAAGCAAAACATAGAAGAAATAAAAACTCCAGTTCCTAGCTTAGCACCTATGCAGCTCATGATCCATTAATATAAGTGTTAAATATCTTATGTTGTTGGTGAAGTCACTAAAGGTCAGTAGCCATCTCTGACATTCAATTTCCTCTTCTGTAAGAAAAGGGGTAATTTTTTGATTCTCAAGTTGTACTGAATAACAGATAAGAATGCCAACTAGATCATAAATATACTTTTTGTCATTCATTAACATGTAATATTATAAGTAATTATTTATATTTCTTTCTAGATCATGTCAGGTAAATACAAAATTGTCTTATTAATCATTGTATCATAAGGTCTTAAGCAATTAATTCACATATAGTAACCAAATGATGAACATTTGTTAAGTGAATGGCTTATTTTGTGTGTGAATCCATTTCAAATTTATCGAATCATTCCTGTCTCCCTCCTCTCCTCCTCCACCTCTTCTTCCTTCTTTCTTCCTCCTCCTCTTCTTCCTTCTTTCTTCCTTCTTTCTTCCTCCTCCCCTTCTTCCTCTTCATATTTCCTCTTCCTTTCCCTTTTTCACCTTCCTCCTCCTGCTCTTCCTCCTCCTGCTCCTCCTCCTCCTCTTCCTCCTCCTTCTCTTCCTCCTCCTTCTTCTCTCTCTCTCTCCCCACCGTCCCTGCTATGTATACAGAAGCTACAATGACAGACAGGATACATGTGCAGTCACATGGCTTTTTGGAGTATTTTAAGTGCTTCTATATTTAACCTAGTCCTTTCTATAGGTGATTATTAGTGAATGGAATTCATAAAATAGATGACAGAATCATTCATCTGCATATTAGGAAAACTATTTCAAATGAAAATATTTTTGACCTTGGGACTATTGTGCCATGAAAGGAATTATTTTCAAACTAAAATCTCTATAAAAATGCAAGAGATTTATTTTGTTTAGTTTATAATGAGGTGGAAGTAAATGATACCAAACATTTCTCGATAACCATTTTGGTGCAGGAAATCATGGGATCTTCCTCAGGCTTTGCACTAAGAATAAAATGTAGAACATTCTTAGCAGGCAGTCATTTAATTGTTGTTATCAACAATCCTTATGTCTCGTTGAAAAGTCCAAGGTCAATGAGTAGAATAGCAGAGAGAACAACTCTAGTCTGCAACTTCTGTTCTTCGCTCAATAATAATATAAAGATTTCCAAGAATAAAGACTTCTACATGAAGCTTCAAAGGACGATGTGCTCAACATAGAGATAGAGGAGGCAAAGAGAGAGTTTGGGACTAGGAAGTTAAGGAACTTTGTTGGAAATCTAGCACTGCCTCTTACTAGCTATATGATTGTGGATGGAGGGCAACTCTCTGATTCCTCATCAATAAAATGTGTATGATAAATATCCCTGGAGAGATGGGATGAAACTAACTGTAAATGAAAATTTAAAGTTATTAGAACATTGGGAAGAGAAATCTCATCACAGAAAACAAACGAATTGAGCAGCTTTAAGCTGCTCATGTAACTGTAACAACATTTCTTTTTTTTGTGGGTACCGGGGAGTCGAACTTAGGACCACGTGTGCCAGCAGGCACCCATGCCACTGAGCGATATCACCGGCCCTTTTTTCATATGTGGGTACTGGGAGTTGAACTCAGGACCTCGCACTTGCCAGGCAGGCGCTTATGCTGCTGAGCCATCTCACCGGCCCTAACAACATTTCTTATACAGAATAGAAAGGTATTTCTCACAGTTCTTGAGGGTAGGGAGTTTGAGATCAAGGGGCTAGCTTATTTTGGTACTGTTGATGTCCCTCTTCTGAGTCTCAGCTTCTGGCTACCCAGAGCTCACTGGGTCTTCACCTGGTGGAAGGACAGTGGTGGAAGGGACAACTCCCACAGACCTATTTTTAAAAGGCGTTGATGTCATTCACGAGAGCATGACCTTCATGAGCAGATCACTTCTCAAAAGGTCACAATTTCTAGTACCATAATTCAGAGTTAGGGTTTCAACACATGACTAGGGAGCAATCATTAATATTATATCAAAAGATTATAAAGATCCATAAGTATTTTGTCTAGGGGTGGCTTATTTGATTTATTGTCTTATGTTGAGAAATCTGTCTTTAGGATAGAAAGAATAATTGAATAACTGATTTAGTTCCATGCTTTTGTGTAAAAAGGAAGGTGGGAGAGAGGAGAAAAAAGGGAAGAGAGGAGAGGAGGGAGGGGAGGGGAGGGGGAGGAGAGATTATAAACTGGTGTCAAGTACAATGGCTTAGCAATCTGAGGAAGGAAGAGTTTCTTTTTGAAAGAAAAATAACAAATTATGTTTTCTAAAAATAGTTGTACCTATCTTGAGATAATCACAACCCTTGAGAATTAGAGGCATTAAGAAGTTCAGGCAGTCATACACAACCTCCAGAATATGAGTCAGCTCTAGCAGACCCCATCTCTCTGCTAATTTTTCTGGTTAATTACAAACTTTCCCATCCTAGGGAAACCATTGAGAACTGAATGGAGAGGACAGGCATAGAAGATTAATTCTATTATTTTAATTTATAAAATATAGAATACTTGTGGAAGAAGCTCTCTTTCAAATCTCTGAAGCAAACAAGCAGGTTAGCAGTTTTGAATTACTAAATCAAATTTAGAAATCACTGAAGAGATAGGATATATAGTCCATAGAAATAGGTGTTTCTAGTCTCAGTACAAAAACAAAAAAACAATAAACTTGGGACATAATGTAGCTCTTTGTATTGGGTTGGATAGAGTCCCCTAAAATTCACATCCACCCCAAAATTTCAGAATGTGACTTTATTAGGAAACTGGGATTTGGCTGATATAATCAATCGGGTAAGAATCTTGTGATAATTATTGATTTATGGTGGGCCCTAAATCCAATGACTATTATTCTTTATTAAGAAAGATATATGAAGACAGGGAAGAAATGTAGTGTACACCTAGAAGTCAGGGAACACCAAGGAATACCGGCAACCTCCAGAAGCTAGGAAAATTAAGTGGGAAGATCTCTGCCTCATAGCCTCTGGGAAATCCATCCTGCCAAAACCTTGACCTCAAGCTTCTGGCCTCCTAAACTGTGAGAAAATATATTTCTTTTATTTAAAGCCACCAAATTTGTGGAGTTTCCACACAGGAAACTAATACCCTATCCCCTACTTTTATTGTTTCATTTGTGATATGTTGTAATAGTGTTATGCATTTTTAAAAAAATATTTGCTCAGTAATTACACTGTCCTTTAGGTGCAGCAGCAATAATAAAATGACACAGATCCTCCTTCAAGAAGTTCTCATAAAAGTTTGGAACTGAGCTACATAATTTGAAACTAAAACACAGCTCAAAGGGTGTTACGATGGTGGTCATGGGAAAATGGGCAACATATGATAGTGGATATTTTCTTTCCTTGAGGAAGATAAGGAAAACTTTTAAACAGAAGAGGTAATGGGCTGAGCCTTGAGAAAGACTCAGCCTGGTGAACAAAGACTATACCATGTGGAATGAGGACTTTATGTAGGTTTATGGTTCACAAACACTGAGGGGTAGAATCAGGAAGTGGAAAGACAAGATGAGAAAGGTGGGCAAAGTCAGATCATGAGTGACAATGAAAAGTCTTAAAATTTTCCTAGAAGAATTTTACTATGGACTGAATGTTTGTGATCCTCCCCAAATTTATATGCTCAAGTCCTAAATCCTGAAGTGATAGTATTAGTTAGAGAGGACTTCGGGAGGTAATTAGGACCTGAAGGTGAAGCCCTCAGGAATGGAAAAAATGCCCTAGAAAAAGACACAAGAGAGCCTTCTCTTTTGCTTCCTCAGTGTCTCTCTGCATTCTGGCATGTGAGAACACGATATGAAGACAGCCAACTGTGAACCAGGATCAGAACCCTTATATACCAGATCTACAGGTACCTTAATCTTGGGCTTGCCAGGCCTCAGAACTCTGAGAAATAAATTTCTGTTATGTAATCTATCTAATCTATGATAATTTTGTTATAGCAGCCCCAACAAAGATAAGAAAGCATTTAATGTGTCAAATCTATAGACCAAATAAAGTCCCAGTTCTGCCTCCAATTTCAGGTTTCTCAAAATAGAGGAATATTAAAATATTTGAAAAGTGTAACTGAGCATTTCTTCTGTTGAGTTGATCAGCAATAATCACCATACTACATGAGTGATATAAAAGAGCTTATACGGTTTAGTGGTTGATTTAATTAAAAGTGCTTTGCTGTAAGGTTCTTTACCAAAATATCAGTTAAGGACATTTATACCTTCATTCTATCCCTACCTGAATTTCTTTGCAGAGTCTGGGCAATGGATCATCCAACTAAAAAGTAGTTTTGTTTCCATTTATGAACACACATCAAGCTTTAATCACATTCAGATAGGATAGCATGACAATTCTGAACATATAATCAATTTGAAATGAAGGATTTATAAGATCATTAAAGGAACTGCAGCAAAATACAAACCCCAACCTACACATTTAACAGGAGAAATGTCTTCAATTGTTCACTTTGGACTATTTAATCGAGGTAAAATTTTGACCTTGTGAAGGAAAATATTGCAGAGTTTTTATAAATAAATATTTGGAGCTGGAAAACCTAGATTCAAGCTTTGCTATTTATTATTGTATTTCCTCAGAGAAAGTACTTAGCTTGTCTGAACATCAGTTTTTTAGCTATAAAATGGGAATAATATATATCACAATGAAGAGTGAGTGCAAGAATGTGTGAAATTGCATATCTCATCCATCTATTATGGTAAAATTGCACATTTTCAATATTCAGTAAATGGTATTTTTAAAAATTAGCTTCATTAATTAAGTCTAATGGAGAATCTCATGTAATTAAAAAACTCTGGCTCTCATATATGATAAAGTATATTAAAGAAAATATTTTAAGTTTCCAAGTATAGACCTGAACCATTCCATACACTGAAATAGTTTAATTAATGCCAGTTTCTATAGAGATTTATAAAAAATGTTTTAATTCATTTCTACAGAACAACCTATGAGGGTTATGTTTGAATTTTCCCAGTACTTTTGAGCTGTATAAAGGAGAACTTCTAATAATGTAACCTACTGCAAATGCATCACTATCCCTTTAACCCCTTACTCTGCAGATAAAAAAAATTATCTTCCAGGTAAGTAGCACATTTCTATCCTTCATGGTTTAGAGTGAGTAGTGAAATCTCCACATCAGTCAGAGGTGTAACATGAGGACTCTTTTAATGTCAGCCCAAGGTATGTAAAAAGGTTGATCTTTGATCACGTAAAATCAGTGTTCTATCCTATCTCACTACAACTCATTGATAGACCAAGTTACACTTTTTGGTAATGCATAAATAATAATAAATCTTTTTTAGAATTAATATGACAATCAAATGAGATAATCCATGTGGCAATACCTAATTTAATGCTTAGACATTGGAGGCAATAGTGATCATTGTTTTAAATCATATGTGCATATACTCATGCCCCCTTCATTCTATTTGTGAATTAGGCTTGCTTGTATATTAAGTACATATATAAGAAAAAGAAAGAGAGACAGACAGACAAAAAGAAAGAAAGAAAGAAAGAAAGAAAAAAGAGAGAAAGAAAGTAAAGAAAGAGGAAGAAAGGAAGAAAGAAAGAGTGAGAAAGAGTGAGGAAGGAAGGAAGGAAAGAAGGAAGTTTGGATATCATATTATTACTATTTACACAGTCATAATACCTACTCTAAATTCTTATTCTTGGCTTCACATTTTATTGTGCAGACCTGGACAGTATGTTCTAGTGTTATGTTCTTTACAGGGTCGAATATTCTGTTGCTGGTAAACAGCAAATACAATAGAAAACATCTTATGTTTTTTAAAGGTCTAAAAATACCATATTATTTCTCAAATCATCTAGTCAAACAGAATGTAAAATTTATGGAAGCATATGTTAAGTTACTATCTAGATCTTAAGGTTCAGAATTTTTTTTTCTCTTGCTAAATCAATATTCTATTTGATTTTTTACCACCCATCTGCTATTTACCAGGATATTATACATCCCATACAACATCAAACACCAGGTATGTAGTGCATAGCAAAAATATGTATTAATAACACACACATGCACGAACACATACACTAACATGCCTTTGAGAAATTGACATCGGAGCGCAACTTGTCTGGGAAAAACCTATAGCACTTTGTATGACTCACATGTCATTTATAGAATTAAATAAGATATGTGTAGTTTATTCATTATTCATATATTTTAAAGAAATGGCACTGAAAGAAATGCAGTGGCCCAATGATTTGGCCTCAATTGCACTCAAGTTTGTCCTTAAAAATCATGAGTCCATGGATAAAATACATTCTTTTCAGACAGAAAAGTCCAAATTCTGGATCCAAAATATTTACTCCTTAACCTACTACATGTATAGAAAACAATACAGTACAGATGGATGTTACTATCTCATCAAAAATGTTATTATTGTTTCCATGGAGCCTAGTTCCAATTAGTCCCAGGAAATTTCCCTTATTTCTTTTGCATTTTTATCTCAGAAATCTCAGTTTCCTAGAAAGAGGTACAAAAATGATTTATAAATACATGGGCCTTAGAAGGTTATTTTAGGCTAATATTAAAGAGGCTATATAATGTTCAAAAATATATGTAATATATATAACAATATAGAAATATCATATATATGTTTATATAATATAATATATTAATATATATTATTATATTAAGCTTGGTTCTTTCCTCTATCTAGGTAGAGAAAGTTGGCCATGACATGTTCTACAAACCTTGATCTCACAGTCTTATTTTGCAACATGTGTATAATAATACTATAAAAGTAGAGTATCAAGGCAGTGACTTTGGATGAATATATTATGAAGCTTCCAGTGCAGAGCCTTTCCTTCTTTCCCTAAAACTAACTGTGGAATTTACTATAGAAATGCAAGGAACAATGGGCCTCAAATGGGTTAATGGGTCCAAAGTTTTTGACAAGATTTAAATTTATTTTACCTGGACAAGTTACTTAATTTCCCCAATTTATACTTCATTAGCTGTAAGAATTAAAAACAAAAAAAAAAACCTTTCAAACAGTATATATTTTGACTACCTCACTGTTTTTTTAAAACTATAGTTAAAAACAAGATTTCAAGGTGTTTTAAACTGTATCAAAAGCATTGTTCAAGAGAAATGAATAGACAGTTCACAGAAGAACAAGTACGAATGGCCAGTAAATACATGAAAAAATGCTCAATATTAACGGCTGTTAAAGAAATACAAATTAAAGCAACACTCAGATTCCGTCTTATCCCAGAAATAAAGGCCATCATCAAGAAAATAAATAGTAATAATATAAGCTGAAGAAGCTGAGGAGAAAGAGGAACCCTTCTGCACTGTTGGTGGGAATGTAAACTAGTACAACCACTATGGAAATCAGTGTGGAGATTTCTCAAAAAACTGAAAATAGAAATTCCATTTAACCCAACTATTCCCCTTCTAGGTATCTTTCTGAAAGAGTTAAAGATATATTAGAGATATACTTGCATAGCCATGTATATATCCGCACAATTCATCATAGTTAAATCCTAAAAGCACCCCATATGTCCATCGACAGATGAAAGGATAAAGAAAATGTGCTATGTACATACAGCGGAGTACTACTCTGCAGTAAAGGAAGACAAACTCGTGTCGTTTGTAGGCAAATGGATGCACATTGAGATCATAATGTTAAGTGAAATAAATCACACACACAAGCTTAAATATTGCATGGTTTCTCTTATATGAGAAAATCAGAGTAAAAATAGATAATAGGAGTAGGGAGATAGATCATTCTCAAAGGGGAAGAGCATTAAGAGATGGAAGGAAGCGGGAAGAAGGGGAGGAATTACAGATGTGAAAAGGAATTGGGATGTTTTATGTACATGTACCAACTCCACAGAAGTAATGCAAACATTATGTACTGCAAACAAGTATGGAAAAGCTGAGAAAGAGATCAAGAGATGGGTGGAAGTGGGGTGAGGGAAAAGGAAGGAAAAAAAAGGAACTATGATGTATTATGTACATATACGAACTTCCCACAAGGAATGTAAACATTACGTACTACATGCATGTACTAATAAACTAAACTAAAATTTAACAAAATAGCAGCTAACTTGGGAGGATTTCTAGTTTCCTTTGTTAAGTGAAAAACAAAATGAAATGTTGAGAAATATGTAAAATACAATTATATTTTTAAATAATGATAAAATCTATACACGTGTGTGTGTGTGTGTATGTGTGTGTGTGATTTTATCAGTATGGACAAATATTAGCACTACTTACACGGACCACTCAGCATGAGGCTGACAGAGGAAGACAAAAGCTTCATACTGAATCAACACACAAACCGCAAATATACAAAAACATTCTAAGATAATGAAGGAAAAGGTATTATATACATGATAACTATATGTGTATGATACACACCATTTAATTATGAAGTACATGAAACTGTGTGCACTTCATAGACACAGAATAAACTGTAGAAAGATAGTTAGCATGGCATTAGGGACAGTGATCTCAATCAAATGTGGAAGATGTTTCTCCTTTATTGTTAAACATGGTTTGTTTAAAGGATTGTTTCATTTTTGTCCAGTGAACACATATAAAGTATGCACATATTTTCATTGTGAGAAAAAAGCAAAATCACTAGACAAATCTGAGGAATTATTATCCACTGTACCAGGCATTTTTAAAAATACCTGTGTGCAGCTATTTCATCTCCTTTCCCATTGCAGACACTATTTGCTGACCATAATTTCCTTGCTTATCAAGCTGGACTCAGGTTTGTAGTTCTTTTCCACACAATGAAACAAAGCTACTACCAAGTGATGACAGGTGATCATGCATGATGAAGTATATTTACCATTGAGGCATTTATTTACTTCCTTGAATGTATCACACTGGATTTTCACTTCAACATCTGCATTGCATTACAAACAATTTTTTAAAAAAAATTGGTAGCACTGGACGTGGTGGTGCATGCCTGTAATCCCAGCACACAGAAGGCTGAGGGGAGGAGGATCTCTGTGAGTTCAAGCCCAGCCTGGACTACAGAGCGAGACCCTGTCTCAAAAAACCAAAAGTAAATAAATAAATAAATAAAAATACTGGTAGAATAAATATTATGTTAATATGATTATAATGTAAACTACTCACATTTTTATATGATTCAAAATAGTGGTACTAGAGAGTGATTCAAAAATAAATTGTTCATATATGCCAATGATTTCATCAGGGAAAGGGGTCAAGGGATGAAAAAAGGATACTTTTAAAAAAATGCTTCTAAAACAGAAAAATTACACAAACATCTCAGAATTGTGTGAAAAACAATTAACAGGATCCCATTACTGTAGAGGAAATGAAGAAACGATAAAGGCATTAACCTACAGGCAAAATAGACTATAACTTCTGGAAGATCATTTAAAAAGAAAGTCATATTTCAGGCCTGGATTTGCTTTTTTTTTTTTTTTTTTTAAGAGAAGAAAAAAACAAAACAAATCAAAAGAAGAACAAATTTTCAAAACAACATAATAGGAGGGTAACAATGGTTAATACATTACGTATTACTATCTTTAAGTTAGTTATTCAGGACACCAGACATTAGCATTCAATTGTCCAAACATTATTGGCACAAACCTTACTCTTCAATGAACTAAGTAAAAATGGTAGTGTATCTATCTTAACCATCATATATATATATATATATATATATATATATATATATATATATATACAATTTTTTTCCCTTTCCCTTCTTTCTTTTCCCTATTCCAGACTCTCTTTCCTTTTGACCAGTATTCACCATATCTATTGTACATTTTGGATCTTATTTACTCTTTCAGTTTCTCATACTATGGATTTGCTTTTTAAATTCACTGTAACTTTCTATGAATAATTTTATCTCAGACTCATTTCTCTCAACTGTAAATAAAACTAAAGCAATCCTTCTCTTCCCTCAAACAAACCAACAACTAAGCAGGATACAAATATGAATTAATGTACCTCCATGAGGATAGTTTTACATGTTAGTATTGTGAAGCAATGATATACTTCTCATGGTAAAACTTGGAAGAATATCATAAAGGTGATTCACTGGAGAAACAAAATCATTCTTATATTGCTTATTTCTTTTTTACCATTTGGTTAGCATCCCAAATTGTCTATAATTATTCTTGTTTATGGATGATAGAAATAGCTTTTTGAAACTACAAGGAAATTTGTCATATTGAATTGTGTAGGCAGGGGGAGGAATGTATCTACAAATCCATGTCTGAGTACAATGCAAAATTCAAAAGTTTTTGGTTTTCTTTTACTGTTTGTAAAATGTTAACAGATTAAGAGACATGACATATAATACTTAAGAATACCATCTGTTTAGGTTCTTTAAAGAATTAACTGATTTAATTATAGTTCCTCAGATTCTTTTGTATTAGTAAATATTGATCAGCCATAGTGTACAAACCTTGTATTCATTACTATAGGGAATACTATAAAGATCAAGACACTCAAAAAAAGTTAAATTTGAGGTCATCCATAAATGTCTTCATAAAGATAAAATATATTGTGGGGCTCAAAATTTAGTTAGGTCGGGCCGGTGAGACGGCTCAGCGGCTTAAGCGCCTGCCTTGCAAGCGCGAAGGCCCGAGTTCGACTCCCGGATCCCACATACGAAAAAGGGGCCGGTGATATCGCTCAGCGGCACGGGTGCCTGTTGGCACGTGAGGTCCTGAGGTCGTCCCCCCGGTACCCACAAAAAAAAAAAAAAAAAAAAAAAAAAAAATTTAGTTAGGTCTAACATACAGTCATTAAATATTTATTGTGTATTGTATTAGGAACTGTGTTAGGAATTTAGAAAACAAACCTCTCTATAAGGAAGATGAATATGTAGATTTTGGGGAAAAGAAATAATACACTAGATGACTAAACTAGATAATATTACAGAAGGAATCCTAGAGTGTATCGAAGCATGTAGAAGATCCCCTCTCAAGAAAGTTAACACAGCAAATCTGTTGCTCAGATGGAAAAACTCTTTGATGAAGGTGATCCTTACTCTAGGTCTTAAAGAAGAAAGTAGCTGAATCACAAGGAAACTAAGTCAAAGAATAAAGAGGAGACTCAAATTTAAGGCAAAAAGAAGAGTAAAAATTAACCCAGCTCAAGTTCTAAAGTTAGTGGTCAACTAACATTTTAAATATGGTAGCTTTAATAAATGTTAATCATTCTTGTGAGATATTATTCTTTCCTATTACGTATTATGTTAGTTTCATTTTTAAATGCATGACTCCACAGAGGCTCACAATTATTAAATGGTAACTTCAGGGTTGGAACTCATTCCACTATCATCACTCTTCATGTTCTCAATATTAACATCTCCTCTGTACCAGGTCTTACTTTTTGACGAGATATGAAATAAATAAGCATCAAAACTTTAACTTGCCTCTCTAGCAGTAAATATGGAGCTATAATTTCCTCTAAAAATTGCCCTGCTTCTCCTTAGGAACCAGCATGGACACTTACATAAGGATTAGTTACACATGAGGAGAAATTTAATGACATACACATAACCAACCATTCCTTATGCTATTGAGGTTCAAGCCAGGCCCTGTCTTCTTCCAGAAATTCTGTTCTAGCAAATAGAATATTATCAAACATCACATCTGAATGTAATGCAGTAAAGAGGAACAAACAAGGAACTGTCCCCACAAATGTAATAAAAGGAACAATGGAGATTTGTGCAAAGTGTTCAGGAGACAACTCTCTGAGAATGCTCAGTCATGGGGCAGATTGTATTTAAGATAGGTTTTGTGAGTATTGACACATTCTCAGTTAGGTAAGTTTCAAAAATACAAATTTTATAGTGAGTGAGAAGGTGTTTGGGGCAGATAAACAATCTGTTTGAAATTTAAAGCATAGGAGAAGCAATCTAGAGCATGCATATATGTTTGTGTGGTGTAGTTTGTGTCCATGAAGGAAGGGAGGGAGTAGGAGTAAGAGGGAAGAGGACTGGAGGGAGGGAGGGACGGAAGGGGAGAGAGAGAGAGAATGAGAGAGGAAGAGAGAGAGGAAGTGTAGTAGGAAGTAGGAGCAAGGAAGGCTCTGTAGGGTTTAACACACCCTAAATGCTGTATTAGGGAGCTGGCATTTTGTTTTATAGTGCTCGGGCACTTGATATTGCATTAAGCACAGAGTGTCATGATTACATGTGCATTTGCATGAATGAGATGGGAAGGTTATCAGACACCAGTTAGCAATATCTCAGATCGAGTAACAAGGACTACAAGGACTTCAGAGATAAAGAGGAAAAAGCAATATAAGGTTATTTCACTCAGAAGGATCAGCCATTGTCCTGACCATGAGCGGCTTACACTTTTAATTAGGATGTAAACATGTATTTATAGGAATGTAAAATACACATAGATAACAGATAGATAACAAGTATCATTTTTTTCCTAGTATGCCAGAAGTTGAGCAGAGGGAGATTGTTTCAAAGGCTATTCAGGAAGACAATAGAGTGGCCTCGTTTCTCTTCTGATGTAATGGATCAGTATCCACAGTAGATGCTCCAGCTGACAGTAAAGATCCTCGGAGGACCTTTGTAAAGGAGAGTCTCCATCTCTGTTTCTGTCTCTGTCTGTCTCTGTCTTTCTCGGTCTTTGTCCTTTGTCTCTCTCTACCCCTCCCTCCCTCTTACTCCTACTCCTTTCCTTCCTTCATGGACACAAACCACACCACACAACATATACTCATGCTCTAGATTGCTTCTAAAACTATGTTTCTCCATAGTTGTGAAAAGACATGTGGGCCGGTGAGATGGCTCAGCGGGGTAAGTGCCTGCCTGGCAAGCGCGAGGGCCCGAGTTGGACTCCCAGATCCCACATACTGAGAAAAGGGCCGGTGATATCACTCAGTGGCACAGGTGCCTGCTGATGCATGAGGTCCTGAGGTCGACCCCCGGTACCCACAAAAAAAAAAAAAAAAGACATGTGATCCACATCTTGATTCTGCAAATTATGAATTTAAAAACCAAGGGCAATGAATGCGTTTTTTTTCTGAGTCTTCATTTTTCCTCACTTGTTAACTGGGGTGATAATACCTGCCTGTCGAGATTACCATGAGATTGTAAATAATTGATTTATTTGATAAGCCCTGGTACAATTTAACAGAGAGTAGATGCTTAATTTTTTTCCCTTTCACTTTTTTGGGGAAAATATTTGTAGTTTGTAGGTTTTTGGCTACTAATACCATGGATATAAATTTACTCCTGCCAGGAAAGGGTAGAAATATGGATGGTGTGTATACTACCCCTACATTGAATGAATAGCACTGATATTTATTAGCTCCCTGCTAGGTGCTGGGCACTGTAGAGTTAGTCTCAGAAAAAGGCTCTGTAATCAAACTCACAAACAATTAAGATTAAGAGATATATGAATAAATATTGACAGAAGATTAAGTTCCAAAATAGAATAAAAACTTAGAATATGATGTTATTCCCAAATGTTCGCTAGATACAGAACACCCATTAATACACTTGGAAAACTTGTTTCTAGAGGATATTAAGTTACTAAATGAATTTAGAATAAATACTTGATGCAGGTCAGTTTCACTCAGAAATTCAGTTTGCATGGGAGAAGTATTTTCAGGCCAAAGAAGATATGTAAGTGTATTCCATTAACCTCCAAAAAATCTACATTTAAGGAAGAGGATAGTGTGGTAAAATAAGAGATCATCATTGGGTTTTAAGATTAATTTTCTTTCTTATGTTTACTGTCTTTTCCCAGGATTAAGATGATTTCCCCCCACTTAGCTTTAATGTATGTGAAAGAGCTGTAGATGCTATAAAAATAATGTTTTCAATAATATATGCTCTTTCAGATAAACAGAACTCTCTCAATAAAATATATATGAGAACATTCCTTCAAGCCACCAGCTATGGCTCATTTATTACCCAGCTGGCCAGAGTTCTTGGGGAAAGAGAATGGTCATTTCTCTCAACATCTACTCCCACAATTCTCGAACTTCTTTTTTTTCCAGTTAGAATGCCAATCATACCTTAGAAGATATTTATTTTGGCCTCAGTCCCATCTCAAGTTTCTTCCCAATCCTCCTACACTCCTGACTCAGTAGTTATTTTTGGTATTAAAAAGCAGAACAAATTGTCCTTCAAAAATTTAAGTAACATCCTTAACAGAAGATTGAATGTTGGTGCTTATTTATAGCTACTATCTAATCTTCTCAAGTAATTTTTCTTTGCTGTGATGGACAAAATTTCAAAAGATTTTATGAATATTTAGACTTTCAACCGACCTTTTAGGCTGACACAGTACAACCAAGGATTTTACCATGAGCTTTCCAATTCTGCCATAAATAATATAGCACATAGTCAACAGAGGGCAGAGAAAAAGAATCAGCCACTGGAAGGAGGATCCCTAATGCTACAGCTTTTCCTAAAATTTAGGAATCAGATAATTTTAATTGAATTGAATTTAATGTTCAAGGTGTAAGCACCATAGGTAGGGGCTTGACATTAAATATATCTGTACTCTGGGTTTATAAAGACATCATTCAACAATTATAGTAATCAGAAATATGCTAATCAAAGTTTAAGAATAAATACAAAGGATTCTTCTCAGATGGATATTTTAGATGTTGCTGCCACTGTGCCTTAAAAGTAATACTGTTATGAAAAAGAAACAATTCATAGTTTTACATAGAGCAGGGCTTTCTGTTCTGAATGAGAAATGCTAGGAATTAGGAATATTTATTCTCTTTACTACTATGTATGTTATTTTTATCACATTGCTTTCTAAAGCAATTTTCAGGAATACTTACAGAAACCTCAAAGAAAAGACAAACTTAAATCTATAAATATAAAACTGGAAGGAGATTTCTAAGTCTTTATTTAATAGATAAGAGACATGAAATTTAGAAAAATGAGGTACCTTTCCTGAGGTCATGAAGCTAGCTGGCAGCAAAACTGGAATAGAATGGGCCTTATTCAACTATTGCAGAAAGATATTGGAGAATTGCAATACTATTTCTGTAAGTCCAACCTGCTCCTGTGCCTCATACCACATCCCCTTCCTTTTTCCATCACCACAATAAATTGCAGTTAGATGCATGAAAAATAAATTAGGAGGTGGAATTAAAAGTCAAATATGCCTCTTATTTGGTGATGCACAGTTTTACTTAACCCATTCCCCAGGTACAAAAGTAAGAAAAACATTTATCTTTATAGTTAAGGTAAAAGCATTGTTTTAAATCTGAGCTCTCAGCAAAATACGACGTTTCTAAATAGGTTTTACATGTTGCTGAAAAAACAAGCCTCCAAGGAGCCTTTGCCAATAAACATACCTTTTGTATTTTTGTTCTTCCCTAAATTTTATAGTATGTATAAATTATTCCTAAGGCACTCTCCTAAGAAAAATTTTAGTACAATCAGAACTCGTGAAAGTAGAATGTTTGAAGCCTCATAAAAGGATTTTTCCATTGAACTAAACTTTTTTTGTTTTAGAGCGAAAAGTTTGAGTGATGGATTAGCTTTCTTTCTTCTTGTACATTATGAAGGAGAGGTGGAGTTTGATAAAGCACACACACCAAGGAACAGCTGGAGATCATTATGTTGTGAATGTCTAACACGTAAAAGGTAGACTTCTTAATGAGAACTTGCTCTGAGAAATCATAAAGTAGCTTATATTCTCCATTTTTAACTGGGGAATATCTTCCACTAAGTGCTTTTCACTTCCACCTACACATGGAAGGCTCTGTAGGCACAATGCCAGGAAATCCGAGAGGTCATTCACACCCAGGACTCCTCAAATTCAGTGAGTGCAAATGCACACATTATCTTTTCTACACATTTTCTCCTGGTTTCCATTAGTTTCTATATTCCCATCAGAAATTCTGGAACTCAACAAATTTTCTATTATATTTTCTTTCAATTACCACTACTTTAATGAAGGACAACTTTGTTCCTTATGTGGACTAATATATAATTTCTTCAAATACTTTCCTTCCTACCACCTATCTTTCCTTTTACAATTATTCTGCAACAGACACAAGATCATTTTTCTACAATTTCAAGTTGTCCTATACCAATTTATAATCATTTTACAACTTCCCATTATTTGCAATTTCATTTCCAAAGCAAATTCCTTGAGTTGCTAGTGATTGCTCCATGATAAACAGAATAATGCTCAAAATAAGTTTCACTTTCACAATATTTGGAAATGTTGTATATTAATATCCCTTTAAAATTGGTATAATTTTGTAAAATTTGTAAATTTTTGTAATTGGTAAATTTGTAAAATTAAGACTACTTGACTCATAGACCATGAGAAAGTTATACATGGAGCCCTTTTTTTTCCCTAGAAAACAAGGGAGCTGCAACTCATCTTTGGTCCTAATAATATTTCTCTAATGAGCTTCCCTTTGCCCCTTCCCTTCTTGGTTCCTTTTTTTCCTACATTTTTTCAGCCTCCCTCCCCCCTCTTGCCCTCTCTCCCTCTCGTTCTTCCTTCCTTCCATGCAGAGAACTATATTCTCATGTTAGAAAGACATCAGACTTCAAAATAGTCTATATAATTCTTTAACATCAAGGGATTTTTTTTTTTTTGTGGGTACCGGGGGGACGACCTCAGGACCTCATGAGCCAACAGGCACCCGTGCCGCTGAGCGATATCACCGGCCCCTTTTTTTCGTATGTGGGTTCCAGGAGTTGAACTCGGGCCTTCGCGCTTGCAAGGCAGGCGCTTAAGCCGCTGAGCCGTCTCACCGGCCCAACATCAAGGGATTTTTAATTTTATTTTCTCATATGGTTTTTTGCATCTTTTAAATTTGTTTTTTCCTTTGGGTTCAAAAAAGCCAAAGACAATTACTGACGGTGAACACCTGCAGAGCAATCCTTAATTAAATGAGAACTCTCTGGTTTGAGTGGGTGTACTCAAAATTTCTCTCTATAGCATTCATTGATAATGTGGTTTGATATTAATGTATCAGGGCTCAGGTATTGAGAATAAGTCAAATAAATTGCCTTTTCTCATTCATTAAAATAACTTTTTAAAGAGTTGAGGAATACATTTACGTTAGATGTCACAGAAAATAAAACTTTTACTGTTAATGCATTCGTGATAGCATCCCCTGAGGGTTCAATAAAACCACACAGAGAATATTAAATATCGTTTTCAGATAAGGAAAGAAAGATTCTGAGAAGTAGGAAATACTGTAAGACATCACAGAAGCTGTTAACACTGGTAAAGAACACATGTTGTTTAAAAAATATGTACAAACTGCCAAAGTCTGAAGCAGGAGAATAGTTAAATTGGGTGGAAGCCAAGTACTTGTTAAGCCCTGAGTACTTATTAAAAGGAGAGGGGAAAGATGTTTAGACCAACTCAGCAGGTTTCATAACACAAATGTGCTTCAGCGTCTAAATGGGACTTTTCACAAGGTGATCAGTAATGACCTGGTGTGCTAATGATGATTAGAGTATAGAATATTCTTTGAGAACGGGTATGACAAAAAAGGTTTTTTTTTTTTTTTTTCTTTTACTTTCTTTCTTTCTTTTTTTTTTTTTTTGGGGGGGGTACCGGGGGTCGACCTCACGACCTTGCACACCTGCAGGTGCCCATGCTGCTGAGCAATATCACCGGCCCTTTTTTCGTATGTGGGTTCCAGGAGTTGAACTCGGGCCCTCGTGCTTGCCAGGCAGGCGCTTATGCCTCTGAGCCATCTCACCAGCCCTTCTTTTACTTTCTTTCCCTTTTTTTTTTTTTTTTTTTTAGCTTGTGGGAGATAGGAGACTTTTCGTTTGTTAAATCAGTTAATATTGACCAAAAAGATTTTTTTTCCATAAAAGATGACCATAATCTTAGAGGAAAAACATTTAATCATTTCCCTTCTCTAAATCAGTATTTCTTTACCAGGAAGAGTCTCTTTCGTAGAGTTTTTATAGGTAAAATTGAAAGGGATAATAGTAATAATGACCCTTATAAGGATAAAAGCATTTACTGGTCACAGCGCAATTGCATCTCTGTTGTCTTTGTGATGAACAGAAAACACCCCGGGTCTGGTGACGTCATTACCATTCCACACAAGAAGATCCCACATGTACTGATTTTTTGAATGACACAAATCACTCTAGGAATTTATTTTTAAT
Source organism: Erethizon dorsatum (assembly GCA_028451465.1). Taxonomy (NCBI): domain Eukaryota; kingdom Metazoa; phylum Chordata; class Mammalia; order Rodentia; family Erethizontidae; genus Erethizon; species Erethizon dorsatum. Next base: position 48,530,097 of record CM051827.1, on the reverse strand, counting down.
AATAACTACTGCTACCATATTTTTACTGCCTAGTATGTGTCATACATTGCTTAACTAATTTATAGATATTATTTTCATTTCTTATAATAAATCTCCATAGTAGAATTTCTACTCAAAATAAAATTAAGTGATTTTTCATAAGGCCACACAATTAGGATGTTCCAGGCCAATCTTACCAGTGGGTGAAATTCTATCATCCAGCCACAAGGTTTCCACTCTTACCTTGAGAAATTGTCATTCAGCTCCTACTTATATACTTCCAGGATTAGGAAACTTTCTGTGCACTTAACCTGATTAATTATCAGATATTCTAAACAACAGGTTCTTTACTGCCAATTAAAAGTTCAGCTCCTTGTAAGATTTAATTATTAGTCCCAAAGACTCCTTCTTCCACAGATAGCCCGTAATTCTATAAGGAGAGGAAAAGCACTACCATATTAAATATAGCAAATGAGGGCCGGTGAGATGGCTCAGCAGCGTAAGCACCTGCCTGGCAAGCACGAGGGCCCGAGTTCGACTCCCGAAACCCACATAGGAAAAAAGGGGCCGGTGATATCGCTCAGCGGCACGGGCACCTGCTGGCGTGCGAGGTCCTGAGGTCAACACCTGGTATCCACAAAAAAAAATAATAAAATAAAAAAAATAAATAAATATAGCAAATGAGAAAATAAATGCTTTTGCACTGTGGATTTAAACGAGGTCATAATGGATTGTGGCCCTCACTCACTGGCTTCTCAGTCATAAGCATAGGATATCTCTGTTATTCATAATCTAGAAGTACTGGCAAGTCCAACACAGCAGGTTTCTCTCATACTTAACCTATTTGCATGTAATTTATCAAAAGCCGTTTCAGGCCTCCAGTTTGCAATGATCTTAATGAGTCATTTCATTAGACAGCCCCTCTGGTACTTGAGAACACTCTAATAATGTCTTATAAGTAAAAGTAAATGACTATAACTATTCAGTGCAATGTACTCAGAAGGATGGGGAACCAAAACTACCTACCCTCTGTTGAATTGAGAAAAGAGTAAGTAAGCACATTTAATACATTAACCCAAACATATGGTATTGATTTTCTTATCTTATGGATGAGAGTTGAAATAAATTGATACAAATTGTACATTTCCAGTAGGATTTGTGCAGCTATTTGAACTAAGGTTTATTTCTTGTATACCACATTATCTGGCAAAGCAAAACATGAGCAAATTACTTAGTTGATTACTTCTGAAACACAGACTCTGAATGAGGTAAAGCTTTTGTTTTTTAAATTGCTGTGACTGTTTTTTTTTGTTTTTTGTTTTTTGTTTTTTTCCTTCATCCATATACTGGTGAGCTGGAATGAAGCACTGTCTGAATAATGCCTTGTCTCCAGAGGACTGTGAACATTTGATAAAATCAACACATAATGGTTGGGTATGGAGATATGAATAGTCTTCTTAAGGAGAATTAATAGTTCCCAAGCCAGAACAAGCCTTGACTCATGAGGTAATGAACAACAACAAAAAAAAAAATGTCAAGAGAAAATCAGATGTCAGCTCAGGAAAATGCAGACAGCGGAAACTGAATGTTGGCAATACATATCTGAACAGTATCCATGGAGGGAAAAATTTAATCTGGGTGATATGAAAACCATTTCAGGGAATCATCCTGCTCCTCTGCACTCCAACCCCCTCATGTTATGCAGGTTTGCTACTTGGAGTGGTCAACTGTAAGAATATTAATTTGACCAGGATTTTTAGGAGACACAGCTTTCTTAGATTTAGTGTAAGAATAAGTCTTTATCAGCGTAAGTGTTTGTACCCATTTTTGAGAACATTTTCTTTACACAAAGCTAGCAAGACAATCCTGGGTCTGAAATTCACTGATTCTACAGTGATGGGCACAAAAGCCCAGTTATCTCAAGACTTCGGGATGAACCACCCCTTTCCCTATGGATATATTGTAGGGGTTGACTGCACTATGAAACCAAAATATTATGATCTTCATTTGGCAAAGGCTTACCTAAATGACAAGGACAGGCTGCTTAGTTTGCTATAATGCTTGGCCCTAGATTCACATTATGTTGGGAGTGAAGCTGTCTGTACCTCGGGTATCTAGGACAAGGTCACTGCTTCTCATGAGTTTGGCAGGGCCCCACGAGAAATGTATGCAGCTCAGGGAGCTGACACACAAAGTGACTTGGCCTTCCCCTGGGATAGTATAGATAGCTCTTCTCTTGTTCTGCGTGTAACCACCAACACAGGATGTTTTGTTGAAGATTAAATGTTTTTCCTGTTCTGGACCTTACCCTCTCCTTAAATTCTCTGTAAACAGCCTCCTATGCTGATTGTATAGGTAAATGTGCTGCATTTGTTGGGAGGTCCATTCTCCTATCAGGAGAGGGGCTCCACCTCACATCAACCTTCTGCTGATTGTATAAATAAACACACTGCAGTCATTGGGCAGTTCCCTTCTCCCATCAGGAAAAGGGGTTTCACCTGACCTCAGCTTTCTGCATTCTGACTCTTGTCTTCATTTCTTCATCCTCCACCATCCTCCCTCTGGAGTTTCAAGAGCTGTGCTGGATGGGGCAACATTATATTATATCAACATTGCAACATTATATTATAGTAGACTGATTAACTAGTTTAGGTTAAATTACGGTAACCAGTAGATAGGTAGTAGGTATGGTTGGCTCAAAACAATAGAAGTTTATTCATTGCTCATATTACAGGGCAGATTAGTACCAGTATGATAGCAGTAAGTTAGTAGTCAATATGTATTTTAAGGAGGAGATTTCCACTGATTATTTTTTTTTTTTTAATGTGGGTACTGTGAGCCGACCTCAGGACCTCGTGCTTACCAGCAAGTGCTTGTGCCATTGAGCGATATCACCGGCCCTGTTTTCCTTTATGTGGGTACTGGGAGTTGAACTCAGGACCTCACGCTTGCTAGACAGGCGCTTATGCTGCTGAGCCATCTCACTGGCCCTTCCACTGATTCTTGAATGAAGACTAACAGCTCTGGCATCTTCAACTTAAAGATCCCAAGGTTTCCCTTCAGACTATGTCCATCATTCAAGTTAAAAGGAAAAAAGACCTCATAGAGGCATATGACAAAGAACTTCAGGGTCATGACTGTGACACATACCACTTCTACTCATAGTCCATGGGATACAATTGAGTCATACGGCCAATGTAACTGTAAGGAAGATTGTATAAAGTAGTTTGCAGTATTCTCAGGAATAAGGAAAAGAATTTTGTTAATATCATTACATTCTATTTGTGGATAGTCATAGAAGGATTATATATATTAGGGGCTGAATATACTGCTTTCTCAGTTATCTCTAAGGCATTTCCTTTTTGTGTAAGTGTGCACATGGATGCATGCATACATGCAGATGTGCCTATGTGTGTCTAGTTGTCATATTTTCCCCTTTTTTCTTTCTTAAGCTTATTGGAAGTTTCAGATTTTGATATGGGGTGATCTGGGATTGAAAGCCAAACCTACTTATCTGATACATGAGTTCATCAAGCTTTAGTTCCCTCACCAGAAAATGAGGTTATTAGTAGTATGTAAGCTCATGGAAGGCCAGTCTAGGATGAAATTTCATGTTGGAAGGTTCTGTGTTTTGGCCATACCTGTTAATTTTAGAACTATGTAGTCACTACAAAAATAGGAAATAACATGTCTTTGGGTTTGACTGAATAGATTCACTCAATATTTCCAAGATCTTTTGTTTTATTCTTTTTTTCTTTCATTGACTCTCCTGGGGTATACTCTAATTATAGTACAATTTAATGATTTGAAGTGTGTAATTTGATAAATTCTGACAAATATATACAGTATCACAATGATAGTCATTATATAAGATATTTGCTTCTCTTTGTAATTCCCAAACCTTTTCTCATGCTTCTCTAGTCAGTAGTATTTTTCCAGACCATCTCTCATCTGTAACACCATTGATATTTCTGTCGATATACATTTTACTTCTCTAAAATTTCATATAAATACAGTCATAATATTGGTTTTATGTCTACCCTCTTTAACTGAGGATAATGCTTTTGAGATTTGTGTATGCATTGTGTATATCAATAGTTCATTCCTTTTAATTCAAAAATAGTAGTCACTTGTATAGATATAACACATTTACTTGTAAATTCCATTCATCAGTTGGTAGATATTTGTATTGACCATAGTTTTGACTAACAGGAGCATATCTGGCATTAACATTTGCTTTCAAATCTTTTTGTGAACAGATATTTTTATTTATCTTAGGTAAATACTTTGCATTTGTATGTCAACATCTCTCTTGCTTTGTTTTCGTGCTTGCTAGTTCATGCGTGTGCTAACCTGACTTCTATTGTGACTTTATATTGAAAGAGGAAATGCTTTGCATAAAAAATAATGCATTTAGATTAGTAGAATAGGATAAGCCCCTTTTTTTGATACCTTGACTGCTTTATATAGTAATCCCTCAACTCTATTTAATGTGAATTTGACAGACAAATAGTAATATAATAGCTACGACTGGCTAACTTTGTTTTATGTAGTAAGCACTGACTCAGGGTGTTAGCAATGGCAAAAACACGTATTTAAAACTCAACAATTCTAATGATAAGAAATTTAATTGTACTTTTCTAAAAGGTAGAAAATGGGCCGGTGAGATGGCTCAGCGGCTTAAGCGCCTGCCCGGCAAGCGCAAGGGCCCGAGTTCGACTCCCAGAACCCACATACGAAAAAGGGGCCGGTGATATCGCTCAGCAGCACGGGCGCCTGCTGGCACTCGAGGTCCTGAGGTCGACCCCCCGGTACCCACAAAAAATAAAATAAAATAAAATAAAAGGTAGAAAATGAGATAACGATAATTGAATCTGCCTGTGGTTACCAGTTAGGAATGAGTATAGACTGGAATGCAAACCTGAATCTATCTGACTTTTAATCACATACACTTCCCATTGATCTATAGTTTTGACTTTGCAAAGCTGAGGGAAACTTTCTGGTACTGGAGACCCATTTGTTGTTCTGTCTGTGAAAAGAACCACTTTTGTGATTTATGGCTCCACTCCCCTTACCAAGCATCTTCCTACCTATGACAGATCATGCCATGGAGATATTGCTCAGAGTCCTCAATGTGATACATAAGCCCTTTTTGACCTTAAAGAGTTATTTCTGTCAGACTCTAATAGAATTTTTTAAAAATGGTTACAATTAATGTTTTAAATAAAGAGAAGTACAGCAATGTGAGATAGTAGAGAATTTCCCCAAATCCACCACTTCAACAAGGCAAGGGAATCTCTTAAAATGTAAACATTCCTTAGTAATATAAACAAAGTGTTATAAATCCCCCCTAAGGGATTCCCCCTTTCCTTTAAGTAACTCATGTTACCCTGACCATAGAATTCTAGCCTCAACACTGCTCAGTCTAAACAGTGACGAAAAGGGGATAACAGAAGTGTGGCACATCTCACGCTGACCTTTCAGCTATTTTATCTATGCCTTGCAAACGAGCCAAACAATGGGGATTTGCTAACAGAAAGTTCTCAAATAAGTACTGATTCTACTTTTTACAGGTCGAATTTGTCACTTTCTCCAATAGTTTTGAGACACAATTTTAGAATTATGTAATTATTTTATATTAGTAAGAAATGGCTAAAAGATGACTCACAGGTCTAATCTCCAAGTGTATCATAGTGAAATTTAATAAAATAGAATAAATTCAGCTATTTTCAGTTTGTAGAGGTTAATCTTGTCAACTGGACTGGATTACGAGACTGCTGATGAAGTGATTGGATTGAGAGAACACCAACCTCGTCAATAGGCTAAGTCACTGATGAGCTCATAGTTGAATGAAGTATTAGCAGGTGGGGCTATTGGAGGAAGTGGGACACGGTGTGGTGTGACCTTGGGGATTATATCTGGTCCCAGGAGCTTTCTTCTCATGCTCTTCCCTGGTTTCTGCTTTCTGGAGACCACTAGTTGAGCAGGTTTTCCCTGCCACACTCTTCTGCCATTGTGTTTCTGCTTGAAGCCATCAAACCATGGACTCAACTATCTGAAACTGTGAACTAAAATAAATTTCTCCTCCTTTAAATTGCATCCAGTAGGTAAATGAGAAAAGCTAACTAATTTACAATTTCATTAAATTACTCACTATTCTTTCTAAACATGGTGGTGGTCTAAGGGAGAAAGTCACAGGTCCATCTGAGTGATATTTGGGGCAACAGGTGAGGGAATCTTATAATCACTTCACTAGTCAACCAACATGTCCCATCCTGCCTTTCTATTATTTTCTTTCTAGTAAAGGTCATCTGAAGAGATCCAGTTGTCCAAATAGATGATCTGGTATCAAAATCTAGCTCTTTCACTTTGAAGTTAAATAATTTTTCAAATTTTAGTTTCTTCATCAGCCAAATGAAGGTAATAATACTTGTATTAGTGTTGTGCAGACTAAATGGCTGCTAATGTTATTTGTCAAGGTACCAAACACAGAATGAGAAGTTTTACACAGGTAACATGAACTTCATTCTTGTGATGAGCTCGGTGTCTGTTGGACACTGATAAAATGATTAAAAGATGGTGGCTAGGTAAGGCAAAGTTGAGCATTCAAAGCAGAGATACAGAGATGTGGAAGGGGGAATGGCTGCTTAATCAAGCAAGGTTAAGCTTGCCTAAGGAGAGGGTGTAGAGTCAGCAGAAATCTGGATGCATTGTGTAAGGACCTCGAGAATATCTGCATGTCGGATATGGGCAGCAGCAACTCCAATGCAGTGTAGAAGCTCCAGGGAGGAAACACATAGCCATATTTTGTGTTTTTGGGTGCTGGAGTTGTAGCTCTGTGCTATTTATAGGAGCCTTTTGTTCAGTTGATTTAAAAAAATAGTATACTTGAAAAGAGCATTGGGGAAAACCATGGGAAACCTATAATTGCCTAAACATTCAAGTTTTCTAAATTGTTGATGGCAGCTGGTCAAGCAGTCTTTCCTTCTGCTTTGCAGTTTAGAGGGAATCATTGCCAACAATCCCTTGCCAGCCAAGGGACCAACCAATCTGGATGCTTTCCTTGTAGTAGAGGCTGAACTGGGAGCGACAGTGAGAAAGAGCACCCAACCTGTCTGACAGTGAAATCTGTATCTGTGAGGGATCCAGCTTCTTTCTTGGCTCCATTCCACAAATACTAAGAATCTATCACATGTCATGCACTGAGCTGAGCAATTGGAACAAAAATGTAAATGAGAAGTGGTCTCTTCCAATGGAAATTTTGCAATCTGGTGCAAGAAGGAGTGCAAGATAGAGCCATACTAATTTATGGAGACAAACACACACACACACACACACACACACAGAGTGCCTCACACTGGGGCTGGCTCCAACTTTTTAAAATGTTTTCTTGAATTGGAGGGAACTATCCATTGTGTACCTTCTCTCTTAGCCAATATTAGGTTTTCATTTGTATCATGAAAAAATGTATTACCTCAATTTTACAGATAAGCAAATTAAGTCTAAGAGATTCCCATTTGCCTAAGATTACAAGGTCAGAAAAATGGTATAGATAAAATACTATCTGGCCCTATGTGACTGCAAAGTTCAGTTCTTCACAGGGGACCATGTGGTCATATTTATATAATAGATTTAGGAAATGCATTGTAAAATTTTTAAGTAAGAATACATTGTTCTTTCAATGTGTCAAAAGAGAGAGAGGGCAAGGAGTGAGAAGGAAAGGAGGCAAAGAGAGAAGGATAAAGGGAGAAAGCAAATGGTAGAAGGAAAGAAAATGAGAATAAACAGAAATTGTAAGGAATTGAAGGGAAAAGAATAATATATATGGGTAATAATGCTTTTGTAAGCTCGGGCATGGTGGCACATGCCTGTAATCCCAGCACTTGGGAGTCTGAGGCAGGAGGATCGCCAGGAGTTCGAGGCCTCAGCTACATAGTAAGTTCAGGCCAGACTGAACTGCATACTAAGACCCTGTCTCAAAAAACAAAAACATAAAAATAATGCTTTTGTAAACTAAACCTCTCTTCCAGACAATATTTTTAAGAGATCTTCCCTAACCATTAAAAGATGAAAGAAGAGGATTTCTTTAAAACAGTATAGATTAGTATACAATTGATATAAACTAAAAACAGTATAGTTGATAGTATTTAAACATTATTCACAGAAATCAAGAAAGGCAGGGGAAATAAAATGAAGCTGAAAGGAAAAACAGAACTGAAGATAAAAATCTGAATGCATTTTTTCTAACAGAAGGAATTTGAAAATCGAGCAGAGAAAAATATACAGACCATAGGCTGTGAAATAAAGGGGCTGTTTAATTTTCATTTAAATGTAGGACAACAAAGAATGTGTATATGAACTTCAAAATATGCATACCCTATTTCTATATTAGGACCTGCAAAATGTGGGATTTGGGCCATAGTCCCAAAAGACATAATCCTGAACGCCGTAATCTTTAATACTGAAATCTACCCCAAAATCAAGACCCTTGATATCTAAAATCTCCAAAGCCTAAAATTTTAAAGGAACAAAATCCCAAAAATATAATTCTGAAAAAACTTTAAATGTATTTTTAAAAATATGCATTTATATTTTTAAAAGTTTATTTACTTGAGAAACATACAAAAACAACAACAAAAGACAACTTCATAGGCCATTTTACACAGTAAAATAGCAATAAGTACATATTTTTGCCAGTACAAATACTCAGTATATTAAGAACAGTTTCAGATGTGTAACAATTATTACCATACAAGGTATATTCATAAAAAGTATATCTAAAAATGAAAGATATGAATACATATCACAATCATTGGTAAGTCTAGGTGCCCCGTTTTATAACTGCCATTATCTAAAATTTAGTGACTGTCAGCTTATGTCCTTGGGTGAGATAAAACTGCAGTGAGTCACCACCACATATGCAGTTATCCAAAGAAACAAGATAAAAAATTGTATCTTTCACACATGCAGATGTATGAAGACATCTCCTCATTCATTGAGAAAGTTTCAATGATTTTATATATATGTATGATGCTTTCACGCAGTCATCATTACAATAATGCACTTTCTTTCAGTCAAATTTCAAAAAAAATGCATTAAAACAAAATAGAATTTCCTACAAGTCTTTACACCAGTTATAAATCCAATATAATACAAAAATGAAATATGGTATAATAAGTCACAAAACAATAATGCTGACAACTTAAAATAATGGGAAAAATTAGAAAAGGGGAAAAAAATCCTAAAACTCAAAAAAGAAAAATTGACATGTTGAGAAGTATATTACAAGGATAGTTATGGGCAATTGCACAAAAGTAATCCCTAAGAGCTGGCCAACTTACATGATCATTAACTACTTTCTGAAGTCTTTCATCACAATGAAATAGCTGTTTTATTTCTTTGAGGGCTTGACTAAAAATCACGGAGACTATGTTCACATTCACTTTCTTTATTTCAGTGGTCTTGAAATACTTCTGTGATTCAATATATACTGACAAGAGTATTTCCTGTTAAATTTTCCCATCTTCTATGCCATGCTTCTACGTTGTTCTGAATACATAGAAATGTATTTCACTTGCACTAATATACAGACAAATTTGGGAGAAACAATACTAGTGACCAAACTATAGCATTGTTGCATTTCTTTTTATCCTACTTTGTATAAAATTATTTTTGAACCAGTCAGCATCTGCACTGGCTTCTCCAGGCAAGTGTGGTTTTAATTCATTAAAATCTCCTCCTAGAATATCACCAATCAGAAGGAATACCGATGCAGACAAATGACACAATTTGGACTAAAGTTTTCATGTTTCTCTATGACATGGTGAATTCATTTCTCAGAATTCAGCCCTTTGGAATGTATATCATTTTATTTTCACAGGCATTGTGGTTCTGGGGATTTTAATCTGTTGCGATTGTTATATTTAGGATTTTAAATTGAGGAATTTTGATGTTTCAGGATTTCAACATCAGAGATTTGGTGTTGGGGATTATGATTGATACCGCACAAGGTGGTAGGAAAACTTGGATGTGGAATTAGAAACCTTTACATGAGTCTGGCTTTCATCTTTTATTCACTTATTGGGAAAAACAATTTATTGTATATGAGTCCCGGTGTCCTCAATCGTGAGAGTGAAATAATTAATATAACTGTCATGTGTACTTATTATTGTGATCAATTATCATAAATAAAGTGAACTGAAGTAGAAATAGCATAATCGTTAAGAAAATGAGCTTTAGGATAAATTCCATGTTTCAATCCAGAGTTTGCTGTTCAGTATTAAGCAGGGTATTAATTTCCCTGTACAGTACCCAACATACAAGTTCCCAATAGATGCTTTTGGTTAACTATAAGGCTGGTGGCAATGGTACTGATGGAGACATGATGATGACATTGGTAATGATGATGACTGTGTTGGTGAAGATGTCTTATCCTTTGGAAGACTTCCTTGACCTATTCCTTTTGTAGGAGACAGAAATGTTCCTCCTACATTGGTGTCTGATTTTGAAAATACTTCCACTATGGATGTTGTTACATGATCCTACTGTTACTGAATATCCTGCCTTTCTTTCCTGCTAATCTATCAGCATCATGAGCCTCTACTTTATTCTTTTCTGTTCCCTCATTGCCTTAGATATAGTACACTTTCAAAGAGTATCTATTGGACAGCTGCCTCAATTGTGACAATGTTCTGGATAGTGTACTATAAATGCTGAAGAAGTACAGGAATGCTCACTAGTATTCTTGTAGTTGTTTATAAAGGTTTTTCTTCTGTTCAATTATTCTTTCAAATAGTAAGCACTCAGTGTGTTGGGAAGGTGTCCAATATTGCCACCACCTGTGACTATGAAAACAGCTGCTCTTTGTTTGGTATAAAAGCAAAGCAGGAACAAATTGACTTGAAGCCGGAGGTACTTAATACAACACAAAAAAGGAAATATTCAAACAATACAACTCTTGCTGATGAAAATGTGGTCATAGAAGAAAAGAATAAATGTTTCCTGGGATCTTATTAGAAAAGCAAAATCTGAGCCCTGTCCCCACCCCCAGACCTACTGAATCAGAATCTGCACTTAGCAGACTCTTCGAGTGATTAATACACATACTCATGGTGTACTCACTGAAGCAGGTAGTGAGCTCTCTTTTTTTGCATTCTCTTTAGAAAATGGTACATGGAACAGAAGGAAACAAACACTTATAAATCACCTACTATGTTCCAAACTCAGAATAGAGGTTATGATCTGTGATTTATTTTAAACCAGCGGGAATTTTTTGCCTACATTGTTACCAGATATTTTCCAGTTAAAACATTGCCCAATGCTCAAAGCTGATGAATAACAAATACAGCCAAGGTAATACAGTCAAAAAGTGGCAGGGTTTGAATATGACCTGATGAGTTTACTTCAAAACTAGTTGTCTTTTGTTTGTTTGTGTTTTTTTGTTTGTTTGTTTGTTTTGTGGGAAATCTGTGGCAGTCTTAATCAAACTCTAAGTAAACTTGTTCTCATTCACTAAAACTCCCTTCTAGAATCATCACAGACAACTCTACTTCCATCTATCTGATCATGTTCTAGAATACCTTATTTAAAGACCAGATTTAAAACATTATGGCTTCAAATCTCAGCTCCTTTTCTTATTTGCTAAGCAACATTAGGCATTGCCTAATGTTCAAAGAGGGAAATTACCCCTAAAAGTGCCGCTACAAAACTGTCCTGTCTGTAAAGCACGTCATACTGTATCAGACTTGTACTAAGTTCTCAACAAATGTTGTTGCTACTCCAATTAAATCATCTACTTCTAAATACACTTTGTTTAATAGAAATAACACTCTACTAAAAAGGACTTAGTCAAGATAATAATATTTACTCTATTTCTCTAGTCAACCATTACTTGTTTAATGCACTTGGCTATTTGAACTAAAACCAAATATATCTAATTACGAGCTTGTGATTTTCCCTTGCCCTCCTCCAGTGCAACCTGAGCTATTTTTGTCAAGCCAATTACATTGTTTTATAATTCATTTATTCTGCTATTGTACTATGACTTCTTCAATATTAGGAACATCACTGAGTTCATCTTTTAAATGCCCAGTCTTTCTTGTAAATCCACAATATAAATGATTATATATACTGTTGGTGTAAACATACTTTGCCTCAGTTCACACCTACTTGCAAAAAAACATAATGTTCATTTGTTCCAGAAGCCAGTTCCATGGTTCCTTTAGATTTTGAATTCAGTAACTTTACAAACTATGCTGCTTGGGAAAGCAGACTATTGACACCAGAGTCTGGATTTATTACTAAAATAGCACTGTATTTATAAAATGCTTTTTTATTTTAAGAACTGGAAAGAAAATTCCCGTTTATAAAATATTACTATTTTGTCATGCTACACATAAAAAAATACATACATTGGTTCCTTGGTTCATGAACTTAATTTGCTCCACAATGGCCACGTTCATGTTCTTCACCCAATGCAGTTTGCAAACAAAAACAAAATTTTGCCAAATGCTTCTTGTTTGCAAATCAAATTGCTTGCAAACAAAAGATTTCATAATCTGAGGTACCACTGTATGATTTTGGCTCTTTGGCATAGAGAAAGCTTCATATAAGGCAAAGGAAGAGCTGCCTTTATGTTAACTGAAATGTTAATCTTTTACAACAAATTCATAATCAATTATTTGACAAGGATTATATTGCCCGCCTCTTTGTTGCCATTAGTTGCTTAATAATATGATGAAAAATTTCAAGAATATTAGTTTGGTTAATATCTCAGTAGAGTTTAATTTGTAAATTCTTTAATGCTGAAGTTCAGCTCTTAGTCAATGATATAACTTAGACTCTTCAATTTCTGAGAGGGGTGATATGTAACATATGCAAGATTTTAACATAGCTTGATATCAAATGAAACTGAAGCCTATTTGGACTGCAGAATTCAAAATGAGGCCTCTTTATTAACTATACCTCAATGCTTAATGGTTTGTGTTCTCTAAATAGTAAAGTATCATCAACCGAATGGGCTAAGTTATTCTTGGATTGGAATCCCAGCTCAAATACTCTCTAATTATGTGAAGTTAAAATTTTAATTAACTTTGCTTAACATCATATTTTAATTTGTAAAACAGAAATAACAATCTAACTTTCAGGAATACCATGAAGATTAAAATAAGATAGCATATATAGCGATAGGAGGTGTTTCTAAATGGTAACTATCTTATTTCTTTTCCAAACTGAATGTCTAGATTCTGGTAAATTTGATCTATAAAGAAACGTTGTTATACAGCGTAAGTTCACGTTGTGAGGTCTAACCCTTTTTCTCTTGATGGGTGGATATATATATATATTTTTTTCCCTAGTAATGCATTTACCTCTGAAAATTTGGTTTATAAAAGCTAGTAGTAACACACACACACAAATTACCCCGTTAAGAAACTACTGAAAGGAAATCCAAAAGTTTTTGAGAAAGAAAAGGAAAAAAAGTAAAAAGTACTCATTCTTCTCAAGCATAATTCAGAGGAACTCTCAGTACTCTAGCTGGTGCAAGAATTATGCTTACTTTGTGGATTCAGCCCCATGTGGATACAGACTAACACAAATTATTCAGATGATCAAAAATAAACTTGGTTACTGTGACTCAAGTACTCATTCCATTAATCATCACTGATATACTGGCAACGATTTTGGTACTTATAAATTGTATCATGTTTGAATTCCTTTGTTCCCATCAGGCCTGGGCTATACTGAGATTATACCCGTTTTTAAATCCATATTAAAATACTTAGCCAACTTTTTTGATGTGACATTACTACCTTTAAAAAACAACAACATCTACCATCTTAAAACCAAATAGCTGTCAAATGGGCATTTTCAAACAGATTTTATGACATTTGGTATGTGGGTAATGTATCTAAAATAACAGGCTAACAACACTGAACATATTCATATTTCCTCTTCATCTTCCTATTTTTTTTCTTTTACTTTCTTTTTCTCCCTGTTCCAATAAAGGTAAAAGAAATGATTGCCAGAAAAAAATATCATCTGCATAATAATTAAGTGTAATCTGTACACAATTCCTATATTCCAGTATTTTCTGGACATGGTTAGAGAAAACACCAGCCCTTTTCCCAGAAGGCAGCCCAACTCCCAAATGCCAATGTCATCTACCTTCTGACAGACTCTACCAAGCAGCTGCTAACAAAGAGATATTCTCCCTTATATGTCTAAACTGGTTGCTCACTTGCTTTTTTCATTAAGAGCAAATAACCATATGCCATAGTAATATGAGGATAGATCTGTCGAGATCCATATGCAGGCCCTGGCCTGATCACCAGGTGGCAGGCAGCATCTGGGTGGCTACAGGGAGGAAACACTTGAGCCACCACACATAGTACAGCTTAATATGATTGCTTTGAGGAGGCTTAAAAAGGAGTTCAAAAGCAACAGAATGAATTGGCCAGCAAGTGCTTCAGCCTGGTGGAATTTGATGTTATTGTGAATGCTGTGTTCCTTTTCATTAATTTAATGAAAGAAAATCAAAGTAATTATTTAATAAAAAGCTTTTCTTTTTAATGAAATCCATTGCTGATCAAGTTAGATAATTGATGCAAAAATAGGTTAAGAAGCATAATGAACAATGCAGTCTTATTTTTTAAGCTGTGGATTAGGCTTGTTTCTGGGATACTAAAAATTTTTCCTGAGGGCTGGTGAGATAGCTCAGCGGCATAAGCACCTGCGTGCCAAGCGCGAGGTCCTGAGTTCAACTCCTGGTACCCACATAAAGTAAAAAAAAAGGGCCGGTGATATCGCTCAGTGGCTCGAGCGCCTATTGGCAAGCATGAGGCCTTGAGTTTGACTCCTGGTACCCACATAAAAAAAAAAAATCTGAAAATCGCCTTCAGTGTATAAGCTACACTCTAATGATTTCCCTCACTGCATAACAGTTAAGATCAGTTGGCTGGACTTACGCAACAGACATCGCACCCTTGCGGTGAAAACAGCCTGTGTTCTGGCAGAAACTGACTTTGAGCTGGACAAAGTCAATTACACACCCTATAATCTTTGCCAAGTCACTTCTTCTTCTCAGATTCCTCTACTATGTAATAGGTATGAACTTCTACCATATAGCTGAAGATGAAACCACGATAAAGCTTGACAAATAAGAATTGCTGAGTATTTACTGGTTTCACCCCCATGACACAAACCTTCATCTATGGCATCTATAGCCACTAGATTGTTGGTGGCAGGTGGAAAGAAGGACAGCAATCAAGGTCATGTTATAAAAATTTAGAGATCTCTGGTTTCAACTTATCAGGAATATTGTATGTCTCCAATTCTTAGCTCATTTGCTCCTTTCACAAAGATTTCTACCTCACAAATTATCGAGATAAATATGATTCATCAGTATAAAACAAGGCATAACTATTTTACTATTTATATATGTACTTTGAGACCTTTTATTTCTGAATACTTCTTAAAAGAGATAAAAAATCATTGCCCTTCATTTCTTCCTGCTCATATTATGCTTTTGAGGAAAGGATTAAAATAGAAAATACTGCATTTATAAGTATGTAGTCCTATCCTTTATATTTAAACCAGGGTTTTATTCTTAACCTTTTAACATCAGCTACAAGGCATCTTCTTGAAGGTTGGGTTTGATTCAGTTTTGCTCTTTATCTATTGAGATTATGGACGAGATCTTCAACCCATATTGAAATATCAATATTTCCATATTAAGTTAACTGTAACAGTCTAAAAGTCATATATTTTAATTGATCTTTAATAAAAATACAGGATACCAGTAAGTTAGTTTCTAGAATGCAGTACTTACATCTTTCCCTGGAATGTGAGCTCCTTGAAAGAACAATCTCCACCACAAAATCACTTTCCAGCACACAGGCACATTAACTACAATCCTCTTGTGCTAAGTAACACGTGGACTAGTACACAGACTTGTGCTTCCCTTTATAAAGAAATGAAGCTTTTTCATTTTTCAAAAATGAATCAGCAAGTTAGTACAAATGAAGTACAGAGCAAGGACTTTAGAAGAAGTTAGTCTTTAAGTTAAAATACGTTTGAAATAGAGAAAAACTTTTAAGAAAATTCAACATTCATTTATGATAAAAATCTTTAACAAATTAGGTATAGAAGGAATGTTCTTCAACACAATATAGGCCATAGAGGACAAACCCACAGTTAACATCAATGGGAAAAATTGAATGTTTTTCATCTAAGATCTGGAACAAGGCAAGGATATCGACTTGTACCACTTCTGTTGAACATAGACTTGAAAGTCTTACAAAGAGCAATTAAGCAGAAAAAGAAGTAAAAGACTTTAAATTGGAAATAAAAAAGTAAAACTGTATTTTGCCACTGTTTGCAGTTGACATAGTCTTATTTATAGTGGTAGAGAGATTAAGAGATAGACGCACAAAGGAATGAAGATAAATGACAGATATATAAGGAAGAAGGGAAGGCTTTTGCTTGTAGCATAATTCTGAGTCCTGACTGTTAAATGTGGATGAAGTTCTAAAGTTTCAATACCAGCATTTTGCACTCATCATTAAAAAACAGTAAAACTGAATCACAAAATCTTCAAAGGATGGTAAATCAAGGAGAATATTCTGAGGAGAAGCATTTTCGCAGTCTTCATGGATCTCCACATAAATTGCTTTTTTAGTTTCGGGAAACAAAATGTAATTACACAGTGGGAGAAATTAGATAGCACCTTGAGTAGGTGATCAAAGGTAATATCACCAATAAGATGGACATTTTGTTCTTCCAGATGTGATACTCTGAGAAGATCAAAACATCATACAAAGCCTGAATCTCACAATGAAGAAATACCAGGTGAAAAAAGAGAACATTCTAATTTTAAAAGGATGGGACCTATATTTTTTAAAAATGTAAATGTCAAGAAAAAAAACAGTGAATATATTCCAGGTTGAAGGATGCTGCATTAGTCACCTTCCTGTCTTTGGAACAAAATACTGAACACCTGCAATTTACAGGAGAGGTTTATTTTGGCTCAGAGTTTTAGTGATTTTAGTCAGTGGTTGTTTGGGTCCAAGGTAGAAACTGTGGTGGAAGGGCATGGTAGAGGAAAGCTACTCCATCCATAGCAGACAGGAAGCAGAGAAGGAGGAAGAAGGGAGAAGCCGCAGAGATGAATATACCCTTCAAGATCATGCCGCCAGTGAGCCACCTTCAGCCAGGCCCTACCTTCTAAAAGCACATTCAGCTATGCATATAATTTAATAATATGATTAATTAATAATGTGGCTTAATTAATACAATTAACTAATAACTGTGAAATCAATTAATATGGATTAATCCACTAATGAGTGGATCCACGATCCAATGATCTTCCAAAAGCCCCACCTCTGTAAACAAGAATTTTGGGGGACATTTTAGATCTAAACCCTAACAGAAGCTAAAGAGACATAATAGCCAAGTGAAACACTCAACTCAAAACTGAATATTATTGGGGAAAAACACTATTAGAGCCATATTTGGGACACTTGACAAAATTAGAATAGATAATACATTAAATATATAGTGGGCCAATATTAAATTTACTGAAATTTAAAACTGTATTGTAATTATCTAAAAAAATATTTCCATTCTTAGGAAGTACTTGTTGATATCATTAGTTTAAAGGTCCATAATTTGTACAATTTATTATTAAATATCTAAAAAATGTCCAGGAATTATGAATTAAATAGAGTAAAATTAGTAAAGGGTATTAAGTGCTTTGTCATCCTTTTTTTCCTGCACCTTTTTGGTAAGCTTAAAATCATTTCCAAAGAAAAAAGTTAACAATATCCTTAAAATTCTTTGTATATATATCACAGCCAATAATTTATAACATGCACTTTTTTGGATGTACCTGCTTAATGGGGGATAAAATCAGGGCAAGATGAACATAGCAGCTATCCTAATTCTTTTAAGACACCTTAAGTTGTTCATGTTCTTTTCTGCAAAAATGTCTTATATCATACTCTCAGAACGAGATTACTGTTGGTTCTCTTTCTATTCACAAAGTCAGGACCTTGTTTCTCCATCCTTAGGATTCATGCTCTTCCCCTGACACTGTGATATTTCATACAGCATGAGAGCAGCGAGTTGCTCTCCCAGTTCAGACCAGAGGCCTCCAGCTTCCCCATGGGGGCCTGGTAATGTTAGGGAACCAAGGCCAGGCTAAGAGGATCTGATGAAGGAGATCTCCGAGCTTGCATTAGACTACTTTATCTTAATAATTATACTCAATGTATAAACAACTACATAATGAAATTCATGACTGCAACTTAAGTTGGTAACTTTAAGGTATATAGTAGGAGTAAATTGTTCAAGAAATTCAGTTCAAGAAATAACAAAGCCCATGTACTCCTGCTGGGCCCATAGTCTATTATAAGTATCACTCATCAGTTCCATGTTTAGTATTCAAAACTGCAACCAAGTTATACAGATGACATTTCTCAAAAACTTCATCTCACAGTAATACTAATTTTTCAGTGTAATACAGAATGTCCAATATAGAACTCATCTTAGTTTAATAGAGGTAGAGACTAGAATTTAAAGAAATTAGTGGTTGATTTAGAACAAATAGTCAGTCTTCTGGTTCTAATTTTGAACCTCTGGAAATTTTACCATTGAAACTATACTGTAATATCTGTGACAAATCTATCTCCTGAGGAAAGACAGAAAAAACAAAAAGACAAACAAAAAACATAGGGCTTGAGATGTAACTCAGTGGTAAAACACTTGCCTAGCATATGTGAAGCACTGAGTTTGATACTTAGTACTCAGACGAAATGAAAGAAATAAAAAGAAAAAGATAAAGAAAAAGAAAACACCAGCTCCTTGTTTAGGGATAGTTTGACTGAATGTTATGAAAATGAAAGCCAGACAAAGAATAAGTGAGTTTTTTAACCCTTCACTACCATACTGTCTTCCAGTGACTTGATATTCAATATATACTACTTGTATGAAATACTAAATCTGAATGCAATTTTATCATCTTATCAATCACCTACTGTGCAACTATTATGTGTTTGGCAATGCAATAAGCACTCCACAACTAATACAAATTTGTCCCACCAAAGGGATTCATGGTTTAATTGGGAAAAGTAAGCAGATAATTGCAATACTACATAATAAGTGCAACCATAAATATGTGTTATAAACTTTTGAAATAGAGAAACTAAGAAACCAAGAAAATAATAGAGAAACTAAGAAGAAACAAGCCTAAATAGGATGCAGTACAATTAAATAGATAATTCATAGCAAAATGCAGTGTCATTGAAGAATGGACGACGGGGGCTTTTCATAACATTAATTTTTCACTATTTTGTGGCTTAAAAAGTTGTTACTACAGGGGTATAGGACACTACTGTACGTAAGGATGTTGCAACACCTGAAATGTAGGGGTATTCCTATCATCAGTCATCCCTGGAAAACTTGATAGTGTCACAGAAAATAAGCACTGTGAAGGAAGTTGTTTAGGGTTGAATTGCATCCTGTGAATTCATGTGTTAATGTTCTAACAGCCAGCTTTTAAGAACATGACTGTATCTGGAGATAGGGCCATCGAAAATTTGATGGGGTCATTGGGTGGGCCCTCATCCAATATGGCTGGTGTCCTTTTAAGAAGACATTATATGGAAAATATAGACTGAAGAACCCCTAGTTGACACAGTCAGAAGGAGGCCATTTGGAAACTAAGGAGAGAGAGCTCAGAAGAAATGAGACTATTAATCTCAGACTTCTAGCATCCAGAATTGAAAGAAAATAAATTTCTATTGTATAAGCCATTTAATTTATGGCATTTTATTATGAAAGACCTAATAAGGTAATATACAATCCTTTGGATTAAGATAAAGTCACCTTTTCTTTCTGAAATCATGAGTTCATTTGACCTTACTCTCCTGTACTAAAATATCTAGGCTCCTTGAAGAAGGTAGTAAACTGCCCCAGCCACTTGAGGCAGGTCAGAAGTGAGGAAGATATTTGAATTATGAATACAGACAACAATGTGATCAGTTTGAACCAAGGATATATGTTATTCTCTCCATTGTACTTTGCTGTTATGGCTAGACCTTCAAAAAATATTACAATTATAACCTGGCCTGTAGTTGTTTGGGAAGGTCTTTAATTAGAACAAGTGAGAAAGAAAATTCAGGCACAGTCTAGAGTGAGAAACCTCTGTGTGCTGTAAGGTTTCATTCGCATTAAAGATAGGCACTAGGAAGTGTAGAGCCAGGGCAGCAATTTGAGGGACTTGATTAAAGCATGTATAAGGCCCAACATGTACCTCTTAGGAATAACTTTGGAGAAAGAAGGGTCTAATTTTGAAAGTTGTTTGTGGGACATCTTGAAGATTTCTTTTTATATCACTGTACCTTAAAATGTGTTAACTCTGTGTATGTTTTCAAACAATTTGCCTTCGATTTTTGAAAATAAGTATAGAAGTTCTAAGGTCCCTTTTTTTTGACATACTATTACATTAAAATACACAGAATTTTACCACCTACATTTTGTTGAGAAATCTATAAACTGAGCTTTCTGAAGGTCACAGAGTGGAGGGAGTTAGGACCCCTCTGGCAGTGCTCATTCACAAGCTTCTAGCATCAAGAAAATTTTAGTTCATTTCAGGAAATAAACCATGTTGAATACCATATTCTACAGCTCTATTCCTTGAACTAATTTTGTTCTTCTTGGTAATAATTTACGTTTACTTATCCATTAGTGGATCATGACTATAATTTGGACATGGTTTGAATATTTCCCAAAGGTTCATGTGCTGGGTGCTTGAGGTGGTGAGACAATGGAACTTTTCAAAGTAGGATCTAGTCGAAGGTGATGAAGTCATTGGGAGTGCTACCATCTGAAGGGATTAATGGAGTTTTCACAGGGGCCCTGCTGGTTCCCTCAAGAAGATGTTGTAAAAGAGTAGGCCTGGTCCCTGAATCTCTTGGGCTTAATGCCTTCCAGTGTGATTTCTTCCATAAGGGCTCCCACCATCAAGATGCCACCTGCTGGGGGATCCTTAGCCAGAGGCTGAACAGTTATAACCAGTAGATCTTGGACTTGCAGTTGCCAAAACTATGAGTTAAATAACCCTCCTTTCTTTATAAAGTAAGCAGCCTTGAGTAACTTGTTATATCAACAACAATCACGTTAAAACAATTGCCAACTAGCCTTAGAACAATTTCAATGAAGCATTTCCCTTTAAGAAAGCAAACTTAGCTTTAGATTTATAGGAATATTGCAAAGATGATCTAGAGAGCTCACTATTACTGTTAAAATCTTACATTGGCAATGTACCTTTATTAAAACTAATGAACCATTATGTACATGTTAATATTAATTAAATTCTATGTTTTACCCATATTTCTTTAGTTTTATCTAATAAACTTTTTCTCTTCCAGAACAACATCCAGGAAACCACAAGATAGACAACCATCATGTCTCTTTAGATTCTACTTGGCCATGTATATTTCTCAGACTTCAATATTTTGAGGAATACTGTCAGATATTTTCTCAAATTTATTTTTCTGCTATTTCTCATAGTTAGATATTGGCTCTTTGTTTTTTTTTGTTTTTTTTTTTGACAAAGACCAGGGAGGTAAAATATAATTTTCATCACATCATATATGCTTATCAACATGACGTCATTATGGATGTTCACCTTGACTACCTGGCTAAGATAATGTTTGCTGGATTTCTTCACTACAAAACAACTCTCTCTTCACCAACTATTCATAGTGCATGCTTTGGAAATAAGTAACTATGTGCAGCCTATATGTAAGTTATAAGGCATTAAGTACCACCTCCATATGGCAGAGTTCCTACATAACTTAGCTGGAATCTGTATACAAGGGAGATGTGTGTAAGTGCTTTTCATTTCTTTTTTTTTTTTGTGGGTACCGGGGGTCGACCTCAGGACCTCGTGCGCCAGCAGGCACTCATGCCGCTGAGCGATATCACCGGCCCTGTTTTCATATGTGGGATCTGGGAGTCGAACTCGGGCCCTCGCGCTTGCCAGGCAGGTGCGTATGCCACTGAGCCATCTCACCGGCCCCTCCTTTTCATTTCTAAAAATTAAAAAAAAATAAATTTTCATATATATTTAGAAAATACAAGAATAATAATAGGTATGCATACAGACCATAAATCATTCATTCTATCTCACAATGGGGAAAAGAAGACCCTTCTGGTATAGGCATACTAGTTTTTTCCTTTGTAGATTGTGTTCTGAAACATTAGACCATGGTATCTTTCTGCTTAAAATTTTTCAATACTTTTTATCATCATTAGGATAGAGCCTAATATCTCTGGCATTAAAAAGGACCTAAAAGTTCCATTGTAATCTAACTTTATTTTCTGTTACACTGTCCTCCTGTGACACTCCATAATTCTGCCATTCCAAATTTGTGATGCCTCCTGAACTTGAAATTGTTTCACTTTCAATTTTTTTTGTCTGTTTTCTTTTCATAGAATGGTATTTTCTTTCTCTATCTATCCAGCTAACTTCTCTTACTCTTTTTAGACTCTGCACAACATTTCACTAGAAACATTTTTATTCCATGTTCTTAGTCACTTTCTCATCACTGGGACAAAATACCTGGTACCCACAGGTTAAAAAAGGAGCAGTTTACTTGGATTCACTGTTCCAGTGGGTTCAGTCCAAATTTGTCTGGCTCCAAGGCAGAAACATCACAGCAGAACAGCATGACAGAGTATATCTGTTTACCACTTAATGGCCAGGAACCACAGAGAGAATGGAGAAGCCAGAAGCAGAATACTATACACCCTTGCAAGTCATTTTTCCCACTGACCCACTCCTTCTGGCCAAGGCCCACACCCTAATGAGAGACATTTGAGGAACATTTTGGATCTAAACCATAACACTCACCATCTTCTGATACCTGGTCTATGAAGGCCTTAATTATTCATATAATACCAAAAGACCATGCACATGCAATTCTCCTAAGAATTATCACTCTGAAATGGAATTTTAGCTTTACTTCTCCTGTCTCCTTAGGTAGTAAGCAACCTGAGGACTTGTGAGGATCTCATTCTTCCCTACAGTCTAGCACAGGGTTTGTCCTAAAGAAACATGGAATGATGAGGTCATGGTGTTAGAGTTTATCCTTTCATCTTAGCCAAAGAAAACATAATATTAGAATTTCCTACATATTGGCATTGGCATTGAAATTCTTTCCTCCATTGCTGAATTAGGAATACAGTTTCCTAATTTACATATTCAATGTTATATAAACGTGAAACACAATTGTAGTCTGTATGACTTTCATTTCATTTCTCCACTGCAATGCTTCTCAATTACAGATGTGAAGGTAGCACTAGGATAGTGAGAGATATTTTCCCAGAATAAAAAGATCAAGATTCAAAAATCCAGAAGGATCAGAATGTTTCACCCAGAAAGGATATGAGAAATTATCTTATCAATTCTTTTGAGAAAGATAGCTAATGCCCAAATAGGGAAATTGTCCATCAGAAAGTGATACCATTGAATTATATCATGAACTAGATCATAAGGCTTCTAATTGCCATGCAGAGTTCTTGCACCAAAATAGAACAGATTCTAGTAAAAATAAGACATGCCACATACCATCAGAAATTATTTGGGAGAAACAATTGTTTTGTGATTATTTTCCCTTGTATAGTTAATAGCCTGGAATTTGTAGGTTTCCTAAGAGATAAATTTTACACAATAGTTTAGGTATACATTTGTATGCGTCAAGAATTTTTTAAAGTCATTTTCTCCACCTTGGTTTAATAACCCAGTACCAGTATCATACCAATTCAGGTCACAGGTTGTGAGAATTTTCCTTGAGTTTTCTAAATTAACAGATTTTTCTTACTATTATCTAAACCTTTGATTTAAAGAGATCTTTTTAAAAAATATATCCAATTTTTGATATTTTCTGTTATTTTCCACTAATGAAGCACAAAGAATAAAGAATCTTGAAAGGTATGTTTAAATTCAAATACTGACTGTTTTCAAAGAACTAGGGGCAGCCTAATTACAGATGGGGTGCTCAGGATACATTACTGGAAAATACAGTACCCTGGCATTTGAGGAAACAGCAGAAACAAGGTCATCGTCACATTTTCCTCTGAAGCAGGGCTGACCTTCCTCAGAAAAAAAACTTCATTTCAGAGGTATCTTTCCTATGCCCACAAGAAAGGAACTTCCTTGTCCTCAAAGACACAAAGGTACAAAAAAAAAAAAAAACCTTTAAAAATCTTATGAAGGCCTCTCTAACTTATTACTGATCATACTGTTTTGCCCTCCAATCATACTTCTACAAAGACTGTCTACTATTTATTAAAGTTAGCATGAAAATATTCCTATTCCCATGTTTCTTTGGGTCTTCATTTCCAAAGGCTTCTGTGCTGTGTATAAATTCTACTAAATAAGTTTGTATTTTTCTAGTGTTAATCTGTCTTTCTTATATTTGCCTCAGCCATAAAACTTGTGATGGATGAGGACAGAAATCTCCCCTTCCTATGGTACACAAAAATTATTCATATGTTATTTTTCCTTTTCATCATAATTGATATTTAACCAGCATATTTATTTGTGGCTAAGATATTAAAGCATGTCCCTTCAAGTTGGTAAATAACTCCTAGCCCAAACCCCCGAGTGATTTGTGCCACCCTACTCACAACACCCTAAACCTCCCCTTAATACAGAATGAAGCCCAGGACTCTGATATGGCCAGTGTTCTTTCATAATTAGTTGGTACCTATACCAAACCAATTGTTGATATTTTTATTTTTATCCATTCTCACATATGATTTTGATATGGATCTTCTTGGAAACATTTAGCCTCCAAAATAGCCCTAAGAATATTTGCCTTGCTGTGCTGCTATAAAAACTAGAGATAATTTATGTAAATTTTCCAGCACATTAGGTGCTTCATTAAAAAAACAATAATTCTTAGATATTAAAAAAGAAGAAAAATAAATATTTCCATTTTTGCTGATATGCATTAGGTGAAAATACAATTCACTTACCAAGTAAAACAGAGAGTAGGAATATGAATATGGTATGGCTTATATTCCCAAGAAATTTAAATTTATTATATAAAGTGTCCTTATAACCAGCCAACTTTATAATCCAGTATAAAGTCAGAACCTTCATGACTGTTGAGTTACTTCCAGTTGTTAGAACCATGGCTTTAATACTTATCCAGAATTTTCTGTGGAACAGGCAATGTATCAGGCACTGGAGGATGCAATGTGAATAAAACTATGTCCCTAACTTTGAGAGGTTTATAAATTAGTATAAATTATAGATTTATAAGTAGTTATACTAAAATGAGAGGTATGCTAAAATAACAGAAGTGCTGTTGGAGAGAATATAAAAGAAGTTTCACATAATGGGTGTGTCTTAAGGAATAGGCAGAATGGGAATTTGTCAAGTTATTTTGTTTCATTTTAAGAAATGCATGACATTCTAAACCTGTGGAGCTGCTTTTATACGCTGATGAATAGAAGAGAGAAATAACTCACATGTCCATCCCATATCCTCCATGTCATTACTATAATTTTTGTACAGTTTTAACTCCAGATAAATTATCTGATAAATAATAAATTATCAGATAAATAATCTGATAAATAAACTCCAGATAAATTATCCAGCTGAGATAATATTTGGCATTTGACCTGCCTTCTGCTTTATAAAGTCCACTTCAGAATATAGTCATACTCTTTCAAAAAATATAGTTGAGAGGAATAGGAAAATATTTTCTATAAAAATATCATTCCACCAAGAAAGCGTACTCAATAATGTACTAAACGTTTCAGTTCTTTAGAATAACTTTTTCTGTTCAGACTTCATAATATAAAGGTGACTATTAAAGCAATAACAATTATGGTCACTTAATAGTATTTCTTTCTCCTATTTCCCAGGCAAGGCAATTTATTTTCAAATGCATAAGCTGCAAATGGAGAGTTATTATTATGGTAATGGATTAAAATGCAAAACAAATGTGGTCATGACACATGGAAAAACATTGCCACAATGCTACCCAGCAAAAATTTGCACCTCTATGGATATTAAAAAGATATGCTCCTTTATCAATATACCCAGCCATTGTTTCCACACATATTTCCCAGTGCCTCTTTATAACAGGCATTGTGATGCAAAAATGGAAATGCATGGTTCCTGACTTTGGGAGTCTAGCTGAGCAGAGAAAGGTAAAAATCATATCCAGGGGCATTGTTTAAGTTGCTGTGCATTATTGGAATAACTAAAGGCCGTAGACTTTTGTCTGGTGCTCTCAGGGAAAATTTCAGAGGATGTGAGAGTTGAGGCTGATGGGATGAGTGCAGATTTCCAGATTGAACTATAGGCAGAAGTCATCCCTGGTAAAAGGAATAGTAATCACAAAGGAACATGTGCACAGAGGTACACAAGGATGGGGGAGGGAAACTGGAGGAGAGAAGGTTCAGAGAACAAAACCTGAAACTAAAGGTGGAGGAAAATGGACCATGTTTCAAGTTCTGAGGCTGCAAATTCTGAGCTAGAAGTACTATTTCTTTTAGAAAGGTAGTTTTTTGAAAGCATCATCTTCCAAAGCCACTTATCTTTGATCACTCATCTTTAGTTTTACCTGTCTTATGATTCACTTATCTCAGTGAACTCAAGAAGCAGCTTTCCCAATTTAAGCTTGGACTGGTGCTCAAGACTATACAAGGTGTGATTGTTATTGTTTAAAGAAAAAATTAATAGACAAAAATGCAGAGTGAAAGACACATTGCTATTAATTCCTCTAAAACTATTCCCCCTTGCTTTGAACACACCTATCAAGATTACCCCATCATTCTTGCCACTTTCTGAAGTAGTTCTGGATGTTCTCCTTTTTATTTTTTGTGTGCTTGGAATATATAGTAATTACATTCATTTGGGGGAATTGGTACACATACACATCACATCTTTGCTCCTCACCCCTTCTCCACATCCCTTTCATATCTCCAAAGAGTCTACCTCACTGTTTTGACCATCTCACCTTAGTTGGCTCTGATTTATTTTACTTACCATTATGCTCTCAAGGTCCATCCATTTTCTTAAAAGTATCTTTAGCTGCACTGTTGTAACCATCTTGATGTCCTGAATTGATTTGAAATATTTACTTTTCTGGTGTATAAAGTGGATGAGGATGTAATATAATGTTTTTACAAGCCTAGTTTTCAGTTGGATGGCACTTGGCAGCAGTGTTTACTATAATTTTGATCATGCCTCATGTTATGGTTTATATCTAGATCTCACCTAAAGCCTCATGTGCTAATAGATGAGGCTTTGGAAAGGCAATTGGATCACGTGGATGTGATACTCATCAGGGAATTAATCTACTGATGAGTTTATAGCTAAATGTGATGTTGGGAGGTGAAGCCTGGTTGGAGGAGGTGGGTCACTGGGGACCTGGCCTGGAAAAGATATATCTCCTTCCTCCTTCCCTTTATCTCCCTCTCTGCTTCCTGCCAGCCATACCATGAGCTGATTCTTCTCTGCTATGCCTATCTGCCATGCTGCACTTCCTTGGAGCCAGCCAGGCTGAAACAAATTGTGAGCCGAAATAAACCTTTCCTTCTTTAAATTGTGGGTGTTGGGTATTATGTCTCAGTAATGAAAAAGTAACTAAGATACCTTGTAAGTGTATTCCTGAAAGAGGACATATAAAGCTGCTTCCGAAAGTGGCATGAATGATAGGTGTGTTCAAAGCCAGAGGGTATATTTTGAGGGAGGTTGATGGCAATGTGTCTCTTACGGTAATAATTTTATTAAGTTAAAAATTCACCATATATTTTGACCACACTTCATAATAATTGAGTTAAATATGGCTTCTATCCAATAATGACTTTGCTTAGAGTGTATAGTAGTGCCATAACAAGTACTTGCTGAGCTTTGGTGGATTGAATGAATAAAAGGAAAAGTTGATTGCTGACCTAATACAAACAATGATAGCTCTAATAAATACTAGCCTCATCACCTTGGGAGAGGGAGATAACATTTCTGAAAATTATTTTCAACTGTAAAATTTGCTGAATTCCTCTGGATACTATCAGGATTAAATGGGATAGTTTATGATACAGTCTTAGTACAAATGCCTAACCTATAAAACATGTTTAATATTTAGTACGTGTGAGTTTCCATCCCTCTCTTTTTTTAATTCTCATACTTTCATACACAAATCCTAATACCCTTTATTTTTATTTTTATTTTTATTTTTTTGTGGGTACCGGGGATCGACCTCAGGACCTCGCACGCCAGCAGGTGCCCATGCCACTGAGTGATATCACCGGCCCTTTTTTTGTATGTGGGTACCGGGAGTTGAACTCAGGACCTCACGCTTGCCAGGCAGGCGCTTATGCCACTCAGTTATCTCATCAGCCCCTACCCTTTAAACAATAGAGCTAAAAAAGCAATCAAACAGCAATCACAGATCACTCTGTGATTCTGCATTTCTCTCATGCATTGGCCTAGCACTCTCCAACACTTCAGTGTTCAACAACCTATAAAAAATAATCTAAAGGGCTAGGGATATAGCTCAGCAGCACAAGTACCTGCCTGGTAAGCACAAGGTCCTGAGTTTGATTCCGATTTTAAAAAAATAATCTAAAATCACTATCAAAATCCTAAATGGCACACCTCACATCTTAGCATTCAGTCCTTACTTCCAAAACTCAAATGGTCTTCTATTAGCCTTTGCTCTTTCCAGAACTCTTTTTTTTCTCTTTTGGTACTGGGGACTGAACTCAAGACCTTGCGCTTGCTGGGCAGGCACTTGTGCCACTGAGTTTTATCCCCAGCTCAAGAACTCTTAGCAATAATGATTTTCTTTTAAATTTCATGGCAATTTGTCCCCTGAGTTTCTTCCCTAATTCTTAAAAAATAGAAGCTTATTGCCCTTCTCATCCTTTTCAGCCTGTCCATTTCACTTAGGTTGTCTCAAAGTACCATGCTACTCCCTCCTTAACTCCTTTCGTAGTTTTACATACACTTGGTTTTACAGCTTTGTAATAGCACTTCAATATTATTGACAACTACCTCTGACATTTCATAATGGCTGCCAACCACGTGGTCAACTTCTATTATGACATGTCTATATCTTAACATGCTCCTAAAGGACCATAGCTGAGGCAGATTCCTTTCCTGTCCTCGTTTTCCTGTATGGTTCTTCACTTATGTACATAAGAAATGCTATTTTTTTTCTTTGATTTTCTAGTCTCCAATGTTCTTCAACTCTCATGAACAATCCAAAAATTCCCAGCATTTGACCTTTACAATTTAGAGGGGCTCTTCCATGTTCTCACTCTAAAGACAACTGCCTAACTCTAGCCTCATCACCCCTCTTCAAAACTTACATCACCCCTCTTCAAAAATTACCTGTCTTGCTGCCTCAATTTCTATCTTCCCTGGGCCACATTTTACTCCATAGCTACTATGCTTTCTATAAAGCACAAATCTATTCAGGTCTTTCCCCAGCAGGGTCACTTTTAATTGGTTCTATTATTAAAAACAAAACAACAACAACAACGACAAAAACCACAAGGCATTTCTTCCCTGCAGCCAAATCTTTGAAACACCTCAGACAACCTTTGGAGAGCAGAGAGAATGAGAAAGCTTGCCTTCTCTCCAACCCATCTCCCCTTCAACTGTTTGAGTCATGTGTCTCATTACCACTCCCATGGGGTCTCCCACTTGCTGACTTGGCTTCTGCTGTCCCGTCTGCCTGGAATGTCATCATTTTTAGCCTGTCTGTTAAGGTTCTATCACTCATCATGGCTCAAATTCTATCTCTTGGCTCAAGATTGGTCTGGTGCTTTGAGTGATAACCAAAACAGAAAACACATTCTCTTCTCCTAACTCTAAAAAGATGTCTAAAAAGATAGTCTCCTTATGACTGTGCAGTGCACTCATGCACAGAAGTAATGACCCTGATGGTTATCTTTCATTCAGCTTGTTATTTTAGGCTTCTGCGTTATCATCAACATTAGAGCAAGACCAATGTCTTTAGGTGTTAAGATTAGTAAGAAAGTTTATTACTCCAAATTAGAGCTTCTGATGAGATTCAAATGCTCCCATATAATTATTGCCAGCAAGAAATGATCTACCACCATACATTTAATTGCAGTCTTATTTTTTAAAAGGGGGGGGGGTGGAAGGGAAGAGTTAGATGAGGAGATTGATTCACTGAAGTGAGTCAGGTAAACAGCAGTTAGTGCCAGGGGATTTAAAGGTTCATCCGTTTCTATTTATTCCTGTAACTCAAATAGCTCAATTAAATATAATGGGTTAAAGTATTAAAAATCTGTTTGATTATCAGTAGTTACTCAGTGAGACACTGATTAAAGCTTAAGGAAAAGACAATTCTATTCATAGAGTTGAGATAGGGAAAAAGATCAGAAAAGGTTTACGTGTACTTTTCACCTTACATTCTTCAGTGATTTAACAGTGGGAAGTCTGGACAATTGAGAAGCTCTTCTAGTATTAGCAGAAGCAGCGCTAAGGCTGTGTTACTTAGGCAGGTGTAGCAGTTGCCAATCATATGCCCCATATGGGCTCTCTGGGATACAGTACATCCTATTAAAATAAAAATATGCTGCCTTTTCTTTTCTTTGTGTCCCCATCCATTAATGAGTTGCAACCCTTCAAATCATTTTAAGCAATAAGTTCCACAGAATTCTAACCAAGATGGCTATAGAATGACAAGACAGTATATTGGAAAGAGCACTGATAAGAACTCACAAAGACTTGGTCTCCAGTCCCAATTGTACCTCTTTCTCTTTTTCTTTCGTTCATGCAAGGGATGTTTTATAAGCCAGCTATGTGACTTTAGTCAAGTCAATTAAACAAACTAAGATTCAGTTTCCTTCTCATGTAATAGAGATATAATCATTATGGCTTGCCTGGCACAGTTGTTGTGAAGACCGAATAAAATTATGAAAGTAAAATAACTTGTATATTCTAAAACACTATATAAACCCACACATTTTGATGCTGATAAAGTAATGAAATGGGAGAATAACAAAGATCTTCAGATCTTCTCTTCATTGGGCACAGTTTCACATAGCTCCATCCAGTGATCATTCACTATGAGGTGTAGGTACCCCCTGGAAACTGCAGGGATATACACAAGCAATATATTATAATTTGTCCCCTAAGGAAAGGCAGTGAAAGGGAAGAATCATTTAACCAGTAGAATAGAAATACAAGACAGCAAAAGTCAAGAGTCAAATAACTAATGTAGGCAGCAATATATGAAGGATGATAATGTGGGGAAGGCTGTAATCCTTCCTTCCTGCACTTTCACATCACTGGGGGACACAATCTCCATAGAACTCTCATGAGTACTGCT
Organism: Erethizon dorsatum; assembly: GCA_028451465.1. Taxonomy (NCBI): domain Eukaryota; kingdom Metazoa; phylum Chordata; class Mammalia; order Rodentia; family Erethizontidae; genus Erethizon; species Erethizon dorsatum. The sequence continues at coordinate 48,498,730 of CM051827.1, read as the reverse complement.
ATCATTCAAGGTTTCATGTGGTAGAAGCTTGGCCGCCAGTTTGGCTGTACAGAGAAGTGGTACATCTTTAAGAGAGGAAGCTTGGGGGTGATTACAGCATGAAACACTACCTTCCAAGGGGAGTAATGGGCTTCTCAAAAGATAGGCTGAGTTCCTGGAAGAATGAGTTGTGATAAAGTGAGTGAGGCCTTTTCAGTTCCCTCCCTCTTGTTATCTTGTCATGTGACTTCTCTCTCTCTCTCTCTCTCTCCTTCCAAACTTCTCTCCCTCCCTCCCTTTATTTTCCATTCTCTCTGTTTCATTTGCTCCCATCATTTAATCCCATCTGCCATGTCTGAGTTGGTCCCAGTACTCTGCACTTTGTAGCCACGAGAATTATGAGTCAAGTAAATGTCTTTTTGGCATATATTACCCACCATCAAGTATTTGTTTTAGCAGCAGAAATGTAGGGTAATTTGCCACAACCAGCATCTGACAGGCACTGGCTGTTCTCCCTGAGCAGTACCCCCAAAGTAAGATAAAGGAAATACTCATAGGACAGAAGTCTCTGAACTTATGAGTTGGTGGAAAGCACAGTCCTCTAAAGAGGGTGAGAGAAAAAGGAGACTCCTGATTACCCTGTGTTTATGGTGCTCATTCTACCCTGAGACACTCTGTTCTGTTTTCTCTCTTTTATACTTTCTTTTCTTGCATCCTCCTATGCTCTCTCACACCCTCTGTGGTAGAAGAGTGATGTTAAGGAGAGACAAAAAAGTGCTCACAGGTTCCGGAGTAATCTAGTCACTCCTTTACCTTCTATTACCTCCCGAGCTTGCAATGAGCTGAGCAGTCTCCTTAAACTCTCAGCACCTCTGTTTCCTCTGTATAACAGGAATGACATTTACCAGAATGGAAGGAAGGCAGAGCTTCTAGAAGAGGAATTTGACAAATTGACATATTTGCCTTATAATTGTAGTAAATATAAATCTCAACAAATGTTATTTATTTGTGGTTCTTCCACAGAATCTCCATTATGGGTTAGGAATAGGGGAGGGACAGTATCAAAAAACTTTGAAATAACATTCCTTTTAAATATAAACCTTTAGTGAAACCTTACCCCACTTAAAAATGTGAATTTTGTGTGAAACATCCAAAGTTGCCCAGAGTATTTTGTAATTTTTAAACAAATTGAATAATGATTATATGCATTAAATACATAATTGGATGATTTCTAAATTACCAGCATCTTGGTATTGTTAGTATACAAAGAATGAGGAAATTAAACTGATCAATTCAGAATATTGAACTATTTTTAAGTGAATTTTTCTACTAAAAATTCTTAAATTATTTCTTCTTCAAGAGCTCTTAGACATCTCAGATCCAAACTGAACTTTACAACCCATAAGTTACGTTAACTTTCACCAAATATCCAGCTTGCATTTTGTTGTACAGTTTTATAAACATTATTCAAAGTCACTGGTTTGGTGGGTTTGTCTTACACAGCAGCCTAGTATCTTTCCAGGGACACACCATAGAGAGCTGGTTATTAGTCCCCATCAACACATGACCCAGTGCCCTGAGAAGTCCATTTCTGACAGAGATTACAGAGCATGCTGTAATCACAGAAACAGCACACACAGCCAGTGAAGCCCCAATCCAAATAACACATACATTTGCAAAACAGGCATTGTTTGCACAGAAACAGATGGTTCGGAATTGAATAAACCTGAATGTCATTTAGCCAGTTAAAGTATGATTTGTGCCATTTATTAACCCAGCATTGTATCTCTCTAGCTGGTAAGAGTCATCTAGATTGCTAAAACTACAGGTCTACGTCAAAATTTCCTTATATTTACAAGCCACTTATTGATCGCATCATAATCTAAAAGTTCCCTGATCCATTTCATTTTGTGAATCAGAATGTGGTAGCTCATTTAAGGACTTTGGAATGATACTATTTCCCCATGGGAAGATTACTTAAATTTTCTATATTTCTCTTAGTTCAATTTCAGCCTTTGTGAAATGGACTTTGTTGTCAGAGTAGTCTAAAATAAAATTGCAGCTTTGAAATGACTTCCGGGAGGTTTGGCATATATAGAATTTAAAAAAAAAATACCTTTCAAAACTATGAAATTTGGGCCGGTGAGATGGCTCAGTGGCGTAAGCGCCTGCCTTGCAAGTGCGAGGGCCCGAGTTCGACTCCCGGATCCCACATACGAAAAAGGGGCCGGTGATATCGCTCAGCGGCACGGGTGCCTGTTGGCGCGCGAGGTCCTGAGGTCGACCCCCCCGGTACCCACAAAAAAAAAAAAAAAAAAACAAAAAAACTATGAAATTCTTCTACCCAAAAATGGGATCTATTTTTCTCTCCTTGAATCTGACATCTGTGATTGTTTGTTGAAGCGCATATGGTGGGAGTGATGCCCCTTCAGCTTCAGTCTGGTGCAGGCCTTACCATTTTAGGCAGCCTTCATTTCTCAGGGTCTCGGATTCACACTTGTAAAACCCAGGCAACCTTCTACAAAGAAGTATAAGAAGCCCTTGGACAAGCTCATGTAGAGAAAAACGGTATTGCTCTAGTCCCGCCCCAGCTATATTGAAACCATACTGCAAGTAAATTCTCTAAGCCCCAGTTGAATTGCCTCCCCTAATGTCTGGTGAGGTGTCGATCATGCCTTATCTTTTTTGCGAGCAAACGCATGCTTGTTGTCTTACACCACGAAGTTTTACAGTGGTAGGCTTCACAACAATAGATAACTGAAAAGTAGGAACAGTTCTGTTTATTCCGTAGAAAGAGCTCCCACTAGTTTGTTAGTCTACTTTAGGAATTTCTATGGTTTGTTAAAAATAACTTTTGTACGAAAGTCGGCCTATTCAAAAACTTATTAGTTCCAGGTTTCTCATTACACTTCGTTCAGATAAATTATAATGGTTATTATTTATTGAATTATTTGTATATACTCAAAGGGCACTTTAAAGATTTCAATTTGATAGCATAATAATTATATCAACATGGCAATATTATACCTTCTTTTGTTGATGAGAAATTTAGACATAGGGAACATGCGTGGTAATAAGTGGCCTAATCTGGATAGGAGCATACATGAGTTAATGCTAATGAGAATATTTTCTCCCTGTTTCATGATACTTTTCAAGTATATAATTGAGGGCCGGGGATATGGCTCAGTGGCACAGCACCTGCCTGGCAAGCATGAGGTGCTGAGTTCAATTCCCATATCAAAAAAAAAAAGTATATAATTGAATTAAGTGTAAATTATAAAATCAGTAGAGAGAAATCAATGAATGAGCTTATAAAATGGCTTTAGTAAGAATTATTGATAAAGTTAGATAAGTAGGTGAATAGGTTGAGTAGGTAGGGCTTTCTAGAGAGAGGAAATGGCACAAATAAAGGCACTGATTTAAGACATTTTATTGCAAGGGAATTGCACCTATTTTATTATTATTAGAAATCAAAAACTAGAATTTTCAGATTTTAGGAGGAAATAGATGGCAAAAAGACTGGTAAGGTACACCAACAAAATTTTTGGAGTATGCATATATTTTTGAAGAGTCTAAATGCATTTTTGACTCCAGGGAATCATGTGCATTCTTAAGGAGACAAGTAATATGGTAAAATTTCAAGCCCACTCTTTTAAGACCCTCCAATATACATTGATGAGAGTAACTCAATATCTTAATACTAGAGTTTGTCTTCTGGATTCCATTTATTGGTACTGTTAGTATCGGGGTTTTTACCCAATCAGCTTTGAGCCCCTTGGAGTTCATAAAATTATTGCAAAAGACCTACAAGTTCTTGCACCTGTGAACTTACATACCTTCTCTATGTTGAAATTCCTCTACATTAGTGAAACCATTAAACATGACAGGCTTATGTAATCTGTGTTTTGGGAATTCAAGACATAATCAAGATCTACGTCTTGGGGTGGGATGAGCAGAAGTAATAATTATAGCGACACAAAGAGATAGTCACAATCAGCTAAAGGAACTCAGAAAGATGCCAGGAGAAGTGGTACACAGAAAGAGGTGGAAAGCTGCAATAGTAAAAATGTGTGGGAAATGTGCATATTTCTCAGGATCCTCTGAAAAATGTATGAGGGTGAAGTGGACTCCCTAAGACTACTACAACTACTATAGGGATAGTCAAGGAAAGAGTACCTGGGAAGCTTGGGGTTTGAGGTCATTCATGTACTACTGCACACGTTTACATTTTTTATTGCTTCTCCTGTTCTACAATTATCATCTTCTCAACAAACGCAAATGATGTTCTTTGTACAGATCCCATTTTTAAGAAAGTATGGAAAGAAATATATTCAAAAATACTATCTAAAAATACTTTTCATTTAAAAATACTTTTTGAAAGTATCCTTTTCATATAAAAGTCCTAGTATTAAGAAAATATCTCTCAATATTACCCTAATATCTCTTTTCCATTCCCTTCAAGTAATTGGGCGAGAACAGATTGTTTCAAGAACAGCCAGATTTAAATTTTATTGTGCTTGGACCACTTTAAAAACAAGTATTAATTGCTGCTTGCTAAATAAACATCAATATAATTTCCTACTTCCGTTTCCAACCAAATGGTTGACTGTAGTGTGTTCTTAAAAATAAATTTTAGCAGGATAACTGAAAGCCTTGTGTTATGGTTTGTGTCTAGATGTCCCCTCAAAGCCTTATGTGGTCATGGGGGACGGGCTTTTCAAAGACAGCTTGTTAAACCTGGACCTCTTGTTTTCATGCCCTCACCTCAGGAAAGAGTTACAGCATTTCCAGTTTGACTTAGAAGGGGGCCAGGATCCTCACTTTGTAAACATCCTCAGCCTATGCAAGAGAAGGGAACATAGATGATATAAGTGCTACACCCAACCTAGGGTGGGTAGCCTGCATAACATATAAGGGAGGAAAAGAGACTTGCTCCCCACCTTTTACTCTTGTTGCTTTTGCTGTCTTCTGCCACCATGAACTGTTGCCCTCTGCCACGCCATCCTGCCTTGGAGCCAGCTGATTATGGACTGAAACCTCCACAAGCTGTGAGCAAAATAAACCTTTCTTTCCTTGATTTTGGGTGTCAGGTATTTTGTCTCAGTAATGAGAGAAATGTAACTAAGACACCATTATATATTGGGATTTAAAAATATTTTATTCATCAAAGTTCTCCAGAAAAACAGAACCAAGAGAAGAGATGATAGATAGATAGATAGATAGATAGATAGATAGATAGATAGATAGATAGTAGATAGATATAAGATATTGGTTCACATATTGATGTCCCAGATCAAGCAGACAGGAAAAAAGCCAAAACAGCATTCTTGCACCTTTTGTTCTATTCAGCTCCTCAACCGATAGGATGATACTGACTCACAATGAGGAAGAAACTGTTTTTGTTTTTGTTTTTGTTTTTAGTCTACCAATTGAAATGTTTATCTCTTCCATCAAAACCCTCACAGACACTTAGCAATAATGTTCAACCAGAACAGAACATTCTGTGACGTGGTCAAGTTGACACATAAATTTATCCATCACCTCCATATATTCTTATGTAATAATAAGCAGGCTGAGAGTTCTGAATTAGGATGAGGAAGACCTGAACCAAAACCATGACCTCCCTTCCCTTAATAAGCCTATTTATCACAATAATGACCTTAATTTCCCCTGCCCTAAGTATATTATGATATAGTTTGAGGATCAGTACTATCATTTTCATATTTCAATAATGATAGAATGGCACCAATAGCAAATCATCAATGTTCATCACCAATATAATGACTACATTACTTTCTATATTTGCTTTAGCAGAGAATTTTCTAGGTGCCAGGGACTAGTGCCAAATATTATATACATTATCTCTTAATTTATAGTAACTATTGAGACATGTAATATTCTCTTTATGAATGATTTCTTGTCATAAAAATATAATTTAAATATAATAAAATGAGAAAGAAAACAATACGTGGTACAACATGATCTATACCAAATAAGTTTAAAATGCAATAGTAGAGATAAAGCCAGAAGACAATATGGCTCTCAAATCAAATAAAATGGTTTAAATAATTATTATCTCTTTCTTTGATTTCATGGCAAAGCAATACTCCCTTGTACATCTATGTTAGGAATATTTAGTAAATAAAAATATAAAACACCCAGTAAAATTTAAGTTCCAGATAATCAACATTTTTTTAGTGTAAGTATATATCAAATATTGCATGGGACATACTTATGTGAAAATTATTTGCTGTTTATTTCAGATCAAATTTAATTGGATAATATGTATTTTATCTGGCAACACCATATCCAGAAGCATCTTAAAAATTCGACATTAAAAGTTTAAGTATGAACTTTAAAGCCAGGTCATTTTCTAGCTTTGACATCCTTTTGCTTTCACAATAACTGGTATCTCTTTCTCTATTTCAAATTAATCATATATAAACTAGAGGTAATAATACTATCCACTCAAGAAGGTTTTTGAGAGAAATTGAGTTAAAACACATTTTAGCACAGAACCTAAGATATTATTTCAAAAATTAATGTTATTTTATATTTTCCTCTAACATAAGGCTACTTACAACAAAATGCAATTATTTGCTAATCTTTCCTGTCAATTAAAAGATATTTGAGAATGGGTAACATTTGTAACATTGCATCTCAATTTATAGCATTATTCATACATGATATGTATAAATATCTTTCAGTAGATTTCTAAGTCACTTTTGAAGTCAGATTTGTAGTATTCTTTACCATAGTATCCCCTTCATTAAAGGAAAACAAATTACACTCCCTATCTGAAATAATCTCATAAATTTTATATTAGCAGAAATTGGATGATCTCTGTTAAAACAATGGAGTTCATTTTTTTTTTTTTTATGAAATTTGGGAGGCAGAAGGCACAGATACCTACTTCATAGAAAAGAACAAAGTAACTTAAGGGTCAGGGGAAGACAAAGAGTAACTGCTTCTTTGGCATAGTTTTCTTATACACTATCTTCTGTTCTCCTTGCCACAGTGACTTTCATGGTGATGGTTGCTATGGGTCTCCCTTTGTAGGCCAGACACTTTGCTGGCAACCTCATGCATCTGAAAATTGACGCACATGGACTCCATCCTTCTGCTCTGTTTCTTGTCAAACCTTTCCTTTCCCCCATCCATTCTCTGTCATCCAACTACTTAATGACTAATTGGTTGAAACTGAAGTGATTTTAAGGTTTAGATCTAAAATGTCCCCCAAAATTCTTTTGTGTGTGGGAGGTGATTGGACCATGGGGTCACTGTAATCATCAGCGGATTAAGCCCCTGATGAATCCATAGTTGGATGTGCTCTAGGAGGAAGGACCTTGTCAGAAAAGGCAGTTCACTGACAGAATGACCTCAGCGGGTGCATTCCCTCCAGGGGTCCTCTCTCCTCTTTCTATTTCCTTGCTGCCATGGAATGAGCTGCTGTTTTCCACCCAGGCTTTTCCACTATGCCATTTCTGACTTGGAGCTAGAAGATTATGGTCTAAATTTTTTAAAAACTGTGAGCCAAAATAAACCTCTTCTTTAAATTGTGGCTGTCAGGTATTCTGTCCCAGCAACAAGAGACTAAGACAAGCAGTAATTATCAGCCTTCCTTCTCATTTACAGCTGTCTCACTGTCACTCAAATATGCGTGTTGCACTTTCTAAGGTTGTTGATGCTCCTCCAGAGAACGCCTGACATCCTTTATTTAGAAGTCATTTGGTTTGTTCTCTCATAGTTTCTTACTCTGATTTCAATGTCTGCTAAAAAAAAAAAAATCCTTGGAAACAAATCTGTGATTTCTATTTCTTAAATTGTTAAATAATAGTAATGACCAGGCTAAATGCAACTACCATTTATTATTTGCATATAGGGATTAAGAATGTATTAAATGCTTTCCATGTGGTCTTTTTTTCATTGTCCTAACACATCTGCAATACTGTGTAGGTATTATTTTTCCATTGCATGAATAAAAGAAGAGTCAGAAACATGAAGTAACTTACCCAGCAATATGGTCCTGCTAAGTGGCAGAGATAGAATCAAAATCCTCGTGTTTGCCTGTAGTCTCTTTCCTTTAGACTGTATGAGGTTTTAAGGACAATATGTTTTAAAGAGAAACCTGAGTCCAACTCAAGACTCAGCTATTGAATGGCTGTGGGCACTAGGTCAATACAATCAATTCAATTCATTTCAGTTCAATTCTACTTTTACTGAATTCCTGCTTCATACATGACTCTGTGCAAGGCACCACTAGAAATAAAAGTTGAAAAGGAAATGTTGTAAGTCCTTATTGAATTGAGAACCCAGTGGAAGAGATTAGATATATACACAAAAGACTTGCTACAAAACAAGATATGACAAGTCTTACAAAATACACATAGACAATTGGTTATAGAAATAGAGAAGAAAAAGAAATTTTGACAGGGAAAATGAGAAGAAAGATAAATTAAGTAATGCACTCAAGAAAGGCAATTTTCATGGTTAATTTCGTGTGTTGACTTGACCATACTAAGGGTTGCCCACATCTGTGAAAAAGCATTATTTCCGGGTATGGCTTTAAGAATATTTACGGATGAGATTAACCTTTAAATCAATAAATGAGTAAAGCAAATGGTCCTGAATCATCTGATCCCTTGAAGGCCTGAATAGGGAAAAAAAAATGGAAAAACAAATTTGCTTCATGTTCAAGCTGGGGCATCCATCTTCTCCTACCCTTGGATATAGGTGCTCCTGGTTCTTAGAACTTCAGCCTGAAAACAAATTGTACCACAGACATTCTATAATCTCTGTATTATAGACAAAAAACATAAGATCATGATATTTAGCTTCTACGATCACATAAGTGAATTCCTGTAATCCCCCATCCTGCATGTATGTATGTGTCTGTGTGTTTGTGCGAGTTTGTGTCTGTGTGTGTTTTTGTGTTTATGTGTGTATATGTGTCTTCTTGGCTCTGTTCTTCTGGAGAGCCATGACCAATACAACAGTAAACTTGAGAGTTTAAGAAGTAGCATCCTCTCTGTTTGTTTGGTTTTTGTTTTGAGTCAGAGTCTTACTATGTAGATCAGGCTGGTTTCAAACTCTAGGTCCTCCTGCTCCAGCCTCCCTAGTGCTGGGATTACAAAGGTACACCATCATGCCCAGCTTGAGATAGCATTCATGAAGCGGAGTGCTAGATTCAAATTCTAGCTACATTGTGCCACTATTGTGATTGTTACCAACACTCTTAGTCTCTGGCAGCCTTGATTTCTTCCTTTTAAAAAGGGGACAATATTTCCACCTAATAGGGGTGCTGTGTAGTTATGAGAAGCTGAAATGCTAGATAGCATTTGTCAAAGTACCTAGCCTTCCTCCTGGTACAAAACAAACACTGAATCAAGATTCAAATTCAAAACAAGGTAATCAAATTGTTACATGGAATGAAAGGAGAACAGGATTTAAATATCTAGGGGGGAAATGAGTAAATACATACAAGTTAATAAAAAATGGAAGAAGTATGCATGTTGGAACAGAATGTAACTGAATATAAACTGATTCGAAAATGAAGGCTGGGCCGGAGAGATGGCTCAGCAGCGTAAGCACCTGCCTTGCAAGCGCAAGGGCCCGAGTTCGACTCCCGGATCCCACATACGAAAAAGGGGCCGGTGATATCACTCAGTGGCATGGGTGCCTGTTGGCGTGCGAGGCCCTGAGGTCGACCCCCCGGTACCCACAAAAAAAAAAAAAAAAAAGAAAATGAAGGCTACAAATCCAAAGTGTTAGGTTTATAGTAAGAGAAAAATCCACATAAGGAGTGGCAAGGTGGCCCTGGTATGGGATGGCACATTAAGGGCGGAAAACCGAGACTGGAGGTGAGCTGGTCAAGAGGGACTCACAAATCTTGGCAGCTGTTGAATTCTGGGATGGTAAGGGTTGATTTTGATATAGAGCAGTCCTATATCTTCCCGACCTGTGCAACAGAAAGTGACTCACAGAGGAGAAAAAACAGACAAACAACAGGTCAATCTTTCAAAAAGAAAGTCTTCCATGTATTAACTATTATTGCGAACATATGCTAATAAAAATTGAGGAAAAAAGGGTAATTTTCAGTTTTGGGTAGGCTTTAGTTGATGAGTGTAAAGGCAGAAAATGAAGTTAACCATATCAGTAACTACAGGAAATCTAACTGCACGGAGTGTTTGAGCTGTCTAAATTCTATGGTTACACATTCTTTTATGAGCTACACAACTGACTATGGTGTGGACTTTTTTTCATTTTATAAATGAGAAAACAAATTTTAGTAACTTGTCAAAAGGCACGAAACTACTATGTGAACAAGCCAGAATTCAAACTGGGGTCTAATTTCAAGACCCATGATTTTGTCTACTATATGACACAATCTTGAAAACAACCAGTCTGAAAAATAACACATCTGATATAACCAGCTTAATCTATCATGATAAGGAGCAAACTAGATAATAGTGTAAAGTGATGCCTCCAGGAAATTGTAAATGACTGTAAAAAATGCTTGTTACTGTTTTACTAGTATTAGTTTTGTTAATAATAGGGATTAATCTCTACTGAACAGCCCACATTTTCCCAACCAATCTATTTGATCATTTATTCAACAGTTGAGCACTAATGGCACTATTATTTGGATTTGTGAGAACTCTGAACTACTAAAAAAGCATTTGTAAAGCTATCATAGATTAGATGACGTTTAGCCTTCCCATATAATGGAATAGTCAGGCTTTCTTAATTTGAGAAAAGAAAGAAATTCTGCTTTTTTTAAGGGCATTTAAGGGAACTTCTTTCTTGGTAGACTGTGACACACAAACAAACACACATACACATACATACAAATGCAGTATTATTATGTGTAGTTTTATTTTATATATAGCTTTATTAAATATAGATTCATCATATACATAGATTTATTATATATAGAGATTTATCATATATATAGTTTAATTATATATTTTTTTGATGAAGCAGAAGATAGTAAGGTAGATTGTTATGTCTGACAATGAAGCAAAACATGCACAAATGAACCAAACCATACACAGATAAATGTGCAATGTAGAATTAACATAGACAGTTATCTTTATTAATTGATAAAACAATAATAAAAAATTCAGTGGATCAAATGAATCTCTCATTTATTTACAGTTATTTAACAAGAATACTCACTGTGTTTCACACACTGTACTAAATCATATATATCTAGTTATGGTGTGAATGTTCGTTTTCCTTCAAACCAAATCCCAAAATTAATGGTATGAGAAAGTGGGCATTTGGAAAGAGCACAGGTCATGAGGGTGGAACTCTAATAAAAGGATCAGTGCCCTTAAAGGGAGCAGAAGAAGCCAGCTTTCCCATTAGCATGAAGATACCACCTATGATGAAGCAGACCCTCACCAAACTGGACTTCTTAGCTGCCAGGACAATGAGAAAATGAATTTCTATAAGCCATCCTATTAATGGCATTTTTGTATGTCAGCCCAGACTAAGACACAAATATTACGACTAATTTTCACAAAACCTGGACAAACTAGATGTCATCTGAGTTTCATAGAAGAGGAGAATGATTCTGTAGAGTTTTTCAAAAGATGAGTAATATTGTTCTAAAACTGTTTTTTTTTTGTTTTTTTTTCTGTAGACCTAGATACTTGGGATGGAAAACAAATAAAATCTTATCTTTATTTTCAAGCAAAGCACAGTTTAGTTGAGGAAACAGATAATGTAAACAGATATGTAATAATGAAATAACAAAGAAATAGAATGAAAAATTGTGTTTACTTGGGTATAACTTGGGGAAGACTTTCCTCAGAAACTACCCTATCATCTCAATTGTAAAAGTTTACTAGGATTTTGTCAAATGAAAGAAAAAAGTAGAAGGCTTTTTAGAGAAAAAGAACAGTGATGCCAGTGTATGCTGTCATTGAACGGTGTGCTTCAACAATAGGGAGAGTTCCACCCTGTCTGTAGCAGGGTACAGGGACATGAAAGGCAGAGGAGGTTCTGCACTATGAGTGAGATGGGATTCAGGCTGAGAGCTCTTCATTTTATTTTGGTGATAAGTAGACAGAAATAAAGGGTTTGAAGTAAATGAATCCTAAATTTATTAAGCTGTAGGTCTGTAAAAGGAAGCACAATGTAAAGTGTAAAGTTGATGGGCATATAGAACATACAGAAATATTCTGACTCTCCTTTTCTATTTACAGAACTGACACAAGTAAAAGTAAAGCCATCACACAAAAATGCTCTAGTGAAAATATCACTGCTTATTTGAAAAATTAGGGTAAGGAAGAAAGAAGATACCTTAATTTGTGGTTGTACTAGAATAGCTAAGAAATAATTTGGTTTTGCAATCTTACAATTTTATAAAGCTACAGCCACTACCACTTTTTCTACTCCATCAAAGATGATGCAGTTTCAGTGGTCAAACATGGCCAAGAGCTGTATAGGTTAAGTTGACACAAGACTAAGGGATTTGAGCCCATAATGTAGTCTTAAAAGTTTATAAGGTGAAGTGATTTATTAAAAGAAACTATGGAAACAACATAAAAAAATTAAAATACATAAATAGTAATCTAACAGGTACTTTCTATTGAAATGATTGTATATAGATGCAGCTCTTTGGGGGTGGCTCTTGAAACATATTCAAAGGTAAGCAAATACCATACACTTGCTATTTAAGGGCTCTTGTGTACACTGTAGTATTATTGCATGAGCACTAATGTGATGGAAATGTTCACAGTATGTCCTTGGGACATCATCTGGTAACACAGTAACTTTCAGTTGAAAACAATAAGAAAAGAAAAGAAATTAAAAAAAAAAGTCAAAATAATCTAGGACCCAGTGAGTAGTAATTTTGTGTATTTTTCCTTGTTCAAAGACTGTTCATATTACATCTTAATTTTTAAATTAATGACTGTCTTAGTTACTTTTTTTTCATTGCTGAGACAAAATACCCAACACTCAAAGTTAAAGGAGGAAAGGTTTATTTAGCTCACATTTTGTAGAGGTTTCAGTCCATAATTGAGTGGCACATGGCAGAGGGGCAAGCATTCTTGGCAGCAGAAGACACCAAAAGCAACAAGAGCAAAATGGGGAGGAGGAAGGCTCTCTTCCTTCCTTATATTGTATGCAGGCTACCCACCAGGGTGGGTGTAGCACTCACCCCCTAATCCCAGCACTAGACAATGAACCAATCATAAACTCCACATTAAGCCACTTCTTAAAAGGCTGCCTCCCCCATGACCACATGAGGCTTTGGGGGGACATCCAGACACAAACCATAACATTCCACCCCTGGCTCCCCAAAGACTCATGCACATCCTTTATGCAAAAGACATTTAATCTATCTCCAAGAGTTGTCTAAGTCCTAAGAGTTTCAGCATTGCTGAAAAGGCCAAGTCTTCTCTGAGATTTAAGGCAAACACTTAGCTGGGAGCCCCTGTACAAATGAAAAGAATGTTTTAACACTTCCAACATTCAACAGCACAAGATAAACATTTCCACTCCAAAAGTTACAAGCAGAGGAATACAAAGGAATAGGACCAAAGCAAGTCCAAAATCCATCAGGGCAAACATTAAGTCCTGTAGTTCCATGTACAGCATCCAAGACAATCTATGGCAGGTCATGAGCTCCAGAGGGCTTGGGAGGCTCCACCCCTATGGCACTTCCAATGGTAGTAGCTTCCACAACTTCTCACTTAGGCCCACTTGGTTCCCTCCTTGCAGCTTTCCTTAGATGATCCACATTCCTGGTTTTTCCAAATTTCTGAGCTCTCCACAGCATCTTTGGCTTCACCCTCACAGCTTCACACACTGCCCTCTCAGGGTTACACAGCTTGGACTCCCAGGCTTTCTGAAATCAGGGTGGAAGCCTTCTTAACCCCACAACTCTTGCATGTTGCATGTGCCTAAAACCAGTGCCACATGGATGCTGCCAAGGTCTGCTACCAACTGGAGCAGTAGCCAGCCTTCCCTCTCTCTTGGTTGTAGGGCTCAAGTGCCTGGATCACTGAACACTCTGAATCCAATTCTGAGGAACAAATTCTCTAGGTGGCTGCCATTCTGGGATGTGGTGCTCTGTAGCTTTTTTCTCAAAGCAGTCTTTCCCTTTTGCAATTTTGAGGCTGCAAAGGGTGGAGTCTTGCTCCTTCTTGTGATGCCCCTAGGCCATCTTTTCTATTCCCCTGTTCTTTCTCAGCAATCAAGATCTCCTCTGCTCTATCTTTGCAGTCCATGTCTTTACTAGAGCTTCCTTTCTGGACAAACTCACAATGTTTTAAATTATTCTGCTGGGCTCCCTGACCTTGATTCTCAACGTAGATCTGGCCAAAAGCTCCTAACAGTAGCTGTGCCACCACCTCAATATTTGACTGCCTTGAAATTTCTTCTGTCAGATTAATTAGTCCACTGCCCTTAATCTCAGTCTCCGGCAAAGTCTCTGGACATGAGCAAAAATGCAGACAAACTTTCTGCCAAGTCATAACACACATTGCCTGGAGTCCAGCATCCAATGCAGTCCTTCTTCCCAGCAGAAACCTCCCAAGCCTGGTCTTTACTGGCAGGATTTCTATCAGTCTTCTGGTCTTCTGAGCTTGGACTAGACTATCCCATACAGAAACAGCCCAAGGTATTCCAGCTCTACTCTTTCAGGCAACATCTCCAAACATTTCTAATCTCTTCCCACAAGCCATTCCCAAAGGCTCCTGAACCACATCGTCAGGTACAGTCACAGTAATGACCCCAGTTCTCTGGTACCAAATTCTGTCTTAGTTACTTTTCTGTCATTGCTGAGACAAAATATCTGATTGCCAGAGTTAAAGGAGGGAAGTTTTATTTGGCTCACAGTTTGTAGAGGTTTCAGTCCATAATCAGCTGGCTCCAAGGCAGAGTGGCACATGGCAGAGAGGCCACAGTTCATGGCAGTGGAAGATACCAAAATCAACAAGAGTAAAAGGGGAAGGACAAGCCTCTTTTCTTCCCTTATGTTGTATTCAGGCTACCCACCCTAGGGCAGGTGTAGCATTGACACCCCTAATCCCAATACTACCCAATGAACGAATCACAAACTCTAGATTCAGCTGCCTCCAAAAAGCCCATCCTCCCTGACCACATGAGGCTTTGGGGGGACATCCAGACACAAACCATAACAGTGACCAACACACAAAAAAAGGCAAAATATTGACTTTGGTGTTACAAAAGCAACAGATCCAGAAACCAATCATAGACTGTCCTTATTTGTCTTTGCTGCTTCAAATTCTACTCCACTATTTTTCAAGAAGAAAACAGAGGCAATTAATTCTTTCAAAATCCATCCCCCTGCTATTGAGACCTATCTCCAATGCAGCCTAACTAAGAAGAAAAATGATTATAAGTCTCGGTTAGAAGAAAGTGAGGAATGGACCAGCCACTTCTGCCACTCTTTCTATAAATTAGTCTTTGGAAATGATGGCATAATTGTGTAGATTCTGCCACTCAGTCTGTTCTTGATTAAAACATATCTTAATTAATTAATTTTTCTCTACCTTCACTAACTTCTCCAATAATGGGGTCGTTGGCTTAATCACTTTAGCACTTTTGTTGTGAAGAAAGCTCTTAGCAGGTCTCTTTAATGGGTGTTCTGACTCACCTTCCTGTTGGAGCTCAGACACATTTTTCCTCATTCCTCTACCTTAATTAGTATTTGCTGATCTGGCAATATTAAAAGAAGGTATGGCATCTGTGGAAAATGAACATTTATAAGAATTAGCCCCCTTTTAATGATGCCACTAAATATAAGACTAAGCTACTGTTCCTTTATTTTTTATGTTGATGATAATAACAGAAACTGTTGCATGAGCCAGATCTATGTTAAGAGCTTTTGTATATACATGAAGTCCTCACAGAAGTTCTCTGGGGTACTATGATGCTTATCATGTAACAGTTGGGGGATCAGATGAAAGTATGAGTAATGAGTTGTTCCACGATTCCATGCCTACTCCTGATACTCTAAGTTTACACTTGGAATTACCAAACATTGAAGAAAATAATCTGAACCAGTGATTCCCAAATTCAGGTCCACTTTGACATTGATTTCTTAGGTTGCTTTCCCTCCCCAAAAAGTGATCTGAGGTCAAACAAGTTTTGGACATACTACTGCATATATATATATATTTTTTCCTTATAGATTCAAAATGCATATTAGGACCTTTAAAAGCTCTAAAATGTCATGCAGTCAAGACACCAATTTAATTTTGGTTAGCTAATGAGACATAGGAACTTTCTTATTCTCTGTCCAACATCTCATAAATTACTCACTTTAGAAAATACTGCCATCTTTTTTCTCTTGACTCTCTAACACTGAATTTCTCTGGGTTCTTGTCTTCTCCTTTTACACCTCATATAAGCTTTCCTTAATCAACCTATCTTCTGAAGCCCATCTTCTTTTTTTCTTATCAGAAAGCCCTTCTTGATAAGAATGGCATTGCAGCTTAAAAAAAAAATCCTCTCTCCTTGGACTCCTGTATTTCCTTCAATACCTTCCTCCTTTTGCTTTATATGTTGAACCTGACTACATCTGGCCAATGTGTGACCATATAGCTCAGGCATGTTCCATACTACTAAGATTTCCATAAATACTCCACCCTTCAGGTTGAGTGAGAATCTCATCTCTTATGAGTTATATCATAATCAACTCTTAAGCATTCCAATATCTTCTACAGGGAAATCAACAGAATGATATCAAGGAGTATGGCATCACAAAATTCATAAGTTTCCCTGAAACAGAGAATCAATTTAAATTCTACACTTCCAGGCAAATCCACTACTCTGGCACTTCAAGCCCTTCTATTTCTTGAGAAGGTATTTAAAAATTAAATTTCAAGCTCATCATTAGCCTTTAAGACCCTTGACAGTAAGGAGTGCACCAATTGTTTTGAATTTACTTGTATCTGTAAATACCTACTTCTCCAGTCCCAGAGTCTTTACATTTTTTTTTCCTCCTAAATATACAGCAAGAATGCTGAAAAGAGCATAGAAAACCACTTAGCAGTAAGGTGAACACTATCAAGTTAGCTTGTTTTCTTGTGTCTCATTTTCCCCATCTAAACAAAGCAATAGCATTCAAACTTGTAGTTATGCTTGTGAAATCATATGGCTCTGAATCAGTGTTTAACCAATGTTAGTTTTATTCATGCCTTATTACTTACATATAATTTATTCACATGTCTCCTGGAAATTTAAGGATGTTATGAGCTAATTGATTAAGCTTGCCCATAGAGCTGATCAATATAATACAGCACAAAGAATGTACCATATGGTTTGCAATCAGACAAACCTAGGCCTAACCTCTGCCTCCTCTTCATCTCTTAACTATGTGATTCTAATCAAGTTATTTAACCTCTGAAAACTTCAGCTTCTTCAACTCTAAAGTGAGTGGGCTATAACACCTACACATAAGGTTATTTCATGTATTAAATGAAATCACAGATAAAAAAATGTCTAGTACTGTGCCAAAGTTAGTTTCTAACATTTCTTGCTATAATTCAACAATAGCATCATTTCTTGATGAGTACAGTGGCTGGCTAAGAAAATGTTTCTTGCAGTTAATGCTAGAGATTAAGCTGCAGGAAATCTGTGGTGTTGTCCTAGAAGTAGAAGAGATTTACCACAATTGATTTTGGCTCTGCCTTGTGAGTTTGAGCTGTGACAGAGTTAGGAGGCATGAAAAAAATTGAAAACAGAAGCAGGTGAAACATGCCAGCACTTTCCAGGGTTCATGCAATGCAAATGTCAAACTCATGTTCCCAGAGCAAGAGTACTCATCTCTGTTGAGGTTGGCAGAAGAACAAAGAATTTATGAGATCTCCATGCCACAGAATTAGAGTCTGACTCCTGGAATTAAATCCAAGGTGGGAGTTTGCCCTTCCGCCTTGAACTGAGCTATACACTTGTGTGATATCTGGTTTGTTCCAAATCCCAAAATTCATTACTGAGAGTAGGGACAGGGCAGAAACTTCTCACTCAGTGAATGTGTTACTGAGGCTTACATTTTGCTCCCTGTAGCTGAGCCCTCACTTCTTCAGTCCACTCAGCATGCACTATTCCAGGTTGACCTTTTCCAGGTTCCCTTCAATCATTTATATTATATTCGATCCATTACAATGAATCAATATTCTGGGATACAAATTCCAAGATCTTCTGAACTTCCTGAAATGGCCCCCATATTTTTACTAAAATGTGTTCTAATTTTCAGTGATGTCCATATTATGAAGGGCTGAGATTTACTCTGATTCTAAGGAATATTTATTCTAAAAATAACAGAAGAACTTAAGTGATACTGGAAACAACTGCTTTGAGTAAACTCAATTTGGGCACAAACTCTGCATAATTTACTGTTTTCTAGTACTTTCCATTTTTAGTAGCTTTAGTGAGATATAATCAACATACCATATATTCACCCCTTTAAAATATTCAATTACTTTTTAGTGTAGTCACAGAACTGTGAAACTTATTACCACACTCAATTTGAGAGCACCTCATCACCTTGGAAAGAAACCCCTACCAATTAGTAGTTGCTCTTTATTCCCCCTCTGTACTTCGCAACTCTAGGAACAGTCAAGGTGGGGTGCACCTGTTCTCAAGCTTTCCTGTATGTGAATACAGCCTGAATAGCTTATGAGGAGTATGCATCTCAGGTACCTGTTTAATGCACTCACAGTGATTTGAATTGAGGATATGTAGGGTGGGGCCAGAGAGGCTGCACTTAAAACTTGCACATAGGGAGAGGTTAAAGTAGGAGTATTTTTAGATAATATTTTGTTTAACATTGGTACAATGGAATAAGCTTTGAAATTAAATAGGAGAAATTGGAATCCTAGCTTTTCTATTAGGTGCTTGAAGCTGGGCTACTTCCTGGCATAAGTTTTTTTCATTTATTCTATGGGCTAACGATACCTTCAGAGAGCTACCACGAATATGCAACAGTAAAACACATTATATCTATGAAAAGGATCTGGCTCTAGCTAATGTTGTCTTCTCTCTACTTCCCTAAATCATACTCACAGGGTACTAGCAAGAAAATGTTTTATAAAACTGATGTAAAATGAGTGTTATTTCTCTCACCCTCTTTCCTTCATCTCCGCCCATAATGTCCCCATTATGAGCATCATGCTTCAGTCCAAGAGAAATTTGAAAACACTCTCATTTGCATGAACTAGTTGCAGCTGCAAACCCAACAGCAGGAACGAGGTACTATATATGCCCAATGTTGATTAGCATCACCGCAACTCATTATTCTGATCAGCCAGAAGTAATTTACAATCATCTTTAAGCGAGTGCACATCATTTTCATAATTGACTTGCAGGAGCTTTGACACAACAACTTGTAGCTGTCAATCACTGTCAAAGGATAGAAGAGGAGGAGGAAGGCTTTTCGGAGGTAAAAGCAAAGACACAGTTCCTATTCACAGTGGACTAAATGTGGCCAGCTGAGGGCCAGCATGTAGAACGATCTTCTGTCCATCTTTATCTATGTTGGTTTTTCCCAGGTGAGGAAAGAATCTCATCTAGATGGAAAAAGTATCAGAACGAAGGTGGAACTCAGTGAAGTTATCACCTGGTTGAAAGAAACATAGAGATAGAGGGACAAGTTTGTGCCATATATAGGGCCTCTTTGAGCCTCAGATTTTAATTAAAACATTTTTCCCTTCTGCAATTTTCCTCATCTTTGCCAATTACAGAATTTGCTTACAATCTCATTCTTCTTCTCCAAGAATTACCGTAGAGATATTGTACAACATGGAAAGAAATAGAGAGCACTTAAAACTTTTCTGAAACTACCAGTAGTAGAAATACTTATTTTAATTTGGTATCCTTAATATAATAACTATTTGGATGATTATGATAGGAACATTGTCTATTTTTTATCCTCAAGCCTAAGTGAGGAGTACAAGAATGAACAAGTGGCCATGAAAGAAAAATACAAAAACAAAACAAAAAAAGAAAAATAGTAAATAGTTGGTATTAAAGAAATGTTACCTCCCAAATTTATTATTTTTGATAAAATGGCATTAAAGAGAGCAACCACAGATTTTCATATAAATTATATTAATGGGTTTTAAAACACTCTGAAAAATGCAAAATAGAAAATGAAGTACAATGTATAAAAACCAATGAGTGAGTTGGGTTGGATACTACCTGAGCCAAAAATTGACAGTGTGACTTAAGCACATTGATTTATTCGTTAAATAAATAAAACTGATATTAGGAGTTGTGATGATTAAATCATGTAATAGATATTTATGTAAATAGGATTCCTTGATTGCAAGGGGTTCTTGATAAAAAGTTTTATGATATTTATTAAGGATCCATATAAACACAAGAGTATATCTTCTTTCTGTTGTTTACAGGTAAAATTTTGTAATGTCGGAACTGGTTGAAAGAAACAACTTGAATATACTATTCAGAGCAGCTGAGTTGTCACTGTTGTGATTGCAGCTGAAAAAATATTTCCTTAACACTTTTCACAAACTGATTTATGCCTGGCTTGTGTGAACAATGTGTAATTCTGGCATAACCCCTGAGGTGGCCATAGCACGGCTGGAAAGGTTCTCTTCGCAAGTCTGTAGAAGTGAAACAAGGAAGTTCAGAATATACTGGGCATTTCATGCCACGTGTATGAGCCTGTAGACATGGCAGTGGCACAAGCTCAGGTGATTTATCTTTTACCTGGTTCTTAACATTGAAAGGAAGTTTTAGTTTTTATACAGCAAAGTCATTACCTTGGTTTTTCTGAGATACTGCAGCAGCAGAACAGGCACTGCATGGTGAAAGCATGCTAGATGGGATTTCCATGAGGGCAGAGAACATTGCTCCTTAGTGTTGTCGTCTACCCAAGGGGGTAAGTGCAATGCTTTGCATATAAAAAATTTCTGAATATGTACTTGCAAACGTACAAATAAAATCAACTTTCTAAATGTTACAGCATTGGACAGACTTTGAGGCATACACATAAAATCCCAGCTACCAGGGAGGCAGAAGCAAGAGGATTGCAAGTTTGAGGCCGGCTTGGGAAACTTAATGAAACTGTCTCAAAAGAAAAAATCAAAAAGTGGCTCAGGTTATAGCTCAGTGCAAAGGTCCTAGGTTCAAATCCTAGTACCAGAAAAAAAAATAGATCTTGAAGAACCTGTAGTATATAAAAACAGTAGAATGCTATTCAAACTTTCAGAATGAGATAAATCCTGTTATTTGACAGCATGGATGAATCTGGAGGACATTATATTAAGTAAAATAAGTCAGGGACAGAAAGATAAATACCACATGATTTCTTTCAAATATGGAACCTGAAATGTTTATGTCATAGAAGAAAGTAATATAATGGTGGTTAGCAGACTTTAGAATTTAGGGAAAATGGGGATATCCTGCTCAAAGGATATGATGTTTCCATTAGACTGGAGTAATACACTGTAAGTTTTTTTGTGTGTGTGTGTGTGGGTACTGGGGGTCAAACTCAGGACCTCGTGCTTGCTAGCAGGCGCTTGTGCCACTGAGCTATCTCACCGGCCCTTTTTCCTTTTTATGTGGGTACTGGGAGTCGAACTCAGGACCTCACGCTTGCCAGGCAGGCATTTGTGTCGCTGAGCTATCTCACCGGCCCGAGTTTTTGAGGTGATGGTTATGTTAATCGGTTTGATCCAATCACTCCATATCATGTTCATGTATCATAGCATCACTTCACACCCTATGAATATATAGAATTATGTCAATATTCAATAAAACTTGTAAAATAGAGTTTCACAGACTGAAATAATCTTGGATGTTTCCTTATCTAACAACAAATCAAATTCTAAATTCTCTTTTTTAATCCATCTGATCTCAATACTCGCTATAACGGAAAAGGCATTGTATCTGAGCCACTTCATTCCAATTTAGGAAACATCAGAATCTGTATTCCTTAATCTCTGGTTTATTAAAAGATAACATCTCATCCAAATGATAGTCACTACATATTGCCATGTTTGGTAGGGTCCTGAGTTAAATTCTTTACAAATATTACCTTTTTAACCTTCACAACACCCTGATAGATAGGTGTATATTGTTTCATACCCACATTCAATGACTACTACCTATTGCCACACCCTTTTACAATTTGAATTTTCTATCTTTCCAATTCAGAAGTGGAGACTTTTACTCCATATTCTTAAGACTAGCCTGATCTTGTAATTTGCTTTGAGAAATAGAATGTGACAGGAGGCTCACAGTGCATGTTCTGTATCCTAGGCTTCAAAAGCCTAAAGGCTCTTTCTTTGCTGTTTTAGAATGGTGTCACAAGGCCACCAAATGAGGGAGCCAATCTAGACTTGCTGGGAGATGAGGGGCCCCGTGGAGAAGATCTGAGGTACCTCATCTGATACCCAGCATCCATTACTGTATTAGGCAAAACCTGAGCCCAGGCAAAACCACTAGCATCAGTGCCCAGCTTATCCACCACTTTGAAAACAGTAATAAATTACAATTATAAGCCACGACATTTTGTACTAGTTCTAAAGAACAAAGCCTAATTTAAACAGTAGGTTTTACAAATATTTTCATTTTTTAAGTGAGAACAGTGAAGCAAGGAGCTATTTAGTGTATTGTCCAAAATAGCATACACATTATATGTAAATCTAAAATATGAATCTAGTCCTTTCTGAAACTGAATTTGTTGCCTGAAGAAACAGTGATACACTGCTCCTGTAAATCAATTTTACATTACCTATAATTATTTTTAAATATTTGAAAGTAACAATCACATTGTCCAAAGTTATTTATTTTAAAACCTAGACATCCCAGTTTCTTTTAGTTTTCATCAAGCAACCTACTTCCTGGTCTAGTACATATGGTATTCATTTCCACTTGAAGACCTAACAAGTTTTTCAGTCTTGATTCTATCTAAATTCTAGGTAGAATCAGACTAGAGTAGAATAATGCTGGGTTTGCTAAACTTTGGCTTTTTTGCTGAGGTTAGCCTGGAACTTTTTGTGTGTAGCTCATGAGCTAAGAATTTTTTTTTATTTTTAAATAGGTAGAAAATCAAAGAATAACAATTTGTGATGCATGAAAATTATATGAAATTAAAATTTCAGTGTCCATAAACAAAGTTTAGATCAGAATCAAATACATTAGTTTCTGAAAGCTACCTATGGTAGCTTTCCCACCACAAGAAGAGTTGAGTAATTGTGACAGAGAAGACCTTATGGCCCACAAAGTTAAGAATATTTACTATCTGGTCCTTTGCAGAGGAGTTTACAGAGCTTGAAATAAAGGAACTACAACTTCCTTCCCTTTGGGTGTTCTACTTCACTTACATCAGCTTTAATTTACACAATCTTTATGGATAGTAATGTCACTCTTTTGAATGATATTCATCAGCCCATCTTTTCATTCATATTTCTAAAACTACAACTCCTCTAAATATTTTTACTGACTTTTTGAACCAAACGTGTATTATTTCATTGAATGCTATTAAATTTCATTTTATGAGATTCAGGCCATCTTTTTAATCTTTAAAAAGTTATTGAATTTTTATTCTGCCCTCCAACATGTTCATCATTTCCCCTCAGTTGATCTTATCCACAAATTTATGACACAGAATTCTATTGTCTTTGGTAAAGTGAGTAAATAAATGTAGAATAGAAAAGAGCCATCTAAATTTTTCCCTTGAGTTTGAATACCATTCCTTAGATTAAATATTCTTATCAGTAACAGCTATATTTTGACCAAATTTTGTTTTCAAGGACTTTAACCATAGTTTATTCATTCATTCATCACTTTTACATTTATTTATACTGTGTCTGTGCACTCTGATTTGTTCTGGGGAAATAATGATGAAAAGAGCACACAGATTTTCTGTCCCTTAGAACTTTCAGCATAGTTTAGTTAGCAAGTAGGCATACTTGAAATATGGGAGTACAAACTGTGATGATTGTTATGCATAAAAATCATTTTAATGTTAGCATGTCATATTAGATATTTATTCGATTTATTGTTAAAATCTTCCTTATCTACTTGAACAATGTCTTTGATGACCCTAGGAAAAAGAAGCTGAGTTCAGGATACCATGCTTTGTTCATGATAAATTAATGCTGGTGCCTCATGATCTGGGGTCTTTGACATATGAGTCTGAACCTTCAACGTGTTTACAAATCACCTGGGAATCTTGTCACAGTGTAGCTACTGGCTAAGTAGGTTTGGCTTGGGGACTGAGATTCTCCATCGCTAATAAGCTCTAAGGATCTGCCACTGCTCCTCTAGGTACCTCAGTCAGAATAACAAGTCTTCACTGAATGTTCACCAGTCAGTCCTTTACTCATCAGTTTCTGTCATAAAGGATGGGTTGTTTTAGGATGTCATTACAGAAGTATTTTAGCAAAGAAAGAAAAGTAGCATAAAGGACACTGCATTCTCTGGTGTGAGAGAGTTCTGAATTTTTCCTCCATCTCCACCTTGAAAAACGGGAGCTCAGTTGTGTCCTTACCTCACTGTACCTCAGTTTCCTTATCAGTGAAAATGGAAGCAATAGTTTGCTGTAGGATTATGCTAATAATAACCAAGGAACACAAGAAACTTTAAACAAATGGTAGCTTTAGTTTTGTTCATAAAAGGAGTATCATGAACAGAATTGTACTTAGATGGAATTAACCTGACAGAAAGACACAGTTAGATTTCAAATGGGGAGAAATTAGGCACACTTAGGTAAATTAGATAGATGTCTCTTTGATTCAGCTAGTATTTAATAACAGTGTATGGTGATTTAGTAATTGTGCTAAATGCTGGGAATCGTGGAAATTTTTCCAAAGACTTTAGTCAAAAAGACATTCTGGCAAATGGCTATTAGACTCCAAGATATACCCATGAACCAGGTTATTTATTTGACAGTATATCAGGGGAATAGCATCTACAACGAGGAATGGAAATAGTTTCATTGTGTATATTATAGTAGTTAGGGTAGTATTATTAGATATGGATTTTAAACTGGGTGTGGTGGCACACACCTATAATCTCAGCACTAAAGATGCTGAGATAGGAGGATTACTGTGACTTCAAGGCCAGCCTGCACTTCATAGCAAGTTCAAGAGCAGCCTGGTACATAATGAGAGCCTGTCTCAAAAAAAAAAAAAAAAAAAGAAAAGAAAAGAAGAAAGAAAATATATAGATTATAAGAAGCGTGTCAATCATAGTCTGAGATCTCAAACCTGAGAAGATAGGTTTCAATGACAAATAAATAACACAAAAGAAGAATCAGATAAGGGACAGACAAAACTGAGTTTTCTTTGGCACCTATAGAGTTGAAGAGATGTTGCTTCCTCTCAGTAGAGATGAATTCAAAGTCATTTCATAATAGAATCACCATGGGTAGTAATATGTGTAATTGAATCTCTTACAGAAATCAGGGAAAACTTAAATGTACTTTCTGGTTATTTTAGTAACAATATAATTTGTCTAATATGTTTGTACATCTCTATATTTTTAGATATGGAGAAAGACTTGTATGTTTATGTTTGTTGTTTACCCTGCATCAGCAGTTTAAAAAATTACTACCCTGCTTCTACTCTATTAATGACAGTCTGAATTTGGAAGGCTGGATAAGCTGTTTACAAGGAAGTACAGAAGGAGAAATCAGTGCATGTTTGCTGAATATTGTGAAAACATTTTTCTCAGGATGTGTTGCTGGAAATAGTAATTAGTCAATTTAGCGAAACTGAAATATCTTTAGATATTAAGTCACACTAAAACAAATATCCAGACCAATGTAGTTTAGCTCCTGAGAGAAATAAGGGCAATTATGTTGATGAATAAAAAGTTTAACACAATTCTTACTTGCTACCCATAAATTTTCATTAGCGTTCTCAAAACAAACCATAAGAAAAGCCTCCACATTTGGATTTTATTAATAGCATGAGTGTTATGACTAGTATCTAGATGTCCCCCCAAAGCCTCATGTGGTCATAGGTGGGGCTTTTCAGAGGTGGTTGGATATTGGGTGTGTGATGCTGGGATCAAGAATATAATGCTGGGATTGATTCATCACAGTACAATGCTAGGATTAAGGGCAGGTAGCCTGAATAAAATATAAGAGACCGAAAGAGGGTTGTCACTTGTTACTTGATGCCTGTAGCTTGCTGCTTGCTGCCTTTTGCCTGCCCTGCTTTGTCATGGACTGTTTCTCCCCTGTGATACCCCTCTGCCATGACACCATGCCTTGGAGCCAGCTGACTATGAGCTGAAAACTTTACAAACTGTGAGCCAAAATAAGTCTTTCCTCCTTTAACTTTGGGAGTCAGATATTTTGTCTCAACAAAAAGAACATTAACTAAAACAGTGAGGAATGGGGAAATGAGGGACCCGACGACTATTCTCAGTCAAATAGAATGAGTGCTTAAGACGCTTTTATCAATGCCTCTGTAACTATGTACTATGCTAGGAAATTGCATATTTGCTTTCGTGTTTCTCACTCACAGTAATCCTGCTCATTGAGTATTACATTTTATCCCTGTTATTTTACAGATAAGATATGTAGTAAAACTGAGTTTAAATAATTTGATCAAGGTCGTTTGTGAGTTGCCTCTACTTTAACTACTTCTCTCCCTTTCATAACAATTACATTTTCTGTTTAGGAATTGATGTGGTTTCAGGTAACCAAATTCATTTCTGTATTTATAAGGGAAACATATGCACTAAACTAAGCCACTCTCATATTAGATCATTACAAAGCTTAGCTTAAGGATAAACACACTATCTAAGCTTCATTAATCAGAGAAAACTTAAGAACTTAAAATAGGATACTAAGCCAAGCCCTCTGATTCTTATTGATCATATATAAGGAATGCTGCTGGCAGCCATTTAGGTTTAGCTAGCCTATAAATGCAGTAAGTGGATAGATGGAGGAAGTAAGATCCTTGGATAGGCTTCTGGGTCAAACCTAGCTGATTTGAGGAATGAAGATATTCTTAACTTTTCAGATACTAGGGCACAGTTTAAATGAACCAGTCACCAAAATGTAACCAAATTTTACTGTTCCACTTGGTACAACACACTTTGCAAGTGCTGCTGATATCACTAGACCCGTGATGGTGAACGTATGGCACGCGTGCTGCAGTGGGCTGTTTGTATCACTGAAAGCTCTAAAAGGTTCGCCATCACTAACCTAGGCCAAGCCTACTATACTACAGATGAGATTATTAAGTTGAATGAAAGAAAGCACTTGTCCAAGGTGGGACACCTGACTCATGACAAAGACAAGCCTAGAGGTAAGGATTCTGTAATCTTTCTAGTGCAACATGCTGATTTACCAGGATGATTAAAATAAAGTTTAAAATTTCTACACTATTTAGTATATGTTATTTTTAAAAGAACTGGGGTTTGGGCCGGTGAGATGGCTCAGCGGCGTAAGCGCCTGCCTTGCAAGCGCGAGGGCCCGAGTTCGACTCCCGGAACCCACATACGAAAAAGGGGCCGGTGATATCGCTCAGAGGCACGGACGCCTGCTGGCGCGCGAGGTCCTGAGGTCGACCCCCCGGTACCCACAAAAAAAAAACAAAACTGGGGTTTAATTCAAATAGCTTGAAGTATTTAAGAAGAGAAATAACAAAAGAAAAAAAAAACTGTGGAATGAATATTTTCATTTTTTATAAGGTAATGCATATATTTTGCTGTTTTGAAAGTAATTTGAAGATAGATACATTGGCTAATGTTTTCCTACACATCTCTCACTATCTTAAGCACCACATTGGCCATATTAGGTACTCAAATAATTATTTAATATATGTCTTTTTCACTATGGTACAGATTATAGACACCAGAGGACATAACTGTCTAGTTAATACCTTTCCAGTGCTTTACACAGTGATTCATGGCATATCCTAACCATGTAAATATAAGTTAATGAAGTTAAATACTGCCACTCTTTGTTCTGGGTACCTGAGGTTCAAGGGCAACATGCCATGTGGCTATGTACCTTGCTACTCAGGCTCTCTAGACTAGCACTATCCAAAAGAAATATATCACTTATAAATGTGAGCTGTCTGTATCCAGTGGCTACTCTATTAGATAACCCAGATTTAAACATAAGCTGTCTATAAAGTACATGAATATAATTATATAAGAGATAAAGTATAATAGGATTTTGTGTGGAAGCCCATCTTTCAGAAACTTCTATTTAAAATTCACAGTATTGTTACTATTTATAGAAAGTGTAAATATTGTGCTTAAATCTCTAAAAATAATCTTTTTCACCACAAAAACAGTATCTTCACCATACTCAAGCACAAAGATATTAATATCTTTATATGGAACAAGCATATAGTTAGCACTCAATATTTTTATCTTTTTTTTTTTTAAATCTAGGTTTTTGTGTGTGGGGGGGGTACCAGGGGTTGAACTCAGGACCTTGTGCTCCAACAGGTGCCCGTCCCGCTGAGTGATGTCACTGGCCCATTTTTTCGTATGTGGGTACCGGGAGTCGAAATCAGGACCGCGTGCTTGCCAGACAGGTGCTTATGCCACTGAGCTATCTCACCAGCCCTTAAATCTAGTTTTATGTTTATTGAGTAAACTGATTTCATGGCATAAATAAATCTAGTTAGGAATAGTGCTAAATAATTATCTTTACATAAATTTATAAGCTCTGTGAAAAACTTTCTACACACAATTTCCAAATAGTTACTTTGAGGTTTAACAGCAAATCCTTTTAAATTGATTTTACAAATCTATTTTCTTATTGCATACCTTACTTCCATGGCTTAAATCAAATTTCTGTTAATTTCTAGTCATTCAACAGCCATTTATGGGATATGTAGTACATAAGTAGGAGAAATGCAGCGATGCCTCCAAGAGGCTCGATCTTAGTCTGTTTTCTGCTGCTATAACAGAGAACCACAGCCTGGGTAACTTATAGTGAACAGAAATGTATTTGTCTCAAAGTTCCAGAGGCTGACAGTGCAAGACCATGGCGGTGTCAGTATTCAGTGAGGGTTCTCATGCTGGGTCACAACATGGTGGAAAGAAAAGCCAGTGTGTGGAGACAGAGAGAGGAAATTAGGCCAAACTCATACTTCTCATTGCTCCCGAAATAGCAGCATTAATAGAGTACTAATTACCTTTTAAGGGACTCAACTCTTATGTTATTACAAAGAGTTCTGGAGACATTAAGACCACAGCAAGCTCACAATCTAGTAGAGCAGATGGCCAGGGGGACTTGTGAAATGGTAGGAGTTTTCTGACTGAAATTAGCACAGGATGCATCTGAGACACACAGAAGTCAATGGTGAGTTTACCTTAGGGTGGAGTAAGAAGGTAAGAAAGACTTCTGCAGAAGAGCTTAAAATGTTCCTAAGAGATGAATGAAGAGATACTAGGCCCAAAAGAAGTAAATTCACTCTACGCTGCTGCTACAAGCTATAAGGTAGGACTGAAGGGGGAAGGTGTGGTCTCTGCCCTTGTGGAGGCAGCAGCATGGGAACCATCCTGAGAAGGGCACAGGAGGAGGCTCTGGACTTGAAGGCAACTCAGCCAAATGCAAAAGGCCAAAATTATTGCAATCTACATATTTCCATTTTGAAACTCCCCTCCCCAATCTTTTTAACCCATATGGTTTTGATAATTATTTTTAAATGGAAATTCAGATAACAGCAGGCTGTAAGTATTTGAATTAGGACTTCATATTGAGATGCTCGGTGGGGCACTTGGCAAGTTTTATTTCCTCCTCCAAATGAACCAAGGAGAGAAGCTGGCATTTCTAATGCTAATTGTAGGCAGTCTTTCTCACTCCAACCATTAGTTCTTAAGAAGATGGAAAACAGGGTTGGCTGCTCCTTCCCTCTTTCATGATTACCCCATCACAAATACACAATAAATACTTGTTAGAGGTATAGAGTTGTTATATAAGTAAATAACCACAGGGTACCACATTATAGGGATCCTGGGGGGTCTACCCTTGGGCTAGCACATTGGCGCTCTTTGAATAGTGGCTATTCCCTAATAAATTAGTCCCTGGCTAATTGTTCAAGTTGATAAGTATTATATCTGTTGAAATGGTTCCCAAATGCTGATCCACGAAGAAGTTCTCACAAGTCTAAAAAATATAATTTTTAGAATAATGCAGTGTATTTACCTGTGTGAAAGAAAGACTGCCAATTGTCATTTCTTGGAAATAATCACGGTTTTGTTAAGATAGATAGATAGATAGATATCTTATTAGTTTTTATTAATATTCTTTCTTTTTATTAAACAAGAGTTCTAATAAGTAATATTTTTTAACAGTCCTCAAATATGATGTAGGAGTCTCTATAGTAAATCTCCATTTATGAAAACTTAACCATACAAAGAAAAAAACCTAGAAACTAGTAGTATAGTAAAGAAAGTGGTCTTGAGAATTCTATCAACATAAAACTAAATGATTGCTTGATCCTTGTTAAGTGATAGCTTTGGGCAAATTATTTAGCTTCTCAGTTTTTGTATAGAGTTATAACAACTGATGTTTCATTAATAAGGTCAATGTGAAAATTAAATACTATTACATACATAAAATGCTTTGGAATTAATTTTCCATCATCCCTTGCCCTTTTCTTTTCAGCTAATGACTATATCTTGTGATAATCACAAAGGATGTGGAAATCTGGCTTAATAACCCAATACCTCTCATGTGTACCACTTTCTCCATAAACAGAAAGACAAGGTAAGTTAGATGCCACTTGACCTCTATGTTCATGGAAGAACTAATTTTAGTGGTTTAATACTGGTACACTCTCATGAATTAGTGTTTCTGTTACCTTTTACATTCTTTTGACGGCATGTATGAGCCTTCACTTTATCTCCAGCAGAAAGGACAGTGCCTGTGTCAGAGCAGCTGACATTTCAATAATTATAAATGGCACAGAAAAAAGGAACACAGGCACATTGCTCCAGACATATTTATATTTACATTCTCTTCTCTTGTGTAGAAAAGATTCAAGATGGAACTTCTAGCTTATTCATGCTATAATTCTGAGTACAAATATATGTAAGGACCATATTAAGTAATAATGTGTGTCCCACCAGAACAGAAGTAAGGGTATCTGAAATCTTGGCAATGAAAGAGGGGGCAAAAAATAAAAGAAACTGAGAAAATACTGAGAATACAGAAAGAAGAAAATTCTTGTTACAATATCTTGCATGCATGTTAGTAGCGGCTTGGAATTACTGAATCTCGGATTAAATTGTTTCTACTACCTCCCACCATGTGATTACTGACAGTTTATTTCTCCTACTGACATTATGCAAAAGGTGACAGCTAATTAAAGAGATGATGAGTCACTTTTAAAAATCTTGCTTAAGGTAAATAAATAAATAGAGAAAATTCAAGATAAATGATCATGCATTTTTGCCTTTATCAAGACATTAGATAATAGTAGCATAAGAAACAGTAATTAGAATCAATATAGTTTGTAATGAGGGTTAGAAAGACTCACGTAATTAGGACAATTAATGATGCTGTCTAAAAAGAACCTCAAAAGGTTATCTAATTAATTTACCTTAATGTGCACAATAATGAATAAAGTCGCAGATTTAAAATAGATTAAATACAAGCAATTTTCAAGAAGTATGTTGTTCAGCGATCAGCCAAAAAGCCACCCACACAAAACAATCAAGCAGTTAATAAAAACAAAAATACCAAATAGTTGCTTATAACATGAAAACATAAACTTTAAGTTGCTCTTGAGTAGAACATATTTTAAATCTTTAAAAAGAGTCCATCCCAATTCCCAGTACATACAGTAGTACCAATGTCACTAAAGATTAGGGTGATGGAGGAGAGAAGGTAATGTTTAGAATATTGTACTATGAAACTGTGTCCTAATTTGGCCTATTATGAGCTGATTTATTTTGCATAAGAAATTTATTTTTTCTATATCTCCATTTTCTGAACTGTAAAATGGTGACAACAATGGCTAATTCACAATTTTGGTTTGATGATATAAATAGATACACATAAGTTGTGACTTTGCTTTTGGTAACCTATTGTCTTAAGTATTAGATCAGTTCCTATCTATGAAGGGATACCATGAAATGGAAAGCAAGGATTTAGAATTCTGAGAATATTGTCATCCTGTAATGTATTGTAACTTTATTTGTATTAGGTTTAGTCCATTTGCTAGCAAAATGTAAATGAATCAACCTGAGCGTGTTATAGAGACAAAGTTCACAAGAGTTTAAAAAATGTTATTACTTATGCTATGGTTTGTTTTCTATTTTTTCTCCAAGGAAAGAATAAAGTTTTTGTTTGCAGCATCCTAAGCCACAATCAATTCACTTTTTAGCCCTATCCAATGCTGTAATGAAATAAGATATTCCTTGCTCACAGCCTCAAACCTCCCTCAGTATGTAGACATGTCAGCTTTACATATCATCCCCTCCTCCTATTCCCAGAGATGAATCTATTTCAAGTAATCTGCAACTTAACTCATGTGAAAATAATAAAGTGCCAACAGAATTGTTTTAATGGATTTGGTCTAGATAGACTTTGCCTGTTCAATAAATCTAGCAAAATCTCGTCCCATGCTTACACCTAGAAAGGATGCTAAGCTTGGAGCTTATTCCTCATCTCTCTTCCATCTCATTCCCCACAATGCTCTCACATGATAGGCTCAGGTAGCAAGGCCAACATTTGCATTATTGTCTTAAGCATAATCATTTAAATAATCATAATGGTATGCTAGTCTATTTACGAAAAAATGTTTAGAAATGTCATCTTCAGATGGTAGTGATAATAATAGGTTGATCACGTTGAGAATAAGATGATGGTAGTAGATGGTGGGAGCGGTGACGGTGGTCAGAACAAAGATGGTGGGGTTGGTAACAGTAGTTGTCACTGTGGAGATTTTTGCTGTGCTAATGTTCCTGGTTTGTAGTACATACCAATTTTCAAGAGATAAGTATCCTTACCATAGGTATTTTGAACTACCAATCTCTCAATGAACGCTGAGTTGGAAACAATCACGTATCATGAGCTGTTGTGAAGAGTTCCAGCACACTACTAGAAATGTGGTGTTGTGAGTGGTGGCAGTAATAGCCATGGTTATATGATAGCGGTCATGGTATGAATGGCAGCAATAATGGGGATGGTCATATGATGGTAAAAGTGCTGGTGGTAGTACAGATGATGATGGAAGAGATGGTGGTAACATCACTAGTAGTGGTGGCAGTGGCAGTGATATTTTCAGTAGTGGTGATACCAGTGGTATAAATGATAGTGATGTTGATGGTAGCAGTGATGCTGATATTGGTGGTGGTGGTATGGAGGTGATACTCATCCTCCTTATATAAAGTTTGTAACACATGAAGTACATTTTCCTCAATTACTTCATTTAACTTTAGGAGTTTCTAATATTTTATCTCTTTTTACGGAGTGGAAAATGGAACCTTAAAGGCAGTAAGTTTTAGAGGTATGAACAAGGACTTGGGGTCAGATAGCTCTGCTGTGGAATTTGAATTCTGCCCCTTCTTACCTGTACAACTACACACAGTTATTTTTGAGTTCAGTTTCCTCATTTTTAAAACACTGAAATTAGCATATTCTTTTCAGAATTCTTATATGTTAAGATATTACAATTATTTTTACATCTTTATGAGATTTCAAAAGGTAAGATTAATAAAAAATATGCTGTCTTAGTAAGATAAAAATAAATTCTAACATTCTAAGAATCATGGCTTACATATTAGACAGTTTTTGTTTACCCATCATCTTGTGTTTTATTGTTTTGTTTTTATCTATCGAGTAGCCTGATGAATACTCAACAGATAAGTATTTGATCATAAGTACTGAGGAGAGTTCATGTGTTTTATATAATAGAAAAAGAAGAATTGAGCCCTCCTCAAACAGTCTTCCAGGGAGGTTGCTAAGAAGAGAAAAAGAGGACAAAAGAGAAGTGGGCTAGAATTAGGTGAGAATAGCATAGTTGATTAAATAATGAACATTTTAAAAATCTTATGCTAATCCTTAGAACTTGTAAATGATACCTTAAAATGAAACTGAAGGGGACATGTTTACAAATATGATTAAATTAAGGATCTTAGCATGGGGAGATTATCCTGCATAATTAGATAAACCCTAATGTCATCACAAATATCCATATGAGAGGAAAGTAAAGGGATAGTAGGCACGCACAGAAGATGAGAAGAGAATGTAAAGATACAGGAAGTGATTGCAGTGATGTGGCCACAAGGAAAGGAATGCCAGCAGCTACCAGAAGGTGTAAGAAGCAAGGAACAGAAATCCCTTAGAACATATGGAAGGAATTTGATCCTGCCAATGCATCGATTTTGCCCCAGCAATACTGATTTATGACTTCTGGCCTCCAGAGCCAAGTTGTAATTAACATTTGTAGCTTTAAGGCACCAAGTTTGTGGTATTGGTTACAACAGTCACAGAAAACTAGTACAGACTGATATTTCTCAATGTTTCACAAAACGACTTTAAAAACAGGATATTTAATACAGATTTTTAATATTGTCTTTATTGTTCCATTTCAGCCTCCTCATCCCTAAAAAAAACAAACAAAAGGAAAAACAAACAAGCAAACAGACAAAAACTTCAGGAAAGTCCGTTTGCCTACTGCTTTAGTGAAGTGGATTAGAGTTTTTATTTTATACTCAAAGGAACGTTAAGCTTCATATTTAGGGCAAGGAACAGCTTCCCAGAGAAATGCCAAGGAAGAAGACAGGCCATGAAGATACAAGACCAGAGAATTTGAAAACACTTCTTGAGAGACATCTTGGTTTTCCAAAGACCATGAGATTGGATGAGGTTTAAAAAAATAACATGGATGGTGCAGTCAGAGAGAAAGAAACTCCTAACTAGCATATGAGAAATATTATATTATTATATGCTTAGTGCTCACAGTTGTAGAGGTTGGGAAGTCCATGATCAAGGTACTGGCTGATTCAATTCTTGGCGAGGGCTTTCCTCTGACATGCAGTGATCGGCCTTTTTTGGGATCTTCATGTGGTGAACAAAAAGAAACTCTGGTGTCTCTTATCAAAAGAGTACTAATCTTATCGTGGGGGTTTCATCATCATAACCTCTTCTAAACCTGATTTCTATACAAAGGCCTTAAGACTTCGACATATGCATTTTGGGGAAACAGAAACATTTAGTCCATAACACTGTTGTTATTGTTTATTTGAGATTATGACCATTGTTAATAGTAAAGCCAGGGTAAGGAATTATAAAGTAGGGGTAATATAATCAGTAAAGTGACTAGAATCAGGCAGAGTATAATGTAAATCTGTCCATTCTAGAAACCATATATCTTTCAATAAAGTACCCATGATTCAGTGCCTTTCTACATAAAATAAAATCATAACTTCCCCCATAAGATCATAGGAAAAACTGAGGTAGATAAAGTATGTAAAGTACTTAGCACTAACACAAGGAGATGGCAAATGCTCATTAAAATTTATTATAACTATGATTCATATTATTTATCAAGATATTCTCAATATAAATCTAATTCCTACTCAAATCTACTTAACTTGAAACTTTTTCTTTTGTCTTAGTAATATTTTCATTAGAATATATTTAGAGACTGTCCTACGGTTGAGATTAAAACCCCAATTGTACTATTCATGTGTTCAGTAGTTAATACAGGGAGGTTCTGAAATGGCAGAGTTAAGGAAGTTTATAAGGTGAAGAGGAAGAAATAGCTTCGCTTACTTTTGTGCAGGTGGGACTAAACACAAGGTGATAAATAATGTCAGAAACTCAGGAGATATGAAGCAGGTTAGAATAAACATCGTATAGAATGGATATTATAAATTGTGAGTGTATGTCTGTTATAGTTATCTATTGTGATGTAACAAATTATTGTTAATAAAATTTTCACCTTAAAAACGAGTGTTTATTATGTGTCAGAAACCCAGGAGGAGCTTATGTGGTTGGTTCTGGAGTAGGGTCTTGCATGATATTGCAGGGCTATGGCCTAGAGTAGTAGAATTTACTTGCATTCACATTGCTGTGGGCTGGAAGCCTCAGTTTCTCCTCAGATGGATGGACCCCTGCAAGGGAATATTTGGTATAAGGCAATGAGCAAAGAGGAAGCTGCATTTCCTCTGGCATGGGAAGTGTCACACCATAATTTCAACATATTCTATTTGTTAGAAGTACATGGCTGTGTCTATTTAGCATGGAATGGTAGGGGAATTAAGCTCCTCTGCTTGAGGGAGAAAATACTCATTTTGTGGCTTTATTTTAATATCACCATTGTGTTAAAGTTGTAGCCGTTAAGCATTAAACAAGCCATGTTGTGATTAACCATATCAAGCTTATGGTTTGCCCCAAATAATAATTCTTTCCATTTTTCCTCCTTTATCCTTACTTTAATTCCTCTTCTCATACTTTCTCATTTAGTTTTTTTTTTTATTCCTTAATGAAGGAAATTTAATCCTTACTAGCAAAAGGGAAATATAAACAAAAGAAAAACTGCTAGAAATGAAGAAAAATCATTCACACTAAGAAAATACGGAGACAATTTTATCCACTCTAGAAAGACAAAGCTTTTGTATGCATGGAATTTCGTAGAATTTATAGGTATGTATTTATAAGTAATAAGAGTTCTGCAATGACCCAGCACAGAAACACAAAGAGGATTCTGTCTTTCGACACAGGTGCTGCCTTCTTGGTTACTCCAAACACAGGACTAGCCCTCCTGCATTTGTCAGGATATTACAGAGAAACAGAACCCATGGGATACATGTAGACACAGATGAGGGAATCTATGATAGGGATTGGCTCACACAGTTACAGAAGCCACACTGTGTACAAGCTGGAGACCAGAAAAGTCAGTAGTATAATTCAGTCTGAATAAGAAGCCTTCAAACCAGGGAAAATAATTGTCCCAGTCCACTATGTGGGTCTTTGAACAACAGTGAGCATACTGGTACAAGTCTTGGGAGGTCAAAGAACCAGAAGCTCTAATGTTTGAGGGCAAGGTAGGACAGATATGGCTCTTTAAGGAAAAATTCAGCCATTCACCCTCATTTCTCTTTTTCTTTTCTTTTCTTTTTTTTTTTTTGTTCAGTTGACCCCTGGAAGGATTAGATGATGTCTGTCCACATTATTGAGGACAGTCTTTTCTGTTCAGTCTACTGATTCAAATCTTTTCTTGAAACACTGTCACAGGTACACCCAGACATAATGTTTATCAGCTCTCTGTGTATCCTTATCCCAGGAAAGCCAACAGATAAAATTAACCATCACACTCCTTTCATTTGGTTATGATAACGTCCACTCTTCAGCAGGAGAAAGTGAAGAATGCACTGTTGAACTTTTATTGACAACTGTGGTTGCTTCATACCTTGAGAATTGAACAAAAGTGACTCGTTGGCCTGAAAAGAGTTTAACCTGATCCCAGGGAAGTTGCATGTGTCTAGAGGTCCATAGTTATTTTAGCTTCACGGTCACTTCTAGTTTATAATCCTGCTTAAAACTCTCTTAAACTAACACCTTAAATTAGATGAGAATTATTTACTATTTCATGCTATCCTATGTTGCCTTGGTGAATTGAGATGGTCCTAGTCTTCTCATGTATTCAGAAAATTCTAGAAACAAATATGTCTGCCCAGTAGAATAGGTTGAGTAATTATCAAGTTCACTACTATGTTGGGAGTATTTGTAGTATGAATACGAGAAGCACAAGGAATCCTGCTGTCTGAGGAAAAGCCTAGGAGAATTCAAAAGCCCTCAAGAGAGTATGAACCTAAGACAACACCAATAATTATGGATTCTAGTCAGTTTTCAAAATTCAAGTAAGCTGACTTCCTGATGACTCTCACAGAAGGCAGCCATCACATTAAGAGGAAACTTGAACTGAAATCCTTCATTTTCTTTTCATTTTCATGAAAAAAAGTCGGCATAATGTGAATTGATAAGAGAGCCAAATCACTGAAATATGAAAATCACAGAATTAGCATTTATCCAAATTCCTCAGCTGAGTCTATCACAGAAAGAGCTTGTTTTAATCATATCAGGTTGCTGCTGCATGACTGTGGAGTTTCTTATGAGCTAAAACACCCCTTATTCTTATAGGCAAAATTAATGGCTTGGTCAAAGAATTAGATTAGTGAAGCAAAGAGCCTTTGACGATTTCGAGCAAAACCTCCTCGACATTTTCAAATTGTCACCCCATGAAACAAACTTTAGTATTGAATCCTTTGGAATCAGTCAATCTGATGACTAATGTCTCCAGTTCTCAGAGGCAAAATTTTACTCTCTTAGTATGTTAGTGTTGTTTAAGAGGCTGCAACAGTTTCTACGGTTTCTTCCCTCATACTGAAGCCAACTTCATTAAAGGTAAACGAGTCTCCCTAAATTTGTAAGATATGCATTAAGTTAGGTGAACTGTACCAGTCTTTACCTTTGAAGGCTATTGTCACTGTGGGCTGTGCTCTGCAACTGGGGAGTCTAGAAGTTACCTAGCATTTAGCTGGTCTACTTTAAGGGTTAATTTTAATTCTCAGTTGTTTATGTGCAGATATAATATCATCATAAAAAAAGAACCTCTTTTGGTACCAAGTAGTAATACCCACACTGTTTGTTGAGTGCTAAGCAGTTTTGGAATTACTGCGTAAATTCTTTTGATAGCATTGAAAACTACTTGTTCATTTTGAGCCTTTAAATGAAAGCTTGGATACTCAGATGGTGAAAGCCAAGAGTAATGTTTATGAAATATTAGTTTGCTGAATTGAAGGACCAGTTACTGTGTGCAGACTTATATACTGGCAACTTTTCTGTTATTAGTACAGACCAAGACAAGTAAGAGCCCCACAGAGATTTGCAGATTCTCCTATGCACCATACTTACAGACATCCCAACAGACTGAGTTTATTTCAGCTTTGTTTCACTCAATGTTGCATTGAACAATCACCTATGCTTGCTCTGCCATCTACTTTTCCCCCTCCATTGCCTCTATGTTCCTCAATTCATTATTTATATTTATTTGTATTTGCAAGTTCTAAATTTTCCCAGATATAAACATATGTAAATATTAATGTGTATACCATCAATCTTCATTATTCATACATCCCATACAGTCATCCCTCGGCAGCAGTGGTGGATTGGTTCCAGGACCCATTTTGGATACCCTCCCTTTTATTTTAAATCATCCCTATAATATTCATAATATATAGTACAGGGTAAAAGATATATAAATAGCCGTGTAGTTTAGGGAATGATGACAAGGAAAATGTCTGTACAGACTGTACTCTTTTTCAAATATTTTCAAGCTACAGTTGGTTGAATACATGGTTACAAACCTACAGATATGGAGTATTGACTGGAGTTGAAGAATTATCAACTTGTTAAATTTATTTGTAATCTGTAAATCAATGCCTGTGCTTTTGAAGTCATTCACATATGCATGCACAGTGGTGGAAAAATTTGAGTCATAGAATGTTCAAGTTCCCATCTGAGATTTAACAAAATTATACTCTGCCTTCCTGTTTCAGCTCTCACTCAGTAAGAAAGGTCTTTCTCACATTATATTAGGTACCATATATTTTGGTAGTTTTATGTTTGTTATTGGTGATTTCACTATTTAAAATGGGCCCCAAGTGTAGGGCTGAATTGCTCTCTAATGTGCCCAAGGGCAAGAAGACTATCATGTGGGCTTAGCAGGGAATGCACAAGTTAGATGAGTTTTGTTTAGGAACAAATTATAGTGTTATTGGCATGATGACAATGATAATGAATCAAGTATAAGAGATAAGATATCTTTAAAAAGAAAGCACATATAAAGCACATGTATAAAGCAATCAGTTGACCAAAAGTGTAACCAGACCCTCACAGGCACTTATCCCTATATTTCCCCTAGGAACAATGGTTCACCATTCATTAATTTAGTATTCTTGGCTACTTTATGAAATGTAATTGTCCTAGACAAAATGAAAAAAAACTGTACTTATATACAACAGGATGTTTATCAGTGCCTAAAGTATAGAAATTCATGTGGAATAATGGAGAAAATGGACTTGACAATCAAGATATTTAGCTCTGGCCTAGTAACTGAGCTAACTACTTGATTATTCTGGCACTCAGGTGCTACATTCTGTTCAAAAACATTTCTAAAAATATAAAGAAAAATAAAAAAACATAATGTTAAAAGAAAGGTTTATACTTAATATCGTTTCCCTTCTGTTCTTTCTTCTTAGAATAGATACCTATTTAATTTACATATGCAGTCGTAATACGTATATTCAGGGTTCCTGTGACATTTATTTTTCTGTCTAAATGTTGCCTAAATGGCTGTTGAAATATAATTTCTGGATATGGCTCTGAGGGTGTTTCTAGAAGAAGTTAACATTTCAATCAGACTGAGTAATGAAAATATGCCTTCTACAATATGGGCAGGCATCACTCAACCCATTGAAAGTTTAAACAGAACAAAAAGGGGAAGAGCAGTAAATTCCCTTTCCCTTTTTAAAATAGGCTACCTTCTGACTGTCCTTGGATATTAGAGATCCTTGTTCTCTGGCCTTCTAGGACTTACACTAGCAGATCCCCTATTTACAACTGGACTGAGAGTTACACCACTGGTTCCCCTGATTTTTAGGCCTTCACAATTTAACTGAACTTTTTTACTAGCTTTCCTGGTTCTCCAGCTTTCAGACAGCATATGTGGGACCTCTTGGCCTCTGTAATGGTGTGAGACAGTTCCCATAATAAGTCTTCTCTTCTATCTAAAGCTACACATCCTTATTTATATACAGTATCTGCTTGGTTCTGCATCTCTGGATAACTCTGACTATATAGTCCCCTAATTATTTGTATCTGGTTACTGAAGTCCCAACTGCTAGGATCACATTTCCGCAGCTAATATCGAAAAAGGAAAATGAACATTTTTTTCAAACGTTCTAAAACTAAGATACATATATAAAATAATAAACATTCAAGAAGGTAACAATGGTTTTCTTCCTGTAATAATTTTGACCATTATTATATATGCAATTATATTATCTTAGAGTCTGAAGTGGCCCTGGATGCCCCATCTTGTTATATTCCAAGAAAATGAATTCCAGAGAAAGTAGCTAAAAATTGAGACTAAATCTCTTAATTTCCAAACATAATGTCTTTCTATTATTTCACATAACTTCATTTGCACCATGCTGAAACATGTTACAGGACTTCTAGTCATCTAAGAAGAAAAAAAATAAATTGATGTGCGTAAGTACATAAAAATGCAAGCATACTATGCACACAAACATGGATTAATATAAGACATTTAAATTAACTAAGATGTTCTTTACCTTAAACCCAGAATAGTATAGGTCAGCTGGAGATAATCTTATCTAAATCTGTTTGAAAATCCTTAATTAAATCCATGCATACTGGCAGCTACACAAAATATCATCCTGTGGTGTTGGAGTTGGTTAAGGATTAATTAGATTAAAAGCTTCTAAGACTAATTCATTGAGATAAGAAATGATAATTTGGGAGTTTATAAAACAGAATTATTATTAC
Organism: Erethizon dorsatum; assembly: GCA_028451465.1. NCBI lineage: Eukaryota > Metazoa > Chordata > Mammalia > Rodentia > Erethizontidae > Erethizon > Erethizon dorsatum. The sequence continues at coordinate 48,457,236 of CM051827.1, read as the reverse complement.
CATATTGCTTGTCTAAAGCAAGTTTTAATTATCTCTTTTTAGCCAAATGTAAAAGTATCTTTCTGTTTAAAATATCCACTGAGGAAAGAAAAAAATTCTGTTGAGATGCCATATCTATATAACATAGAAAAATATTCTACCATGCAATTAAAACACTAAATATGAATAACATAAGTTAGAGGCACAACATCACAGATGCTGTGAGTCAGTATAATGATCCTGTCATCTATTTTTCTAAAATGCAATCATCATTTGCTTAGATGAATATTTCTTTTCAGGATAAAAACATAAAACCAGCAACAGAGTGGAAAAGAAGGCTCCTGACTATTTCTTCTCTCACAAACACAGAGTAAGCACCTATACAGAGATAAGTTCTCTCCAGAAATAGCAAGAATTCAGTCTGAAGACTTCTATACACCAGACAACTGAGAAAAGATCCACATCAAAAACCAAAGATACATGTGAAGTAACTCTACCCTAAGCACAGCCTCTTACACTCTGGGGAAAAAGAAAAATAAACAAAAAAGAGAAAAAAAAAAAAAAAAAAACCAGCAGCAGCAGCAACAACAACAAACAAACAGAAAATAAAAAAAACAAAAAGAAAATATTATGGAGTAATTGCTTTGCAAAGGATGAGAACTTGCACTGCACGTATAGTAAACAACCTCTACACTCCTTGCCAGAGGGCTTGTCTCTTAAATCTCTAGGTTTGAGGAATGGCAGGGGCAGATCATCAGAGGACTTCCCTCAAGCATATACACAAAGGGAGATTTTGAAGGTCAAGAGCACTCCCTGAAGCTGAGGCTCTTGGGATCAAACCAGCTTGCAACTTTACCCTAGAGAAAGTTGAGTCTCATGATTTTTCAGCAGCTCTGGGTGACTCTGGACTCTGCCAACCCACATAGCAAATAAAGACTAAACTGCTTCCAGCCTTAACATGAAAGATGGTGCTTGCTGAACTTTGTTTTGTGCCCTGCTGTAGCAATAATTTCAGGCTTACAATTTCTCTATAAAAAGAAGTTAGGAGCCTGTACCAGCAACAAGACAGCAGAATTCCCTATGCCTTTCTCCTGGGCTAGCTTCTGAGGTAGTTTCTGCCATCTTTCCTCACAGGGAACCAAGAAACCTCTCTATGGCTGAAAGAGAAAGGGGACAGACATTGTTGTGCCTTCTTCCCTGGCTTACAACAATAGTAACTCCAGACAGGAAACCTCTTCTTTCAAGGAGTATCTGAGACTTCTGCTGGCTTGAACACTTGGCACTTTCTGGGCCACCCTCTTCATTTGGCTCCAACAATAATTTTAGCCTTAGAATCTCTCCATGGATAGAGGTCAGATGGCTCTACCAGTAGGAATGGAAAGTATGGCACTCCTAGCACCATCTTTTTCAGCTTGCTCTAGAAGACACTCTTGAAATCTCTCATTTACTGGGGGATTTCTTCATATCTGAAGGGATAGAGGATATCCTTGTGCCTTCTTTGATTACTTGCTTCAGTGATAATTCCAGATCAGAAGTCTCCTGCTAGCGAGCATGAGATTTCTGCTTGCACAAAGAGGAGAGTAGTAAATACCTGAATATTCTTCTCTGACTTTCTCCAGCAATAAGTCCCTACCTATAGACTCTCCCTGAAATAGTTTCCACATACATTAAGCAGTCCACCTCCTGTATCCTCACCTGAATCACTGCCTCACAAATGACCTAGCTATGGATATTATGGCAGCTTTGTACTCTTAAACATAGAAGAGAAAAAGTGACTTTTAAACTTGCAAATATTCAGCAGGTATCATCCAAGATACAAAGCGTGTAGTATAATGGCTATCATCAATAAATCAAATAGTACAAAGGACTAGAAAGCATATGTGGAAAAAGAAATTCATTCACATTGTTTGTGAGAATGTAAACTAGTACAACCACTGTGTAAATCAGTTATTCCTCAAAATAATGAAAAACAGAAATTACATTTGACCCAGCTATTCTCCTTCTAGGTATCTTCCCAAAAGTGTTAAAGTCTTCATACTACAGGAATACATGCATACCCATGTTTATAGCAGCACTATTTAGAATAGATCTTGGAAATGGCAAATATATCCATCAACAGATGAATGGATAAAGAAAATGTGACATGTATACACAATGGAGTGTGACTCTGCCACAAACAAAAATCAACTTGAGGCATCTTGAGAACATAATGTTAAGTGAAATAAGTCAGACACAGAAGCTTAAATCTCAGAGAGAGAGAGAAAGCAAAATAGAACATAGAAAGTAGGTAGATATTTTTCAAATGGATGAGGGAATAAGAGATGGATGGGCTAGAAGGAGAGGAGGGAAAAGGAATGAAAAAAAAAGAAATGAAGGTGGAAATGATGATGAAAATAGAGCTTTTTCAAACACAAAGGGGACAAATAGTTGGAAGGAGCAAGGAGGGAGGGGAAAGGTAAGGGATGACAAAGAAAAAGAATAATTGAGATGTATATGTACCAACTTCCCATGATAAATGTAGTCATTATGCACTGTAAACATGTATTAATTAATAAAAATTATAAAGAATAATTGTGTGAAAGGGTAACAATATACTTATGAAAAGATTCTCAGCAAAACAAAATCCTTTATTTCTAAAAATAACAAAGTATTAAAGTCTGAGAATACAAAAAAAAAAAATCTGTAAGGAAAAAGCAACTTGTTGCATGCAGGGGTCTGCCATGAGACTATCAGCAGATTTTTTAATAGAAACCTTGAAGGCCAGAAGATGGTGGAATAATATATTTTAAAAGCTGGCAGATAAAGCTGTCAGCCTAGAATTTCATATCCAGCAATTCTTGCAAAAGTAATGGGGAGATAAATTTCACAGAAAAACCAAATCTGAGAGACATTAAATTCTGAAGACATTACTTCAGACTGAAGGATAAGGCTGTAGTCACAAAATAAAAGTATATGAAAATGAAAATCTCATTGGTAAAAGTAATTAAAAGTAGAACTCAAAAGTCAGTATAATGGTGATATAAAAATCAATTATAACTTCAGGATGAAAGTTGAGAAAACCATTAAAACAACTGTAGCTATAATAATTTGTTAAGGAATACAACTATTAAAGTTATAAAATGTACCTTCCAAAACTCATTTTAAGTAGAGGAAATAAAAGTACAGGGTTTGTGAAAGTAATCAAAGTTAAGTGATATTGGTTTAAAGTTGCCTGTTATTAGTATAAAATGTTTTATGTCAGTCTCATAGTAATCATGTTACTAGGAAAAACCCAGGTAAATATAAAGAAAGAAAAAACAGAATTCAAAACACATTACTACAAAAAACTACCAGTGAAAGAAGACAGCAAGAAAAAAGAAAGGCAGAAACAAAGAGGCTATTAAAAACAACAGCAAAATAGCAATGAGTCTTACCTATAACTTTTTGCAGTGTAAGTGGGTTAAATGCTCTAATCAAGACATCAAGTGTCTGAATTTATAAAACACGAAACTCACCTATATGCTGCCTATAAGAAATTTATTTTACTTTTAAGTACACACATAGATTGAAAGTTCAGGTATGGAAAAAAAAGTGTTCCATGTAATTGAAAACCAAAAGAAAGTGGGTATATTTATACTAGACAAAATAGACTTTAAGACAAAAACTATGAAAACAGACAGAGAAGGCCATAAATAATGATAAAGTTGTCAATTCCTCAAAAAGGTATAAAAACTATAAATAAATATGTAACCAACATCAGAATATGTAAGTATACAAAACATACTGTAATAGATCTAAAGGGAGAGAAACACTATATAACGCATTAGTAGTAGGGGATTCAATATCTCACTTTGAATATTAGACAGAAAATTAACAATAACAATGATTTTTATTATTATTGAGTTTGAACTATAGTTTAGAACTAATGTAATGGATACATTTAGAAAATCCCATCCAAAAGCAACAGAATACATGTTATTCTCAAGGATAGACCATATGCTGTGTCACAAAATAAGTCTTAAATTTCCAAAGATTGACATCATTCAACTATTTTTTTTCTGAACACAAGGGCATAAAACTAGGTATCAACAATAAAGGGATTTTTGAAAAACTTACACATATGTCAAAATTAAATATGTTCTTGAATATTCATTAGATCAAAGAAGAAATTAAAAGAGAAATTTAAAAGAATACTGAGACAATCCAAAAGATATAGGATGTGGCGTAATTTTGAGAATGAATTTTATAGCAACAAATACCTAACTTCCAAAAAAGAAAAAAAAATTAAATAACCTAATATTATACAAAGGGACATAAAAATGGAAACTAGAAAAAGAAATATGAAAAACAAAATTAGGAGTAATTGTTTTGAAAAAATACAAAAGATAAATCGAGCTAGACTAACAAAGAGAAGATTAAAAGAAACAAAATCAGAAATGAGAGGAGAGATGAAGTATAAAGGATCGTAAGAGACTACTATGAACAACCATACATCAAAGAAAAGGTATAATCTAGGAAAAAAAGGACAAATTCCTGGAAACATGCAATCTACAAAGACTGAGCTAGAAAGAAGTAGAAAATCTGAACAGACCAATAACGAGGAAAAACACTGAATTGGGAATAAACAGTTTCCCATCAAAGCAAAGCTGAAATCTGGATGGTTTCAGTGCTGAATTCTATTAATTATTGTAAAATAAATTCCATTCTTTCTCAAATTCTTCCAAAAAGGTTAGAGGGAAGAGAATGCCTTTCAATTCATCTTACAAGTCTTGAATAACTATGACAACAAATCTAGACAAGGACAGTACAAGAAAAAAAGCCAATATCCCTGATGATAATAGATAGAAAAATCTTAACCAAAATACCAGTAATCTAAATCCAACAGCACACTGAAAGTGGCATTCGCAATGAACAAGATTTATCTCAGTGATGGTCTTTCAACATGACTAAATCAATAAATGTAATACATGTTAATAAATCAAGGCAAAAATTATATGTGTGTAAAATTTATTTGACAACACTTAACATTCATTCATAGTAAAAATTACCAGCGAAACATACAAAAATGAATATATCTTACTAGGTATGGAGGTGCATTCCTGTAATCACAGTGCCTGGGAGGCTGTGGGAAGGGCCTAGAGCAGGGCCGCTCGTGCTTTTGGAGATCTCATCTCACCACACCTGCCCTGGGTGCTGGACATGAAACTACAGGATTTAACCACTGCTGGGTTTCTGTCTTGCTTTGGTTCAACTCCTTTCTATTCCCCTATTCCCCGCTTTTGGAATGAGAATTTTACTCCATGCCATGCAGTTTCTCTCTTGGAGCCTCCAACATTGGACTAAACCCATGGAACTATGATCCAACATAAACCTATCCTGAAGGGTCAAGGTCCAAAATACATAAGCAACTCAAACAATTCAAATGCAAGAAAACAAATAACTTGATTTCAAAAGTAGGCAACAGATCTAGTACATGTGCTGCCAAAGCGAGCACATAGGTAACAGAACTAAACAGGTATTTCTCCAAAGAATATATATTAACAAACAATAGAAGTGTGAAAAAATGCTCAATATTTGCAATCATCAGGGAAATACAAATAAAAACCTAAATGAGATATCATCTTACACTTTTTAGAATGGCTTTTATTAAAAAGATAAATGAAAACAAGTGTTGACTGGATGTGAAAAGGAATACCTAGTACACTATTTCTGGGAATATAAAGTGTACAGCCACTTTGGAAAATAACTAAAAATAGAACTACCATGTGATCCAGCAAGCCAATTTCTGGGTATATATCAAAATGAATTGAAATCGATGTTTTGGAGAGATACCCGCACACTGATGTTCATTTCAGCATTATTCGCAACAGCCAAATATATAATCAACCTAAGTATCCCTCAATAAAATGCTACACAAACTTACAAAGGAATGAAATTCTATATTTCTGACGTACAGATATGGAAGGACATTATGTAAAGGGTAGTATGTTACCTGAAAAAAGTGGGACACAGAAAAAACAAATATCGTATGATGTCAATTATATGTGGAACCTGAAAACCTTGATTTAATAGAAATAGAGAGTACAAAGGTGGTTATCAGATGTTGAAAAAGGGAGAGATTAGGAAAAGGGACATGTTGATCAAAGTGTGTAAAAGTTAGGCTAGAAAATTAGTTTTGGCCCTCTATTGCACTCTTTGGTTATTACATTTAATAATAATTTAAAACTTACTAATTTTTAATGTCCTTACCCCCAAAAAAGTGATGATTTTTATGTGATTAGTATTTTAATTATCTTGATTAAATTACTCTATAATGTTCATAGATCAAAACATCACACTCTACTCTCTATGCACAATTATTTGTTAACTAAAATAAATTTATAAAAATAAATAAAATAAACTAATAACAAACCCCAAATTCCTCAACAATCAGCTTGAAATAAAGTAACCTTTTTTAAAAGTTATAATGAGGCAATGTTAACTGTCACACTTCAGCCTCTACAGCACTGCTCTTTATTTATGTATTTATGGGAGATTCAAAAAAACAGCAAAGGAAGGGAAGGAAGGGAAGCCTAGCATTGCACTGCTATAGTAATAACATTAAAAATAAAAATAAAAATAAAATTATATTTAAATGTCTATCGTATAATAATAGTGGTATTTTAAATCAATGAGCAAAAAATGGAATTACGAAAATTTGAAAAACGACCTATGAAATTTCATACTACATATCATAATAAATTCAGATAAAAATCATGTGAAAATTATATATGTATATATATATATATTATATGATTTGGGCAAATGAAAATTTAATTATTACCATCACTGAAAAAAAGCTATAAAAATGGAAAATCCTGATTGATTTGTCTGATTAATATGAACATTTTGTTTTTTTGATGTACTGGGGATTGAATCTAGGGCCTTTGCAATAAACTATATCCTCAGCCCATTTTTTATTTTTATACAAATTGCCCTATGTCACTAATATGCCCAGGCTGGGCTTGATTTATGATCCTCCACCTCCCAGGGTACTAGGATTACAACAGTAGGCGAGGCTAATAAGAGCATTTGATTCATATTCAGTATTTCTACAAATAAAATCAAAACTCTGATAATGATAAAGTTTCATCATACATAATAACTGCATTTGTATGTGAATAACAGAAATTCCTAAAACCATCATAGAAATATTTTCTATTTCTGTTGAAATATGGGCAAAGATATGGAACAATTATAAGTGATGAAAACTTAAACAATATATCAACTTTATAAATAACCAAAAAATAAAATAATCAAATATAATTTTTATTACAGGGTTGAAAAAAATAAAAAGAAAATACAGAATGTTAAAAGAGGCATCCCCTACTAAATATTCTTATACACTGAAAATGCAAATTCAAGTTTATCCAATCTTTCTAGAGAGAATATGGTTAAAATATATAAAAAACATATTGTGTGGCAATTTCATTCTGTAATTTTCCCCCAAGAAAATAATCAGGATTTTAAAATTTAGAGCAAACTCTTATGTATAATATTTTTATTGTATGTCATGCACCATTCTTTGCATTTTATTTACATTAACTCAATCTTTATTACAAGCCTGAGGTAAGACCTATTACTATGACTCTATCTTACACATAAGAAAATGGAGAGAGGGCTGGTGAGGTAGCTCAGTGGCATAAGCGCCTGCCTGGCAAGCGTGAGGTCCTGAGTTTGACTCCCAGTACCCACAAAAAAAAAAAAAAAAAGAAAATGGAGAGAGATTATGAGAAACCAAGCCCTGTTCCACTTTTTCTTTTCTCTTTATTCATTTATTTTTATTTTTAGCCTCAGTTTAATTTCTCTCTTGTTCTTATTATTCATAATGGTGGATATTTCAGCTATACTCAACAACTTTGTAAAATTTTAGAACAGAAATGAATACATGGGCCGGTGAGATGGCTCAGCGGCGTAAGCACCTGCCTGGCAAGCGCAGGGTCCTGAGTTCGACTCCCGCAACCCACATATGAAAAAGGGGCCGGTGTTATCGCTCAGTGGCACGGGTGCCTGCTGCGAGGTCCTGAGGTTGACCCCCAGTACCCACACACACAAAAAAATGAATACATGTGTATATGTAAAGGTACACATACATGTATAAACGTGTATATATAAATATCCATCTTTATATCTGTATATTTATAGTTGAATTTTTTTTTTTATACGCAGGTACCGGGGATTAAACTCAGGACCTCACGCTTGCTAGGCAGGCGCTTATGCCGCTGAGCTATATCACCAGCCCTGAATTTTATATAGAGTTCAAAGTGCAGAAAAATTCATGTATATATTTTTCATCACCTGTATATATACAATTGCTTGGTTAGTTTTGATTTTTACATTGTTCTTAGAATCAAGGAAATTAAAATATAGGCAAGTTACAAAATTTGCCTACATTCTGACTCATAAGTTCTTTTCTCCAGACCACTGATATCCTGGAGCCAGCTATATAATTTATGTTAGCTATTAAATATTATTAGAAATTGTGAGACATTATTGAAAATTGAGTTACATAAATTTGAAATTAAAGGCAAGTGAGCAATACTCAAAATTAATGTTATCATAATAAATTTACTACACTATAGTGGAGGATATTCCCATCTATTATATCTGTGTAGTAGAAACACTATATAATTATGTCCCATGCATCGTTTCTTAATTTTGAGTTCAATAATGTTGCATTGGTATCTAGAAATTTGGCATGATGGTGATATTTTCATCAAAGACTGCAAACTCTACAAATCAGAGTGTGATTCATTGTTTTACTGATTGTATAAATTTAAGAGTCCTGAAGAAAATGTTAATAAAGCAGAATAATTTTAAAGCTGTGTCAGTTCAGTAGACTTTACATCATGAATAGCACAAAAAAATGAAGGAAATACATTCCAGTGTTTGAAATTTGTTAATAAATCAGTAAAGAAGTCACTCACTGTTGCAATCATATGAGTGAAATTCCTGCATAGGTCTTTCTTGCCTCACTCTTGCGGTACTTATTAACATAAACAAAATACCAACTAAAATTGATATCAGAACTATACTAACTTATCAACTGACACTAAAGGTGGCTATAGTTATAAAAGTTTGACAAATGTCAAAGAAGACATTCTGTGAAGACCAAAGTCTGTATTTCAGTAAGAGTAATATATATTTAACTATTATCTGTAAATTGCGTGCTATACATGCATATCTATGAAATTTATAAGAAGCATACTTTTTCTTTAGTAAGCTAGTAATTAGTATTTACTAGCATATCATATACCACACTGAATATTGCAACTAAATTTTCCATTTTCCTCATATTTTAAATGTCTTTTGAATTTGTTAAGTTTGTTTAAGTGCAAGTTACTCCAGTGAATTGGAAAAACAAGGAACACCCGAAGTAAGATTAAAATTACTTACAATATATCTTTATTGGGAGTATTTCATTTCATGTACATATTAATGCAAAATTAAGATACACTCTGAACAGTGTTTTGACTTTCAATAATATTTCATGGGCAACTTCTTATGTTTTTAAGTATTTCTTTAAAGTGCTTGGGCCGGTGAGATTGCTCAGCAGCATAAGCGCCTGCCTGGCAAGCGCGAGGTCCTAAGTTCGACTCCTGGTACCCACAAAAAAAAAAAAAAATAGGTGCTTTACACTACTATTCTTCCCAAATAAGGATTTATTCACAATTTACTTGAACAATTCCAAATCCTTCTTGTTGACAAGATAACCTACATATGTTAAGTTTAAATTTTAAAATTTCTGTTTTTTTGAGATAATGCCTCACTATTTAGCCTAGAAGGACTTGGTCCTGCTCTCTCAATCTCCACAGTCCTGGGATTAAAAGTGTGCACCACCACACTGAGCTTGTAATTCTTATTTTACATAAATGTGAACATTGAGTTCAAAGTTGTTTGAAATTCCATTTATAAAGACTTAATTATGGTTCAAATAATGACAACTACCAATTATTTTAGGAATTTAACAGCTTATGTCTTATTTCAGTGTCTTGTACTGTGTCTTACTTTTTTTGTACTTGTGGTACATTTTCAGTTTTCTCACCCAAACCATCAAAGATAATTTATTTCAGTTTGGTGCAATTGCTAAGTGTCAATAACAGTAGCAGTAATGTTGATAGTTTCAACATGGAAAACTTCATCAGTAGTGTGCTGCCAACGCTGCCATTACTGCATCTCAGTCCCTTAGATAGGTCTTCTCACTAGGACGTGAGATTTATAAAGTTTCATGCCACAGCCTCACCCTAAACCTCACACACAAATTCTTAGATGTGAAACCACTAAATATATAATCAGGAATAAGAGGATCAACTGGGAAGATAAAGAACAAAACAAGAACATAACTTACTGTTTTTTCCACCATGGTGGTTTCTTGGGCTGAAGCCCAGGATCCACAATTACTTCCTTATGTACACAGAGCTTGCCAAGTGCTTCTCTCTGTGGGCAATGTGTGCCTCAGCCACTGTTTCCTGGGATCACCTTACTTATTTTTCAAAACGAAGCTTCACATTCTCTAGGAAATCGTTCCCACTCATCCCTGCACACCTACTCACACAGTCATACATATCGGGCTCTTGTCCTATATACAGACAATCACAGCCCGTGTCTTTATCCATATGTTCAAGGCCTAACACCTGGTACCTCTGAATGTGACAGTATTTGAAAAGAGAGATTTTGCAGATGTGACCAAGCTAAGATGAAGTCAAATTAGATTAGAGTAAGAACTAAAGCAATGACTACTGTTCTTATAAAAGGGAGATTGGACACAGACTGGCACACGTGGAGATTGCTAGATAATGACAGATACAGAGATTGGAATGATGAGTCCACAGGCCATAAAACACCAAGGACCGCGGGCAACCAGTGGAAGTTAGGAAGAGGCAGGGATGGATTCTCTTCCAGAGACTTGGACTGAGCATGGCCCTGTCTACATCTCGATTTCCAGATTCTAGGCTCCAGAACTGTGAAAATAAATTTCCATCTTTAAAGCCATCCAGTTTGTGGTACTTTGATCTGGCAACTATAAGGAACTAATTATTTCCTTTACTACTCTCTTCCTCATTCTTTCAACAAATTTTCCTAAATACTGGTGATTACCAAGCAATATTCTTGCTCACTTTCCTCTTACACCTTTACGAATCATTATGGCCCTTCCGGAGAGAAGCTTTATCATTACGTTCTCTGTACCCCATACAATTATACCCCTAGGAGAGTGTGCTAATGAATAATGGTTGGTTAAAGAGTTAAATGCCACTCTTTTTTTTTTTTTTTTTTCTTAATGTGGGTACCAGGAGTTCACCTTAGGACATCACGCTTGCCAGCAAGCGCTTGTGCCGCTGAGCGATATCACAGGCCCTTTTTTCCTTTATGTGGGTTCCGGGAGTTGAACTCAGGACTTCACGCTTGCCGGGCAGGCGCTTATGCCGCTGAGCCATCTCACCGGCCCTTAAATGCCACTCTTGATATTTCATAGTGAGGTTCTTTTTTAGTTTGCTTGTACGACCTAGTGAAGAGTGATATTCAAAGAGATTTTGAGGGCTGGGGAAAAATAAAACAGTCTTTTCATGGCAATCACAAATCCATCTAAAGTAAAGAAAATAATGGAATATGTGCATTTTAAACAAACAGATTTCAGATTTTCTTCTTCTCATCAACTATGCAAATAAAATGCCATTTTTCTTTGATTGTCTGAATGTTCTTTACTTCATCAACATAAAAACAACGAAGTGGACTTTCAATGAACTTGAAAGATGTGTTTAGGAAAGCCTGAGAAACAGTACAATATAATGAATCAACTGTGAAGTTAAACTGCCTGAATTTGAATTTCTGCTTAGCCAATCCTTAGGAATACAGTATGTTAAGAAAACATTCAATCTCTTCGGGTCTTAGAGTTCCTCATCTATAAAATGAGATTAATAAGTATAAATTATACATGAAGTACATATGAGGATTCAAAGATATTGTGTATTTAATAGAGTACACTGTTCATAGCAAATGATTGGCAGAGATTAATTTTATTTATTTGTATGGTACTATTCTCATTATTATACAGTGACTTCTAAATAGTACTACTCTCATTTTTAATACAATGACTTCTGTAATAGTTATGGTTATGAAATTGTGGTATAAATCTATCTGTTTTAATTTGGGGTATTATATAAAAATGCTTTAGATTGGGTAATTTATAAAAAGCAGAAATTTATTTCTCCCAGTTGTGGGGCTGGAAAGTCCAAGATTAAGGTGAAATGAGGGCCTAATTGCTGCAGCCTCACATGAGGGAAGGTGGAAAGGCTTTTAAGAGTGATGAATGCTATCGTCACAAGGCACAATGGAAGAAAGGAACCCACTCCCACAAACTCTTTTTATAAAAGTGTTAATCCACTTACTACCTCAAATTCACTAATCCTGATGTCAAACTCCTCTCATTAGGCTCCTAACTAAACATGGAAGATCAAGTTTTCAGCACATTGATCTTTGGGAACACATGCATATTATAGCAGAGTCCATTCAAAAATTTTGTTAACTCAGTAAAATAAAATATCAAAAATCTTAGATGTGATCACCCATATATTATTAGAGATGTGGCATTTAGAAAATAAAGATGAAAAACTTTGCTTCTGCCTTCAAGAAGCAGTCAGTCTAGTCATAGCATTCAAAAGCTGGTCTAAGTCTTTGGTAGTCTGTGACATAACACCATGGCAAAGGGGTTGTCTGTGTAGATGCTCAGTAAAATTGGAAAAAAAAAACTGTCTATAAATAACTTATGTCTGTACGGGAAGACAGAGATATGGTTACAAGATTGACTAGTTCCTCACTTTCCTTAGAAAGCTCCTTAGCTAAGCACCTAAAACACTTTATGCTCTTCCTTCTGTTTATTGGTATACATGGATTTATACCCCCTATATAATATTTCTCTATTTATTTAGTTAGTTGCTTAGTTAGTTTTGTTGTGCAGGAAATCAAACCCATGGCCTTGTGCATGCTAGGCAAGTGCTCTACCACTGAGCTACCCCAGCAGCCATAGTTCACTTTGATTCTGTTGTGTCTCTCCCTCTTTTTCCTGGATTATTGCTTCTTTAAATGGATTCTGTTTACAAAATTATTTTTTCTTCCCGGTTGGAAGTTTATGAATTCTATTATTTTTTACATTATCTTTTATATTTTTAATAAATTTCTTTATTTAAAAGCTGTTAGTAGTAACTTTACCCCTGGAAATTTGAAGGATATTAAAATATTTCAATCTAATTATTAATACCTACTAATTTTCCCATCCTCAACTTTTTGTACATGGGTTCTAACATTTCTCTCAAGCAGGTTTCCAGTCTATAAAACTCATACTTAATTTACTGGCTTATCATTTAAGGAATTCAGATGAAGTATAATTTTAATACTAGATCTGAATCAGCTCATCATTTTTACCAAACCAAGGGCCTCATACTGAATGAATGCTTTATTGCTGAGCTGTACCTCTACCCTATGAAGGTTACTTTGACTTTTATTTCTCACATCCAGACCCCAGGTTAAAGTGCAAATAAAATGTTTATTTTATTTCCTTTGCTGATTAACATATTTGCTTGCTCAATCTTTCAGTAAAATACAGTACTTACATGTGATAATATTTGTGAGTTTCATTTCCATTTCTGTATGTGTTAAACTGAATAAAGGAATGCATAAAATTAATTAATTAATTAATTTTTGAATAAAGGAATCATTAAATTAAGGAACTAATGCTCATAATTTGGAGTTAGAAAATACTGGTTTGGAATTATGGCTTTTAATTTAGTATATACATCATAAAAAATGACTCTCAATTTCAAGGTTCTTTTCTATATTTGTAAAATTGTAATAAAATTTTCTATCTGTAGTTATCAAAATTATTTGGGTTGCCAAGTTATGGAGATTAAAAACAAAGTAATATAATAAAAAGAGTAATTTATTAGCTTAAGGAAAGCTAGTGAATTATTGGAAGTTTTATACAGCTTTAAACTACATATATTCTGTGTGTGTGTGTGTGTGTGTGTGTGTGTGTGTGTGTGTGTCTGTGTCTGTCTGTCTGTCTGTCTTTCATCCTATAATTTTTACTGGATTATTTTATCGCATATTATTTCCAAAGAGTGACTTTCACAGTCCTAAAATTACATTCTATCAGTTTGACAGCACGAATTAAAAAGAGTATCTCCTTTTTATTTATGTCAGCAAATACTTAGGACTTGCTACACATTGGGTATGATTTCCTACTCAGTAATCATCCACATATTCCTGAGTCAAATGTTTAAATTCATAAGGTCCATATCATAAGGCCTGAGTGGAGAAAGATATTTTATCAAGTACAGCCAGGGACCTATTACAAGAAGAAATGAATGGGAATAGAGAAGAACAACAGTAACTCACTTCAACAATATATATTTGTCCCTTGGTATTCATTGAGAGATTGGTTCCAGAAACCCTCAAATACCAAGATCTTTAGATGCTCATGTTCCTTACATATACTTGCATATAAATTACCCACATACTCCTCTACACTTTAGATCATCTCTAGATTACCTATAATACCTAATACTATATAAATGCTATACAAATATCTGTTACAGTGTATTGTTTAGGAAATAATGACAAGGAAAAAATCTGTACATGTTCAGTAAGGACACAATTTTTTTCAAATATTTCTGATTTACAATTAGATAAATCTGGGAATGTAAAGCCCCTGGATATTTAGGACTGATTGTTTAGAACTTGTGAGGACTAAATTATATAATGATAAAATTTATTCCATGATTGTATTAATATGGTACAATGATGGTTATAGTTGTACTACAAGTAGTAATTATAACATTGAGTGTAGCAACAGTGGTTAAGGGTTTTAATGTAGATTATCAAATCAGAAAAGTGGGAAAATGTATTCTTTGTATAATGAAGTACAACATCTAGCACATACTACCTATGTAGAATACTTTCATTGAAAAAAATGAAAAAATAAATGAATAAATTAAAAATATCCTAAGCACTTTAGGTTTTTAAATATTTCTAGATATAGAAGCATTTGTTTCTTTGTTTTACAAAGATAATCAATTGATAACCCAACCCTCCCACACCTCTAGGGTGGAAAGTATATTCTTTTTGCTCCTGGAGCAGCTGCTGTAATAGTGTTCACTACTAAGTATTGTACTTGTTTATTCATCAGGAGACATAAGAGAGGCAATTGTACCTGAGAAAGTAAGGCCCTTGACAGAAAAGACTAAATTTTATATCACATGTAAAGGAGTGCATGGGACGTCAAACATTTACATTTTAACCACAAGAGACCTTCTTTTCCCTTAATCAATGGAATGTAGTTCTCATTTTTACAAGTAGATTTATTTTGTTCACTGCATTTAGTTGGCTTTTCTATTAAAAGCATCATGACCATCATCCTTGAAACATTATTCAGGGCCTACTGGTCGACTCTCCCAAGAGTTTTCTGATTCTAGCCTCACAAAACATCCAAATTCATATTTCTACTAACTTTCTTTTAAAATTTTTTTCAACTGACATATAATAATTATATATGAGCATACAGTTTGATAATTCAATACATGTATACAGTGTATATTGATCTAGTTGGGGTAATTAGCATTTCCATCTCCTTAAACATTTATCATTTATTTGTGTTTGGAGACCATGAATTCTTCTTCTAATTCTTTATACAATACATGATAAGTTGTAGATTTTAGTTACCTTACTATGATGTAGTAGACTAGAATTTATTTATTTAATTTTTTTAAAGAGAAGAAAAAACAAAACAAATCAACAAAGAACAAATTTTCAAAACAACATAATAGGAGGATAACAATGGTTAATGCATTACGTATTATTATCTTTAAGTTAGTTATTCAGGATACCAGATATTAGCATTCAATTGTCCAAACACTATTGGCACAAACCTTACTCTTCAATGAACTAAGTAAAATTGGTAGTGTATCTATTTTAACCATCTTATATATATATACAATTTTTTTTCCTTTCCCTACTTTCTTTTCCCTATTCCCCTATTCCAGTCTCTCTTTCCTTTTGACCAGTTTCTTTTTGATTCACCATGTCTATTGTACATTTTGGATCTTATTTACTCTTTCAGTTTGTCATACTAGAGAGACAATGCGATGCTTACACATATGTGTCCAGTTTATTTCACTTATGAGTATTTTCTCGAGTTGCATCCATTTACCTATAAAAGTCTCCAGTTTATCCTTCTTTATGGCTGAATAATACTCCATTTTATAAAAATACCACATCTTTCTTATCCATTCCTCAGTTGATGGGCATTTGGGTTGTTTCCAAGATCTGGCTATTACAAATTGTGCTGCTATAAACATGGGTGCACATAAATCGCTGTGGTACGATGTTTTAAATTCTTCTGGGAAGATACCCAGAAGGGGAATAGCTGGGTCAAATGGGACCTCCAACCCTAGTTTTTTGAGGAATCTCCACACTGATTTCCACAGTGGCTGTACCAGTCGACACTCCCACCAACAGTGAAGAAGGGTTCCTTTTTCCCCACAGCGCCTCCAGCATTTGTTATTAGTTGATTTCTTAATAATAGCCATTCTTTCTGGGGTGAGATGGTATCTCAGTGTTGTTTTAATTTGCATCTCTCGAATGACTAGTGATGTTGCCCATTTTTTTTGTATATTTATTTGCCATTTGTATTTCTTAATCTGAGAAATATGTATTCATCTCAGATGCCCATTTTTGGAGTGGGTCTTTAAATTTGGGAGGTCTGATTTTTTTGAGTTCTTTATATGTTCTCGATAGTAATCCTTTGTCTGAGGAACAGCTGGCAAACTTTTTTTTCCCACGTTGTGAGTTGTCTCTTCACTCTGTTGGTGGTTTCTCTTGCTGTGCAAAAGCTTTTTAATAAGATGAGATCCCAGTTGTTGATTCTTTGTGATAGTTCCTGTGCGGTTGAGGTTTTATTCATAAAGTCTTTGCCTTAGAATTTATTTCTTCTGTCTGTATTTTGATAACCCTTATGCAGCGTCTCTCCTTTCCTAGCCTCTAGTAATCACATTCTACCCTCTTCTACGGAATCTGCCTTCTTCGTATTCACATGTGATTGAGAACATAATGTATTTGTTTTTCTGTGTGTGGCTTATTTCAGTTACCATAATCGCTTCCAGTCCCACATGTTTGGCTGCAAATGACAGGATGCAATTCTTCTCAGGCCAAATAATATTCCATTGTGGAATTTGCTAGACTTTCTTTATTCGTTCAGGAGATGATGGACAGTTAGCTTAATTCCATAGCTTGGTCATTGTGAATAGTTCTCCAGTAAACATGGGAGTACATATATCTCTTTGAATGCCTAATTTCCTTTCCTTTGGATATATACTCAGTTGGTAGATAGCTGGATTAAATGGTATCCTGTCTTTTAGGTTTGGAAGGAACTATCAAATTGTTTTCGTAATGGCTGTACTAATTTACGTTTCCACCAAAATTGTATAAGAGTTCCCTGTCTCTGCAGTGTAACCAGAACTGGTTCTTTTTTTGTTTTGTTTTGTTTTTGTTTTGCTTTTTTTTTTTTTTTTTTTTTTTTTTTTTTTGCTTTGCTTCCACTCAGATAAAATGCAGTACTTGGTACCCGAAACTCGAAGGAGAGGTTTATTTGGTTTATAGTTTCCAGTAGGCTCAGTTTAGAGTTGGCTGGCTCCAAGATAGAAACAGCATGGTAGAAGGGCATGGCAGAGGACAGCTGCACATCTCATGGCAGCCAGGAAGCAGAGAGAGAAGAGAAGAGCCAGGGACAAGAATACACCAGGTCACACCATCAGTGACCCACCTCCAACCGGCCCCACCTCCAGCAGTTCGTGTAGTTACTGAACTCACCAAAAGAAGTCACTGAAGAGTACAGCACCACCATGACTCAATCTCCCTCCAAACACAAGAGACTTTTGCAGGACATTTTAGAGCTAAGCCATAATAAAGACTTAGAGCAGTTTTTCATATACTTGCTGGTCATTTATATACTTTTTTTGAGAATAAGATTATTTGTCCATTTTTAATCAAATTCTCCAGGGTTTTGCTGTTGGTTTTTAACATCCTTTTGTGTTCCTTTTTCTTTCCTCTTAGGAGAAAATGTCTCACTGTGTCTCATGAAATCCTCCTGCCTCAGCTTCCTGTATAACTGGGATTACAAGTGCGCATTACACCAGGCTCTGAGTTCTTAATATTCTGGATATTAATCCTTTGTCAGATGAATAGATTGCAAAGATTTGCTTCCAATTTATAAGCTATCTCTTCCCTCTGTTGATTACCTCCTTCACTATACAAAGGTGTTTTTGTGTGTGTGTGTGTGGGTACCAGGGGTCGACCTCAGGATCTCGTGTGTCAGCAGGTGCCCATGCTGTTGAGTGATATCACCGGCCCTTTTATCGTATGTGGGTACCGGGAGTTGAACTCAGGACCTCGCACTTGCCATGCAGGCGCTTATGCCGCTGAGCTATCTCACCAGCCCATAAAGGTGTTTTAATTTGGTATAATCCATTTGTCAATTTTTGCTTCTGTTTCCTGTACCCTGGGGTCTTACCCCCACAATCATTGTCTATGCTGTGTCTTGAAGAGTTTTCTTTTAGTAGTTTTATATTTTCACATCCTATATTTAGGTCTTTGATGCATTTTGATTTTACTTCCATATTTGGTGAGAGATAGGAGCTGAGTTTAATTTTTCTCCATATAGATATCCTGTTTTCCCAGAACTATTTGTTAAAGAGGCTGTCCTTTCTCCAGTGTATGTTTTTAGTGCCTTTGTTGAAAACCAGCTGGCTTTATTTTTGAATTTTCTTTTCTGTTCCGTTGGTCTATGTGTCAGTTTTGATGCCAATTAATTCTCTTTCTTTTTTCTTTTCAATGAAGGCTTTAGTTTCCTATCTAGATTAAGTATCCCAAAGACTCACAACTCCTATTCCATCAGTTAAAATTTTTCTCTATATATTTCATTTCAAAATCTTTCTATTTCTATGAATATGAAAACATATTCATCAAATGAAAACCCCTGAGAATCACAGATGACAAACAATTAGTCCTGTCCCTAAAGAATTAACATTAAAGGGATGCAATATATTTCTATTACAAATAAATTTCCATGGACTGGATGACACAGCTATATAATTGACAAAAACACAACATCCTAGAGCAGATTTTGATGTTTTACAAAGTATGAATATTGGACACAAAGTTTTTATCTTTCCTGAAAGATTTAAATTTTACTACTCTCCTGGCATAAAATGTTATGTAAGTCTATGGTTATCTTTCAACTTTATTATGTTTGAATGCATATCAATGTGCAATCTAAATGTAGTCATAAATGGCAAAAAGGATTTTTCTCATTTGATTTTTCTTATTTATTACTCAAAAAAGGAAACATCATTAACCCACATTACATTTACTAGACAGCTTCAAATCTGTTTCTGAATCCCTTGCTTAGTGTATTTCTGTTATTTCCACTGTTAGTTATCTTTTACCATGAGTTTGAAATTACCTTATTGTTTTCTTTTTCTCCCATCAATCCTTATTCACTTGCCAAAAGATATTCCTTGCCGAACAAGTGTTTTGCATCTTAGTAGGCACTAGCTTTTCTGTTGAATGAGAGGAAACTCCCCTGCAGTGGCAGCCCTAAAAATTCCTATTTTTAGGTTAGTAATTCTTTAAATGTGTGATGACTGAATAAATTAGCTACATAGTACAAACTTGGACTTTATCTCACAGTAACTATTTATAGATTTACATTAACCTGATCAAATTGATGGAACCTTGATGAAGCTACCCAACATTCTACTGCCATGCCAATTTTAATGCTGATACTGGTTCCTCCTTTGAAAATGTGGTTGTCATCCAATAACTATCTGCTCCAAAACTCCTCACAGTTCCCTGTTACTGACAGGACCCCATGCTTAAAACACACTTTACCATCCCAAAACCTCCCAAGCAAGTGGAGGTCCCTTAAACTCTTAAAGAAAGATAGACTATGTGAAAACCTCATTAAGTCATGAAGAAAAGAGCTCCTACACTTTTCACTGCTTTTTCTTCTCACATCAGTATATAATCTATAAAATAATCCTAGAAACAGTAGTTCTGTTAATTCCAAATATCTCATTTCTTTGGCCTTGTCTTACTCCACTTCCACAGTTCTAATTCAAGGCCTTCTCAAATTTATGTGGGCTATTTCAAGGTTTTCTAATTCACTTATCGGAATGAACATTAGTGCCCTAGGTCCAGTCCTCTTCTCACCCTGTATCCCACAGGCTGGTAGCAGAATTCGCTTAGGTCCTTTTCCTCTGCAGGAGCTAACTCCCATGGAACCCTGGCATTCACACAATCATTTTAAACTGAAGACATCTGAGTTTCAACAGATGCAAAAGGAAGCCTTTCTCGGAGCTTTTCTTCCTGCAGAGCAGCTTTTTTCTTATCCCCAAAGAATATGGTAAGACTTGCTTGTTTCACTCTTCTTTCTTGTTGGCTGGGTCAGATTGTCCTTTTTTTATTGTATATTCGCATTACACAGTGATTGTGCTCAGCTAGGGGACTGATACAAATACATATTGCATCTTGATCATTTTTACACCCCCAACCCTCTTCCCTCCTCTTCTTTCCCTCCTTCCCAGATCCCCTTCCCAACTCTACCATCTGCCTCCCTGCTTCTTAACATGTCTTATTTTGTTCTTTATATTATTTTTATTTTGATTCTCTCATATTATAGAAACCATGGGATATTTAACATCTATGTCCGACTTATGTCATTTAGTATTATGGTCTTGAGATCCATTAACTCTCATTTGTTCTCCTAAAATCTCTTTGTCTTTCTAAAATAACATTTGTTCTTCCCTTAACCCTCACCCCTTGTTAAGATAGGGATTTCATCATTTAACTTTAGCCTTTTAATAGTTATCCCCTTTTATTATCTCCTTGGCACTAAACAAACTTGTTTTCCTCCAGTTAATCTGCCTTTTGTTTGCCACTTACCTTGCAGGCTCCAGGACACTGAACACAAAGCGGAGAAGAAAAGCTGTTTTCCTCCTTGACACCTCCTCATTCTACTTTTAGTGGGCTAAGATCTGGCATTCACTTATGTTTTCAGCGTTTGTCCTGCTCCTCCTTCACTCCCAGTTCCAAGTGTCGGATCCCATCAGGTGCCCTGTTAACTGGCCTCAGATCTCCATCCTGGGTTTACAATAATCTGCTGTGCTTGAGAATCAGGAAAGCTACACACTGTTCAAAGTCCTGCTCTGCTCATTACCACATTTTTGAAGTTTTCATTCCTTCCTCTGAACTACCAATATCTTGAATGTACAGTAATTTTCGTCTTGCTTGCATCTCTCAGTTACCACTGATATTAGGATTATTTGTAATTATTAGTCTTTTACACCTTTTAACTCTTCAAGCATAGAAAAATAAAAATACTGTTTCTGAAAACTGCTTTCCACCAGGTTTTGAAATAGGGAGAGAGCGTAACAGGGAGAGAGCATAAAATTTCCTCTGAGGCAAAGAGGCATCAAGATATAGCTATTATAAAATACACAAAAGAGTAAAGCATGTAAATAAAGACATGGTATGAATAATGAAAAAGTTAATCTTAGTTTTTAAAAAAAATGTTTTATTATTTTTTATTGGCTTTGACCAATATCTCACAAGCTGAATACAAAAGGCACATCAATGCTATCTCCAAGCTAGCCTACTAAAGGAGAGAGAATCATCCATCTGCAGCACTGTAATGTGCTCTTAGACAGGAAAGGCTCACAAGCAGACATGCCTCAGGGTATCTTACCCATCCTACATAGAACTCTTCAGAGGTGCGGTCACATAATTCCACAGATTCTATTATAGCCATGTCTAGACTTGCCTTGAATAGCTCCGATAATAGCAAATCCCACACCTCCTATCACAAGTTGTTCCATTAACAATTGTAAATTTTTTTAGCAACTGAGGAAACAAACTGTGTGTACAGACTTTCAACAACTTGCTGCCTCACTTCTATTGATAAATTAAGACAGATCTTTAAAAAAGCATCTAGAGGATTTCCAATATATAAAATGACAAAGAAAAAAAGGTTTCCTTCTCTCATCGATGTAATAATAAGACTGTGGAGAACCTAGAGCTTTTGTTGTCCACACCCCTGTTTTATAAATGGTGACTAAAGTCCAGGCTAAGAAACAACCTTTAAGATGAGCTGACTGGTAGACGAGCCAGGACTAGAACATTAACCTCCCCAATCTCACAGCTCCCTTTTCCATGGCAACATCTTCAAAATTTAATCTGGACAAGATTTCATGTTTTCCTTTTTTAATTTCTGCTACCTTTACATTATATATTGTCTATATTACATATTATGACAAAGTAAATTTCATTAAAGTGATTGAATTCACCATGTGTCCCCTGCTTGCTGCCCCATTCCCCACCAGCCTGACCAGCTACTCTGTGACCACTAATGTAGCCCTTCTCATTACCTTGAGAAGTGCTCTTTTCTCCTTAAAGCTTCTTAGGGACTTTGTGACACATTTACACGATGGGTTTGGAGGGGCAGACTCTGAGAAGCAGAAGAGGAGATAAAGATTTTGGAAATACAATTACAGGAATCTACAAGAATCCAGAAAGGAGTGTGGCAGAGGCTAGGACATACCTTTTGCTTGGAAGAAAAAGGACTTTGGGTGGGGGTGGGCTGGAGAGATGTTGTCAAGTCAGGCTTCAGAGGTATGGACTGCAGGAAATTAAGGAGGAGGGCGACACCTGAGGTTCTGTTTGTTTTGTTTTGTTTTGTTTTGTTTTTGTTTTTTGGTACCAGGAACTGAACTTATGACCTCGTGCTTACCAGGTAGGCGCTGTGCCACTGAGCTATATCCCCAGCCAAGGTTCTGGTTTATACCCTTTTTTATGATTTATAAAAACCCTTTTCATGAATGTTGTTATTGCTAGGTCTGTCTGAAATGTATCAGTAACCATGGCTTTGTTCCAAAAGTTTTGGCTTTATTTAGGCAAAAGTAGGTGAACAAATTAAAATTCTTAAATAAGTAGGTTTAAATGCATTTAAGAATAAGATAATCTAAACCAGAATTTGTCAGACCATGGCCCATTTTTATATGGCTCATAATCTATGGATTTTTACATTTTTGAAGGGTTGTAAAACAACAAAAATAAATAAATAAATAAATACAAACAACAAAATATGGCAAATCCTAAAACACTTACTAGGCTGGCCCTTTATGGAATACATTCGCTGGGCCCAGATATAAACAAAGAACAAAGGCTTTTAGAATTCTTCTAAGTATTTGGAGTTTAAGATCTCCTTAGAAATAAAGACTGGACACCAGGCCGATGTAGCAGTTGGGACTTGAGGGGTTAAGCAGTGACGGTGTCCTACATGGGTCAGACATTTGGGAGGATTAGAGCTGGGGGACAGGGCACACCTGTGCTCCTAGATGGAAGGCAGCGGCTATGAGAGCCTCTGGCTAATCTCAGGAGGCTCCCAGGCTAAGCAGAGAAGTCCAACACAAAATCTTTTCTAAATTTGGGAAGCCTTTCTTCAAAAACCCTCTATTAGTGTAAGGGCTATCAAAGCACTGGAGTTAAAGGTACTATCTTTGAACAAATCACATGGCTTCATTAGTTTCTTCATTTATAAAATGGAAATACGATTGATACCTATTTTATAACATTGTGAAAATAAGAGTACCAATCTTTTGTATGACCTGCCACAGATAAGTGATAAATAGAAATTATTACTTGGTAGATATTTAATTTTTGTGTGACTTAACAATTTCTAGTCTTTCAGACAGCTCAGCAAGACAGCTAAGAAGAAAATGCTAAAAGCTATTTTAATGTATAGGAGACACGGGATACCTTGTTTCTCCCCAGGTAGGTTCACATGCCCAGACAGAGTAGAACTATTACTTCCATTATCATTATTGTAAGTACTGACACTATATGTATACATTTGTTCAAAACACTTTGCTTTTCATTTCTTATGCTGAATCCCAAGTGTTTAGCAAGTACCTAAATTGCAGGGAGTCCCCCAAAGGAAAATGGTTCCAAAAAGTCTGTGAGTAAAGTTGTCTGCGGTGTTTGAAAATCAATTAAAATAAGGAAGTAAGCAAACAAAACCACACACAACAAACAACACAACAGAAAGATTAATAGCTTATGTTGTGAGTTTATCAAAAATTTCCTGTCCTTCAAAATGTGCAAGTATCCATAAATTTAGAGCTCGAGTTCACTTAGTAATTTTCTGTGTAATGAATTACTACATAAATGTATGCCAGACATGTGGGAAAGATAATCTGGATATCAAAGTATGATTTTATTAATGCCTATATTTAAGTAAAAGCTGAAATAGGATTTGTTACGCCAAACTCTATGACAGCATAACATTATTTATATGGGTAGGTATGGGTAAGTAAGTGAGTTAACGTAGCAGCATTTTTAAAAGCCAGATGTTCCCCAAGCAGAGAAATATCTGGCTGTCGCAAATGATCAATTGTATAAAAAGGTCCAAGCTTTGCAAATTTCTAAACAAGATATTCAGTGAAGTTCTTCATCTACCTAAATAGGCTCATTCCTGCAACCAAAACCATGGGACTAAGTGCTTTGGTTTCATGCTTAAAGATATCTTTTTCCTTACTCCAAACTGTCACTAAATTGGAAATGTCACAACCCTTGGGGGCACATGAGAAATGCATATTATTTCACATCTGTTTTTCACTTGATCCCAGTGGGCCTGGTATTTCTCCAAATTGCTCTGTGGAAAAACCAATTTAATTTGATTGAGGTATGAACAGAAACTTATGAGCAAAGTAGGATACTTGCTTTAAGGTTAAAATGGGAGACTCTGCTTTGTATTATTATTGGTGAAAAATGCTTGTAGGAGAGTATGATTCTCTATATAAACCTATTTTCTTTGCTTCTACTGATGCGAATTTGACTCATTTCTTTAAGTCCAAGTTCAAAAAGCATTCTAAGATTGTAACAAAAATATTTTTTTCGTTTTCTGAATACTGAGTTCATGCTCGATCCATAAAACGATAAAAAGGGAACAATGAGAATTTATTAATAAACAAAGTCAAAGACGCAGCTCTTCTTAATAGCCATATAACTTTAGTGAAGTTATTAAACTTTTCTGAGATTCATTTTTACGTATACAAAAATTTAGATAATGAGTGATCTTGAGAATTAGATATGGATATAAACACAATGATCAATGTAAAAACACCTAAGCAGAACCTAAAAAATGCTAACTGTATTCATTTTGAAAAATAAATTGAGAATGCTAACAAGCTGAACTAGCCTTCCATGACAGAAAAGAAGCCTGCTGCTTTTGGTTCTTCCTCTTTCATCCCTGCTTGAAAACGATATCTTAATTTTAAAAACATTTTTTATGTATCAGTATTCTTGTCTTCACATACACATTCACATAAAGTTTAAAGAATCGGAAAGTCATGGTTTGGACTATCAGAACATCAAATATCACTCCCACTGCAGAGAACATAAAGCACGGCAGGACTGGGTTGAAGGGAAGTACCGGTGTTGTAAAG
Source organism: Erethizon dorsatum (assembly GCA_028451465.1). Classification (NCBI taxonomy): domain Eukaryota; kingdom Metazoa; phylum Chordata; class Mammalia; order Rodentia; family Erethizontidae; genus Erethizon; species Erethizon dorsatum. Next base: position 48,431,689 of record CM051827.1, on the reverse strand, counting down.
GAAGATGGACTATATCCCAATCCATCATCCTTCTGATCGTCTCCACGTTCTTGCCCATCTCCCCAGGGGGAGCCGTCAGATTAGATTTAGCACAATCCATTCTGCAGAAGGGCCCTGTGCACACTGATAAGCAAGCAGAGCTGCTGAGGGGCATTGTCTGCAGCTTGTCCCTTGAGCATTGGCTATTTATTTCACTTCTACTCCAACTGAGCACAGGCATTTACTAAATTTTGCTTGATGGTGTCACAAGATCCCTTCGAAAAGCACTGTTTGCATCCAGCCGGAAATGATTGCCAAAAGAGGATACCTTGTGACTAGCTCACAGTGCTGCATTGGCATGCCTGGGATTTCTTGGGGGAAATTATCCCTTCACTGGTCAATTAAAATCCATCTGGTAATTCTGCCAGCTGAAGAATTCAGTGAATTGAGTGCCAGCTACTATCAATTGTGGATGTCTCAAATTTCCTTTGAATGAGATTTTGGAAACAATCATCTGACAATGATATGTCCCTTGTGAAATATAGTTAAAAATAAATGATAGAAACAGGTCATTTGATCACAAAATTGTTTAGCAGAATTTTTTCACCAGTTTTGTATGGTTAACCTCTTTGGCTGCCTGATAAAACCCAGACACCTTTTTCTAATCAATAGTTTAAGTGAGTGGGATAAATGTATAAGATTGCATGAACTGATTATGTTGAAATAAAATTATAAATGTTTATTAGTACCTTAGAAAATAAGTTGAAGCAGCAGATGAGAGTTAATGCAATTTCAAAATAGTGTTAAGCATAAATGCTGTATCAAGATATATGCCACACTTTTATGTTATAAAATCATTTTTATTCCTATGGATGATAAAGTCAGAGGATTGAGCAGAACTATTGAATGTGTCACCCACACTTATAAATCAAATAAGTGATCACATTCCAATTAGAGATTGTACTAATAAAGACATCACTTCTTCATTCATATGCATAGCCCTTGATTATGAACATAAGATGGGAAAAGCATTGGCCTCAGAGTGAAAAGCCTTGGGCTGGCAATCCAGTGCTGACATGTTCTAAAGGTGTGATCCACGCAAGTCGTTTGATAACCCCTAGGCATAATTTTTCTCAACCTTATTTCATGCAGGGTTTTGTGAAAACTGAATGAGGTAATAACACCAATAATAATAATATTGAGCATTTGCTCTGTGTCTGACATTGTACTAATTGCTGTAATGTCATCCATCTAGAAAGCTTCCACTTCCTTGGTTAGGTTAATTACTAGATATCTCCTGTTTCTTAAAGCTACTGTGAATGGTATTATTTTCATAATTTCCTTCTCATCCCTAAACCAGTTTGGGAGCACTCCATTCCTTTCAACTTCTTTGAAGAGCTTGAGGAGTGTTTGTAATATAACATCCTTAAAGGTGTTGTAGAATTCAGCAGTGAATCTATCAGGTCCTGGGCTTTTTTTAGTTGGTAGATTCTTTATTACTGTGTTAATTTCATTGCTTGTTTTGGGGTAGTTATGCATACTTATGTCTTCTTGGGTTTGTTTTGGTAGTTTGTATGTGTCTAGGAATCTGTTCATTTCTTCAAAATTTATTAATTTGTTGGAATATAATTTTCCAAAGTAGTTACTACCTTCAGGATCTCCACAGTGTGTGTAGCGATTTCACCTTTTTCATTTCTAATTGAACTGATGTGAGTCTTTTCTTGCTTTCTCTTGTAAGTCTGCCTAAGGGTTTATCTATTTTATTTATTTTTTCAAAGAACCAGTTCTTCGATTTCTTGATTTTTTTTTCCTGTTCTTTTAGTTTCAATTTCATTGATTTCCACTCTTATCTTTATAATTTCCCTCCTAAATTTCAGTTTGCGGATGCTTTATTGTTGTTTCTCAGGAATCTTAAGATTTCTCATAACATTGCCTTTTTTTTTTTTTTTTTTTTTTGTGGGTACCAGGGGTTGACCTCAGGACCTCATGCGCCAGCAGGCGCTAGTGCCACTGAACAATATCACTGGCCTGTTCTTCGTATGTGGGTAACGGGAGTCGAACTCAGGACCTCGCGCTTGCCAGGCAGGTGCCTATGCCGCTGAGCCATCTCACCGGCCCAACACTGTCTATTTAAACTTGCTCTGTTTTCCTAATGTGAACATTGGGTACAATGAATTTTCCTCTTAAAACTGCTTTCATGGTGTCTCAGAGGTTTCAATGAGTTGTACTCTCGTTGTCATTAACTTCCAGAAATCTTTAAATTTCTTCCTTGATTTCTTCTGTGACCCATTAGTTGCTTAGGAGTATATTGTTAATTTTCCAAGAGCTTTTGACTTTTCCAAATTTCCTTCTGTCATTGACTTCTATTTTCATTGCACAGAGGTCAGAGAGTATGCATGGAGTGATTTTTATTGTTGTATGTTTACTGAAGCAGGCTTTGTGGACTAGTATATGATCTATTTTGGGAAAAGTACCGTGTGCTGCTGAAAAGAATATATATTCTGTTGTAGAGGGGTGGAATACTCTGTGTATATCCATTAAGTCCATGTGTTCACAGGTGTGGTTCAGCTCTGAAATTTATTGGGGTTTTTTTGTTTGTTTAGTTGATCTGTATCTTTGAGAAAAAAGGGTAAAATAATGGAATAAATGTGTGGGGGGAAAATGTGCAGAAGGAGGAAAACAGCAAATAATTTAAAAAAATTAAAAAGTAAAATAAAAATGAGAAAATACAATCAAATAAAGAATAATAAAAGTATGTTTTCTTTTGCTTTGGTTATGTGGCTCTTTTCCTCAGTCTAGGGGTTAAGGAGAAGAGCTCAAGCCAGAATGTTTCTCTGCTCACACTGGAAATCCAAGGTGACGGACTGTCCCAAGAAGGATGCTGTGTGTAAAGATCTGCTTACAGTGAGAGCATGGCGCCAGTGTGAGCCTCTAATCCTTTGTAACTCAGTCTGAACCTGGCCTCTGCCCACAGGACGCTGGTCTGCGTTCACCAGCCCCTGCCTCTTAGTGGGACTCCTCCCAGTCTGCTCTCCAACTGCTGGTGGTCCCCTGTGACTCTTTTCCTCTCATCCACTCTGGGAACTTGGCAGTGTGAAGCAGCTAAAGGGCTGCTCTTTGACGCAGCTTCAAACATTCAGCCCTTCCCTACAATGGCATCCCCACCAGCTCTCGCTTCACAGTTGTAGCTCCTGGCACTTGGTACTGAGGTCACTCACCAACTGTTGATTGTGGAAGTCTGCTCTGGAAGCAGTGTTCCATATTTTCCTTTTTAGTTCCAACTTCAGGTGATTCTTTTCATCTGAATGCAGTTCTCCGGTTCTCTGTGAGCAAAAAATTATTAGTTTCACTTTGCCTCCCACCTGGAGGCTAGCCAGCTGTTGTTGGTGACCCTGTGCAGTCTCTCCTCCATGGTGAGGTCTATTTTTTCTGTATCATTTCATCCTATTTTCTTCTCCTCTGTCAGTACCCTCACGGTTCCCAGGTATTCTCCACTCTCTTCAGTTCCTTTCCAAATTGTTGTTTTCCAGACACTAGACACTTCATCCTGGAGAAGTTGTCTCCCTAGTCAATGTGTTACCTCATAAAACTATTGATAAGAAAATCTAATGCATAAAAATGATACCAGTTGGAAAAAGACATTTATAAAATGATGCAAGACTAAGAAGCCATTAGAACAATGACTAATTCAACTTCATACCTTCAGGCAAAGATCATCATAAGCGAAGTACATGAGTGTGTAAGAAAATGTTTTCAATACATCACAAGAAATACAAAATTGGTCAGTAAGAATTTAATATATCTACAATAAAGCACTACAACCAAAAGCTACTAGAAACAGGAATAGGAAAATAAGCAGAGTTCACATAAAAGAAAATACAAAAACATTTTAAGTATTTGTTGAATCTCGTTCACAAAAATTCAAATTACATTACCCTAATGCTGAGCATGGTGACACATGCCTGTAGTCCCAGCACTCAGGAGGCTGAGGCAAGAGGATTGCCATGAGTTTGAGGCCACCTTGGATTACATAGTGAGTTCAAGTCTACCTGAGCTACATAGCAAGACCCTGTCTCAAAAAAAAAGAAAAAAAGAAAAAAAGAAAAAGGAAAAATATTACACTACCATTCCATTTGTAACCTACTCAATGCTGAAATACAGAAAAGCTTGTACAACTTGCCGTGCTAAGGAGAATGTAAGGAAACAAACACAAAAATTACAGATGAGAGTAAAATTTGCATATCTGTGGAAGGTAGTTTGATAATATTTAGCATAACATACACATTAGTTAAACATACGTGAAATGACTGATATGTAATGCTATTCATTGCAGACATAATTATTATATAAAAGGATTTGTGTGCAGCCCTAATGTCCATGAGTAGATTGCTGGTTTAATCAACCAAGAGATACTTTGGCACAATGTATCTTTTCTATAGTTGTTGTCTTTTATGTAGTTCACTTATTTTTACATATCTTCAAATATTTTATGCCTGCTTAAGAAAAAACACACAATTTTTACAAGGTTATTGGAGTTAAGCTGTCAGTAACATACAAAACTGTGGAATAGCTTCTTGTATTCTATAAATTTAAAATAAGGAATACATGTTTGATGTGAAAGAATGTAGAAAATTACATCTAGAATTTTGAAAACTTAACATGGAATTTTACAATTTTGAAAACTTAACATGGAAAGACAACAATTTCATTCAATAACTCTGTCTTTTAAAAGTGCACCTAAGAATAAAAAATGTACAGAAATTTTACACTGGTATATATAATGTAATATTTTTATCAGCGAAATTTTCAAATGATCAAAATGGCCACTGATAAGCAATTTGTTAAGTGAATTATGATACATTACTAAGTATAGTTACACAAATTTTAATATATATTTATTGTCATAGAAACATATGAGTCTGAATAGCATGATTCATTATAGATAAAAGTTTAAAATGTATAGACATATATGTTCTAGCTTTATTTTGAAGAAGATGAAAAGATTACATAGCAAAATGTTAACAGTGTTTTTTCCTATGTGGGGAGAATTTTTTATGAATTTTTTATGAATTTTCTTTTTATTGATCTGTATATTAATAAAAAATTTAAAGACATTTTAAAGGAAAATTGGTCATCTGCCACTGTCAATATTTAAATACTAGCAGGTAAACTTTTCATCTCATTAGAAGTTTGTATGGTCATAATCTACAAGGAACTCATGAAAACCATTTCAAGATGGGTCTTAAGGAAATATATAGATCGATATACTCACGTATTTATTTATAGAATTAGGTATGTAGTAAGTAGGTAAGTTTAGATAAATGGAGATGGATGGTCAGATGGAAGGATAGATGGACAGGTAAATGGATGGATGTACAGACGGATGGATGGGTGAATGGAGAAACTGGTAGAGTTAGTCTCTATTTCTGCTTCTTCATCAAAGTCACCCCCATAACTATATGAATACATACACATTCCCACCTCCCCTTCAAACCCTGACCTGATCACGGTACGTAGTGTTTAACAATAAAACATAAACAAGTTTAAATAAGAATAGTATTTTTCCCTAAGGCAATATCTTTATAGAAAGTAAAATTAAAAATTAAAACAAAGTGGATATTAAAAGATATTCATAGGCAGCATTTCATTTGAACAGAATAAAACAACAGGATAGAGGACATCAATATGCATAATAAAAAGGCTTAAACATTCTTTCATGACAACATTCCTTCAGTTTTAAATATCATTTCACTTATTTGTAGGCTTTTTTTTTTTTTGTGGGTACCGGGGGTTGACCTCAGGACCTCATGCGCCAGCAGGCGCCCATGCCGCTGAGCAATATCACTGGCTCCCTTTTTCATATGTGAGTTCCAGGAGTCGAACTCAGGACCTCGCACTTGCCGGGCAGGCGCTTATGCCACTGAACCATCTCACCGGCCCCTGTAGGCTGGTTTTAATATAAATATATTTCTTAAATAGGGGCAAGATATGAAGCCAAAATATTTGAAAAATTATTGCCATATTTTAGAAACTAAATAAAGGGAGAATTTAATCTTAGATCTAAATAAGAAATCAATTTCCGGGGCTTTATAGATTATACCACAGCTACTGCAATTAATTTTTACTGGGAATTTACTAAATGTTTTTACATTAATTTAAAATTGATCTTGGGCCAGTGAGATGGCTCAGCGGCATAAGCGCCTGCCTGGCAAGCGTGAGGTCCTGAGTTCGACTCTTGGAACCCACATACGAAAAAGGCTGGTGATATCGTTCAGTGGCACGGGCGCCTGCTGGCGTGCGAGGTCCTGAGGTCGACCCCCGGTATCCACAAAAAATAATAAATAAAATAATAGTAATAATAAAATTGATCTTATAAACTATGCTTTCTATGCAGATAAGGCAACTGAGATTTAGTAGCTTTGAGTGCCTTTTCCAAGTCCATTTAATTAAGAAGCTATGAAACAGAATTGGGAATCCCACCCAGGTTCAAACCTATACCATTTCAACTGACAGGTATGGTGAGCTAAATTACTCATTTATTTATTCACTGTTTTGAAAAATACTTATTGCACACTACCTGTTCAGTGTGCATGCAAAATGTTTATTGCAAATGCTCTGGGTACAGGGCTGAAAACAGTTAGTATATGGTAGGGTGAAATACACATGACTTTTGTTTTAATAGAGCTCAGAGTTTGACATCCACAAGCCTGAAAAGTGACAAAATGTGAGTGACCTATAGGAACTTTAACTTCTTTCTAAATAATGCTGTGACTGATGCTTGAGAATATTTATGATGCAGAGGGGGAAAAAATGGAGAGATCTGTCATTACAGTGAAGAAGTTTTAAACTTCACTTCTTTCTCTAGCTGTCACGTTTGGTCAAGCCACTTCTCAACCATAGCTTCCTCATCCTTAATTGGAGAATATAGTATTAAATTTCATGGCTGTTGGAAGGAGAATTAGAAATAATAAGGTAAAAATTCAGGAGCCTACATTCGGCAGCTGGCAGCCATAATTATTAGCCATTACTGTCAGGGAATACACAAAATTCTGGAGAATACTTTCTTCAAACATAAGAATTTGGAGAACCATGCATAAATGTGAAGAGTGATACATATGAAGACTCATAAGTACCTGTCAAGCCTCTTGCATGTATAAATACCAATTTGTAGTCCTTGGCAAATATAAATATAAAAGCTGTCTACCGATAATGTGTTTAATGAGGATGATAAAAACATAAGACAGTGCAGAGAAAACTGAGAGCTCCACATTCCCCTCAGTGCGAAATCATTTCATCTGCTCAATCTACAAAAATCTTTAAAACAAACCTTACTTGCTACTGAAAATTCCCTTGATTCAACAGTTACTTGCCTGGCTTGAGACATCCATGCCTATCTCAGTGTAAAATATTTTCTTCGAGACATTGATAAAGGCTAATGCTATTTGGCAAGTCTGTTTGACGTTTCCTATAAACATTTATCCTGACCTTTGATACCTTTCCATTCCCTAAGGTTTAGCTCCCTAAGGTAAAGACCACAAAATGTGTGGAATTACATGGTAGTTTGAGAATGTTGCTTCACTGAAAAGAGTAAAAAGTAATAGAAATTCTACCCATTTGTCTAGGGCAAAAACCTATAGTCACTTTGGGAAAGGTTTATGTAAGATCTGACATTTCAAAATGAGACATCAAATATTCTTGGCTGCTTAATTTTGCAAGCTAGGACCCTTGAGCTTTTTGAAAAGAAAAAGAAAAGAAGAAGGACTTTAAAAGGGTCCCTCCTTCCCTATCCATTCTGTCATTCTACGCCAGAGAGAAAAGCATTCCCTGAGCAAACGCATTTCTCTTAAAGAACTTAAGAGATGAAATAGAAACGTTGTTTTATTCACATTAAAAATGCTATGCTTAAGAGAAAGTGAGAAAACACATGGATCCTTCCATCCTGTTGGAAGGTATAATTTTCTAGGTACGATCCAAATGGCCTCATACTTACATTTCATGCATGTTCCTGTTTCTCTCTACTCTCTAATTCCTAGCTGAAATCCTGGACTTCATTCAAAGACAGAGGATAGGAATGTTCAGGAATTCAGAATTCAGACATATGGTTGGTTCAATAGCAAACTCAATTAAGTAGGTGTTTCCATATTAGGGTCTAAGGAGTTTTCCTTCCTAGAATCTTAACTTATCTATAAATTATAACAATCCTCTGTGGCAGAATCTGACTTCCCTTAAGAGTCTTATCCTGTGTGAGCTAAAAACATATCCACTTGTCCATAACAATTAACATATTGGAAAAGGACAAATTGCCACAAAATACATCACAAATATGGCAGTAAAATGGATTATTTTAAGGAGCGAGATATTCTGTAGTGAAATAATATTGAAAACTTTGCGGGGAGAATAGAAATCTAGCTACTATACACAGATAAGCCTGGTTGTTTGTAGTATGTTGGCCTTTGGCAACATTAGTTATCCATCTATCAACTGTAGGGCAGAATAAAAAATTCAAAGAGAAAATATTATCTGGGTTGTCATCAGGATTGTCTTCACTTTGACCTAATAGTGTCTTTTAAACAAAAAACAAAAACCATACCAAGCACATACATACACACACGCTCACACCCCGCATGTATGCACACAAAAGCCTCCTCTTCACTGCCAGGCCCCAAATTATATTTTAGTTAATTGAGAAAGAAATTTCCTGCCCTGAGTTCATCCCCTACAGACTTTGCACATCATTCAGTTCTCTATGTCGTGATGGATTCCAGCTTCCACCTACTGCAGATATTTTAGGAAGTATTATATTCAATTGTCCATCCTGACTTCCACCTAGAATTAAGGCCATTGCTAGGTTCTTCCTATGTCTTCCAAATTAAAGTTAAATTTTCCCTCTTTTTTTCTTTCACCAAGCAGTTGTAATAGTCATGAATAAAATAATGTCCCATACTCACAGTCTATGCTGAAGACTTGAGGATTTCCAAGATGAAAAAGGAAAGGAAGGATAGAGGAGAGCCAAGAACAGAGAGATGGTGAGACAGTGAAGGGGAAGGAAGAATTTAAATGACCCTGGTGCGTGGAGAGGTGGAGGAAATGGAGCAACATGGGGCAGCACGCATTGCACAATGTGGCAAGGGTCTGAAGGAGTGAGAAACGAAGTTCCATGCTGCAAGATGCTATATATGCTAGATTTGTGTTCTTCTCATATTTTTCATAACTCCTTACTTTTGATTCCACCCATCCTCCCTCCCTCAACTACATATTCTACTTCTATAAACCTAGTAAATAAATACATACGTATAATGTACTTCAGCTGGGCTTTTCCATGACTGAATGTGCTGGTGACGATGATTCTCCTCAACAGTCACCAGCAGGCATCAGATATCACTTTAGGATAAGTGCAAATTAAGATATTCTCAACAGTTAATCAATTTATATAAAATCTGGGACCCATTTCTATAATTGCTAAACCTACTTCTGAAAGTAAAATGGCTAGCTTGACAGGCAGGAGTGATAGAATTTATGTGAAAAGCCATTGACTTCAGTAAATCAGCACTTGGGAGCCTTAGCAGTTCATCAGTAATACCTGGACAGCTTTTAAAACAAAACAACACAGCAGGGCATAGGCTCTACTGCCCACCAATAAGATCGGGATTGTCATGGGGAGAACATAAGTGCCAGTACTTATTTCTTACTGGATATTGATATACTCCACCTAATTCGAAGACTCACTCTTAAATCCATTTTAAGAACTATGGTTTTAAATCAATTTTTTTTTGCAAACTTTAGAAACACTGGAATTACCTGGAAGACTTAATTAAGAGAATGACAGGGAACCACTCCAGATTTTCTTATTTTGTATGTCTGGCTTCGAGTTTGGGTGTTTGTGCTTCTCTTTCCTTCCTTCTTAACCTCCTTTTATTGACAGTGGGCTGTAGGTACCAGGTGCTACAGATGCGCTCTACTCCTCCTGACTGCATCTGTCGGCAGGAGTTACTAATGCTGCTGATCTCGTACCACACTTGAAAACCATTGTATTAGTCACACATCTTGGTGATGGGGCAGTGGAGGGAATGGGGGAACTGGTTGAAGGAGCAACCTGATGGGGTGGATAAGATACGGGTAAAATACATATCCCACAGTTTGAGATTGGAGCTATTTGCTGTAGACAAAGAAAGGATGGAATAACTGTGCAAAGTAACAAGGAATCTGAATGAAAAGCTCATTTACATAGCAAAGCTGTGTGTGAGTTAGGGTGCCACTCTGAATTTAAGGCATCTTTCTAACTTCTGTAAACTGCCTGCCGTAAGGAATCTCTATCAAGTGATTAATTCTAAGTCTGCAGTACACCACATTTCTCCCTTGGTACATTAGGGTTACAACAGTCACATCCTATGTAGCATGAAAAGATACTTAATTTGGAGATAAGTGAGTCTTAGAGGAATAATAAAGGGAAAGATTCACTTTTAAATCAAACAAGAAGAAAATGCTGGTTTGGGGAAATAAAATATTCTCAAAGCAAAGACAATGCATTTAAAAGGCTTCTACAAAAATTCAAACATAGGTTACAGAACAGTAATAGGCTAAAGCTTTTAAAATTACCAAAGTTTGAATTTTTTTACCTACAAAAGTGACAGCTGACAATGTTTGACCTACTAGTAATCTTAGTAACAAAGTATGATGTACTTCACTAAATCAATCAAAGTCACTACTTTGAAGCTCTATTAGCAGAGCCACCATATTCATATTCATTTTCCTCCCTGCTCTCTCTGATGAATTCCTATGCCTGGCACATGGTTAGCACTTAATAAATATTGGTTGCCTAAGAAAATGGTCTCTATGACTATAAGATGCTTTCAGAGCTTTGGGGTACCCTAAATAGCTATATTTAGAGCCAAAATTTGTTTTGGCCCGTGCATTTTGTGCTAGGCTGTTGATTTTTGAAATGTCTTCGTCTATTTCCATCTATTCATTGTTCTTGGTTTTTATCTTACTCCCGTCAGGTCATGCATTGGACTATACAGCCTATAGATAAGTTGTCTAGACCATGAACCACGATGTCCCTTGCCCTCTAATCCTCTTCCATCTTACAGAGCTGAAATTATTTTGCCATTACACAAGCAATCATTGTTCAATAAAGCTTTCAGTAGACCTCCTTTCACCTTTGCCAGATTTCTAGTTTCTTGTTTGAATGCCCTTCTTCTTTTCTAATTGTCCTTTGGCTAGATTCAATATTTAAGTGACTATTACTTTGCAATACATGCACTGTAACCCCAATTTTCCATTTGTTGGAGTTTATTTTCTGAGGAAAATTGCACTTTATTGCAGATCTATTCATCTGTGAGTTGAGGGAATATAGTTTTATTTTAGTCTCACATGGGACATCCCTCCCTTTTGCTTGAGTAGAAATGGGAAAATAAGTTCAGGCTCTCCCCTAGTTGTTTTGGTAAGGCTGCTTAATCAGAAGTGTCAGGGTCATGGTGAGACAGAATATGTATTACTTATGAAATGTAAACAAAAGGGCTGTACTTGAAATTTTCAATGCATTATTCACAGCAGATAAAAGTAATATTAATTCCAAGAGCTCACAGCTGTGCTATACTCTTCAGCTCAGTATACTAGTACTGTACTTCACTTCCTATAACAAAGATCCTCTGAAAAAAGCTTGTATGTTACTTTTTGTATACTGAGTCATAGAGACTGTGTATTCATTACAAAGAAAACTGTAGGGATAAACCAAATGGCAGTATGTGTACATATGTCCACTGGGTTAGGTTATATGACTTGTACAAGTTCACTCAATACAGCACTTAAATTTTCAGCATTAAATTACAAAGGCAAGATTTTGTTCTAAAATTCAGTATATTTTTTTTTCTTTTTCAGGTTTCAGGCATCTATAGGTTAACTTTCAAGTTTTGATATCAGACTGGTTTTAACTCTCTTCTTTTTTGTATCTTTCCTACATATGTGGTTATATTCCTATAATTTATGCCTAGATGACTACATGATCAATATCAAGATCTATTTGTCTTCTTGAGATTTTACTTCTATAGAAGAGATCTCAAAAAATTTTAGTCCAATATAAAAAGCTATGTCTTGTCTACTCTGGTTGCTTCTAAACAAAACAAGCTGGATGGCTTCTAAACAACAGAATTTATTTTTAATAGTTCTGGATCCTAAGAAATCCAAGACAAAGCCACCCACGTAGGTAGGTTCACTGTCTGGGGAGCGCCACTTTCTCGTAAGAGCAATTTTTTGTTGTGTCTTCACATGGTAGAAGGAAGTAACAAGCTCCTTCTAGTCTTTTATGAGATCCCATACATAAGGGCTCTGCCATCATCACTTAATCACCTCCAAAAAGGCCTCCACCTCTTAATGCTATCATCTTGGGAACAAGGTTTAAACACATGGATTTTGGGGAGGCCAAAACATTCAGATCATAGTAGGCCACTTCTATGTTTTTATGTTGTGTAACTAACAGGAGACAATAGTTTCACACCAAACAGGGGCACTGACTTTCCTGCAGAAAATAACCTACTCCATGTAAGTGCTACTCAGGAGTTAAGTCTGGCTTGCTATTCTTATTTTGAGCAGCTACTATACATTCTGCACTTTATACTCAGTGTTAACACTTTGCTAATGTGTTTACTGCAATACTTTTTTTCCTCATATATCAAAATTTTTTCATCTGCCTGTTTCATGGCTAACCTACGAGTTGATTAGAGACACACCCATGTCTACAAGTGCCCACCACAAATGCCAACCACAATTCCCAGCAATAATATCCTTTATGCCAATGATAGCAGAAACAAAGTTGAAAAAGACATAAGATCTTATCATACATGATAAAATACTCACAGTTTAGTTATGGAGGTGGATAATAAAAGCTCTAACACTGAACACCACTAGAACCCCAAGACATGGTAAACATGGCTATGCAAACTTCCCATTTGGATTGCGAAGTAGCACATCTTGCTTGATAGATGCCAACTGACATCGTGATTTCTAGTCTTAAGATATAATAAAGTAATTGTGAGGTTGATTACTTATGAAACACATTTTTGTGATTTCAGATAAAGGTAAATGTAAAGATCCATTGGTAGAGGGGCTGTGAGCTAACCCAGTTGGGATGGTCTTGCAGTCAACAGTGAACCAAAGCAAGAGAAAAGCATGTGCCCAAGTAACAAGCAGCACAAGTCACACTGCCAAAGATACATAGTTTCCAGTCCCACCATCCCAGTGATGAATGAAAAAGAGTAGGCAAAAAAGTGAAAAGGTTCAGGATTTTCTGTGAAAAAGGAACTGGTATATCCTGAATTCTTCACCCTCATTTGTGGTCTCCGGAAGAAAGGAGTTAGCTTAATATATAGACACGAAGAGTAAATAAATGGTATGACTATGTAAAGCTAAAAGCTGCTTGTCACGACCTTACTGACCCATTAACTGGTAAGGTACTGGACATTTCCAACATTCCATATTTTTAAAGAATACTTGTACTTTTCTTGTAATAGTGATACAGGAAGACATAAGAATAGAATGTGAAAGTTGTGATGAATTTAAGAAATAATCTTCCCTACATGCTCACTTCAAACATGGAAAAATGAGAAATGAGTAAAAGGAGATTGTCCAAGGCATAGAGTTTCTGACACTGGGGTGATTAAAATCAACTTATTACCAACTAAAGTACAGGTACTGTGTTAGGCAAGATCAGAGTTGTTATCTCATTTAATCTTCAGCATGACTGCAAACAGCATTTTGTATCTTTACAAATGAAAAAGTGACTTTCAGAAGCATTAATCAGTTTTCACTACAGTTAATGATTGACAGAAAAGCCAGATTCTTACTCAAGGCTAAGTGCAAGCAAAGTCAGCAACATATATCTAATGTGTCAAAGATTTTGAAAAGTTGGCAATAAGCACATTATTGGTCATATCCCTTCCCAGTTTTTAAAAATGATTTCGTTTGTTATTTAAATATAAGCAAAATTTTATCATCCAATCTTTTTGTTTGTTTGCTTTTTTGAGATAGGGTCTCACTATGTAGTTCAGGCTGGACTTGAGCTCACGATGTAGCCCAGGCTGGCCTCTAATTCACGTTGATCCTCCTGCCTCAGCCTCCCAAATGCTGGGATTACAGCGGTGTGCCCAAGTTTATCATGCAATTTTGAAATGTATTTTTCTTACTCATCAAATGAACTTTCTTCTCCACCAAGAGGGTTTCTTTTCTCTTTTTTGTTATGTATGTGTGTGTGTGTGTGTGTGTGTGTGTGCTGAGCTTTTTTCCATGAAGTAGCAACAGTCTTTTCCACTGTAATTGAATCTGCATTGGCTCAAAATGTCACACATTGACTAGAAAATCATTAAAGAAGCACTTTTATCTCATGTACATTAATATTCGTTTCTGTACCTTCTTCATTTATGAACCAGATGAGGAGTTTGGCAAAAAAAAAAAAAGAAAAAAGTCACCGAGTCTAGTTTGCTATTGCTATCTTCCTCAAGGTATAATGAAAATTTAAAACTTTAAGCTCCCCATGCCTGACTAATGCAACAAGACCACAAGACGTGCTCATTCTGGCTATTACAACAAGGCCACAAGACATACTCATTCTGTACAAAACCTACAAAGCCAGATAAGGCTGGCTGCATCCAGTGGCGCTGCCTGTACTTCCCAAGCCTATAAACAACATCCTGTTCCTCCAACCTGTCCCAAGAGTTACCTGCTTAGTAACTGATCACTAAGGATTTTGACCTAAACTCCCATGCTCTCTGCTTCTATACTTCCTGCTTACCAGCCCTATATAAACCCTAGCCTGACTGCAGATTTGGGCTGATGCTTCAGGGAATGATCCCCATCAGCTTGCTGGTGTAATAAGTGATTGCCTTCCTACTCCTTGTTGCGGAGTGTCTTCCTTTCGGTTTGGTACCGGTTCTGCAACAAAGGGAGCTCTTTCTTTTTGCAATGCTTAGCATAATCTGCATTCTTTAGAATGACTCAACTCCCATTCCCGAAGCTCAGCCGCTTGTGGTACAAATAGATCAGGTCCTACAGGACAGTATCCAGAAAGCACAGGTAAACAGCAACATTCATAAGCCTAGGTGGAGAATAATCTTTAAGGTGGATAGAAACTACCATTTTCGAAGACACACTGTGTTCCAAGCAATGTGTTGCATAGTTTACAAATTAGTTTCATTTTATTCATATCTTACCAACAACTATTAGAAAGATAGTTATAGCTGGCCTCTTACCATGTATTAAGAAATATTATAAATGTTTAATTTTACACAAGAATTCAAACCTTAAAACAAATTAAGGCAGTAATTTTTAGGATTACCCAAATTTCAATCAACTTGTAGTAGCAGCGCCTTTTTTTTTTTTTTTTTCCTTGTATGTACTTCATTTTCACATGATAATATACTACTTCAAAATCAGGTTTAACAAAGCACTTTGGGCTTTTTATTACCTGGTATTAGTGTTAGGCTGGATTATCATCTAAAAGACAAAAGGCAAGTATCGTCATTGGCAGTCACAGGATTCACAGAAGTTGACCATTCTGAGAGGGTTTAATGTTATTTATCTCAGCAGCTCTCAGGTCCCTTTTGCAGATAGGGAGGCTGACACACTGAAACACGATGTAGCGGGAGCCATACAGCTCGTTAATGACAAAGACAGTGTTCAAATTCACTTCTCTTATTTCTCATTCCCTCAAACGTTCCATACACAACACAAGGACTTATGGGATGCTGAAACACTGCCTTTGTCAGCTACAGAAAATAAAATAGAAATTCAAGCATGCAAAATCTACGAAGCTTCAAAATATCCTCATTGAGATATAAAGTACTATTTTGATTATGGCCAAAGTACTCACGGACAGCCTTTAAGGTGACAAATCGTACAATGCTTCTCTGCTACCTACAGAAAGATGTCCAGTTCCATGTTATTTTTTGAAGGCCCTTAAATATATGCAGTCGTTGCTTGCTTCTCAGAATTGTGCTACTGTGTCTCTTGGTTTCAAAATAAATATTTTGGTCTTATTTAAAATTATTCAACCCTATACTCAAATGCCATTTTTATTTTAAACTATACTCTTACCCTCCTCCATACACATATTTCAATTTTATATCCAAGTGACTTAGGGTGTCATACACACATATGTATGTATATATTTAAAGGTATATGTATATTTCTTCTGGTATCCTATGTATCCTCCTTAAGACCTGTCTTGGAGTAATACTCACTAAATGTTCTTTTAGTGAAAAAAGGAATTTGGGATTATGATATACAAATTACAATTATATTCTTCTACACAATTATAATTCTTATCCTATTATATAGCATCTTGTCCCTGCATAGAGATTTTCTGGTGAATACTGAAAAAATAAAACCCTCCAAATTTGGAGATGTGCACATAATCAAAAGAACTTCTATATTCTTTTGATTTGTTCCTACCCTAAATGATACTAAAGTGACAGGAAATATATGCAGCAGTCTTCCAAAGTAAATACAAGTTTCTGAGGAAGCTTTATTGCTTGGGAGTACTCACAATCCATTTTTATATAAGCAGAGGAAAACTACAGTTCTTGCCACTAAAATTCAAAGGCTATACACATTGCACACCGAAACCCAGGAAGATTCAGAGAGAATCTAATCTAGTGTAGTGCGAGCAGTAGACAATGTTATTTCCTACAAATTAATTTAACGGGTTCTACAATAGCAAAAGGAAGTAGCTGTGTACATCCCAATGTTCCGTTGGGAGCAGAGCTGAAAGTGGCTTTGAGAGTACACAGGAAATCTACGGCAGATCAAATGTTCTTTCACAACCCAGTTCTTACTCTGTCACCTAATTACAATGTAAGTTTATATCCCAATAACTTGTTTTCTTATTACTTCTTTATAAAACAATGCTTGTATAATGAATTTAATTAAATATAGTCTTTTATATTAGGACAATTCATGTTAATAGGACACAATATCAATTGATTAATATGACCACATATTCTTACCTGCATAATTTACAACTGACAGATAAATTTATCCAAAAAACTGCAATTTTTGCAATTTAAAGAATGTGGAAGAGCTTGAGAGGTTACATAATCATGCAAGCTCATGACTGCAGGAAGACCCAAGGTCTTCATTTCACTCACTAGTATTTTGTTACATTTCCTATTTGAAGGTATGATATATATTATATAGGAAAAGCAATTATTATTTTTAGATGTTTTAAATACTTTAAAAGAGGAAAGTTTAAGTTTCACAAGGAGCTAGGAGACAACTAGTTGCAAGAAAGAAATGCTTTGTGCACAAAATAAGTGACAATTCCAGATCTAGAGGGGGATACTTCAAGCAAAAGCAGTAACATTAACAGACATCCATCACTTACCTTTGAATGAGTGAATGAATGAACAAAGTTGTAAATAGTAATTACCTGTTTTAGTAAAAGCAAGTATTTCAGGGATAATGAAAGATGAGAAAGTGCTCTGATTTTTTAAAGTCCTAGAGATCAAACACAGTCTCTCATGCTTGCTCTACCGCTAACTATACTCCCCCCACCCTAAATATCTTTAAAGTAGGTTTCCTGCTCTCCACTTTCACATATGCTAGTGAATATGAAGTTTCTTGAGACCCAGGTAATAGTTTTTTCTAATTTAAACATGAAAAAATAAATAATATGGAGGTTAAAATTATTTACTCATTCTTTCAAAAATGTACTGAGAACCTTCACAGAGTTGGGCACTGTTTTGAATGCTGGAAAATCAGAAAGAAACAAACTAAGAGTCAATTTCTTTGATGGACAGGCAGTCTTCACCTAATGGAGGGAGTTGCTGGGATGGGACTTGAAAATGTGCATTTTTCAGGAGTTTCCAGGTAATGTATTTCTGCTAGGGATTACACTTCAGCCACGAAACAGACTCCCTGTGTGGGTGGAGCCTCGGGAACAGTCACACCATTGTAAGGGTGAATAAAGTCAGAAGAAAATCCCTGCCGCTGAGGCTTTACAGGTCTTTTTGAAGTATGGAATTTTATCTTCGAGGTTCAGTCCTTAAAAACGGTAACGGGAAGTTCAAGTAGTAGAAACAGGATAAGGTTCATGTCTTAGAAAATAACTTCTCTTATTGTGATGTGGAGAATGGACAGGAGAGACGCGAGGTCCAATGCTGAGCATCCAGTGCAGCCAGGGCTGCCGTGGTTGAGAAATGATGGCGGCTCACATTAGCGTCAATAGAGGTGGAAAAATGTGAATGGGTGATTCAGCCTAGTTTTTATAGCTAACAGATGGTATGTGTATTAATTAGGGCTCTCTAGAGTGAGGAATCCCAATCCCTGGTCTGTGAGATCTGTGGGCTCTTAGGAACTGGGCCATCTGTATTTACAGCAGCTGCCTATAGCTTGCATTACTACCGGAGCTCCACCTCCTGTCATATCAGCAGCAACATTAGATTCTCCTAGGAGCACAAACTCTACCAGACCGTGCATGCAAGGAATCTAGGCTGTGTGCTCCTTATGTGACTCCAATCCCAAAACCATACCCAACCCTTGTCTGTGGAAAAATTGTCTTCCACGAAACTGTTACCTGGTGACAAAAAAGTTGGGGGATCGCTACCCTAGAGGAACGGAATCTATTTAAAATATATGTAAAATGATATGAGGATTAATTACACAGGCTTATCGGATCAGAGATGGAAGAGTCAACAGCTGCCATCTGCGGAATCACAGGCAGAGGCATCCGCAATGGCTCTACGCACTTGGAGAGCGGGAGGATACAGCAGGTCCTCAGGAAGATGGAAGTCACAGAACAAGAGCAATCAAGGATGCACCACCAGTCTAAGGCCAAAGGCCTGGAAGCTCACAGTAGTCTCCGGTGTGAGTCTGTGTTGGAAGGAAAATGAAAATGGAGGCTTATACCTAAAGGCAATAGTGAAGACTGGAGCTCGTCCAAAATGGGCACACTACCTTCTTATTTTTCCTTATTCTGTCCAGGCTACAAGCCTATTGCTTGCTGCCACATCTGGGTGGGTCTTCCCTCCTCAATTTGCTGGCCTACACATCAATCATTCACAAATGCATCCAGAACTACGCTTTACTAATCTGCTAGGTGATTCTTCCTCAAGTCAGGTTGACATATCACAATTGACTGCTGCACTATGCAATAGGTTTTTGTTTAATTCAGAATTCTCCGACTATACTTATTGGATGCTCTACTCAGTTGCTACTAATGTATGGATCAGGATCAGCATCTGCATCAGTACCTGAGAGCTTTATAGAGATGCAGTAGCTCAGGCTTCCCAGACCTGTGAAATCAGAATTTGCAATATTGCAAGATTGCTAGGTGATGCATATTTACATTAAAATATGTAAATAGCTACCTTGAATCTTAAAAATTTAGAAAATGTATGATTTTAAAAGACAAAATTTACACAGGAAATCCAAGTTTGCTCCCAAAACAGACTAGAATTCTTTATTAGGATATGTATATTAATAAAAAAGATGTTGCCAAAATACAAAGATAGGAATTCACTGGTAATAATCATGTGGCTTAAAATAAAATGCAAAAGATATTTGAGTTAATGACTATAATTTCTGCTAAATTAAAAGTATCTGAGTTATATTTATTTTTTATTCATAACTGAGATACAGTTAGAAGAAAATGGCTTATTAAACTATTTCATTAACTCTAAAGATTTCTTTATGGAATTGGCAAAGGTAACAATGATAATGTTCGGGAGAAAAATATTTGCATGTAAGGTAATTTTTATCCTTTAAGTATTAACAATTTTAGGTGTACATAAATTCAATATGTTTTTTCCTAAAAACAAGTAAAATGTTAGACAATTCTCAACTTTCATATTACAATAAATATTCACAAGCTAAGAAAGGAAAGGAAATACAAATTCCAGTAGGTATTCCTTCGCTTTCCCAGTTTGCTGCAAACCGATTACAAAATCCTTTATGGTAGTTCATCTCTTAGGTAAGCGTTTAAAGGCATACATCTGCATTTTTTCACATTGGTTTTATTCATTTTCTTCCTAATGGAACATGCAGTTGATTGGACTTAAGGTTAGTGAACACCTAATAAAAGTGACAAAATTGAGACTGACATAATGATCTCCATTTTTCTTAAAGTGCATGGAGTTTACAAAACCTTTGCTTCTTGTCAGGTTCTGCAGGTTTCTTTCTCTCCTTTTCCCCCTTTAATTTGAAATAATAAAGACCAAGTAAATGAAATAGTAAAATATTTTCACCAAGGGATGTGGTTCGCAAACAGAGGAGTCAGCACATATGGACGTGAACTGCCGGCTAGAGGGAGAGCCCTTGTTGGATAGATTGACGTGTCCTTCTTAGATGACATAGTTTGAAGTGGGTAAGAAAAGTGGTTTTGAGGTATGTGCTCAAAACCAGTGGATTTGCTGTATATGAAGTTTGTACAAAATTTGAAAGAATAAAACTCACTGTTTATGGCTAACTTCATTTCAGCAAGTTAATATTGAGAGTTCATTTTACAACCAAATTGCGTTGAGTCCCTATATTGAGTAATAAGACACACCCTTGTCCTCAGTAGATACTGTTTTAGGAAGAAAAATATAACATAATTACAAGTCATTGTATTACATTCCCACATTCAAAAGGTCACATTTTATTTGTTGTTTATTTATGTATTTTTCTTGAGCTAGGATTTCACTAATGTAATCTAAGCCACCCTTGACCTTGCTTCAGCCAAGCCAACCCCACAGACTTTCTGTGAGAGATTGATTGTTGACCTGCCTTACTGTCGCTATTCATCACCATATGCTCCAAGGCCACTGCCGCTATCACTGCTGAATACACTAGTAACTTTTAATTGGGAATTTCTTACATATCAACATCACAATAGAAACTTTACTAACATTGACTTGTTAACCTTCAAGAAAAGAGAATAATAGTGTGTATTTTTATCTACATTTTGAAGATAAAACTACGGCTAAGGGAGGTGAAGTAACTAAGATTATGGAGTGAAGTGAAAAGCACAAGAATTAAATCCAAAGCCCCACCCATTCCCAAAACTGGCTCTCAATGTCTGCTTGAGCTTTCTTTTGCTTTAGCTCAGTGGCTCTCAAGCCAGGGCACTAACACTCCCTAGAGGACATCTGGAAATATGGCAGATCTTTTGTGATTGTTTCAAAGCACTGAGCAGAGTGTCAGAATTTAGTGGCTGTCGGCCAGGCATGCTAAACACTTTCAATGTCCTGGAATCTCTTACAAAATGCAGGTTGTCCCACCCCTAAGTGCTAGCAGTGCCCCCTTTCAGAAACACTAATTTATCACTTCTTTTCCCATCACAGGTGTGTTTCTCATGTTGTACATTAGCTAAAGTATTTTCACACAAATGCTTCCATCTTTCATGTCTCAGGGAAATGGTGAAGGTTTTTTAATGTGAGGTTATACATACTACTGACTTTTTTAGGTCCTTAGGCAGTTATCATTAAGAATGAAGGAATGCAGATCATTTATAGTTTTAAAAAGCAAATGAGGGCAGCTGACATGTAAATAATGCAATTTAGCACCTTTGATCCTCTCTGGAGCAATGCAAATTAATTCTGATAACTGCCTAAATCAAGTATGCATTGAGAGAAATACGAGATTGCTGTGGGGCATGATGCAGGAACTGTTTGCTGCTGCTGTTGGTGGTAATATTTTGCTTGCTCACTCATAGATATTCTAGTTGGAAATCTATCGGCTCACACATACCTACTGGAGCCGCCTGAGCTCGCACACACAACAAGAGTTTTAATGCTTGAGTATAACCCATTCATTTTATATTTTCCCTATAATGACAGCTCGTATAATGATGGGTATCATATACTAATGAGCAATGATTTAGGAAGGAGAGAAATGTCATGCTGACAACTAAGAGGATAGGACCTGGTGGTAGAATACTCTTCGTATTCAAAGGATAATTTAGCTACCTCACAAGGTGGGAAATATGTTTTAATCTATTGAGGGTGGTTATTATTGTAAATCCAGGACTGATATGTCTTCCTTTTGTTTTATTTATTTATTTATTTTTTTTTTGGGTACCGGGGGGTCGACCTCAGGACCTCGCGCACCAACAGGCACCCTTGCCGCTGAGCGATATCACCGGCCCCTTTTTCGTATGTGGGTTCCGGGAGTCGAACTCGGGCCGTCGCGCTTGCAAGGCAGGCGCTTACGCCGCTGAGCCATCTCACCGGCCCCTACCTTTTGTTTTAAAACTTAGAAAGAAGGAAAAAAAAAAGACATAGTATGCCACCATGTAACTCATAGATTGGCTTTTTCTCTGTGACCATCTTAATTAACCTCAGAAGCTGGAACATATTTCTCACCAGGCATTATTCTCACAATAGTTCTGGGAGAGTAAAGTAGCAACTTTGCAGATGACAAAAGTAAGGTTTAGAGAACTCAGTATTTCACCAAGGTCACAGAACTAGAGAATGCTGCAGCCAAGATTGCAACTTGTGACAATATGTTTCTGAGGTCTGGTTCCCTTCACTAGGCCACATGAGTCAACTGAGCTCACTGAGCAATGGAATGGTGAGGACACTTAACTTTTTTTTTGGTCTTTTTGAGACAGGGTTTCACTATGTAGTTCAGGCTGGACTTGAACTTACTTTATAGCCCAGGCTGGCCTCAAACTTGCAACAAGATGCTCCTACCTCAGCCTTCCGAGTGCTGAGATGACAGGTGTGAGTCGCCACACCCAGCCTAGGATGTTTGATGTTTTTCATGTTGTCTAAGTATTTTCAACACTCACATAACATGTTTCCCATTTTTTATGACACTACTAGAAGTCTTTAGGGAATGTGGAATTTTTTTTTTTTTTCCAGAGCAGGACAGTGAACATCTGAGACATGATGGCCACAAAAAGAAGTGAGACAGTGAGAATCATTATAGGAGAATCAGGGACTGACATCAAATGATACTTTCCAGTACAATGGATACAACCTCTTTGAGAAGTAAAGATGATTTTTGTAGTTTCAAGACCACATTTGCATTTATGAATCAACACATTTCCTCTAACCAAAGGTGAATTTTAGCAAAGTGAGTCTTAAGAATATGTACAATATATTTAGGTTTGTCAATTCTTCAATAATTCAATTTTTTTTTCTACAAATGTGTTAGATTAGCTGACTATCTCCTTTGCTCAAATAAAAATTTTGTGTTCTGGCTATAAAGCTACTTAAATTCTCAAAAACTTAGTGTTCTTATCTATAAAAGACATTATAAAGCATTTTTGTTCACAACAAAATATTAAGAATTTAAAATGACTGTAAAATATTTTATGAATTTGAGATGGCTCCATATAGATATATTTACACTGCTTTTTCTTTTGGTTTCTAGCCAAACTTTTTAAGTAGTAAGCTAGAATAAAAATTTTACAAACACAATTACATTTTGTTATTGATACTGTTCATAAAATACACGAATAACATGTTTTCCTAATTTGATATTTAAACCCATAGTTCATGTTATGATTAATCACATTTTAGTGAGTATTTCATAAGATTTAGTTTGTCATTGGCTCACTTATGAAATAACATTTAGCCAATGTAAGGAAAAATTTTGCTCTGAATTTGTTTTTTCCTTGGGAAATTAAAGCCATAATGCAAAAATTGCTTTGTTTTTGCTCAAAAGCTACAATAATAAGTGATAATTTTACATCAGGCAATACTGTTATCTGTGAGGATAATTTTCTCATTTATTTAGAATGTCTTTTTAAGAAGGAAAAATTTTGAGACACAGCTGTAAGAATTCTGCACCCATCTCTGATTGGGTTTTAAATGCGGAATAGGTCTTTTTGGATAAATGACCTGATTCTGAGGTAACATCTTTGGGGTGAGAGGTAGAAACAAGCAAGCTCCTTAGGTGGCATATTAGTCTGTTTTGCATTAGTATAACAAGAGACCCCAAACAGGCTAACTTTATAAAGAAGCAAGACTTAATTAGTTCACATTTCTTGAGATTTAAAAATAATGTGCCAGTATTACTTCAGCTCTGGTGAGGACTTCATGACAGATGGCTGGAGTATATTAAAATAAGAAGGATCACATTGCCAAACAGGAGGCAGAGAGAATCTGGTCCCACCATCGCTTGCAAAGGCATGCTAACTCCCCATTAACCTAAGGACCTGTACCAGGTCTCTCACCTTAAAGGTCCCACAGCCTCTACGCTGTCACCTGCAGGACCAAACCTCCAACACACAGACTTCTGCGGACCAATTTAAGACATACACAAGCACTGAAAGGGATAGCAGTGGAGAGATACCATGAATACGATTCTGAGCACTGAACATAAAAGTGCTGCCTTAGTCAGCCTTAAGTATTTCTTATCAGAAAGAAACCTGAGAAGTATCCAAAATCCATCAGTTTCTGGAACAGGGCAAGGAGACTCATGCAGCTCACTTGAAACCAGGAGAAACCAAGAGATGATACAGGGGGATTTGTAAAACTTCTTTTCCCCACGGAAAAGGAAATCAGTGAGCAGCTAGTCTATCATTTCCTTTTGCTCTGGTTGATAGTACATGGGTCTTCTTTTCCTTTTTAAGAGGTCAGTGCTGATTTCATCTATTAGTGGGTGAATGGGATTTTTTAAAGCTTGTATATTATTCCAATTAGCCTACAGAGGTCATTCTGCAAAAAACTCCAATGTTTCAGAAAATATAATAAAAACATTGCCATGCGTATAACCCTTAACAATTTTTATTGCCTTATGGCGAGGGAATTATTGACTAAGCCAGATTCACTATAATTGGTGCAGCACATTTCCTGGTGCATTTCTGGAACTACAAGTACTGGGTGCACTGTGGCCACAGAGCAGGGGAAAGACGCAGAAAAGGAGGTGTGGGGGACAGACGCTGTCGCAGAACGAAGGGTCCGTGGGAGGTGTTCAAGATCTATCTTAAAGGTGTTGGGAGGGTGGTAGAACATATGATGAATAGTACATTAAGTAAGATTTTTGTGTCAAGAATAGCACACTCAATCTCTTTTAACATCTACACACTAGAAAATGAGATTCAATTTTCATTTTAAGAGTATCTACTTATAGGGCAACTGCCATATGCCAGGAGATTGATATATAATTCATCTTCAGGTTGTCAGCTATGCATCATTCTCCCCATTTTATAAACAAGAAAACTGAGCCTCAAGCATGTTAAGTCACTAGCTCAAAAACCAACAGCCAAGTGTGTGGCACAGCAGAGTTTTACAGAAACTTGATTTAAAAGCTAGGTTATTGATTTCCACGCAGTACTGAGTCAAGGCGAAGAAATGATAATATTGATATTCACAGTGACAAAGACCTAAAATTTTACCTCCCAACATGGCTTATTAGTAGTCCTAATTAGAATTCTTCAAATTTGTGCTGTACAATAAGTCTCCACATCTGTGTTGTACAATGCTAGTGAGCCTGTGGCTACTGACATTTGAAATATGTTCAGTGCAGTTGTGCACGTGTATAAAATGCACATCGGATTTCCAAAATTTATTTTGTATAAAAGAATATGCATTAATAATTTTTACTTGTTTACATGTTGAAATGACAATATAGTGGGCATATTTTTGGAACCTTCATGAATAAGCATTATTAAAATTAATTTTACCCTTTTCTTTTTACTTTTTAAAACTGTAATTACCAGAAAATGTAATTTTACATGTGTGGGTCACATTATTGTACAGTACTTGGTCTAGATCCTACAAGAATAGAGATGAAAAGATACCTTCCACATTTGGAGATCTTGGTTTTTTCACAGGATGAAAAGGACTCCAGGATATGACTGTTGCTGAACTCTTGATTTAGAAACAAGAGTTTCGTTTCATTTCTGGTCCTTAAAGAGGACAGGAGCATAAGCAACAAGGCTGGGAGGAAGCTAGTTAAAATTGTACTTCCCTTTCTCTTAACTAGGAGTCATTTTTAAAAAATAATCATCTGCTTAGTGCATCATTATTTTATTTGCAATATAAAAATAATAATCACCCCCAAATTATTGTTACAAAAATGCAATGAATTGATCCACACAAAGTGTCTAAACCAGGAACTGGCTTATGATAAATGCTCAATGAAAATAAATCTACTTCTTCTGTTCTTCCTTCCCTTTCTGTGTCTGTCACTAAAGGATATCAGGCTAGGCACCCTAATGACATTCTTTTTATTGCACCACGGGAATTATTTTCTAACTTCAAATTTTCTCCTGCATCTCATCATGCAGCAAATGATAAAAAGTGTTGCTTTTATAAAAGTTAGCAGCTTGGAGCTAAATTTGTATCAAAGAAGAAAAATATCTCAAAATAAATTCAATTTGTAAATATTTACTTATTTCTGTAAACTCTGTTTTTCAATTTAGTGAACCAAATGTTAAAATTTTATGTGCAAACTACGCTATGTGTGGTAATATTTGCTTTTACAATAGCGCGAGGCTTTAAAAATAAGTACTGCTTTTTTTTTTTTTTTTTTGTGGGTACCGGGGGGCGAACTCAGAACCTTGCTCACCAGCAGGTGCCTGTGCCACTGAGTGATATCACCGGCCCATTTTTCATATGTGGGTACCAGGAGTCGAACTCAACACCTTGTACTTGCTGGGCAGGCACTTATGCTGCAGAACTATCTCACGGGCCTAAAAATAATTATTGCTTTTGTAATCATTTATTCCTTAATTTTCTTCATTGTAGTACCTCCCAAAGTTTTCTCTTTCCTCAGTTTAAAAATTTGAATAACTTTCTGTAAGTATCCCAAAGGACTAATGACTAGTCCTTCTGGTTGTAGTGCTCGATTTATAAGTGAGTCTAATCGTTCCTTCATTAAGTTAATAAGTATTTATTGCATACCTGTTATGTGTCAGGAACTTCTGGAAGTCAAGAGAATATACTTTTAATAAGTAAAATTCGGTCCCTTTGCCTCAGATCTTACTAGAGACATCTGCGTATTCCATATATAATAAAGACAAGAACAATGAGATGACACTGAGAACTAGCAGAATATAACACAAGACTTGACATTAAGGCCAGGGAAATATCTCCAAAAACAATAAGGCATAAATCAAGACTACTGGAAGGGGTAAGAGTTAGGCAGTTATGGTCCCAAGCCACATCCCTGGCTCCATACTCCCCAAATTTGGCTTATGGCTGCATCTTAAAAAATAAAATAAAATTGGGGTCTCAGGAAGGCATTTTGGGGTGACATGGAACATGCATGTACAACTAATTTTTCAAAACTGCATCCAGGATGATGCTACACTTGAATAGTACCTTAGAGAAGTTAGGGTCCCAATCTTTTTATAAAAGAGTGGATCATCTCTGTATATTAAATAAAGATTGGGGTACTCAGAAGGAATATAAAATAAGCTTTCAATGACTTGTAAAATAACTCTACTCATGGGATTCCAGGCATTATTCAGTTTTTATTAAGTGTATTAATACAGAGAAATTCCATATTTAGGGGGAAAAAAAACCTCTGAGAGGCATCCTCCGAAGACTATGCCACCAAGAACAACAGAAAGGAATGAAGACAGGATGTATGACTCTTTAAATGCATATTCTTTCAAAATTTGTTGAATATTTATTTTGTGATGGGCACTTCAATACTCGGTCCTTTTATCTTATCCTTGTATTCTCAAGCTATCCTACAAAAGCATATTGTTTTTAATCTCTATTTTCAATAACAGGAACCAAAGTTTAGAGGATTGAAATGATTTGTTAATCTCATAAAAATAAATAGTAAATGTATTATGCTAGTAAAAGTATACTTCTGCCTATGTTCTGACTATCTCAGTATAGTAAATTTTTATTAAATTTATAGTGGCTCATTACAAAAAGAACTACAAGTGGTCTAGGTCTTTTTGTTATGTAGAATAGAATCACGGGAAGAATGGCAAGGAGCCTTCCTTCTCCAACTGCCCTGTGTTCTAACTACAATTTGAAAACCACTAAAAAATTAAGGACTTCTATTTGAGGAAAGAAACAGTTTTGGAATACAGCTATAATCATGTATAATACAATGACATTACAGTCCTTCATGGACCACATATATGACAGTGGTCCCATAAGGTTGTATCACCTAGTGATAGCAGAGCTGAGATAATTTGTGTAAATTCACTCTGATGTTTGCATAGGGATGGATGTAATCATCTGAAGACACAATATTCAGAATGTATCCCTATTGTTAAGTAATGAGATATGGTCTCTACGCTTCAAGTTTTGACATTGTTTAATCATGTTTCTTAGGAATAACTTCGTGAAATAGGTGCAAATCTGATTTTGTGCCTCTCTATTCACCTTTTTTAAAAATCTTTACTTCTATAAGTCATTACCTCTTGTGTATCCATCCTCCCTCCCCTGCACTCCTCACAAATATGTAGAAACATATAGTACAACGTAGCTTTCCTTGGCCAACACTTACCCACCACATCTCAGATTTTACACCACTTCCTCCAAGACCCCGCCCCCAATTTGCCAACTGAAAATTACATTCCTGCTCTGTGAACCCCTATAGTTCTTTTATTTTTGGTACCAGGAATCAAACTCAGTATCTTGCACTTGCCAGGCAGGCGCTGTGCCGCTGAGCTATATCCCTACCTCCCCTAAAGTTTCTTGAGGCTTTTTTATTGTAGCCTTTGAAACCGTGTATCTTAACAGTATCTTTACCCATCCATCTCCTGCACTGAACAGGACACTGAAGCAGGCAAATCCTAGATTTGTGGAGCCTCCAGTGTAAGTGAAATGGGGATGAAAGAATCACTAATAAAAATAATTGAAAATTACAAATAAAAATTAGGCGCATATGTGAATATGTAACTGGCACTTCAAAATGGAATGTTAAAAGTTAATTTTTCAAAAGAAATAAGCAAATTCCCCAAACTTCCTCCTATAAAGCACATAACCAACATTCTCTAGGGAAAATGGGCCCCTCCATCTCTTCAGAGCAAGTTTTGGATAATCCTTTTTTCTTCTTTCCCAAAATAAATGGCCTCCTTTGCTTTGGTCAGCTACAAGCAAATGAACCTGAGCATATGAACATAAGTGGCCAGTAACAAATATTTACTTAGAATAAGAAATCAAATGAAAATAGAAATTTAAAAAGTTGACAAATATTAGAAACATCCCCATACACAGAAAGATAACATCGTTGTTTTAATACTTAATTGCTTAACAAGCCTCTATTCTTAAACTGTTCTACAAACAAATTTCAGAGTCTGACCATTTCAAACCTACTTTTCCCTCCATCATCCATATGCTTCCAGGGCCAAGCACGAATGGACAGGTTTACATTGTGTAACAGTTTACGGGCTTGACTCTTCTTGAGGCAGGAGATTAGGGCTGAGGCAACCCAGACAACCAACCTGGGAGAATGTGTCAAAAGTCATAAAACCCATGGATGACAGGTTGAGCAAGATGTCTTCTAGAAACAGAAGACATATGCAGAACATAGGACCCAAAATGACTTAACGGCCCATGAGCTCTATATACAGAACTAACCAGAAAGCAATATTCTCATTTCTCCTTTTGGACCCAGTGTTGTTTTCAGGACCAGTCAGAAAAGTGCTGTTTTCATTCCTTCATTTGAATCTGGGCCTGTTCTCAAGACCAATCAGAAGATGTTATTTTCAATCCTTTGTTTACTTGTGGGCACAATCAATAACAACATGTTGTTTCTGATCCTTCATTTACATCTGATGAGAAGGCAAGTGCATTTTTGATAGGACAGTTTATAGCAGGCATGACACCAAATGAGTTTTCGATAGTACTAGTGTCCTGTATGAAGGAAAGAAAACTCGGGAATTTTAGATACCGACCCCTTTTCCCTTATTCTCAGGCACTCTGTGAGAGTTTTCACTGGCCTACTCTCATTCTGTAGTGTGTATCACTTTTCCACTTTCAATAAATGTACGCTTTTGCTGCCTTTATCATACATCTTGTCCAGTTCTTCGTTCAGGACTCCAAGGACTTAGAAAGAAACCCCATGGGACACCACATCTGGTAACATTCTGAGTATGGAATCAGTGCATTTACAGTGTGGGTAGTTGGATTTGTAGATACCATTTCTATCCTGTAGTGGCTCATCTAAGTTAGTATACACAGAAGTTAACTGTGAACCATATACATCTACAACACTAAAGTCAAAATGTATATTTGTATGTAAAAATTAAATCCCAAAATGTGTGTATGTATATATCTATGTATCTTCCTCTCTCTCCCTCAACCCCAAACTCCAACCTCCATTTGGATCTCCAAAATTTTCCTGACATCTCCGAAGTCACTCTTCCCAGGAATAAAATATATGATAGGAAGGCTGGAGTATAAAGGGACACAAGTTCTGATCAGTTGCATTTAAAATGTATCGGTTTCACAAATCACATAAAATGTATGACTGTATGAACACATTGGTAAGTCCAGGGCTGTGGCAGGACATGCACATCTAAGGGACACCGAAGCCTAAACTTTGCATTAGCTTTATAATGAATGTACTCTGGAACATGAAAGAACAAAAGTGTCTTCTTTACTTTTAGATCTCTTACTCATATTCCTGTACCTGACATAGTAGACACTAAAGTATGTTTATTAATTAGATGATGCCAATGCATTCATGATTGTTTTAAATCACAGCTTCATAAACCATAAATTGTCTAGTAAAATAATTAAAATAAAATATAGAGAAAATAACAATTGTTCCTAAGTGATGTTGTGTCCAGCTTATAATAATAGAAAACACAATAACTTCTCCTACCATGCATATGATCAGAACATTATCATGGTGGTCATAAATATCCAGGCTGCTTTCCTGTCTATGTTCTTGAGACAGTGGGAAATTTAGGAATTGAAGTAATTTCTAGAAAGGATTTATTAATATTAGGAATATGAGACAAAAGTTCTTTTGTGTGTGTGTGTGTATCGGGGGTCAAACTCAGGACCTCATGCTTGCCAGCAGGCGCCCGCGCCGCTGAGTGATATCACCGGCCCTTTTTTCCTTTTGATGTGGGTACCGGGAGTCAAACTCAGGACCTTGCACTTGCCAGGCAGGCATTTATGCCACTGAGCTATCTCACCGGCCCAAGATAAAAGTTCTTAAAAGGTAATTCAAAAGCAAGGGATTTATTTCTACCAATAATAAGTTGATAAACAAACTGTGCTATGTCTACAATGCAATATCACTCCAGAAATAAAAAGAAATACACCACTGAAACATGTTGCAATGCAGATGAATCTTCAGATAATTATGCTGAGTGAAATGTCAGACAACATAATATATAATTCCATTTATACAAAAGTATGGAAAATGCAAGTACGTATCATACACAAGATTAGGAATTGCAAAGGGGGAGACGGGGTGGGAAGAGGACAACACAAAGGGAAACAGGGAACTTTTGCGGGGAATGGATGTGTTCATTTTCTCCAATGTGGTCACATTTTTAAGAATATGTTCATTTGTCAAAACCAGCAAATCAAACCCTTACAACATTGCAGTTTATTGTACATCAATTATAACTCAATAAATCTGTTTAAAGAAATCAAAGGGGCGTGTATTGATTGTTCTGTGACTAAACATGTGATGAGACTTACATATCACAGGCCTTGAATGGATAGACCCTGGAATATCCCAGCTATGTTCTTTTTTCCAAAATTTGTTTGCCTCCTTATGTAAATCCTCTGAGTGCTATACCAACCGCTGAGCATCCTCTAAAGTTTATAAAGGGCACTAGATAGTAGAACACTCTTATCGCCATTTCCAAAGAATCTCTATTTCTAGAATGTGCTCAAAACCAAGTGGGATTTGTTTGACAAAGCAAACAATAGCTTAGGTAATGAAAGTGCAATCCTTATTCTAAAACAAATGCATAGCATTCTAAGAGAAATTGATGGGACACAATCCCATTGTATTAGCTCACCCTTTTAACATACATGCTGGGAGGTCATTTTGAATGAAGGAACCTTTGCTTTTACAAAAGAAGACCAAATTAATTATTGCGTAGTGTTAAGGATATTTTAACTACTTATTAAATACCACAACATTTGCATTGGAAATCTCTGCAAAATTGACTTCATTACTTAAAGTCTGGAGAGGGCTTTTATTTAAATAATCTGAATCAGGGCAGGTGAGATGGCTCAGTGGAGTAAGTGCCTGCCCGGCAAACGTGAGGGCCTGAGTTTGACTCCTGGTACCCACATACGAAAAAGGGGCCGGTGATATCACTCAGTGGCACGGGCGCCTGCTGGCGCGCGAGGTCCTGAGGTCGACCTCCGGTACCCACACACACAAAAAAAAATAATAATAATAATCTGAATCAGGTACTGGGCTCTCCTTTGCTCATTTCTATACCACATGGAATATTTCTTGAAAGCTGACATGAAGAAATGTTAGAAAATAAGAAACAATATTAAAATAAATATAACCTTGGTTTCTTTTAACTCATTCCCTTTTGGCAAAAAAATTCTTAACATTTCAAGACAACAGGAGACTCTCACAACTAGTACAGTCAAGCTGCAGATCCTAACAACTGCTGTCATCTCTAGTGTTTGTCTCAAAGTTATAATAGCCCCGGGTGCTAAGTAAGGCAGGTATTCATCTTCGGTTTATTTTTAAAAAACAAATAGCTCTCATAAATTCACTACACTTTCATATCCTGGATATTTTATTATAAATGAAGTCATGAAAGTCTTCTTTACCTCCCTAACTCACTTGATCCATCTTCCTCTAATAAGAACACCCTGGTACTTCTGCACCTTGACTTTTCTTAAGCTTATGCACGCACGCTTGGAGGCCTGAGTGTTTCTCTTCTTAGGCCAACCTTAGTTATTTTGCTGTTGCTCCAGCACACTGTGTTCTTTCAAGGATTAGGCTGAGCTTTGCTTAAACAGTTCCATGAGGTGTAGTGTTGTATTTCTACTCCAGGGTTACCTCTTCTCTGCAGATATTCTGACCCCTTCTTTGTAGATTTAATTACTTCTCCAAAGATAGCACCGAGTACATAGTACGTCTCGTGCCCTTTAAATACACAAATACTTCATTGAAAATTCTTGTTATATAATGGTTTTATATATTTTTCTTACCGACTAGACCCTGTTTTTCTCCATGTTGAACTAAAGATAATTTACAATTTTTAGGATTTTCCTACAGTCGGGCAGACCTGGGTTTTAATGTGCCTTTAATATATACTAGGAATCTGGCTTAGGAAAAGTTACTTAATACCTTACTGTTTCCTCTTCTAAAGTAGAAAGTAGGAATCACGGTATCTGGCTTGCTAGGATATGATAAAGAAGATATCATGAAATAACATATGTTAGGCATGCTTGGTACGTAATGTATGTTCAATAAATGACAACTAATTTTGTCGATGCTTTTTTGTTGCTGTTTTTGCTTTCAGAGTGATAGCTGATACCTAGGAAATAAAAAATGTGTTTTTGAAGTGTTCAGTTACTCCCCAGGTGGTAACTCCTTGCAGATTTTCAGGCAGAAGAATATTACAGAGATCACGGAACAATATTCCTC
The DNA here is from genome assembly GCA_028451465.1 of Erethizon dorsatum. Lineage (NCBI taxonomy): Eukaryota > Metazoa > Chordata > Mammalia > Rodentia > Erethizontidae > Erethizon > Erethizon dorsatum. Next base: position 48,398,233 of record CM051827.1, on the reverse strand, counting down.
AAAGCAAACTGACCCTCACAAACATATTGGCTTGATCTGACAGACGTTGGCACAGTGCAAATCAAGAGAATTGCAGCCGGAATAAGCCATCTGGGGTCTTCTGAGGCATCAAGCCCATAGGAGATAATGAAAACATACATCACTTGTAACGTTTTAGGCCAACCGGGCTATTGAACATAACAGGCACATAATGGCTTTCCTGGAGTGTCAGAAATTCTGCACCCTGCCTACAGGTAGTTCATCAAATTGCTCCATCCTTATTGCTTCAATCTGCATTCAGCTTTAATATGGCCTATAAGCGTGAATCCTTTCACGCAAAAGCTTCAAGGACCCAGGAAATTGTTGTGCCTAACTGCCATGCTCGGTAAGTGACAAAAACCCTGAAAGTTGAAAATCAAGCCTGCTATACTACAGAAATAAAAAGGACAGAAAGGAAGTCATATTAAAAATAAACAGTTTCAAAGATTTCATGGAAAAAAAGTTGATGCACTTTGCAACTTCATTTATTCCAGTGACAAGCTGATAAAATGTTGGTGGTATAAATGCATCAGAAAATTTAACATAAATTGAAAGTGTCTACACATTCCATTATCCCAAACTCCCTTGATAATGGGAAATGATTGTTAAAGACAGTTTCTAATATGTCTCAGAAACATAAGGCTGTCTATGGGAAATAATACCCTAGATTATCAGGAAAGATAAGCATTCAAAAGGAGGCAAAGGCTACAGTCATTCAGCGTTCCACCCTGTAGTACTTTGATTACTGGTGGTGCTAAAGCTTTCATTAAGAGGTATTAAAATATATAAGGAAAACTGCTGTCAATGGAATACATTTGAAAATTGGAATAAGAATGACTCATGGGGCAATGAGTCATTAACAGAAAAGACCCTGTGGTCAGTGAATAATTAAAGGGTGCCAAGTTATTACTGTTTTTCTGAAAGAGTGTGTATACTGGTAATGGCAGTCTATTCATGGAACGCAGTTACAGTATCATTTAGAAAAAGCTTCAAAAATATGACACATCACATTAAATTTTCTCTAGAGAATTTTTTTCTTTTTTTTTTTTTTTTTTTTTGTGGGTACCGGGGGTCGACCTCAGGACCTTGCGCGCCAGCAGGCGCCCGTGCCGCTGAGTGATATCATCGGCCCTTTTTTTGTATGTGGGTTCTGGGAGTAGAACTTGGGTCCTCGCGCTTGCCAGGCAGGTGCTTACACCGCTGAGCCATCTCACCGGCCCCTCTACAGAATTTTGAAAGAAACAGAAGAATCATTGGAGCCTAGTGTGCCGTCTTTTGAAATAACTTCGTTTTTGTTTTCATACTGCAGCATTGTAGCATTAGTACTGTGTTTCATGAAAAGAATAGTTAAACCATGCAAAGAATAGTTGTATAATCAAAGAGCCTAGAGTCTTAAAGAGTTGGAGAAGATAAAGTGTAGTAAATGCTTACGTTAGTACTTAATGTGCAAGTACCTTTTTGGGGGGGTTGAGAATAAGTGGAAAAAATGTGAGATTTGAATTTTAGTCAACCTCACATGAAACTCCTGACTTTTTTTCCATGCTATGTCTTTTCATAGAGTTTGACCTGGTATTTTATTCAATTCTGAATGCAGTCACTTTATAACATACATCATACTTACATAATAATTCAGGGAACACCTTTAGAGTGATTAATTTGAAAAATTCACACATTCACTCAACTCATTCAAAAAATTTAGTGTGAATTCACTAGTCCTGGTACCCTTCTTAGTGGCTACTCACCAATGTCCATAGAGACAACAGTAATAGTCTTAGTTGGAACCTTTTTCATTGCAATGAAGGGAAACTCAATCCAAATCAATTTAAGCAGCACAAGAGATTTCCACAAAGGAAGGGAGAACTGCAGGAGCCAGGGCAACTTTGGGGCTCGAAGAGATTGGGTTTGGGGTTTTTCTAGCCATGCTCAGGCTTTCCATCTTGCACCTTCACTTCTGTTTAGGAGTTGGCTTCATTTTCCGAGGTCCCCTTATGTGCTGGTAGCCACTGTTATCAGAGCTCTGAGCTCATAAGACTACGCTCTGAAAACAATGAATGTTCCCTGCTGACTAGCATGCAAAACACCAGGAAGAATTCTTACAGGCCTGTTGGGTTCTCTTGACCCAGATCACTGGCTGGGGTGTTGGAATAGTATCATTATAAAGGCTTTGGTTAGATGTCCAATCTGTGGTTTGGAGTATGGAAATTTGGGTTGATATTCCCACCATAATTATAGGGTTAGAGTGAGAGAAAAGTTTTTCAAAGGAGAACAGGGGAGTGTTGTAGCTACAAGATTAGGAAAGCATATTGGGTCTTCAGTATTGGCAGACATCAGGAACCCAAGCTAACAATTACGGAGGATATATCAAATGACAGGCATTATTCTGAACATTTTACATGTTATGGGTTTTAATCTACATAATAATCATATGAAATAAATTGCATTTTTATCTCTAACAAAGATTAGCAATTTAAGGCTTAGAGATGTTACATTGCTCAGGGGGATATCTCAAGTAACTAGGAAAAGTCAGATTCAATATATTGTATGTCTCTTCATAATCATTCTGCACCACCTCTAGATTTGAAATTTGTCATCCTATGTTCAGGTACTCTAAATCAAAAATACCTATAAATTGGGTGACTTAAACTAACACTTATTTCTCATAGCTCTGAAGGTGGGGAGGCCCAAGATCAAAGGCACAGCACATGTGGTGTCTGATAGAGACTTGCTTCCTGATTCATAAATGACCATTTTCCTCCTTGGTTCCTCAGGTGGCAAATGGCGCAAGATCTCTCTGGGGTCTCTTTTATAAGGTCATTACTCTCCCTCATGAGGGCTCCACCTTTATGAGCTAGTCACTTCAAAAAGCCCTAGCTCCTAATATCATCACCTTGGTCAGGATTTCGACATATCAAATTGGAGGAGGAAAGGACACAAACATCCAGTCCATCTAATAACAACTTTTTAGGGGCCAGTGAGATAACTCAACGTCATAAGGGCCTGCCTAGCAAGTGCGAGGTCCTGAGTTCGACTCCCAGTACCCACATACGAGAAAAGGGCCAGTGATATCGCTCAGCGGCATGGACGCCTGCTGGCGCGTGAGGTCCTGAGGTCGACGCCTGGTACCCACCAAAAAAAAAAAAAAAAACTTTTTAAAAAGTTAAATATTTCTATACAGTCATGATTTATAGGTTCTGAGTGCATTTATTGGTGAATATTTTAGTTTATTTATGCCCTTAAAAAATAGAGATTAAGAGAAAATGTTATTATGTTGGACACATCTGTAAAAAAAGGAGTAGAAATATCACACCCCAAAATTTGGACTCTCATCTTAGTAAAGTCCCTGAGTTAATATAAAAAAAATAGTAGCATTAACATGCTTAATTCTATTTATTCTTTGGCTCAAATATAATGCTTCCAACCTGTTGCCAAAGTATGCATGTTTTTCATTTTGAAATTAAATACTTAAAATCTCTATCTTTATTTCATATGCTATGTTTTATAAATATTTTTTGTGGGTTAAATTTATTTTTTGGCTTTTATTATTAATCCCCCAAATAAATATGATGTTGAAAGATGTCCTTTCATTCATTATATTAGACATTATCAAATCATATTAGAAACCATGTATTAATATTTGATTTTTGTCATTATTTAATGTTTCTTTGACCATTAGAGGAAATAATCGTTGAGTATAGGAACTATGTGTACTTTATTCAACACTAAATATTTGTTGTCTAGCTAAGTTTTTGGTAGACTAGTCAACCAATAAATAACTTTTGATAAATAAATGGAAGAATTTATTAATATTTTAGTTTAAAATTATATGTCATCTAATTGAAAATTGTGGTTTGCTGTTGTGATTGTTTGTTTGTTTTTTATATTAAAATAAAATCTCCTAGCAGGGAGTATCAGATGTTTCCTACTTTAAGCTCATGTCAGGTAGAACATGTTGAGATTTTTTCATATTATTTTGTGTTTGTTCATAGTATTTCCTTTTCTTAAATTGCCCAACTTTATGCTTTTTATCAAGTAAACACCCAGTTGCCATTCTAGAGTTTTCTGTTATCATATCATCTGTAGATCTGTTTTGGCCTCACTGTGGTAGCTACTTCTCCTGTTTCTATGATGCAGTTTGATTACTGCCTTATCATCTTCCACTGTTAATACCTATTTGAATGCTGCACCTTGGAGTAAGGAGTCCATCTTGAAATCTATCTTCATATTCCTGGAAATTAATAGAATATCTGGAACATAGTCACTATTTCGTTTTCATCATTATTATGATCAACTGAACCCTATTTCTTGTGGAATTTATCTGTAAACTCTTTCCCAGAGGTCCTAACACAAACCACATTCTGAGAACAGCAATGATTCTGGTGCTGATGGAGTTTAACTACTTGGGAGCTGGCAAAATGTAGCTAAGATAGCCAGTTTACTGAAGGAAAGACAGACTTGTGCAAGGATTAAATGACTTCTGGGGGATTGTCGGGGAGGAGGGAAGGGAGATTATTAAAAGAATGAGCCAGGAAGTGATAAATTATATTTTTCAACATTATGTCAATATTCACAACTGGGATTCATATTGTAGTATGAGTTTCCCTGGAGGATAAACTGTTCTTCTTGCATTTTGAATTTTTTTTTCATTTTCTGTTTCAGATCATTTCGCAATTTTCAACAGTGTCTGCACATTGTTTCTTCTGTCTGCACAGTCTCTTTTTTAACATTTATTGTATGACATTAACTTTGCAGCATGTAAGACATGACCAAAAGGAGATGGTTTTAACCTACTGAAAGACCACATTTGAACATGCAGGATAAGTAACCCATAATAACAGTGAGTCATACTTGGAGATGCTGAAAGGGCTCTAGAATCATAATGACCTTAATTTGAATTTTATTACTTGTGAAAATCAAGCAAGTTTATTAACCCTTTGAGCTTCAGATTCCTCATTTGTATGACTGGATAACATCTAATTAGTGATAGAGAAGAAGAAATAAATGACTTATACAGGGTGTCTGGCAAATAGGTGCTCAATATATGTATATTAAATTCCAATTAAATTGTATGGTCCTTAAATATTTTCTCATTTTATTCAAGTTACATCCCATTTTATAACATTAACAAAAAGAAGTGAATTAATCTCTTTAAGGCTGCCAAATTAATAGCTGGTACAATCAGAATTAGAATGCACAAATAACAAAGGGAAATGTGTTTAAAAAAAAGATACTGTAAGTACTAGCATCTCAAAAACATTCTTAAAAATGTAGACAATGTCCGGACATGGTGGCACATGCCTATAATCCAGCACTTGGGAGACTGAGGCAGGAGGATTGCTGTGAGTTCGAGGTCAGCCTGAACTGCATAACAAAACCCTGCCTCAAAGAGACCAAAAAAAAAAAAAAAGAAAGAAAGAAAAGAAAAGTAGACAATGCTATAATGTGACACATGGTGAATATTTTTTCTCTGTCAATAGTGAATAATAATAAATTGAGAAAACTTTATGAAATATTGCATCATTCTTTACTTCGAACAGGGTACAACTATAACTAACTATTATCGGGCTAATCTCCTATAGTAAAACCAATACATGTTTTTGTTTAATTAGCATTATCATTGATAAAATATTTGAAGATCTGCGAGCTATTGCTTATTGTATAAAAAACATTGTTAATTGCTTTGAAACTGCTGTATGTATGTGTGTATTTAATAGAAACTTGATGGGATTTATAAACTTCTGAGGATGATTGTAGACTTTTGAGAAAAATAAACAACACAAAGATCATCCAGACTAACGAGACAATGGCATCGTGATTCCATTCTACTCAATAGCAGGGCTCCCTTAATCCTCATAACTATTTGAAGACATCAAGGCTGTTTTAGCCTCTTTTTGAAAACTAAGGCCATCTGCATATGGGACAGGTGTTTCATGGCAGAGTAGCACCAGGAGCCTGGTAGGTACTTAGGGAGCTGTGGTCCTGACAGTGTGCACAGATGCTAGTTTTTTCTCCCTCTCCTTTGTGCAGTAAGGGAAACCTGAGGCATTTTTCAATGAAGTCCCTCTGGCAGACCATAAGGGCCTGTCTCACTGCTGAGGGTACCCAAAACTTCAAGCCACTTGAGAAGGAGGTGGTGAAACTAAAGATGAAAAGTGTCACTACTGTAGACCTGGTTTAACCCTCCTTCAATCATGGGGCACCTAGCAAATAACATTCAGAACACAGCACCCACCCCAACGTCCCCATGGGAGTCTCTTATCAGTGAACCATGCACAGGAGCCCCATTTAATGTATTTAACAGCTTGGAAAATTGTACCTGAGGAGAGGTCAGTCCACCATCAAAGCAGGAAAGGCTTTTTTTTTTTTTTTGTGGGTACCGGGAGTCGAACTCAGGACCTTGTGCTTGCCAGGCAGGCGCTTATGCCACTGAGCTATCTCACTGGCCCAGTAAAGGCATTTTTGATTCAGGACCTAAACAGGTATTTATCTAAGGAATCACTTACTGAGATCTGGAGACACAATGATAATCATATCACACATGTGGATATTTGATTTCAAAAGGGCGTTGAGGACTTTCTGCTCACTCTGCTTCCTGAGCACATGGGAGGAACCACTATGAAGCGTCTAAGTATGCTTTCCGGGGCCTGGATTATAAACACTTCTCCAGATATTTGATTCCTATTGCTGCCTTCAAGAACAAAGTTGGGCCATTGATATAGCTCAGCAGCACAAGCACCTGCCTGTCAAGCTCAAGGTCTTGAGTTCGACTCCCGGTACCTGCATTAAAAAAAAAAAAAAAAAAAAAAAAAAAAAACAAAGTTAAATAAATGACTTTTGAGAAAAGTTGTTCCTTCCCAAACACCTATGCTTTCCACCATCTCTTACAGATAAAATTCAACTCTAGTTTCTATAAGTAGTCAACTCAGGACTAGCAGGGTACCCAGGAAAACTTCAGGATCTTCAGAAATTTTTCACTTGGAGACCATGCTAATCTAAGGAGAACAGCACCTAATTATTAAAGAGAATAAGACAATATGTCAAGATAATCTGGCTAACAGACCATTCTGATAGTGATACAGTTGGAATGCATAGTGCGCATTTGCTTTGCAGCCACGTTTGTTCCTTTGTTCACTTTCATGCCTTATCTTTTTACTGTCCATGCCAAAAATCCCTATTGCTCTCTTCAGATATAACTATGACAATGTGTCCTTGGCTCAGCTCCTTTACAAATATTCAGCTGTCTAGACACCTAGCTTCCAGGAAGATCTCTTCATTTCTGGTGCTGCTCATCTCCTTCTCCCCTCGCTCTTCCCCTTCTATAAGGAAACACCTGCATAACCCTCTCCATCTCATTTCCATACGAAGGAGGCATTTAGTTTTAGGAACCTGAAGGGTCTCAGATAAAACTTCTTACTGTTACTGTATGATGAAATGATTCCTGTTTGACCATCAAATAGACTCATTTTTAATTGAAGGTAAAGGCTGTTGAATTCTAAAAATATGAATTGCAAGGCAAGAAAATAAGTACATTATCATGACTGCAGAATTTTTTAAAAAAGGCTCTACAATTTAAAAAGAAAAGTTAGCAAAATTTATGTCAGAAGAGGGGATGTTTTCACTGGATCCATGAATTAGAATCCTTGCTCCTGTCAGTAGTAAGAGATAGAAGGCAAGAGAGTCCAACACAATTCCTGAGGTCAGTGTTCTCTCACCTGTAAATGAGGTTAATAAAAGTTCTCCTCTCAGGACTCAAGTGAGGAATTTTTAATAAAGATGCACAGCGACAAACATTTACATCCATTAATTTTTAGTATGTGCCTAGATTTTAAGCACTTGCATATTTTTATCTAATCCTCAATACCCCATGTGAAAGATAAACTTTATTGTGTTCCTATTTTATGTAGATGAAACTGAAGCTCATACCAATTACTTTTGACCAAGGAATGCTATAGAATGTCATTTATTTTTCATTATTAACATCCTCTAAAAATGTAAGTGAACACAAGATTTGTGAAGAGCCAGGCTTGGTTTCTTTCAAGAAAACAAAGCTGCCGTTCTGTACATACCCATTTCTCTTTATGACCAGGCTTCGCAGATGTACTATCCATATTCACAGACTCGGCTTGTGTGTGTCTCCTTCCCTCCTAAGCCCTTATAAATTTCATCTAAAGCCTACCACTCTCCAAAACAGAGTAAGAAGAGAAATAATGTTTCCATTAAAACAACAAGGAGGTTGGAAGTTGCATCATTTCTTATTAAGTGTAGAAAATCTCAGTCTCTTTCTCTCCTCCTTTTCCCTCCTCTATCGCACCTTTTTGCTCTCTGCTTATTTCTCTGTCTCTCTTGCCCTTTCTCCCTGAAGTTTATACCTCCCCCTTTCATCCTCTGTTCTGTGAAAACCTGCACTCTTAAATGAAATCATAAAACTTGAGTGAATGGGTATCAACTTTAGTCTGGGGATAGAATGACATTAGTTCACTATGGCAACTCAAAAGCACACCTCAGGCTTTTGAAGATTAAGTTAGCTTGGCCTTGAATTTACTCCCCACATCTTTCATGGAGCATTGGGCATAAATCGGTTAACATAAGTGATGGTTTTTGTTCTCATGGCTTATATAACATTAGCGGAGGAGACAACCTGCCACTTTAGGCTGTGAGTGGAGCATTACTCTAAGTATTGTTTCACTTATGTGATAGTAGTGGTAGCAGTAGGTGTAGTTGTTATAGTAGCATCTCACCTTCACTGAGGTTTACATTGTAATTCCATATACTTACAGGTATAAACCCATTTTATGATTTTATAAGTTACAAAATTAATCTTTTTTCTTTTCTGTTTTAACTGTTGGTTCTTTGCTGATCTCCATTAATGGGTAAGACCGTTGGACATAGGGAGGACATTAAAATACCATAAGACACTAAAATATTACTGGGGATAGAACCTGATGGGGAAAGCTAAAGTTTTTATAGTTCTTTTCAGAAAGAAAAATAAAGAGGGATTGAAAATATTTTGTGGGGCCGGTGAGATGGCTCAGTGGCATAAGCGCCTGCCCGGCAAGGGCGAGGTCCTGAATTCGACTCCTGGAACCCACATAAAGGAAAAAAAAGGGGCTGGTGATGTCACTCAGTGGCACAAGCACTTGCTGGCAAGCATGAGGTCCTGAGGTCGACTCCCGGTGCCCACATTAAAAAAAAATTAAAAAAAATAAAATAAAATAAAAAATTTCATAAAGCCCAAGGGCACGAAGTTGAGACACCTCTGTAGGAATGACTGAGTCACAAGATTGTTCTTTACAGTGCCTATAGGAGAAAGACAGGTTGTATTACTTCCCACCTGTTTGCTTTTGTCGGATAGGATGGATATGATGTAGAGTAAAACGATTGCTCGCCATGATAGATGACAAGACTGAGGTCAGCCATCAGCATACCCTGGCCAGTCAGTTCTGTATGCATTCTTCAGAGCTTCCTCTAACATGTGTCACAGAAAACTCAAAAACTCAAACTAGAACCAAATTACTAAACTCCTATGTCACATTCATTCTAAGATGTTCCCTGAACTTCTGAATTGTATCAAATAATTTCTTAGTTTACAAATACTTTCTATTCTGCTATCTGTCGTTCTGTAGTTAACCTCCACCATTTTGCCTCTGCACATGCATGTGTGCCACCACTCCTGCTCTCAATTCCTTTTCTAAATATTTGATTCTGTACCAAGTCTGACAGCTAACAACAGAGTAATTTTTCTTTGTACTCTACTGCTAGATTCCTGCATAATGTACAATATGGGTGTAACAAATATTTGCTAAGTAGTATTTTTGTATTGAATTGGAAGTCATAGTGAGTTGTTTAGAAGGTCACATGTATTATATCTAAAATATGTTTTGCACAGATCGGATGTCAAATAGATAATTGTTTAATGTCTATATGACCATCTGATCCCTGTTCCTTTAAGGAATTCTTGTTTCTTCTGACAAGAATCAGAAATCATTTTTTCCCCTTTTCTTTGGATAATCTCCTTTGTTATTCTTGTATTTCAGAATATCCAGAAGCAGTTTAGTTTTTCAACTCTGAAATGTGTTTAAAATGTGTTATTTATAGATTTAATTGGCAAAGCCATACAAGTGTAATGATGGCAGTTCAATTTCTGGGAACAGTCTTATTTGGTTCATCACAATTCGACAAGTTGGCATGTTTGAGGTTAATGAGAAAATTCATTTTTGGTGACATATTAGGCATTTAGGAGAGCAACTATTACACTAATAAGGAATTGCACATACTGCATAGTCTTTGTAACTTTTCTTTAAAAATGTAGCAAGTGATCTGATTGACTACTTTTAAGATAACAATACGCAATATATTAACCATTTTTAATTTCCTATTATCTTGTTTTGAAATGCTATATCATTATTTTTATTGCTTTTTCTTCTTAAAATAAAAAAATGTAGTAAATGATTTGCTTTGCTTAACTCTAGATAAGAGGAAAAAGAAAAAAAATAATACCTAGGTCTTCTAATGAGAAACAAAATGTATCTTTTTATTATAAATATATTATAATATATAATTACTCACACATGAACATACTAGAAAACTTAATATATATTATATCACAGGACATACCTTAATAACTGAATGTGGGAGGTAGGGCCTTGAAATTATAACGGAGGTGGGCAAACATTGGCCTCATCCCTTGCCTTGTATGGAAGCACATAGCAGAATTTAATTATTTGTTTACATTGATCTGAAAACAGCTCCTTGTAGTCACAGCATAAAAATGTCACTAGTTCTCAAAATATTCTTTTGAAATAAGCTAACGCTTCTGACTATTATGAAGCAACCCTTTACCCAAAATCATTCAAGTAAAGAACTCAATATTATTCAAGGTTGGCACATGGGAAGGAATAACATAACTAAATAATCGTTTACTAAATAAATGTTTTCTGGCACTCACTGTATGGCAAGCACTACATAAGGTGCTGGAGAAACAACAGTGAAGAGCAGACTGTCACTGTCCTCCAGGAGTATACAACCTAACGGAAGAAATTGCCACTGTAGTGGGTTGAAGATTAATAGATTCATGGGTGAGAAAACTTACTGAAAAGACTGGGCCAAGTGAATGCTGTTGAGGACAAACAAATCTGGTTTATGTTGAGTAACTGGAGCTTGCTTTTAAATAGCTTCATGTAGATCTTTGTGCTACTACAGGTTGTTCCCTAAGAAACCAAAGAACAGAGATGTAACCTTTATTTGAAGCATAAGGTCTGGTCATTTTCTCAGCTTGGCAAAAGCATTATTACAAGTCTAACTTCCCGTGTTTGTCACTACGAGATTTGTTTGCTACTTCTTCCATTGATGAGTGTATATAAGTTCTGTCCCCCAAAAAGGTAAGTACAAGAAAGGACATTGAGATCATTGTGATTAAGAATTTAAATGCTGAGCAGTAACATCTAGAATTCCTAATGTTTCACTGTCTACAATGTACTGTCCACATATACTATCTTGATGAATTTCAGCCCTGGGTGTGCATTAGAAGAATGTGTACAGATTGTTAGAGCTGCCTATATCTAGATCTTAGCCCTGCATATTCTGATTCAGTAGATCAGGGGATGGTATTTTAAAGCAGCTTCATGGATGATTTTGAGTTCAGATAGGGTTGAAAACCATTGTTTTATATAATTTGTTTTTCTACAGTGTTCCTGGGTAAAAAGCCTTTATTTATGCTCCATGAATTTCCATGCTTTGGTGTTTACAATGCTTCTCCTAAAGTTCCTCCTTGGGGAAACTTTCTCTAACCACATCTCACTGTAACATCACCCAGTCAGAGCCAAATCACAAACTAGTACTTGCAACATAACTTTGATTTGTCCTATGATGTGCTATGATTTTTGTATTGTTGTTTATGTGGCTCACTCTCCCACTTGCTTTTGAATTAGGCTCATAGACTGTTATCTATTCACCTTTGCAGCTTACAGATGCATTACAGATGGTGAGAAAAATAAAATTGATAATGATGATCAATAATACATATTGCTTACTGTGTGCCAGGCAGTGTCTCCAGCATTGTATATGCATGCACTGATTTAATCTCCTTGACAACCATCTGAGATAGCTGAAGTAAAAACTCTTTGTACCCCCATTTGTGGGTGAGGAAACTGGGGCATGAAGAAGCTAAGCAATCTAATGCCACTCTGTCTGTGTAATGAAGGTGTTAATATAACGTCCATATCAAAAGATGCAGAAAATTCACATCATTTTACAGGTGAGAAAGCTGGAACACTTTTAACTGAATCAGTCCTTTAATGTTGACCAATTATACCATGGTTTACATACTTCCCTACAATAATTATAATAACATATGGAGTTTGGGGGATTTTTAGATTCACCGTCTCCTGTGTCTGTTGAATTTTCTGCATTATGCAGTTATCTTTGTTCACTGGGGGTGGCAGAAACATCAGCTGAGACCACTGCACAGCAGGTGCCTCCAGCTGAAAACGGATGATGTTAAGGAGAAGGGCCAGCCGTCTGTTGACATACTGATCTGCCACTGGAAAAAAATGGAGTGCATTTGTTCACATTTCCAGATTATTTAAAAATAAGGAGCAATGGGAGTCATTAAATTGGGCAATCTGGGTTCTAAGTAGCATTTATATACTTTTTTTTTCCTGGGTGCCTTCTTTAAAATTAAATTTTTAATAACCTTTAAGCCTTGCAGCCTTGAGGGAATAATTTCTTTCACAGTAGTTCAAAGGTTTAATTTCACAGTAAAGCTTTTGAAATATGGTATTATCCCTTTTGTTCTAGAAAATTACTGTTTAAAAAAATCATATTTCAAAGTAATGATTGTAATGAGAAAAAGATATGAGACCCAACTTCAAAAGGAAAAAAATGATAACCTTGCCTGTGATGTTCTCTAGTGAGCTTTTCTCTTGTGGATTCTAATTTGTAACAGTTTGAAAATCTTCGGAATTACACAGTCTCTGCCCAGTAGTACAGCCTGGCTGCAGTCTAGGAATGGGGTTAGGGGGTTGATATAGACATAACAGAAGCTATTAACTTTCTTACATAAGTAAAACACAATACATGCTCAGCCCTGCTGTGTTTCCTGCAATGCTATTTCCCCATGACATTATCTGAAGAGTTCTAAAGCCATTCTCGTGGACATTAAAGTTGGTGTATAGTTGCAGTGCAGGCAGGGGAGATGACCAAGGATAGCAGAGCTTGACGGGAAAGGAGAAGACTAACAAATGTGGAGCACTCCACTTGTGCGACGCTGTATTCTGGCATTTTCATATACATTATTTTATTTAATCTTCACAATGGCTCCTTGAGATAAGTAGTATGAGCACCATTTCACTGATACTAACTTCATTCTACAAAGGATTTGTTACTCTTAGAATAAATATCCTCTCTGCAATCTCTAATCAGAAGTATATCGGGTAATTCATCACTTTATAACAGTACTTACAAGACTTTGTTAACTTGAAAATTCAGGACAAAATGAATTAATGAAGAAAGGCTGATGGAATAAGAACTAATATACATAGTGTGATTAGAGCCATAGACATTTAAGGTGGATGATACTACTGTCATCTACTAAAGGATTGAAATGAACGGGGTGTTGTATAGTAGAGAGTGGATGAGGACTCGAAACACATGGGTATCATTTTAGAGGCTCCAAAATCTTGGACAAATCCCTGAAATGTTCTTAAATTAATTTTCTATGCCTGGGAAATGGAGGCAAAAATAAGTCAATGCTCAAATAATACTTGTAAAAGGGGTAAGATTGTGAGGAAGCTTTCCAAACTATTAATTACCATATTAGAGACACCCAGAATGCTCTGCTCTGTGGCTCCGTTTATGTGGACCACTGTTTGCTCCATTCTTCACTGCAATGATCTGTTTAGATAGTGTTCCGCAAACATATTCCAAAATCCTTAGTGTGCAGCTTGTATTTATTTATCAGTATACTTCTATATTCTATATTCAGCATCTGTTTGTTGAAATTTATTATTACATCCTTATTTATGCATTCATACATTCATTATAGTGGCATGAATATCTACTCTGTCTACTTAGAATGGGATCAATTTAATCTAATAGGTTTAGTGATATGATATCTTGAAAGGCTTATGGAAGTTTGGCCATAGATCATAATATCATAAGCTTTATTCTTGCTATTCTGTATCTTTTAACTCTAGTATACATAGTACAGATAACTCTATGGAATGCCTATGATTTGCTATAATGTATAATAAACACCCTACATGAAGTATCTTATTATAAATCTCTGGTTAACTCAATAAGTTAGTACTATTATAACTATTTAGGAAACCAAAGCTTAGAAAAGTTAAGTAGTTCTTTCCACAGTTAATTTGGAGTTGAAATTCAAAACTAAATTTCTCTAAGTCATTTATTTCACAAAGAATTATTAATTCTTACCGTATGTCAGATGTTATGCTAGGTGTCATGAAAAAAGTGGTGAAGAATACAGACATAGTCTTCACACTTGCAGACTTTTGTGTAACACTGAAAGAATTTATTAAGCACACAAATGTATAATTAATTGATTAAGTAATTACATTTTATAAGCTTCCTTAAAGATGTTTAAAATGGTTTAATGAGATCCAAGCTCAGGATGTTCCAGTTATATTCTAACCATAGATGGACATTTTCTCCTTTCTGAGAGGCATCCTAAAGCGATGGCATGGTATGAGGAACATTTATTTTTTTCACCTTCATGGAGTGCTTTATCAAACTAATTTTTCAGTATTTTCAGAAATAATTTAGATTTTTGTATTTAATTTGGTATCTATATTCTTATTACAGGTGGGAATGTTAATTGGCACAACCATATGTAAATTACTATGGAGAATCCTAAAAACCTAAAGCTAGAAATTCCATTTGACCTGCCTATTGTCCATTAAGGCACCTTCCCAAAAGAGTTAAAGACATCATATTACATTGGTACATGCATACCCATGTTTATAGCTGTACAATTCATAATTGCTAAGTCTTGGAAGCAGCCTATATGTCCACCAACAGATGAATGGATAAAGAAAATGTGGTATTTACACACAACGGAGTACTACTCTACCATAAAGAAAAATAAACTTGAGTTATCTGTAGGAAAATTGATGTACCTTGAGACCATAAATGCTAAGTGAAATAAATAAGACACATAAGCTTAAATATTGTAGTGTTTCTCTAATCTGAGAGACCCAAATTATAAGCAAAGAGCAAAATAAATGATAGATATCAGGAAGTAGAGAGATAGATCTTTCTCAAATGGGAAGGGGATCAAGAGAGGTAGGGAATGGGAGAGAAGAGAGGAAAAGAGGAGGAAAAAAAGGAATTAAGATGTGTTATGTACATGTACCAGCTCCACACAAGGAAAGTAAACATTATGCACTGAAAACATGTACTAATAGAAAAATAAATGGTTAAAAAATACCTTTGAACTATGATGGATTAGCTAAAAATAGTAGTGTGACTATTGGTAGATGTCCTATCAAATAGATAAATGGCTCTGTTTGGTCTCCAACAGGTCCTTCTCTGGAATAAATGTCTTTTTAGTACAAAACTGAGTTGCTTTGATAATATATTTCTATCTTATAGCATCAGAGTTTGTTAGACGATTTCTTGTCTTGGAATAAAAAAGCCTTATTTGGTTAATTCACACACACATACACACACACAAATGCACAAACATATGTATGACAAGAGTTCTTGCTTTGATCCATGCTATGTGTGTATGTAGATATAAATATACATAAAATATAGTATATTATTTGTCCCTCTTTCTTTCTTTTTTTTAAACTGTATATATATATATATTTTTTTTTTTAAAGAGAAGAAAAAAACAAAACAAATCAAAAGAAGAACAAATTTTCAAAACAACATAATAGGAGGGTAACAATGGTTAATACATTACATATTACTATCTTTAAGTTAGTTATTCAGGACACCAGACATTAGCATTCAATTGTCCAAACATTATTGGCACAAACCTTACTCTTCAATGAACTAAGTAAAAATGGTAGTGTATCTATCTTAACCATCTTATATATATATATATACATTTTTTTTCCCTTTCCCTTCTTTCTTTTCCCTATTCCAGTCTCTCTTTCCTTTTGACCAGTTTCTTTTTGATTCACCATATCTATTGTACATTTTGGATCTTATTTACTCTTTCAGTTTCTCATACTAGAGAGATAATACGATGCTTACACATGTGCTTCTGGTTTATTTCACTTATGAGTATTTTCTCGAGTTGCATCCATTTACCTATAAAAGTCTCCAGTTTATCCTTCTTTATGGCTGAATAGTACTCCATTGTATAAAAATACCACATCTTTCTTATCCATTCCTCAGTTGATGGGCATTTGGGTTGTTTCCAAGATCTGGCTATTACAAATTGTGCTGCTATAAACATGGGTGCACATATATCGCTGTGGTACGATGTTTTTAATTCTTCTGGGAAGATGCCCAGAAGGGGAATAGCTGGGTCAAATGGGACCTCCAACCCTAGTTTTCTGAGGAATCTCCACACTGACTTCCACAGTGGCTGTACCAGTCGACACTCCCACCAACAGTGAAGAAGGGTTCCTTTTTCCCCACAGCCCCTCCAGCATTTGTTATTAGTTGATTTCTTAATAGTAGCCATTCTTTCTGGGGTGAGATGGTATCTCAGTGTTGTTTTAATTTGCATCTCTCGAATGACTAGTGATGTTGCACATTTTTTTGTATATTTGTTTGCCATTAGTATTTCTTCATCTGAGAAATGTGTATTCATCTCAGATGCCCATTTTTGGAGTGGGTCTTTAAATTTGGGAGGTCTGATTTTTTTGAGTTCTTTATATGTTCTCGATAGTAATCCTTTGTCTGAGGAACAGCTGGCAAACATTTTTTCCCATATTGTGGGTTGTCTCTTCACTCTGCTGGTGGTTTCTCTTGCTGTGCAAAAGCTTTTTAATAAGATGAGATCCCAGTTATTGATTCTTTGGGATAGTTCCCGTGCGGTTGAGTTTTTATTCATAAAGTCTTTGCCTACACCAATGTCTCCAAGGGTTTTACCTATCCTACCTTCCAGCAGATTTAATGTTTCTGTTTTAATATTTAGATCTCTGATCCATTTTGAATTTAGTTTAGTGCATGGTGAAAGATATGGATCTAGTTTTAATCTTCGGCATGTGTAGAGCCAGTTTTTCCAGCACCATTTATTAAAGAGGCTATCTTTCTTCCAGCGAATGTGTTTGGCACCTTTGTCAAAGATAAGGTGGCTTAGTATGTCTGGGGTTGTTTCAGCATCTTCTAATCTGTTCCATTGATCTTCAGGTCTGTTTTTTTGCCAGTACCACACTGTTTTTATCACAGTAGCTTTATAGTATAATTTCAAGTCGGGGATTGTGATGCCCCCTGCCTTGCCTTTGTTGCCCAGAATTGCCTTTGCTATTCTAGGTCTCTTCTGATTCCAAATGAATTTTAGGATTGTTTTCTCTAATTCTGTGAGATATGCTGTTGGAATTTTGATTGGAATTGCATTAAATCTGTATAACAATTTTGGAAGTATGGCCATTTTCACTATATTGGTTCTTCCTATCCAGGAGCAAGGGATATCTTTCCATTTTCTGATATCCTCTTCAATCTCCTTTTTCAGAGTACTGTAGTTTTCAGTATAGAGGTCTTTTACATCCTTCGTGAGGTTGATTCCTAGGTATTTCATTTTTTTGGATGTTATTGTGAAAGGTATTGTTTCCCTAATTTCTCTTTCAGTAAGTTTGTTATTTGTGTACAGGAAGGCTATTGACTTTTGAGTATTGACTTTGTATCCAGCTACACTACTGAATTTGCTTATTAAATCTAGCAGTTTTTTAGTGGAGTTTTTGGGATCTTCTGTGTAGAGTATCATGTCATCTGCAAATAATGATAATTTAACTTCTTCCTTTCCAATCATTATTCCTTTTATTTCTTTCTCTTGTCTAATCGCTCTGGCTAAAGTTTCCAGAACTATGTGGAATAAGAGTGGGGACAGTGGACATCCTTGTCTTGTTCCTGATTTTAGAGGGAAGGCTTTCAGTTTTTGGCCATTTAGTATAATATTGGCTGTTGGTTTGTCATAGATAGCTTTTACCAGATTGAGATAAAGACCCTCTATTCCAATTTTCTGTAGGGTTTTTATCATGAAAAGGTGCTGGACTTTGTCAAAAGCTTTTTCTGCATCTATTGAGATGATCATGTGATTTTTGTCTTTGGTTCTGTTAATATGCTGTATTACATTTATTGATTTACGTATGTTGAACCATCCCTGCATCCCTGGGATGAATCCAACTTGGTCATGGTGTATAATCTTCTTGATGATTTGTTGGATTCTGTTTGCCAGTATCTTATTAAGGATTTTTGCATCTATGTTCATTAGGGAGATTGGCCTGTAGTTCTCTTTCTTAGTTGGGTCCTTCTCTGGTTTTGGTATCAGGGTAATGCTTGCTTCCAGGAATGAATTTGGGAGTATTGCTTCTCTTCCAATTTCATTAAAAAGTTTGAGAAGTACTGGTGTTAGGTCTTCTCTAAATTTCTTGTAGAATTCGGCAGTGAATCCATCAGAGCCTGGGCTTTTCTTTGTTGGGAGGTTTTTAATTACATCTTCAATTTCATTGGTTGATATTGGTTTATTTAGGATTTTTAAATCTTCTTGATTTAGCTTTGGTAATTCATACGAATCTAGGAATCTGTCCATTTCTTCTGCATTTTCCATCTTAGTAGAATATAAATTTTCAAAATAGGTATAGATGATCTTCTGGATTTCTGCAGGGTCCGTCGTGATATCACCCTTTTCATTTACAATTGCATGGATTTGAGTCTTTTCTTTTCTTTTTTTAATAAGGTTGGATAAGGGTTTGTCAATCTTATTTATTCTTTCAAAGAACCAACTTTTTGCTTCATTGATTCTTTGTATTGTTTTTTTATTCTCCAATACGTTAATTTCTGCTCTGATCTTTATAATTTCCTCCCTTGTACGGGCTTTTGGCTTAACCTGCTCTTCTTTTTCTAGAAGCTCGAGGTTCACCCTTAAGTTGTTTATTTGCGCTTGCTCTATTTTCCTGATATAAGTGTTTAATGCTATAAATTTCCCTCTTAGGACTGCTTTCATTGTATCCCATAAGTTCCGGTATGTTGTACTGTCATTATCATTCAGTTGTAGAAAGTGACTAATTTCTTCTTTAATTTCATCTGTGACCCATTGGTTGTTCAGGAGGATGCTGTTTAATTTCCATGTGTTTAGGGAGTTTTTGTGGGATCTTTTGCCATTGATTTCCAATTTCATTGCACTATGGTCTGATAATATGCATGGGATAATTTCAATTCCTTTGCATTTACTTAAGCAGGTTTTATGAGCTAGTATGTGGTCTATTTTGGAGAACGTCCCATGTGCAGCTGAGAAAAATGTGTATTCTGATGTTGTGGGATGGAACACTCTGTAGACATCTACTAAGTCCATTTGTTCAAAAGTTTGGTTCAGTTCTACTATTTCATTATTGATTTTCTGTCCAGTTGATCTATCTTTTTGTGACAGTGGAGTATTGAGATCTCCCAATATAATTGTATTAGTGCTTATTTGATTTTTCATGTCCCTTAGTACTTGTTTTATATAGCTGGGAGCATTGGTATTTGACGCATATATATTTATGATCGTTATCTCTTCCTCTTGGATTGTTCCCTTTACAAGGATGTAATGACCGTCTTTATCTCTCTGAATCCTTCTTGGCTTGAAGTTCACTTTGTCTGCAAAAAGAATAGCTACCCCTGCTTTTTTCTGGGTTCCTGTGGCATGGAGTATTGTTTTCCATCCTTTGACTTTCAGTCTATGAATTTCTTTCTGAATTAAATGTGTTTCTTGTATACAGCATATTGTTGGATCTTGCTTCTTGATCCATTTCGCCAGTCTGTGCCTTTTGATTGGTGAATTGAGACCGTTAACATTGATGGTTAAAACTGATATGCATTGACTTGTCATGATATTTTCCTGTTGTTGGTTCCCACTCTTTGTTTTTCCGCTTTCCGGCTATTTAATTATTTGCCCTGCCTGGTGGATTCCTTCTGTTGGGGTTCCTATCTCTTTCTAGAATGTCCTTCAGAACGTTTTGGAGTGCTGGTTTCGTGGTCATAAATTTTCTCAGATGTTCTTTGTCATGAAAGTATTTTATTTCTCCATCAATTTTGAAAGATAGTTTTGCAGGGTACATCAATCTGGGCTGAAAATTATTTTCCTTTAGAGCTTGCAATACATCATCCCAAGCTCTTCTTGAATTGAGGGTTTGTGCTGAAAAGTCAGCTGTGATTCTGATGGGTTTTCCTTCATAGGTGATTTGTCTCTTCTCCCTAACAGCTTTTAAGATTCTGCTCTTCTGTTGAATTTCTGGGATCTTGACTATAATATGTCTGGCTGAAGTTTTTTTTTGATCATGTCTAGTTGGTGTTCTAAAAGCTTCACTTATAGGGGTGTCAAATTCCTTTTCTCTTCCAGGAAAGTTCTCCCTGATTATGTCTTTGAACAAGGTTTTAATGTCGTTGATGCTATCTCCTGCTTTTTCATTTATTCCAATTATTCTTAAGTTGTTTATCTTTGAGTCATCTAGCAGCTGCTGAATTGATTTTTCATGGTCCCTTGCTATTTTTAAGAATTTTTCCATTTCATGATCACTAATTGCAAGCCTGTCTTCTATATCTGAGATCCTGTCCTCGCATTGGCTTATTCTGCTACAAATACTTTCAATGGAATTTTTTATCTCTTGGATATCTGCTTGAATCTGCCTTATGGATTCCATTTCTTTCCTATGCTGAGCATTCATGGTTTCTATAGTTTTCTTAAGTTCATCTATTTTTTTTGTCTGTATCAGCTATAGTGTCCTTAAGCATGGTCTTCATTGTAGACATTATCTCTGCAGTTATCTGTGAGATTATTTCTGTTTTAATTTTTTCCAGAACCTCATTCAGTTGCTTTGTTGTTACCACTTCAGATAGGCCAGGTGGGTGGCTTTTGGATTGTCCCACCTCGTTGCTCCCTAGGTTTGCCTTTGGTGAATTGGATGTGTGGGGTTGCATCTTGTTTAAGTGTCGTCTCATTTTTTCTTTCTTTAATTCCTGGGGTGATGTTTGCAAATTACCTATAGTAGGTTACTTTATTGCTAGTGTTTAAGATCTTTAGAAGATGACTACTTCTCTGCAGTATCTTCCAAGTGGAGCTTGCTTTTAGGTTTTGAGCTTTCTGCCAGATCCTACCTCTTCAATTCGTTGGGTATGCGAAGTTGCTACCTGTTTGGCCCAGTCCTTGATTCTTTGGTACTGTGCCGCTGTATTTTTTGTGTCCCTTAGTCAATCTCAATCATGAAATATCAGGAAGGAAAGATGTTTAGAACAATTATTTCACATTTGGCTATAATGTTAACTAAAGCATCAAACACAGCCTAGAAAATGACAGACTGAGCTAACCAGTTATTTACCACTTTTAGCTGTATAGAGTTGCGGTTATATAACAAAATCTAAAACACACCAGAAAAATTATATGCAGTATACAAGTCCTGTGTATGTCAATTTTTCCCTGAGGAGTTTAAATTTAAAATGAGTTAAGGAGGAAATAGAGTATTGGGAGAAGAGGAAGGAATTAGATGTAAGGTTAGAGGACAAAGAGGGATCCCACTAAAATTGGGACACTGGTGCAGAGGACTGGTGGTAGAAAGAGAAGGAAGGGATAAAAGGAAGAACAGATCACAACCACAATCACAAAGAAGTTAGAGGCGCTGTTTACACTCATATAAAAAACCAGAGAGAATAATGAAGGAAAGAGCAAATACACATACAGAAACAAAAACGAAAATAAAAACAATAAAACAGACAGATCAAAAATAAAACCCCACCAAAAAACAAAACAAAACAAAACAAAAACAAAAAAAACCTTCGCCAGAACAAAAAACAAATCAGTGAGAAAAAAAAATAAAAATAAAAAATAAAAATAAAAATAAAAATAAAAAAATAAAAAGAATCAGTTCCAGGTGTTGACTCTGCTGTAGGCAGTTACCCTGTGGTGACAGAGTCCTGTTCTGTGCAGGTCCATCCCAGTAAGCCAGGAGCGCCCTCTGGCGGGCGGTGAGCAGAGGCGCGTACTTTCAGGCAGAGACCAGTCTAGCTCACCTCCGCTCTCAGCGCCCTTTCACGATCCCTGGGCCTGAGAGGCTCAGCGCGCTGTCCGGAGCGCGGGTTCCCTGCACTGGTTCCTGCCGCTCTGGTTTTTCACCACGCCCCCCACAATGGCGCCGGGCCAGTCGCTCTCTGGCGTGGGACAGGTGTGGCTGAGAGTCCAGTCTCGTTCGCCTGCTGACCTCAGCACACTTTCGTGGGCCTGAGAGGCCCCGTGCTGCCCTGTCCGGAGCACAAGTTCCCAGAGCAGTTTTCGAACCACTCTGAGTTTCGCCACACCCCCCACAATGGCGCCCGGCCGGTCGCTCTCTGGCGCGGGGCAGCTGTGGCTGAGAGACACTCACCGCCTGTCAGTGCCGTTCTCTGCCGCTCCCCTGCCCCGCCGCTGTCTCAGGTTCCTCCGTGGGGGCTCCCTGGGCACCAGCTGCCACCGTGTGTCCGTAGAATTGAGCCTCCACGGCGCTGCAACTCCCGGGATAGTAGAAGGTGCGCGCGCGTGGTCTGCTCCTTCTTTCCTTCTTCTTTGTTGGAAGTCACCCATCACTGGTGCCGGGGGTCCCAGATTGTGCTTCAGAACTTCTCTGGGTTTCGGGGAGGCATCTCTCCCCCTCCTGCGCTTTCCGGGTCGCTATATTCCCGTGTTCCAATGGTAACTTTTAGAGTTTCGCTGCCTGCTTCTTACTCATCCGCCATCTTGAGGTCCTCTTGTCCCTCTTTCTTAGCCAAGAGTTCTTAAAACCTTTGCAGTTTCCTGAGTGCCTTTTGTTATTCAGAATGAGCTCCTTTTGACCATGCCTGAGTTTATGTTAATGAAGTGACTTTTAGTTTCAGGTTAGCAGCTGGTCAGAGAGAAACCCACTACGTGAATAGAAGATTAATATTTTTATCACCACTTCAACCTCTGAGGAGAAGAGAGGGCCTGGAAATTAAGGAATGCCTTCTTAAGAACTCTTTGATGAAAACTCCGACACCAGGACGTTTGAGAGAGCTTCAAGGTTGGTGAACACAGGGATGTGCTCAGTGGGTAGTGTTCCCACAGAGGTCACAGAAGCTCTGTACTGACACCACCATGTCTTCCCCATGGGACTCATTTGTCCATTGTATTTGTATTTGTCCATTCCTGACTTGTATCCATTATAATATAACTGAAATTTAAGTATAGCATTTTTGTGAGTTTTATAAGTTATTGTAGCAAATTATCAGATGTGGGGTCATGGGAACCCCTCAATTTGTAGTTGGACAAGAAGAAGTGCCAGTAACATGATCACCTCATTTGTTGCTGACATCTGAAGTGGAGTCTTGTGAACTATCTCTGGGGTCGGCACTAATTCTGGATAATTTAGGTTAGAATTGAATCAAGTTGTGAGAACACATAGTCTGGGTCAGTGGATCACAAAATTGGTTAATGTTGGAACAATGTACTTGAATGTTTAGTAAAAACACATAATAGTTGTAGTTTAACTTGGTTTCACTAAAGGTCATGGCCATGCTTAAATTCTGATTCTGTCATTCAGAATTTGTGAGTCCCTGGACAAGTTCCCAATTTTGTTAGGTGTCTGTTTCTCTATCCATAAAATTGAAATATTTAAAAGAAGGTTGTTAGAAACATTAAATTAGTACCTATAAATGCAGGGTTTTTCTCAATAGCTAAGACCTGTTAAATATTTAGTAATTTTTTATTTTAACCTTCTTCCATTTTTTCCCCTTAGTGTAAATTTTTGAAAGGATTGGTTCATAATAGCCTCAAAATCCAGTAAGGTACTAATTATGGACACATACTATACTTTTGAAATTTTAGCATTTCTCTAAGAAAGAACTATCTTTCACAATGTCTTACCCACCTAGGAAAAGAATGAAAAAAATCTTACAGAGTCACTTATCTTATGTCTATTTTTCTGATTTTCTAGATGAGTATGTTTCCCAAGAAATGAAGACATGTAGTTAATGCCATAATGTTATTTAGTCTTTGTAAAGTCCTGTGTTTTCAGTCTAAGATTCAGCCTGGTTATTTATTTTGGCATAGTTTATATCCCAGGGTCAGACTATGTGTCAGACAAACTGTCCTTGTTTGAGGTTTGGGAAATATAGTCACCAGTTTAGACTACATAGCAATTAAAATGCAGGAGATAGTGGAAGAAATGGCACTGAATTCATTAACATTTACAACATATTAGGTATGGGATTTTTTCCAGGGGCAAAAGGCAGAAAGAAGGGGCAGATGATTTGCTTCCAAAAAGGAAGTAGAAGTGCCTTAAAGGATTAACCACTAAAGTTCTAACAAAACTAGCTTCTCTGATAAGGCAGACCAGCCAATCTCTGCGTGTTTTGCAATTTTCAATATGCAGTTCCACTTTCACACTTCAATAATTCATTTTCTAGCACTTGGAATCCAGAAAACTGTTTTTACTGATGTAGCTAAAATGCAAGGAACAGAGTTTAGTAACAAACATCTCCACTTATCTCATTCCTCAGTAAATTATGTCTGAAAACATGTGTAAATAGTAGCAAGCAAACAAGGCATTTATGGTGTCCTCTAAAGTGTGTTCTGTTTGAATACTAAATTTAGTGACTTTTAGAAGATACATGCAAAATTTTCTCAAATGAATTTTCTAATACTATCGTAGAATGTGCAGTTTTAGATTCTTATGAAACTATACGCAGTAGTCAATTCTACCACCCACTGCTCTGAATGGTTTCCACTTTTTGCGGTGGATATTGTTGCTCTTGTTTTATAGGCTGGTAGAGGTTAAATTATTTTCCTAAGATTAAGTTCAAATAGAGCTTAGATGTTGTCTATTTTCACATTTGTTTCATGGAAAATTAATTTCTACACAATTTTTGAAAGGATAAATTCAAATAAACCAAATGCTTCTCACAAAGAGAGATTAAGTATAAGCTTTATACTTTAAGAAATAAGTATGAAAGTTAAAATTATCATTACATATTACAGAAGACACTTCTACTCCAAAAAGTCATCAATAATAGCTATTGGGAGATGGCTTTGTCGAACATAGCCACAGTGTACACTTAATGCAATTCCTTATATACAAATATTGAACAATGGCTACATCAAACTAACAAAATAATCCTTCGAAGAGTTTTCTTTCACTAATCTTAAATATCAGGACAATAAAATGTATGAGAATATGATATAAAGTCCATAGGCATCATGTACAGGATGACATATTTTTTTTGCAAGAAACTAAAGATGATCTACCCCGTAATTTATTTAGTGATAATTTAGCTACTAATGCAACATATTTAAGAGATCCATAATAAACCCATCATCAATGTGTCCTCAGTGATTTAAAAGTCATCTTAAGATGTGTGAACTATTTGTGTATATCAAGAATGTTATCTATGTTTGTGGGGAGTGGTTAAGCCACAGTTGAGCCTGAGGTAGGCAAACTCATTGAGACTAGAGCAAGGCCAGTCCCAAGGACACAGAATGCCAGAGGCAGACTGTGTAAACAAGTTGACCTCTAGCTCAGGTGCATATCAGCAGGTGTCTGGCCTTGGTGTTATTCCTTGTTAACTATAGTACAGATAGCTTGGAGAATGTTTTGCTTTCAGAGTTCTCAGCAAACGCTGAGATCTTGCACTGTGGATACCATCGTGTGCTTTTTACTTTTTTTTACTTTCTATAAATAAAAACCCTGGGGCTGGGACATTGTCACTGCCACTCCTTCAGAGAGGTCAGGTCCCACCTGGTCCCAGCTTTCCTTTTAGTATGTGTCTATAGTTTTTTTTTACTCTCCTGTCATTCCCTCTCAGGATCACCGTGCAGGTCGCAGCAATGTTGAAGTCTTTGAAAAGACATCTGTACTAACTTGGTAATAATGTAAGAAACTTAATAAAATATAATAATTATTAGCATCCATTTTGTGCTGGACAATTGAATGCAGTACTTGATTTGCATATTTTACATATTTTATATTCAGACTCAATAGAAACATTGGTAAGATATGCTTTTGTTTTTACCGTTTCACAAATCAAGATACTGTGGCTTAGAAACGGCAAGTAACTCCTAGGGAACATGCTCAATTCTGTCTCATTCTCACAAGTACATAGATGAGGAAACCAGAGCTCACAAAGTCAAGACCTAGCTAGTGTGGACCTGAGTTGGGACTCAAATCTAAATATCCTTGACACTATAGGCAGGACTTCATTCCTCAATATCACTTTTGAATATTTGAGAAGCTCAAAGTAAATTTTAGTCTAATAAAATAATGCCATTCATCCCTAGTCAAGCAGAGTCTTTTATTAGATGTGCAGCAGATTAAAAACCTAAAAACCTGAATTATGAACAATGACAAAACGACCAACAAAATGTATGCTTCTTCTTTATTCTGTCGAGTTGTTAACCAGGCACGGATTTTCTTTTTTGGGTTCAAACCTGTCTTGTGCATCTTAGCACTGAGGTACATCCCCAGCCCCAGAGGATAGTTCTTGAGCCTTCTGCAGTTTTGATAGAAATAAGTTCTGGATAAGCAACATGCATGAAAGATACACAAGTCTTCCAGGTATGGCCCAAATAATTTCTTTCATAATACTTCATTGTTTCTTGTTTCTTTTACATTAGTTGGCTGCCAAAATCTTGGCTGATCTTGAAAACCAAATATCGAAAGTAGAGAATCTGTATTAGTTGTGTCCATCAGGCACAACAACTCTCTATAACTCTAGCTTCTCTTCATTAGTATCTGGATGAATAAGAATCAAATGACTCTTGTACCAAATTACTAGGACCTAAGTGGTTACCATTACTCATAACTAATATAGATTAAGATATATGTATATTTCCTGAATACATTCAAATGAATCACATGGGTCAAACCAATTTTGTAGAAGAGCAAAATATTTTAATAGCATTAATTTCTCCTCTTTTTTTCAAAAATAATTTGAAATTACCTTTGATCAATAGAATAAAGGAAAGTATGAATTTGTAATTTTGAATGGTTATATATTTGGCTGGTACTTTCCAGACCATTAAGAAGAAAGCCACTTGTTTTAAGCATCCTCTAGAAATAGAAAACAGAATTAGACTGTTTTACCAGGTTAGGGATGAAGCAAAATGTTAAAAAAGAAAGTAATATACGGAGTGAGACAACAGCGTCTGTAATAGGAAACACACACACACACACACACACAGAGGCAGATTTTTACAATAAGTCTTAAGAAGTCAAGGTATCATTTCTCTCTCTCTGTTCTCTCTCTCTCTTTCTCTCAAATATGAATTAAAGATGTTGACATTGGTAAGAATATCTTCCAACTATTGAGAATCTTCCTGTATTTTAAAATATACTCCTACATACTTTACAACTTATGCTTATATTAACACTCAAGATAGCACCAAAATGTAAGCATTCTCCTTTTTTGTTTAAATTTACTGGTAAAATTTAGACATGCATAATGATTATACACATCATAGGGAGTTTGTAACTGTATATGATATATCTCAATTCCTCTTTTTGTCCCAATCCCCTCCCTTCAACCACTCCTTATTTACAAAACTTTGCTTACATTTTATCCTTCTTTTATCATTTTTTTCCTTTTCCCTTCCTTCCTTTCCCCTTTCTTCCTCCCTATTTCCTCTTTCCTTTTTTTTTTTTTTTTTGTGGGTACCAGGGGTCAAACTCAGGACCTTGCACTTGCCAGGCAGGCACTTATGCCGCTGAGCTGTCTCACCGGCCCTGAATAATTTCTTCAAATTTCACGATATGTATTGTACATTTTGGTTCTTATGTACTCTTTCAGTTTCTCATACCAGAAACACAGTGCAATATTTACAGATGTGTGTCCAATTTATTTCACTTAAGAGTATGGTCTCAAGGTGCATCCATTTATCTAGAAATGTCTCAAGTTTATCCTTCTTTATAGTTCAGTAGTACTCCATTGTATAAAAAAACTGTATCTTTTTATCCATTCCTCAGTTGATGGGCATTTGGGTTGTTTCCAAGATGTAGCTATTACAAACTGTGCTGCTATAAACATGAGTGCATATATATCACTGTGGCATTTCCCTTGCTCATGGGTAGGAAGAACCAACATAGTGAAAATGGCCATACTCCCAAAATTGTCATACAGATTTCATGCAATTGCAATCAAAATACCATTAGCATACCTCGTAGAACCAGAGAAAAACATTCATAAAGTTCATTTGGAACTAGAAAAGACCTAGAAGAGCAAAAGCAATTCTTGGCAACAAAGGCAAGGCAACAGGCCTCACAATCCCTGACTTAAAATAATACTACAAAGCTACTGTGATAAAATCAGCATGGTACTGGAAAAAACAAAACAAAACAAACAAACAAACAAACAAACAAAAACAGACCTGAGGATCAATGGGAAAGATTAGAAGATGCAAAAACAACACCAAACACACCCAGCCACCTGATTTTTGACAAAGTGCCCAAACATGTTCACTGAAAGAAACATAGCCACTTTAATAAGTGGTGCTGCAAAAACTGACTCTCTACATGCCACGGACTAAAAGTAGACCCATGTTTGTGACCATGCACTAAACTAAAACTGAAATGGATCAAAGATCTAAATATTAAAACAGAAACACTAAATCTGCTGGAAGAGGGAATAGGAAGAACTCTTTTTGTTTTTTTTAATGTGGGTACCGGGAGTTGACCTCAGGGTCTCATGCTTGCCAGCAAGTACTTGTGCCGCTGAGCTATATCACCAGCTCTTTTTTTCCTTTATGTGGGTTCTGGGAGTCGAACTCATGACCTCACGCTTGGCAGGCAGGTGATTATGCCCCTGAGCTATCTCACTGGCCCCAGAACTCTTTTTTTTTTTTTTTTTGTGGGTACCGGGGGGTCGACCTCAGGACCTCGCGCGCCAACAGGCACCCATGCCTCTGAGCGATATCACCGGCCCCTTTTTCGTATGTGGGTTCCGGGAGTCGAACTCGGGCCCTCGCGCTTGCAAGGCAGGCACTTACGCCGCTGAGCCATCTCACCGGCCCAAGAACTCTTGAAGACATAGAAGTATGCAAAGATTTCATGAAACCTGATCACATGGGAAATAATACAAATAATCAACAACTGGGATCTCATCCTATTGTAAAGCTTTTGCACAGCAAAAGAAATCACCAACACAGTGCAAACAAAGACAGCCCACACAATGGGAAAAAATTTTAGCCAGTTGTCCCTCAGACAATGGACTAATATCTAGAACATATAAAGAATTAAAAAAAATCAGACCCCTAAATTTGAAGACCCAATCCAAAAATGGGCATCTGAGGTGAACACATACTTCTCAGATTAAGAAATACAAACATCAAATAAAAATATGAAAAAAGTTCAACATCACTGGCTATTCAAGAGATGTAAATTAAAACAAAGCTGAGATTCCATCTCACTCCTGAAAGAATGTCTGTTACCAAGATATCAACCAATAACAAATGCTGGAGGGAACCTGGGGAAAAAGGAACCCTTCTCTACTGTTGGTTGCCTGGTGCAACCATTGTGGAAATCATTGAGGAGATTCTTCAAAAAACTAGGATTAGAGGTCATTTGACCCAACTATTCCCCTTTGAGTCATCTTCCTGGAAGAATTAAAAACATCATACGACAGTGATATATGCACACCTATCTCTTAGCTGTTTTATACTTTGGAAAACAGAATCAGAAATATTGAAGGAAAATATTCTTGTGTAATGCTTCATTTTTTCTTGTTTCTTAATGGAAGCAGACTGTTAAAATCCAAATATAAATACAAATTCAGTATTCATAAGCCAAATACTGAAAGTGTAGACTCTCCATTAGCTGGTTCTCTCAAACACAGAAACCTTCTTCTATCCTCAGGTTCTGCTGTTTGGTCATTTAGCAGGTGTGTTTGGGAAATAGGAAATACTTCCCTACATATTTTCATCTACCTAGGATACTCAATCTTCCATCTCTGACAACTTCAGGACTTTACTGTCTATATTTTCACTTGTAACAATCCAAGTGATAAACTCCTAATGTTTATCAAGTTGCCTACTACTTAGCCACTTTACAGAATTTAGCTCTGCTGGCTTATCCTTTGTTTGGGTTGCCTAGGACCACCATCCACTTGCTTTCTTCCTCAACCTAGCTGCTTGTGGGCTCTTTCCTCTGTTCTCACCTGAAAGATTTTACCACTGGGAAATTTTCTTCCTGAGGAAATTTAAGTATCACAGTACCCCAGTTTCTCAACACTTGCAATGTATTCTTTCAGTGGAGTATCATTACTGAATTAATGCTTGCAGCTCATACATTCATAGATAAGAAATATATTTTATTATTTATATACAGATTGTATTTTATGTTGCACACTTATGCAAAGGACATGTTCTATATAAATCTTACAAATGAAAACGTGAATGTGAACATGCAAATCTGGTAACACTGTGAATTGAGATATAAATAGAAGAGTCAAATACATAAAACATTTTCTTTAAGGCAAGAAAATAGATCAAAGGAGACAGAAAAAGATTTGCTTCAGTGCTTGGAATGTTGTTTTTTGCCAAATTCAAGGAATACAAACAACAATATTGACTTTGTGAGGTCAAAGTTACTGAGTTTTAAACCAAATGACTGTAGTCAAAAGAATATTTTTGATGCATATTAGAAAAGGAAAAATAATATCTCTCAATAAAAAGCTGTATCTTACCCATCATTATAATTTTAATCCTCAGATGCATAAAACTATATTTTATATATTCTGTCAGGTCACAGGAAAAACAATTAGAAATTATTAAGAGTCAAAAAAATTTTAGGAATTTTACTGGATTAATTTAGTTAGCACAAAAGTCCTTTGTAAAGAATAATATTATCTATAGTTATATTTATTTATATTTTCACCTATCTATATATTGTAAATTTTTAAAAGCAAAAATATGTAGATGAGAAGTTAAGTGATCTGTCTGAAGTTTTGAAGTTGGTGAAAAATAGGGACATGAATTGAACTTAAATCTTTCCAATGCAGTCAATCATTTTTGTAAGGAGAGTGGAGGGAGGGATAGGGAAGGGGATGTAAAACTAATTCAGCTGTGTTATGTACTTGTACCAGCTCCCCAGGATGAATCGACCATTATGTACTACAAACATGCACTGATGAAAACTTAAAGATTTTACAAGAAAAACAAACAAATAAAATCCTTGTTATGGTTTGTGTCTGGATGTCCCCCCAAAGCGTCATGTAGTCATGGGGGGCAGACTTTTTGGAGGATCTAGCTGAATCTAGAGTTTGTGATTGGTTCATTGCCTAGCACTGGGACTGGAGGTATGAAAGCTACACCCGCCCTAGTGTGGGTAGCCTGTGTGCAACATAAGGGAGGAAAAGAGGCTTGCTTCCCTCTTTGCTCTTGTTGCTTTTGGTATCTTCTGCTGCCAAGAATGGTTGCCCCTCTGCCACATTACCCTGCGTTGGAGCCAGTTGATTATGGACTGAAACTTCCACAAACTGTGAGCAAAATAAATCTTTCCTCCTTTAACTTTGGGTGTTGGGTATTTTGGTTCAGCAACGAGAGAAAAGTAACTAAGACAGAATTTGGGACTAGGAGTGGGGTCATTACTGTGACTATATCTGACCACGTGGTTCAAGAGCCTTTGGGAATGGCTTGTGGGAAGAGTTTGGAAAGGCAGAAATGTTGCCTGAAAGAGTAGAGCTGGAATGCCGGAGGCTGTTCTGTATGGGAGATTCTGGTCAGAGCTCAGAAGACCAGAAAACCAGTAAAGACCAGGTTTGGGAGGTTTCTGCTGGGAAGGACTGCATTGGTTGTTGGACTCTCGATGATGTGTGTTATGGCTTGGGAGAAAGTTTGTCTGCATTTTGCTCGTGTCCAGAGACTTTGCCTGAGACTAAGATTAATGGAGGCAGACTAATTAATCTGGCAGAAGAAATTTTAAGGCAGTTGAATGTTGAGACAGTGGCATGGATATCTTTGGGGGCTTTTAGCCAGATCTATGTTGAGAATCAAGAGCAAAGAGACCAACAGGATGGTTTAAAATGTTGTGAGTTTGGCCAGAAGGGAAGCTCCAATAAAGCCGTGGCCTGCAAAGATAAAGCAGAGGAGATCTTGATTGCTGAGAAGGAAAAGGACAATAGAAAAGATGACCTGTGGGTATCACAGGAAGCAGCAGAACTCCACCCTTTGCTGCCTCAAAATTGCAAAAGTGAAAGACTTTGCTTTGAGAAGCAACCCACAGAGCACCATGTTCCAGAATGGCATTGACCTAGAGAATTTGTTCCTCAGAATTGGACTCAGAATGCTCAGTGATCCACACACTTGAGCCCTAAAACCAAGAAAGAGAGAAGCCTGGCTACTGTTCCAGCTGGCAGCAGACCTTGTCATCCTCCACATGGTGCTAGTTTTAGGCACATGCAGCATGTGGGTTAAGAAGGCTTCAACATCAATTTCAGAAGGCCTGGGAGGCCAGGCAGTGTGCCCCTGAGAGGGCAGTGTGTGAGGCTGTTAATGTGAAGCCAAAGGTGCAGTGGTGACCCCGGAGTTTGGAAAAGCCAGGAATGTGGATCATCTAAGGAAAGCTGCAAGGAGGGAGCAAAGTGGGCCAAAGAGAGAAAGCATGGGAGCTACAACCACTGGAAGTGCTGTAGGGACAAAGCCACCCAAGCCCTTGGGAGTTTACAACTTGCCACAGGTTGCATCGGATGCTGCACGTGAAACTACAGGACTTAATTTTTGCCCTGCTAGATTTTGGACTTGCTTTATTCCCAATCCTTTGTACCCCCTATTTGTAACGTTTGGAATGGAAATGTGTATCTTGTAGCATTGAATGTTGGAAGTGTTTAATTTTCTTTTCATTTGTACAGGGGCTCACAGCTAGGAGTTTGGACTTGGACTTTTCAGCAATGTTGAGCTATTAGTATTTTGGCAACTCTTAGAGATGGACGAAATGACTTTTGCATAAAGGGATGTACATGAGTCTTTGTAGGGCTGGTGCAGACTGTTAGTTTTTGTGTCTGGACATCCCCCTCAAAACCTCATGCAGTCATGAAACACAGGCTTGTTGGAGTTGCCTGAATCTAGAGTTTGTGATTGGTTCATTGTGTAGTTCTGGGATTGGAGGTAGAGTGGTACACCCATCCTAGGGCGAGTAGCCTGCATACACTATAACGGAGGAAAAGAGGCTTGCTTCCCCCTTTGTTTTTGTTGCTTTTGGTATCTCCTGCTGCCAAGAATGGTTGCCCCTCTGCCAAATCACCCTGCCTGGGAGCCAGCTGAATATGCACTGAAACCTCCACAAACTGTGAGCTAAATAAATCTTTCCTCCTTTAACTTTGATTGTCAAGTATTTTGTCTCAGCAACAAAAGAAAAGTAACTAAGACAATCACCCTTCAACATTCAGCTCTCAAAAGATGTTTATGATTTTGAAAATCTGCTACTTTTATGAGGTATAACATAAAAATGTTGATAATGGACCAGATAGATAGGTAGATAGATGGATGATAGATAAATTCAATATGTTGAATTTGTCATTCTTCGCTATGACATTTATGTTTTCAGACCAACCTTTGATAACTTGTCCACTCCTGCACCTCATATGACTTAATAATTTGGTTTTTGCCATCAATGTGCATCCAATATGAGATACGATTTCCAGTGGCACCCCTCACCTTCAAAATCATGAAGGAGTAGAGCATTGTATTAGAACGTAGTGTGGAGGCCAAACTACTTTGGTGAGAATCTCGGCTTAGTGACTTGTAGCCTTGAACAATTCATTCCATCTTTTGGTGCTTTGGTTTCAAAGCCTGTAGAATGGGGATAATCATACTTCTCATCTCATACAGTTGTGAGAATCTAATAACTTCATCTAAGCAACATGCCTGAAACTTTCTCCTGATTAATAAAGGTTCATTATTATTACATTTTCTATTCCTTTCCATTATTTACTTTATTCATAAAAGTGATACCCTAATCTACAAAATCATTTGTGGATTGCTGCATACTCTGAGTTCTGTAATAACTTCATGCTTTTGTGTTGGTTATTTCCTCTATCTTAATTTTTTTTTTTTCCTACACTGCAAGTTTTGGAAAAGTGACTTTTCATTCAGTATCAAGATCAGATCTGTTCTCAACTCATTTTAGAGGATTTTCTTCATTGTTCTTGGTATAGTTATTTGATATTTCTCTAAATTCCTACAATACCCAAGTATTTTATCAGAAAATGTCATATTATTTAAAAGGCTTATGTATCTATTTTCACTGTAAGTACAGTTTATGAGGTTGCAAGAACAATATATTAATTTCTATACCTGGTATAGGTGGTGTGTTCTTGGTAGACACCAAATAAGTTTTTTTTTTTTCTTTAAATTGATGAACGAATGAGAAAGGCAACTGTTTACAAATAATATAAGTATGGTTTTCATACTAGATGAACTCTTCACTGTAATGTTTTTTGGAAGTTCTTCCTCTAAGTTTGCCTTTCATGTCTTGCATTATAATTAACACAATCCTTTTAGTAATAACTCTTTGGGTATAATATAATTTCTGTTTGAATCATTCATGCTATAGTAAAGTTTCAGGATATTTGACAAAGGGTTGTAAAAGGTTAAATATTTTTAGTGAAGAATAATATTATCATTTTTGAGGAAGAATGAGGGGGAAAAAAGCCAAGATTGTCTGCCTTTTATGTTATTGAGTGTCAGATCTGTTCTCAAGCTTTTCACATAGAATTTCTCAATTCTCATTCAATTTTTAGGTGAGGTTAGGCTATTTTCAACTTCACAAAGTAATAAGAATATTTTTCAAGTTTTACTTTTGCAATGTTTTGAATGTGCTACATCTGTGTGTGTGTGTTTGTGTGTGTATTTTCTGAGGGGTAATTTACGTAAAGTAAAATGCCTGTATGTTACCTATCACTAATAGGATGAACATACATCCAAATTTACCAAGGGTCTCAGATTGGTTTCCCTGAGCAACACAGTCTGAAATGTGCGATGACACCTGAGGGATAGATGTTGATTAGGCAATGTCCTGAGAATTTACATCTGTGGAAAAGTTAGAAGAAGGATTGGTCAGAAAGAAAAGGGAAGCTATAACATGGTCTTAGTAGGGGTTCAAGTCAATTGATGAACTGTAAACCTGAGATGACCCTACAGAGTTCTGAGTAGATTAGTAAAGGCCATACCCCTAGACCCCACCACAAATACCTGCATACTAGGCTGATCTTTGTGATGAACTTCTTTGAGAAAGAGGTGACATTGGATGAGCTGATTCTCTTCAGGAGAGGCCATCTTCCTAAAGGGGGATATGGGTGGCATACCACAGTATTTGCCAGGCCTGGTTGTCTCTGATTTTTTTTTTAAGTGTAATCATTAATGGTGCCCCCTTTCACATTTAAACTTATGCTAATTTGAGCAACAAATTACATTATCGCTCTTTCCCCTCTTTATAAGGCTTGATCAGAAAATACAGTGTGTGTTGAAATAAAAAAAAATTACAATAAAAGCCACCTGGCATTAATTTCCCTCAAAATATTCCCCCTTGCTTTGATCACACTTACCCCATCATTCTTGCTACTTTCTGAAGCAGTTCTGAAAGTTCTTTTACATGAGTGTCTTTATGAAGTATGTTAATGAACATTGCTGCCTTATATCATCCAATGGAAAAAGGCAGTCTTGTAAAAACATTATGGCATGTCTTTCTCCACCTTATTCAATGGATCTGCCACTGGGCAGCTTCTGCCTCTTTCCCAAAGTCAATAAGACCATGAAAGGTAAGTGTTTTGAAGTGATTCAGGACATCAAAACAGCTATTATAGCACAAGTAAGACATTAATTAAAGAACATTTCCAGAACTGCTTCAGAAAATGGCAAGAATAATGAGATAAGTGTGTTTGAAGAAAGGAGGAATGTTTTGAGGGTAACAACAATGTGCCTTTTAATATAGTTTAAAAATTTTAATCTTTCTCATATTTTGTTGTCATACCTCACATATTCCCTAGTCATCATAGACCTGGGGAAAAACAGTAAGAATGGAGAGGAAACAATGTAAGGTACATTCTAAATGGAAAGGAAGAGAAACTTGAGATCTACCCTATTTTAACCAGGAGGAAGAACAGGCAGGAAAAACTGACAGGAAAGCCCAAAGGGGAATATATCTCACTTTCTCTGCCTCAGTGTACAAGTCAGGGGAGAGGCAGGTAATAGAAACATTAGAGCAAAATGTAGCTTGGGGACATCTAAGAATATCAGAAGTTCAGAGACAAACTTCCCTAGGCAGCTTGCAACAATCAGCCTAATGGCTTCAAAACTGTAGGAGAAGCTCTGTGTGTACAGTATTGAATGTAGCCAGAGAGTTAGACTAAGACAGCCCACTGAATTCATAGTATGGTGTGGAGTGTGCAGAAAATGGGATCTGATGCATGTCTGGGTATGGAGACACAAAAATGGTAATAGATCTAAGAAGATGTGCAGGAGCAGAGTGACTTCAAGGTCTCCCATTATAGCTATGTATGATTTTACATTAGGGGACCAGATTGGATAAGAAGCTGTAACAGAGACCAAGAAAAATGCAAAGAACACAGTGGACTCCCAGAAATCTTCTCGGCCACCTTACCAAAAATATATCTCACAGTTCAAAGGCAAATGTTGTAGAACAATGATTCTTCCATGTTGTACGGAGCTCTGTTATAATATTCCTAGACTCTATGAGCATCCTCACATATACCTGTTAATTTGGAATGAGAACAGGTTTGTACAACAGTGCTCTTTTCTTGTTGGCAGTGAGCTGCATATATGTTAGGTACAGGCACAGGCATACCAAAATTTTAGTGCGAATATAGTCTTTCTCTGTTTGTTACTAGAGAAATATTAATTGCCCATATATACCACATACATTTCTAAAAATCTACTTTTTCAATAGTGAAGGCCATACCATATTTCAGTGATTCTATGGCTCACATCCTTGCTGTATTTTAATATTTAGGAACTTGGGATACATCTTGCAACCAATAAAATCCACAGTCACTTTTGGCCAAGAGATAGTCTTAAAGATGGATGACTGAATACACATCCATCAATATCCCACATACTAGGTCAAAACAAAATAGGCATCAAATACATAGGGAAAAATTCCGAAGATTGTTTTAAAGCTTTAGGAACAAAATAGTGAAAAAAAAATGTATCAGAAATGTGTAGGAACATTTTTAAAGCATGAGTCAAAATTGTGCTAGTTCTGCATCATTGAAAAGCCAGCTTAAAATCCATACCCAAAGTCATAGGTTTGTTTTTTCTGTTGCTGCTGTTGTCGTTTTAGCAAACTGTATTAAGAATGTTGCACTACCAAATGTTCTGATCGCACCAAGGACAATTTAGTGTGAAAAAGCCCAGGCATTGACTATTTTAGAGATTCAGAATACAGGGAAGCTTTAGAAAATTTCTATAAAATTTTTGGTCATAATTTCTTTTATATTTTCATAAGATTAATGCTTCCCAAATGTATATGAACAATGAATTTATTTTATGAAGTATAAAATAGAAATTATAAGAAAGTATATTGTCAAATATTAACTAGCAAGGTTATCTAGTAAATACATAAAACAATAATGGTATGCCTTAAGATAATAGTGTATTTCCTTGGATTCAAAGAAATGTGATATTTTGGTCATTTCATTTATTTCTTTATGTCTTAATTGTGTCAAATCTTTTTTTTTTTTTTTTTGTGGGTACCAGGGGGTCGACCTCAGGACCTCGTGCACCAGCAGGCGCCCATGCCGCTGAGCGATATCACCGGCCCCTTTTTCGTATGTGGGATCCGGGAGTTGAACTCGGGCCCTCGCGCTTGCCAGGCAGGCGCTTAAGCCGCTGAGCCATCTCACCGGCCCAGTTGGGTCAAATCTTGAGCGATAGAGAGTGCTTTTATTTACACAATTCTTTTTATGCCCCAATACCATTCTTGAGGGAGGAAAAGAAGGGTACATAATTCTGAAAGACTGAGTTTTCACGTAAAAGTGATTGTTTAAATAAAAGGCATCTTTTTAAACTTGAAGAGAGTGAGGTGTGTTTAATTAGTAAGCTTAACTGCAATAGTACCAAATAAGTTAAGGAAGTTCGCTTAAAACACATTGCACTGCAGTCATTACAAGAAATGAAGAAGCTATGCTTAATTCACGAATTTTAGTAAATACACAGCAAACACACAGGTTGCTTCTACCTATTATTGAAGAATGTGACGAAGTACTCTATTGTTTGAGTAAAATTCCTGAGATAACACAGTTAGTATGATAAATCTGAGTGAACCAAGGTCACCTCATTCCAATGTCCCTTTTCATCTTAATGCACTGTCTTTCTGCTATACACATTTTTTTTTATTGTAGGGAATCTCAAATTGGAAATCTTCAATTTGTTAGGTAAAGTAGGTTAGTATAGAGAAAGACCAATTAACCACAAATATTTGGAAGAAATTTAGTTTTTGACTGCATGGTCTTAATTTTGGGGGTGTTAGGGAAGGTGTACATCTGCAAAAACAAAGAGATCTTTAAAAAGAAAGCTATTCAACACACACTCGAAATCAATCCATGGTTAACAAGGCTCAGCTTTGAAACTAATGAATATTTAATTAATGTCCTCATCAAGGAGACTTGGTAAATTACTGTCAAAATTGTTACACCTATTAACAACTTTCCCAGCTCACAAATGTACTTAGAGCAAAAGTGCAGACAAGATGATCAAGATTCAAAGAACGTTGACCTGGCAAGGTCTTTAGAGATCACGTCATCTGGGACTTTCCAACATGTGTTCTGTTTAACACAGTTCCCAGGTCTTGTGTAAGAACAGGGGATCCTTTTGTAAAATGTGCAAAAAGGGCAATCATCTGAGAGACTCACATGGCCCATTAGTCTAGCAAAACCTCCAAGAAAAAACACTATTAAATCAATTTAACCCAGCCCTTTCTAAAAGTCTTTGCGTTAAAGATTAATCTCTGTGTGTTTTAGCACATATCAATGTCTCAAGGGACAGGGGGTACTTGGAATGCAGTCTTAGTCCATTTTCTGTTTCTATAATAAAACACCACCATTTGAATGCTTCATAAAGAAAAGAGGTTTATTTAGCTAATAGATTTGGAAGTTAAAAGTCCAAGATTGGGCGGTCTCATTTGTTCAATCCCTGGAAAGGGGCCCTGACTGCCTTAACAGTATAAAGAAGCAGAAAGAGAAATGACCACATGTAGAACGGGTCAAGTAGAATGGCAGTCTCCCTTTACAGTAACTTAACCTCGGGGTATTTAGCCCAAGAATGCACTCCCAGGAGAAAGGTATTAATCCTCTCAACAAGGAAGTGGTCACTTGTGATCTAATTATCCCCCACTGGACCCCACCTTGTAAAGGTTCCACCACTTTCAACATTTTTACACTGGAGACCATGTACCCAGCACATGAGCCTTTGGCAGACACACAAAAATCATAAAGAATGCATTTTTAAACAACAACTTAATATAAATAGCAGATTATTTTTGTCCAAAATGAGGAAAACAAAGTCCAGTGATACTGGGTGACCGAGCCTGGCCATTTTTGCTGGCCACTGAGGGAGCTGCTGTGTCTGGTAGCCCAGCCCCACTGCTTTTTCCCACTACAAAGATTTCAGAGCCTAGGTTTTGCCGGGCTTCTCATGTGCTCACTCTGATTTAATGGTCTTTAGTGAGCTCATGAGTTTTATATTCTTCCTGCTTGTTTAAACACACACATGAGGGACTGGGCTTCTCTTCTACAGTTATACAAAGCCCCAGCTTCACTTCAACATTTAATCAAATCTTTAGTATCTTTCCCCCCACTCATTCCCCAGAGCTGCTAATTGCTTTATATACATCTCTGCCCTGACTATTCTAAATTGTTGAAAGGTTTGAATAGATACAGGGTTTAAATTTGATTTACAAAAAATCTCTTAAGTGTTCTTCATTGCCGCTAGTGGAAAGTATCCTTATTTCTTTTCTGTTTGAAGAGGTGTTAATTAAATCCTTTGAGTTAATTTAAAATTAACAGTGGATATAATTTGATGTCTTTCTATTGAATCAGCAAGTTCTAAATGAAAATTCTCAGGTCAGGAATGTTCCTGTTTTAGGTGTGGTTAATCTAAGTGAATACAACATTTCTGAGAATAAATCATTCTCCATGTTGTAATTGCATTATGTAGGAAGGAAATATAAAAACAGAATCCAATCCATCTTGAAAAGGAAAGAGACCCAGCTATCTGGATTCATGGAATGTTTCAAAAAGTCAAGAGAGGTAATTGGCATTCATGGACTTTGTCATCTGATAACACTGGATTTGTGACTTTGACATGGCTAGCAATATCCTTGGAGATCACAATGTCCCATCTCCTTACTGTGAAGATATGAACAGTGAAACCCATGAAATGGGACCATGAGCTCAGGATCACATTATAACTTAGTAACAATGTATGAAATTAGACCAGTTGTTCTTACTTTGTATCCCACAGAGAAATTTGGGAGTGCCACAAACTGGTGGGTGAAGCTATTTTTCCTTATAATCATATGGAGGCAAAAATAATTGCTGCCCTATGAATTTCAAACTGTGACATTCTAAATCCTTATTGTTTCTGGTTATCTGAGGGATTCACTTTTCTGCTGCTGCACAATGGATTATTATGAATGCAAGCATTTTAAACCACACATGCTTAGCCAGGATGGTGACTCAAACTCATAGTTCCAGCTATTCAGGAGGCTGAGGCAGGAGAATTATCTTAGCTTAGGTCTCACACTGATGGTGAACCTTTTATAGCTTTCAATGATAACAAACAGCCCACTGCAGCACATGTGCTATAGGTTTAGCACCACTGGTAGGAGTTCAAGATGAATCTGGGAAACCTAATACAACCTCCATTTGAACCAAACAAACGAACACCACCTCCTGCAAAACATACATCTATGATCTCAGTTTCTGTGCACAGCTCTTCTGGGACCTCTGCTTAGGATCAACGCTGCAACCAAGATGTCAGCTAGATATGTTCCTTTCAACAGTTTGGAGTCCCATTCCAAGCTCGCACACTTGTCAGGGTTAAATTTTTGCTGTTGGAGTACTGGGGCCTCTTTTTCCTGCAGGCTGTCAGTTTCTCATCCTAAAAGCCATGTAGATTTCCTTACCATACAACTCCCTCACAAACTGGCAGCTTACATCCTTCAAAGGCTGCAGGAGAATCTTTTCAGTCCCTTTCCTGGGTGATGATTTGATCAGACCAGGTCCACCCACAGTAGTCTCCCTTGTGATCAACCCAAAATAAACTGACTAGATTCTTTTATTACACCTGAAAATTCCTTCCAACTTCGTCACATAAATAACCTAATGATGGGATTGACATCATCATAACCACAGGTCTCATCCTATTCACTAGGGGGAGGGGATTACATAGGTCATGTTCACTAAACAGCTGAGGGGTCTTGGGGCCACTTTAGAATTAAACCTGCCATACCTGATTTGTTTCACTGCCTTCTAGAGGCAGGTTTATCATTGTTTATGACACTTAAATTTCAGGCCTTTTTTTCCATGAGCCACTGTGAATTGTCGGGAATGGCTGAGAGTTATAGAATGTTCTAGACAGAGAAAAAAAGCTGAGTTTTGGTAAGAAAGCAATTCCATATAAATGTATGTGTATATATGTCAATATTTATGATTCAAGAACAAAAGGACCAAAAATACCCAACTATTTCTTGTAATTTTTTTCTCATTCAAAATAAATATTCCTTTCCTTATCTAATCAAGTATATGTAAAAATTCCTCAAAGACAGTTCCTCAAAATTTGTAAGCTTCAGGTCCCAAAATATCTGGCTCTACCACTGACTCCTACCTCCCACCTAGTTGCCTGTCTTGGAGCTGGATTTGACAGCTTTATATAGCACAGAGTAAATATTCAAAATACCGAAAAAGAGCAGCAAAAAATAAAAAGAGAAAGGAAGACACTATCCTTTGAAAATCAGAAACTATTTTTCCCATTTTGTAGCAGTAAAGCCTAAGGTTCAGAAGACACTTATCTGGCATTGCACAACTTCATGATGACAAAACGAAACTTAATTTATCTCCCTGCAGAAAGTATAGGCTCTTTTTATTGCTGAGTCTATCAGTGGCTCTTCACCAAATTTATATCCCATGAAGTATTAATTCCTAGATACCTGCAGAGCATTTATCAGTATTGTGAGCAAATCTGTATCCTAGTCACACATCTAACTTGGTTCACAACTTCATATTATAATTCCAGATTGAGGAGATGCTAGGTTTGCAAAGAGGCCTGTAGGTCGCCACCAGCCAATAATTGCCCTATAAAATGTTCCCCTGAAGAGCAAGGAATCCAATTTAATAAAGAGAGTAGAAAAATTAGACTTTGTCATGGTGGCTAAGGTCAGCTTTGGAAATCAGACTGACATGGATATAAGTCTGAGTGTACCACTACCTTAGGAAAATCAAGAAATTTTCCTCTCTATAAAGTAGAGACAGTAATTCCTGCCTCTTGAGATTATTTGCAGATTAAATGGGATAATTC
Source organism: Erethizon dorsatum (assembly GCA_028451465.1). Lineage (NCBI taxonomy): Eukaryota > Metazoa > Chordata > Mammalia > Rodentia > Erethizontidae > Erethizon > Erethizon dorsatum. The sequence goes on along the minus strand of CM051827.1, from coordinate 48,355,545 downwards.
ATAGAAACTGCTCAGTAGAGTGCCTGGAATAGCTTTCCGTAAGTGTTTGGGACAGATTAGTCTAAGCGCACCTGCACAAAGGCTCTGTGCCTATGTGACTTCATAGAGAGGCTACCTGGTGCCTTCAGTACTGAACCTGATCCCAATCCCTGGCAGAAATTTGCATTGCAACATTGTATTTGCAAATGATTTTACTGGACTTGTTTAATTATAGATCACAAATGGACAGTTTGATAGTTTTTATAAATAAATGCTTGTGTTATTCCCACTCTAGCTATCTCTTGTGTTCCCATGCAGTCATAAGCTAGGTTTGCCCATTTTGAATTTAATAGAAAATGGATTCTTAAAGTACTGTATGTGACTTTTTTTTTGGTCAGAATTATCCTTCAAAATTAAGATTGTGATCACAAGAATTGTGAAAACAGTTGTAGGTCACCCAATTCTTGTTGCTTCATCTATCCCATTATGTCAATATACCACAGCTAATTTATCCATTTTACTGTTGAAGGACTTTTTCGTAGTTTCAAATTCATGGATGTTATAAACATGGTCACAATAAACATTCTAGTATGCATACATTCTAGAATTTTTGTGAGTACATGTATGCCTTCTAGAAGTAGATTACTAACATTATATGCCTTAGTAGATATCATCAAATAGTCTTCAAAATGACTGTACCAATGTATACTCCAACCAGCAGTATAGCATCCTCATCTTTGCCAACACTTGGCACATGCTCAATGACCTAACTTCCTTCTATTACGCATTACTTCCTAAAAGTTCCACCACATCCCAATATTGCCACAGGCTGGTTACCAAGACTTCAACACATGAATTGTTGGAAAACATTTAAGATTTGAACAATAACATTTCACCCTTGGCCTCCAAAGGCTTGTTTCTATCTCACAATGCAAAATACATTTGGTCTACCAACAAGACTCTACAAAATCTTAACAGCTCTAGCCTTAAAAATTCCAAGTCCAGTTTGTGCCAATAATGTTTGGACAATTGAATGCTAATGTCTGGTGTCCTGAATAACTAACTTAAAGATAGTAATACGTAATGTATTAACCATTGTTACCCTCCTATTATGTTGGTTTGAAAATTTGTTCTTCTTTTGATTTGTTTTGTTTTTTCTTCTCTTTAAAAAAAAAAAAAATTCCAAGTCCAAAGTCTTCTCCAAGATTCAAGGAAAACTATTAGCTGTGAACCCCTGTAAAAACCAGAAAAAACAAGTTATGTATTTTGAATATACAATGATATATTCCCATTCCAATAGTGCAGAACAAGGATATAGAAAGGAAGCATCATTCAAAAGAAAGAACACAAACCCAGGAGGGCAAACATTACATCCTGTAGTTCATCTAGGGCCCTCAAAGAAATAGGCTGTCCTAGTCCTACAATCTTGATGGGTTCAGACCACATGGCCCCTCTCTTGGACTGGCTTTGTTTGCTGTCTATAAACACTCCATGTTCCTGGTATCTCTAACTTCTTGAAGTTTCCATTGCAGCTTCAGGTTTACTCCCACAGCTTCATACATCACCCTATCAGGGATTGCTTGCAGGATTTTCATACTGTTTCACTGCCTGGCTTCCAGACATTCCTATAAAATGTTGGTGGAAACCTCTATGACCCTGTGACTCTTGCTTTCTCCATTCCTGCAAAACTAGCACCACATGAATGACATCAACGAGTGTCACTAGATGGAGTCATAGCTGGGCCTGCTAGGACCATAGCTGCAGCAATCTCTCCATACTTTGATGGCTGAATATGGGAAATGAGTCCTGTTTAAACAGTTACCTAGATTGTTCTATTGGAGCATAGTGCACAGGGGCTTCCTTCTCAAATGAAATGTTTGTATATTTACATCATTGAGCCTTCAGGGCATGGAGTCTTGACAATTTCTGAGATACCCTCAAGGAATCTTTTATATTGTCCCTGTGCAAAGTATGTGACTTCTTTTTAATGCTGTTAATCTCTTTAATAACAGCATCCTCCCTTGCAGCACCATTATAAACACTCTTTTTGTGACCTAATTATAAGTTTTCCTAATCTCTCTGCTCTGCTTTTCATTTCTGATTATTACAGTAAATTTAGTTAAAAGCAGCCAGTAATACCCACACTGCTGTTGGAATGCTGTGCTGTCTTGACATTTCCTCTCTCAGGTAAATGAGTCTGTCACTTTTAAACTCAGCCTCCCACAAAGTCTCAACACCTAGGCAAAATGTAGACAAGCTCTTTGCTGGAATGTAACATGTATGGCCTCTTGTCCACAATTCCTACTTTTCATCTGAAATCACATGAGCCTGGCCTTTCTCTCTGCATTTCTATCAGGATTCTAGTCTTCTGTGTCCTCCTCAGAATTGCCATCAAACTCCTCTTATAGCATTCTAGCCTTTCTCTAGCTTGCTTCTCCAAATCGCATGGTGGCTGAGAAATGAAAAAGGAAGGAAAGGAGGGTCTGGGGTCCCAAAATCCCTTTCAGCGGCATGCCCACAAACCTTCCTTCCTTCCTTTATACTCCTCCTTCTAAAAGTCACCCCACATCCCAATAGCACCACAGGCTGCCTCCCAAGCTTTGAACATGAGACTTTGGGAACATTTATAATTCAAATCATAACATTGAGTTTTCTGCTGTTAAAATAAAAATAAACAAACAAATAGATAAATGATGACTGATGTTATAGCTCAATGACAGTATGTAAGTAACAACACGTAGTAGTACCCTCCTTCGTAGCACCATTATACACATTTGGAATAGATTGCCAGTAGTGGGAAATAATTTAAAAAATGGAAGTTAGCCATCTATACAAGCATTTAAGTAAATCCCTAGAACATGTACATGGTCAGTTTAAATTATTCACTCATCAAATATGTTCTTAGTAATAGCTTATAACCATGTAATCCAATTGAGCCATAATGTAAGCCACATATATACTTTTAACAGATACATTAAAATAGTAAAAAAAAATGCAATTAGTAACATATTTCATTTAACTCAATATGTCCATAATATACTCATTTCTATATGAAAAACATTATTTGGAATATTTCATATTATATTTTCATATGGTTAAGTTCTTCTAAATCACGATGCATTTTACAGTTAAAGCATATAGCACATTCCAAATTGGACTAGTTGTTATTTTCAAGGTTTATAATGTCACATATGGCCAGTGGCTATCATATTGGACAATGAAAATAATTTTTAAAGAAAGTATCAAAAATTGAGTTTAAAACTAGTTATATAATTTCAAGAATATCTTTATTTTGGAATAATTTAACATTTACAGAAATTTTGCAAAGATTGTGATGAATCTGTATGTCCTACATTCAGTTTTCTCTATTGTTAACATCTTGCATTAATATGGCACATCTGTCTTAATTAACAAGCCAACATTGATACATTATAATTAACTAAACTACATATTTTATTCATATTTTATTTGTGTTTTTAATGTTCTTTTGCTGCTTTAAGATTCCACTCAAGATACCATATATCAGTTGGATTCTGTGTCCTTTTGATAAAACTTCATCATTTATAAAGCAATGCTTTAGCTTCTAGTACTACAAGATGATTTCAATTTGCTTGGTAAATATCATGCCCTAGCTCTAAATTGCTAATTCTTTAAGAAGATTTTGTAGATTTTACAGGAAAACAATGTTAGATACCAAAATTGGGGTGCTGTTTTACATAATCTTTTAATTTAAAAGTCCTGTTCTCTTCTATAAATGTACAGACAATGTGATGTGGCAAATATTTTGGATTGAGATTTTTTCTTTTTTTTTTGGTACCAGGAATCAAACTCAGGACCGTGCGCTTGCCAGGCAGGTGCATATGCCACTGAGCTATATCCCTGGCCCCTCGGATTGAGATTTCTGAGTTGATACATGTATGGCTTACATCTTTCTACCCCTTTCACTCCTATAGTTGCTGTGAGCAGAGGAAGACTAGATATAGGCTGATCTTTTCCACTGAACAGATCTTTGTTCAAATAAAGATTGGCAAGTGTTTCTTTGGGTTAGTGACTGAGACACTTCTCTGAACTAATCAAGATAATTAAAAGAGAATTGTACACAGAGAACTTTCTAGAGGATATTTCCATCAATACATCATCTCATAGATTTATCTGGCCTGGTAAATTAGCTATTTGCTAGAGATTGTTTCCATTAAACTTGAAAAGAAAACTTGGCTATGGAGCCCTACACATGCACTAACAACTACACCTTCAGTTTATTGAGAATAGTGTTACTTGCCAGGCACTGAGCTAACTCATTTGCAACACAACCTGATTTAATTCTTAAAGCAGGCCCATACATAGGTGTTATTACTATCACTTCTATTTTAAAGCTGAGTGAAGTGAAATTTAATAGGTGAGCTAGCTTATGTCCATGCAGCTAGAAACTGACTGAGGTGGAGGTCTAAGTTCAAATATTTCTGACTTTGATCACCTGGCTCAGCTGTCCTTCCATGACCACCGTACAATAAAGCCTTCTCTAAAGACAATCTTCTCGGGCTACCCTGATTCATATTTTAAAGAGGATTGCAACTATTTGTACTTAATATATAAGGCTTTACATGTCATTTTAACAAGCAATATTTGCTTTCAGAACACCCAAATTGTAAAGTGCAATTACTATAAACATAGCTGCAAAATTTAACCAAAATTTATCTATATAAAGACTTATGGCAAAAAGGGGCATATATGATGGGAATTTTTCTGAAGCCGGTATTCCAGTCAAGTTTGTCTGATGCCAAGGCATTCATTTTATTGTCTGTCCTCTAATAATCTTCATCATAGGCCCTATGAACAACATTGCAAGGTCTAACTTTTTCATACTGTTTCCTTACTGTTCTGCTTAATACACGCCAGTTTAGATCACAAGTGTCACCAAAAGTCTCATGTGTTCAGAGGTGAGGTTTTCAGAAAGTGATTGGGTCATGTGGGTGCTATTCTCATCAATGGATTCTCTGAATGTGTTGTTACGGGGCTCAGTGGGAGGATTTAGGTCACTGGGGACATGTGTTTGAAGAGCATATCTCTGGCTCTGGCTCTTCTACTTGCTCTATGCTTTCTGGCTGTCATGGGCTAAGCAGCTTTCCTTCATCATGCCCTTCTACCATGCCACTTCTGCCTTGGAGAAAGCTGACCATGTACCAAAACCTCTGAAACAGTGTGACAAAATAAACCTTCCCTCCTTTAGATTGCTGGTGTCAAACATTTTGAGCCAACGATGAAAAAGTGACTAGGTTCAATAAACAACTGATGAACCATTGAATTAGAACTTTTCTCTTCAGGAACCAGTAAGTTGTAGGCAAATTAGGCGAATTCCTTAATCTTTAGGTCCAGGCTCATTCCCTTTTCTTCCTTGTCATTTCTTCAAAAACCACTTTGTAACCACACTGAAACAGTCTTTCTTTATTCTTTTGTGTAAAAACCATATAAGCTGGCTCTAGACCCATGCAACATATAATAAGAATGGTAAATGACAAGTCCATTATTAAAGTTTTGATTAGTACTATTAGCCAAGGTCCAAAGAGGGTTTTTGTTCTGTAGTTTTGAAAAACCAAAAAGGCACATTTCATATAGGTTTATATGCATTTGCCACAAAATGAATGACTGACACCCCAGGTTGTCAAAATGTCTAATTTATTCAAAAGCTTCCAAATAAGATCAAGTAGAAGCAGATACTATTCACATTTCTAGAGAGACTGATGTTTTAGAGTTTAACCTCTTCTTTGCTGAATTAATTTAAGTTTGGCATTCTTGGTTCTCTCTTTCTACTTTTGGGCATTCCCCTGATAAACAATATAATTAGGATTAGAGATGCTGTTTTTGAACAAGACATAGTATTGTGTCTGTTGAATTCATTGTCCTTAAGTAAGACAGAAAATTTTCTTCTCATTGCTTTCAAATTGTGCAGCATTGGGGACAAGCTTGGGAATTCAAATCATAGTTTTATAATCCATGAATAGTACTAAATGCTTTAGCCACATAAAAGTGCAGCCTCCTTAGCTTCCATTAAGAATTGCCACAGCAACTCCAGGCATTAATATCTGACCTACTTTATGATTTGAGGGAAATCCTGAATATTCTCATTTGATTACATGAGCCTTCATCACCACTAGGCTTTGAAATTGGATCTGCCTCCATGTGGAGGAGGCCTGCGTATCAGAAAGTGAAATGGGCTTTGTAATCACACAGGCTTGGATTAAATCACTGTTCTTCCTCTTACGAGTCTGTATATATCGGTGTGGGCCAACTTGTTTTAATGGATATAGAATAAGTCTCAAAACCTACCAGTACTTTTGCAAATGTATGCTAATTGGTTTCTTTGGAAATCTTGCACAGATTATTTAGAAAACGCATTACAATTCTATTACCATATCCGAATGTGCACATGTTTTGTGTGTTGCCAACCTTCCCCTTTACTGCTGCTAGTCATGTATCTAGAAAACAAATTTATGTCACTGCCCTACTAACAGCTTTCAAGGGTTTTCCATCACATGAAGAATGTAGTCCGAGGCCCTGAGCAGGCTGAGATCAAAAGCCAGTATACCACCCTTGCTCTGGCTCCTGTCACTGTCAGTTTCATATTTTTTTTTTCAGCTCTTTCAACATTCTATGATTTTTCTTATTTAAGTATATAATTTGATAATTTTTCACACACACACACACAGAGACATGCATACACAAATATACACCCTGAAAACATTATTAATATTAAGATAATGTACATATAAACCATCACTCTGAGAAGTGTTTCTTGCCCCAATTCCTTTTTTCTGTCTGACCCCAAGTCCCCACTCAACTATTTATTTGCTTTTTTTCTCTAAAGGTTAGTTTGAATTTTTTTTTTTCTTTTTGCAATTTTATACAACTGAAAGTCACACAAGTGTTGTTTTTTTTTTTTTTTAAATCTGGCTTCTTTACCTTGGCAAATTTAATTCTTTCTGTATTTTTGCATGTATTCATATTTCTTTCTTTTTATTATATAATTCTTTTGTATGACTAGACAACATTTATAAATCAATTCATTTGTTAATGGACATGTGGGTTGTTCTGATTTAGGAACATTAAAAATAGTGTTATACTTATTCATCCGTAAGTCCTTATATAGACATACACTTTAATTTCTCTTGCGTGAATACTTCATAATGACTAAGTCACATGGGAGGTGCGTTGAACATTTTAAATTTCTAAATATTTTCCCAAGCATTTGTACTATCAGTAGAACATTACAATTCCAACTGGTCTACATCCTTGCCAACATATGGTAGAGAAATTGTTTTTAGTTTTTGACTTACTAATATATGTGTATAGGCACATTTTGAGGTTTTAATTTACATTTCTCTTGAGTTTAATGATAAATACTTATTTACCATTAATATCACCCATATGTATACTTTGGTAACATGTTGGTGAAAATTATTTTGCCTGTTTAATTTACATATATATATTTTTTTCCTAGTATTACATTTGATAGTTCTTTATATGTTCTGGATTAATATCTGTTATTTGATATTTTACCTGCGAGCACTGTCTCTAATCCCATGGCTTTCAAAATATTCTCCTAGTAGTGTTCTTTGAAGAAGAAAAATATTAATTTGTGAAGCCAATTTATCAGTATTTTCTCTCACAGAATGTGCTTTCCTTATTTTACCTAAGAAATCTTTGCCTAAGCCATGAAGATTTTCCATGTTATTTCCTAAAAGTTTTATAGTTTTACATTTAGATTTGTGATCTGTTTTGTGTTAGTTTTTGTATAAAGTGAGAAGTGTGGATCCCTATTCACATGTTTTATATGAATATCCAATTGCTTCAAAGCCATTTGTTGAAAAGACTTTCTTTACTCCACTGAATTTCTTATGTTAAAAATCAATTTTCATAAATGTATGGATATATTTTTGTAAACCTGTATTCTGTTCTATTGATCTATAAGTCTATATTTACGCTTCTACCACACTATTTTTTTTTTCCTATAGCATTATATTAAGACTTGAAGTCGGGTAGTATATGCCTCCATGTTTATACTTTATTTTTCAAAGTTGTTTTGACAAGTCTATTTATTTTTCCTTTTAATACAAATTTTAGAATCAGCTTGTTAATTTATACCAAAGAGACTTGATGGAAATTTTACAGGGTTTGCATGAAATCTATAGGTAAATTTGAGGAGGATGATGATCTTAATATTGACTCTCGTGATTCATGAACACAGATCACCTCTCCATTTATTTTTTTTAAATCTGTCAAAAATATTTTTCCAGTTCATATTTACATTCCTTCTGTCAGATCATTAGTTCACATTTTTTTTTTTTGTGGGTACCGGGGGGTTGACCTCAGGACCTCGAGCGCCAGCAGGCGCCCGTGCAGCTGAGCGATATCACCGGCCCCTAGTTCACATTTTTGATACTATTTTAAATAATTTTTTTTTATGTGAGTACTAGGAGTCGACCTCAGGACCTCGCGCTTGCCAGCAAGCTCTTGTGCTGCTGAGCAATATCACCAGCCCTTTTTTTCCTTTATATGGCTTCCGGGAGTCAAACCCAGGAGCTCGCTTTTGCCAGGCAGGCGATTATGCCACTGAGCTATCCTGCCGGCCCTATTTTAAATAATTTTTTAAAAAAATTTCAATTACCAATTGTATTGTGCCACTTTGCTAATTTTTTTTATTTCTAGTACCTAATTTGTAATTACACAGGATTCTCTTTATAGTCAGTAATGCCATCTGTTCATTTCCTTGATTTTTGTAAAATATGACTATTCTCTTTGTATTCTATGTCAGTCTGGCTAGAGGCCTCCCAATTTTTTCAATCATTTCAAAGAATAAGCTGTTGTTTTCATTTTTTCTTTTTTGTTTTTCTGTCTTCTACTTCTTCAAAGAAGATTGCATGGAATCGCCATTATTTACTAATTTTTCATTAAATTTATTCTTGTTTCAGTTTCTGTCAGTAGAACCAATGATATTTAGTGCTATTAAATTTCTTCTAAATTCTGTCCTGGCTAAGTTCTACAAATTATGTTCTGCTAAATTTCACTTTTACACAGTTCAAAATATTTCCTATTTTCTTCCTTGACATTTTCTTCTATTTAGAAGGTGTTACTTATTTTCCAAGTATTGGGTGATTTTTCACATGTCTTTTGTCATTGATTCCTAACTTAATTCATAATTATCATAGAAGATTCCTATGCCACTTGAATTATTTCAAGTTTACTGAAGTATATTTATTGACCAAAGTATAATCTCTGTTCAACATAGACTTGGAAAGAATCTGTATTCTGCTGTACTTGCTCTACAAATGTTAATTAGGTTAAGATAGCTTTTAGTGTTTTTCAAGTCATCTATAACCTTACTGATTTTTGTTTACTTGTGCTATTTGTTATGAGATAGAAGTGTTGAAATATCAAATAAAGATTGTAGATTTATTGAGTTCCACTTGCTGCTCTGCTAGTTCTTGCTTCATAAGCTTTGAATCTCTATTGTTAGGTACATAGTGGTTTAGTAGTGTTAATTCTACTTACTGAGTTGACCTTCTTTATAGAATAATACTGAGCCTCTTTGTTCCTACAATATTCTCAGTCTAAAATTCACTTTGACATTGCTATAATTACTCTATCTTTCTTTAACTTAGTATTAGTATGATATTTTTTATATATTGTTATTTTTAACTTATTTTATCCTTATATTTAACATGTGATACTTATAAATGGTATATGGTTTTTATGCAATGTCATAGTCTCTGACTTTTAATTGGAGTGGTTATATTATTTTTATTTAATGTTATTAGTGACATAGCTTTAATTGAGATTTAGAAGACCAACAGAAGAAAGGGCGATAGAGAATTCTTTCTAGACAGAAGGGATGTGAATGGGCATATGATCTAGAGAGACTGAAGATGGACAGTTTGAAGTTGTAGAGAAAGCAGAAGTAAGAGGAAGATCAAAGGTGGCTGTAGAACTAAATAGACAGCAGCATGCAGAATCTTATAGATCATGTTAAGACTTTTAATAACCTCCCTAAAAGTAATGAGAAGTGACTGAAGGTTTAATCACTGTGGCTTCAGTGTGGCAAACAGATTGTGGGTAGATAAGTAGTAGTGAGTCAACCAGTAAGGAGACAATTGCACATATTCAGGCAATGGAAATGTTGGAGCACTGGAATGTGGAGGTGAAGGGAAGAAAAGAAATTGGAGAAACATTTGCTTAGAAAAATGAATAAGGCTTGGCTTTGAATAAAATATGGAACTTACTGCATGAGATTGATTGCTACATTTGTGCAAGTAAGAAGGAATTCTCTGAGCTCTGAGCTGACCTAGTTCCCCAAAAAGATTTGATCTCATTATTTCTGATTTTTCCTTCTATATATAGACTTAATATCACCCTTCAAACACAATACTTCTTACAGGTCTTTGGGGGCTGATATTATATCTACTCTTCTGCTGTTCTGCTATGAATCTCTGTCTCTGTCTTTTTTATTTTTTTTTCTGTTTATATACCCTCCTCCTATAATTTCTCTTCCTCTCCTCCCTGTTTTCTTCCTGGATACCAGCACCCACTACTACAGTATATCCAGCCAAATTCAATAGTCTAGAACTTTATCAGGTACTAGAACATGTGGCTAATATTCTTGTAAAAACACCCTAGAAGATGGAGTGGGAGAGGAAAATGTACCCTCTCCTCCCATTGCAAACAAATTTATAGCATATATGAGTGAATGCAAGCACTGGGATGCAATCCTGACAGTTCTGGAACAGACATACTTTCACATGTAACACTATCCAACTTTACAGTGCCACCTCATCCTGCATTTCCCTAATCAGACAACCCATTCACTACACCCTCTGCAGAACACAGTAAGTAAAAATTGATTAACTTCTTCCTAGATGCTGAAGTTTTAGAAGGCATGGTATATAATTACTCTTTCCTGTAATTCCCCATATTATAGCTTCAGAGTTTGAATTTCATATCTCTGTAATTATTTCTCTACGTAATTACATTTACAAAACACTTACATGACTTTATTTACATAATATCATTTTTTAGAAACTTTTTAAATGCCCCAAAACATGATACATGGGAGCTATATTCATTAGATACAGATATAGATATAGATATAATCTCTCATCATTAAACAAGGATATAGAAATTTAGGAACTGGCACTGAAGTAAGTGTAAGTAAAATGAAAGATTAGAAAAGGCACATTTGTTTCAAAGTGCTGTCCTTCTTTTTTCTGTTTAACAGCCAAAGAGATAACATATATTGCATACCCCAAATAATAAAAATGTAGGAACTCTAGAAGGCCAGTGAAAATGAAATACATAGATTTTCTCCTAGAGTTGTAGCTATTTCTCCTATTAAATGAATGAGAATAAAAAATATTAAATCAACATGTGAAGAGCCAGTCTTCCTCTAACAAGTGTTCTTCATCCGACGAATAGCAAGGAGGATGGAAGGGGTTTGCTCAGAATCATGAAGGCAATAGTACGCAATATGAAATCCTATTCAAATATGAGCTTCCCTGAAAGGCTGTCATTAATTCACTGAAAACAGTTTTAAAAGCATATGTTAATTAGACTGCTATGTTCAGAAGTAGTAACTACTGTGCCTGTCAGGGTGGACATTCAAAGATAAGAATCAGGAAAGGTATCATGAAACACAGAATGTCACTGTAAAGCCACTTGCTCCATTTGGATGACCAATTACCTCTTAATCATGAGTGTTAACCCTAAAGATACTTCGTTGGAATCTCCAAATTGTACACGAAGTTTTAATGGAGAAGACTACCTCCATGGTTCCATACTCTAAGGAGCCTAGTGATTTTCTACAAACTGTGAGCAGCTCAGTTGTCAGGAGAATCACGTTAGAGCAAAGATACTCATCCTCTTACTGATAATTGTTTAAGCAATTCAGACCAAAAATGAGAGGCTACTACAACATCGCCCAACACCTGAGAAGTTGGAAGATCATATTATCATTCTTGAAGTGATGGTAACTTGCCTCCTACACTGGGGTTTTAAGGTTGGCCCTTTGTTCTTTCTTGGATCATTTGGTAACTGGGCATTTACTGCAAGTCTGGGCTGCTCATCTTTATTCTGTAGCTTCATTCACTACCTATTCCCATCGTGTGTTTGTGAATATTGAAGAGAAGGGATTTACACAAAATTTCTTTACATAAAGAGTACAAATTATGACATTTTTACAAACCTGGTTGGGGGGTGGAGGAAGAATCACCTTGGCCTCAACTCTTTCCTTAACTGTGAAATCAATGTCAGTTCATTGACACATACATCATATTTTAAAATTTTTCTTATGATCTAATGCACTGAAAAATCCCAATGAATAAATACTAAGACATAAAGAAAAAGGAGATAATATGACCAGTATAAGAGAAATCAGTTAGCTAGTATAATATCTACGTTTTTGGCAACTAAATGTCACGAATAACTGATTTTTATAGCATTTTCAGCTGACAGCAGAGAAACATTGAATATTAATAAGAATAAAAATATACAATGAATAGTGATAATCCATTCATAGTCTTTTCTAATCCTTCTATTATATACTAATGCACATGGCATGAAATTCTGATATTGTTTCCCTTTTCTACGTATCTCCCAATCTCTTTGTCAAAATCATCATGCATAAAAGGCAAATAATATTTCATTTCACAATCATACTACTCTTGTGTATCCATTCTTCAGAGTGCATAGTTGTGAGCTCTTCTGAGATGTCGTCTATTTTGCAAGCCATAGATTTTTACAACTTTAACCAGTACCTGATTTTTCATTTGACAATAATGTTTATCTCACCATCTCAAAAATAATGCATGCAAAGACTGTGAGTATTCTGTTTAATTTGTGGTTCTAACCCTTACATTTTCACATTCAAGGGAAACATCTGTCCTACTAATCATTGTTACTTTCATTTCAACAGACAATGCGTTCAAATACTGATTAGAATAAGAAGACCCTGTGGGCTTCCAATGCATATCAAACAGAAGAACAATGAAAGCACAGATTACATTAGAAGGACTGTGACTAAAGACATTTAGATAGAATATGTGTTGATAGGGTAATTATTAGGTGGAGTAAATTACAGTGTAGAAGCCTTAACAAGTACTTGTATAAATAGTTTCTCTTCTACAGAAGAGATCTTGTGTTAGGGGGAAGAAATGGTCTCTTGCTTCTAGTAAGTTCCAAAATCAATTGCCTCACGTTCCATTTTAAGAATATTTTTTTAGTTTCAGTCTGAAATGCATTATATATATTTAATTTTGAGTGGGTAATTTTTGATACTGAAAGCCATACCTGATTTAGTGGTTTCTTCTTCACCCCCTGTGGTGAGAATCAATACATTGATGTTGTGAGACAGCTGCCTGGGGTGATCTAAAATGAAAAAGGCATTTTGAAATTAGGAAAAGAAACCTGAAAACTTTGATAATGATGTTCCCATAATACAGTGTTTCTCAGTCTATCAGCAACATTTGCTGTGTATCGGTTGTGAACTGAGCCCCCTTTTCTGAGGGCATAAAGATGTAAAAGTGAGAGTGAAAAGAATCTAGCATAAAACTAACAAATAACTGTGAAATAAATTAATAGCAAATGAAAAGGAAAGAAACCTAATCATTTTAGGCAAGTTGTTTATAAATCACTTGGGAAGTAAAAAATATGTGAAAGACTTATTAATTATGACATATCAAGTACATAAACCTGACTTATCAAAAATCTCTACAAAGAATTTTGAAATTGAAGATGAGATAAAGTACAATTTGAATGAAGTTAAAAAGAAAGCTTCTCAGAAGGTTCTACTTCTAGAAGAGCAACTGAAACCATCAGTTCTAGAGATCAGATAACCTTGGAGAAGAATAAAGTAGCTTATGACCACACACACACACACAAACACACACACACACAATTTATTACAAACAGAGTGATACTATGGGTATTCCAGTGGAAAGATATAAATATCAGTCAGTTACCCAAATTAAGAGCTACTTTCAAGTGGCATTCACCATGCATTATATCTGAAAGACTATTTTCCAGAGATATCAATGTCTTTTTATTGTTCATCTCTCAGTCCACACCTGAGATTTTGAAATTAACCCAATAAATATCACAAATGAATTTTTATTTGTGAAATTAGTAGCTTGTTAATTAGTATGATAGCTATTGCATACTGATTCTCATTATTGAAATTGGAATTAGTTAAGGTATATGAATTTGCTCATATCCTTTGCAAGATTCTCCTTTCCTCTCTCAGATAGAATGGTAAGAGGCTTTTGAACTATGTACTCAAGGATGATACGTGAAATCCTGAGGTCGACCCCCCGGTACCCACACACACAAAAAAAGGATGACAGCAAAAGGATGACAGTTTAATTCTAAAGTGACATATGTTCAGCTCTTAGTGGAGGACAATGTGTAAGTGCTTAAATACAGCTACTGTGACAAGACTTACACAATCCTGCCTCTGTTCAAATCCACAAAAAAAACACATCATACCACTAGAGAGCGTTCAGAACACCTAAAAGCACTATGTGATTTTAAAATAACAGTATTACTTGCATGAACAGTATTGTGCTTACTAATGAATTTCTCTGTTTAATGAATGTGTGTACAGCAGGATTTGATTTGAGACTTGCCCTTTATTATAACTTGATATAAATATTGGGGGTGTAGCTGGCCCTAACCTGGAACTTCTGTGGAAGCTAATATTATACGTACACTGACTTGCTTCTGTATCTAACAGAGTAGTTATCCTAAGTCCACATCCTCTGCGCTGATTCCTCATCTCGAAGTGAGTCTGTAAGGATGAATCATTACAATCTGGAAGCAGTCACTGAGCCCATTCTCTTTGACCAGCTCCAAGCTTAGCAGTAGTGACATAGAAAAATATGACCTAAAAACATCACTTTTTTAAGAGTTTACAGTCTAGTAAAATAGACAGAAAATCTACAAGATAATTGTGATTCAGTATAAATAGAGAGTGATATAGGCTAATGGTGAAGAATACAGTTACAGATAGCTTCATGCAAGTTAGTAACATCCCTTTCATTCTATTTTTCTTAAAAGCATGACATGAGTAAAAATAATTTAACGTGTACATGGCGTTCAGCACAGTACCTGATATATAGTAAGTAGTTAAGATGGAAATTGTTATTATAGTATTTTGTTAGATATTTTATATATGTTTATTCAATTAGTCAATAAATATTTTAATTTTTATCACTCAATAAATGCTAGTCATGAAGATGTCATATAAAAAAGGTAATATAGTTCCTGTCATGTTGTAGCTCTAGTTTTCAAGTTGTATATATACCATGGATGCATAGAAGAACTAAAATTTCTGAACCTTCAATATGTTGTTTGTGTTTAAGAAGCTTATTAAGGAAATCATTTTCATCTCTCAGAAATGTCCTATTTTAACATTAATATTTATATGGTAACTGACACTGTGGTAACAGACACCAGTTGTAGTAATATTACATGCAAGACTTCTACTGCTATAAATTTGTCTTGACAATTCACCAAAGATTATAGTCAAACCAATGCTATGGGTGGAAAATGGCTAAATTAGATCAATAAAAATGTAAGACAGTGAGATTAAAACATTATGCTTTATTCCTCTTTATTGGATTTGCAATTAACAAATAATAATATTAATCATGCAATACAAAATATAAATGTCAATCTCAGTGTTATAGGTCAAATAACAACCTGCCAAACCCAGTTGTCCACATTCAAATCCCCAGAACCTATAAATATTCTTGTTCATGATTGTAGGGATTTTGCAGATTTGAAAGTTTAAGGGTCCTGGGATGGAGGTACTGTTCTGGATTATCTGAGTGGATCCAGTTATAAATATAAGGTTCTTGTAAGTGAAAGATGGAAGCAAGAGGAACACAGTCATAAAGAGATTTGCAGATTCTATGCTGCTGGATTTGAACGTGAAGGAAGGAACTGTGAACAAAAGATGCAAACAGCATCTAGAAACTGGAAAAGGTAAGAGAATGATTCTTCACAAAAGCCTCTAGAAGAAATATAGCTCTGCTAACTCTTCAATTTTAGCTTAGCATGACTACCAGCACTCTAAAACACTAAACGTAAATTTCTTCTGACATCATATTGGGGCTAATTTGTTATAGCAATGAGAAAATAATATACTCAGATGAATAAGAGCCAATTTAAACTGAAGATACCTAGAAATTTTCAACACGTGTCAAATAATAAGAAAACAAAACAAGTTTTAGGCATACAGTGGAGCAGTGGATGAAAACCATTGAATTTTATCCCTTTAAAATGATAAATTTTGTGTCAGATGAAATTTTGTTCTTTGATCATATCTCCAAAAATCAGTTAGCAAATCATCAGCTGAATAAAGATTACATAATAATAAGTACATTTTGCTTCAACCTATTGTTTGAACAGTTTCAAGGTAATGCTAACCATTTTTGTATTTTTCCTGAGAACATCATGAAAATAATGATGATACTGGTAAAAAGAAAAAAAAAATTGAAGAAAATAATTGTGCTGCTTTTTGGCCAGCCTGATTAAGTTCCTTAAGGTTTTTTTTCAACTTAAGGAAATACTAATAAGTTTAAAAATAAGCTTCCAATAGACACGGTGAATCAAAAAGAAACTGGTCAATAAGAAAGAGAGACTGGAATGGGGAAAAGAAAGAAGGGAAAGGGAAAAAAATTGTATATGTATATAAGATGGTTAAGATAGATACACTACCAGTCTTACTTAGTTCATTGAAGGGTAAGGTTTGAGCCAATAATGTTTGGACAATTGAATGCTAATGTCTGGTATCCTGAATAACTAACTTAAAGATAATAATACATAATGCATTGACCATTGTTACCCTCATATTATGTTGTTTTGAAAATTTGTTCTTTTTTTGATTTGTTTTGTTTTTTCTTCTCTTTAAAATAAAAAAAAAATAAGCTTCCCAAATCTAATACTCCTCATTTAATGACTTGATTTTGATTGACTAAACTTGCTCTCCTAATATTATCACTTACTTCGTTTAGACAGCCTTAGTTTTTCACTAATTTCTACTCATTGTAACCTCAGCCCTAGATTCTTTTTGACCCAGAGTGACCCAAATTGACTCTGTGATCTTTCTTCCAGAAGGGATTTAGTGCCTTGGCTTCCTTCTCCACACCGAGTTATGGCTGAAAATCCATCCCCAAATCCAGGGCAGGCCTTTGGTATCATTTTTATCATGATCATCATTATATCACCATCTGGGTATCAGTTATTCTTAGAAAAAAAGTGAAATCAAGAAAAAAGGATGTAGGCCAAGCCAATGGCATACAGGGAAGTATTTTGCAATGCAGCTTGAAAAGTATAAGGAATTTGATCCACATAATGGGAAGACAGGAGCTCATATGTGGGGAGAGAGAGCTAAAGAAGATGGTTGCAAAAATCTAGCTGAATTCTACTATACCCTGCAGGTAAGAGTTCTGTTATACATATTAGAGAAGATGAGAGAAAAATACAACCCAATTGAGTTTAGCAGTTTCTCATGCTACGGCATTGAATGCTGTGTATCAATAAATATCTCCCCAAGCATTCATCAAAGGATACATCATCATGAAATGAGAGGTTCAAGTTTTCATTAGGATGGGCAGCAGAGAATTAATATAATTCTGAGTTCATATTTAAGAGGACTAAAGTCAATAGAAATCCTAGGCAGACACTTCATATTATAAAAACTAATACTTTTATTTTAAGTGGACATATAATGACTGTTGTGCCCAGCATTGTGACAATAGCCTTCTGTATATCACATTATGTAATCATAATAACCACTCCAAAATTTAGTATTGTGTTTTCCATTTTATAAATGAGAAAACTACAGATTAAAGAAATTAAATAACTTCAACTACCTGGTATACACTGATACACAGATTTAATTATATGTATGTCTCCCTATAAACTTATCCTTTAAATGTCTTTGAGATACATCTTTCTTTATGTATATGTTGTGTGTTTGCTCTAATAAAGCCATAATTTCAGCTTTAGAAGAAAAGATCGCTTGGGTCATTTCTAAAAGGCAGATTATGTTGTTAACAAGGAAAAATATCTCGATAATAATTTTTGCTGTATTTATTTCCTTCTCCTTTCATTTGAGGATATATGCCTGAGAGAAAATAGACAAATGTCCCAAAGGAGAGGGGCCTTGCCTTCTTTCAGCACTTTGCTGCTATTGCTAAAAGACTGTCCTCATTTCAACAGACAAATGCAACTAATCAGTAATGAAAGCTTTTATCAGAGACTCAGTAAGTTAGCAAAACTTGAAATACATAGGAAGAGGTCACACTGGAAAGGAGAATTACCCAGAATTATCCAAAGCTACACCTAGAATTTTCACTTGACTGAAGACTAATAAAGTGGTACAAGATATTAAGAAAACATATTGGATTCAGAGATCTATAATTAATCCTGTCAGTAGATATGGCCATACAGGTTCTTAAGTATTTAAACTCATATCTTGATGAGACTTTGCCCTCATTTAATGTTTCAGTACAGAGCACATGGGTGACCCAAGGGATCTAAACCCATTACTGCGGTTTTATAGTGCAGTTCATGCTCATTGCAGACCCTGCCTTGTGCTTGATGGCATTAAATATTTAACTAACTGTGACCATGGTGGTTGTGAGAAAGGAGTAGCTTTTAGTGGATTTTTATACATGCTTTTGAAGAATAAATACAAAATTAAAGTCTGTGTCCATGGCTCAAGATAGAATAAATGGTTAGGGGAAAGCACACTCTATGTTTAGTTCCTGTAATTGAATTATATTATAAAGCTTTCTATATAAATATATGTGGATCATATTCTATAGTAGCTAGATTGAGATATGAAAGATTTTAAGCAACAATTCCATTGTCAAATTTTAATGTGCCAGCACAACTTGGATGAGAAAACATGCTCCTCAACCACGAAAGAAGACAGAGAAGATAAATTATTTCAAAACTGGAAACAACAATTAAGCTATTTTCTTTTAGAAATACTGAAACAGAAGAAACAATTGTAATTTTGAGGAAACATAAGGATTTATTGCTAAACAAATGGATAAATTGTGGAGTTTTATTTTAATTATACTTATTCCTTGCTAGTTCAGCCCTAAAGTAAGAAACTTAAGATAAAATTTAAAAAATGAATGAAGCTGTTAGTTTTGTTTAGATCCTTTATGTTTGTAACAGTTCTTTAGAAGTCTGTGATATTAACCATAAGGTGGTAGTACTATGACAGAGATTTTATATATTTATTTAATAGTTAAATAAAATTAGAGAAAATGAGCTGTGGTTCTTTTGTTAGTATAACACAAATAATATAAATAAGATTTCAAATACAAATCTACATAATTTTTAATCTTCATAGGGTCAGAAAAGTGGCATATGATTTATTCTGCAATGTGCATTAGAATGTTAGATGGCAAAACAAATAATATATATTACCAGCAGGTGAAAGTCTAATATTTATTGGATCTAGTTAGAGTGATTACCAAATATTATATGTAGGAACCTCTGGTTTAAAGTGATTTTTAATAATTTTAGAGTGTTGTTCTATGTGCCAGTTTTGAAACATTTGCTTTAATTTGTCCCTAAACATTCATTTTTTCATATTTCATTGAATATAAATACCATCTTATATATGTATTTTGCTCATTATTCAGCTTTCAATTGCTGGTACAATATACCTAACAGACTCAACTTAAAGTAGAAATGTTTATTTTGGCTCATAGTTTCAGTCCATAGACAGCGGGGTCCAAGATAGTAACATAAAGGTAGAAGGGGATGGCGGAGGAAGATTGCTCACACTATGGCAGGTAGGCAGCAGAAAGTAAGGGAAAGACAAAGAGAAAGAATCTAAGAACTATACACAGTCCTGAAGATTATGCCCTCATGATTCACCCAGACACACCCAGAAGTGTACTTTAGTAATCTGCTAAATATCTCTGAAGCCAATCAAGTTAACAATCATCACAATTTTTCTAATTGATTATTTGTCTTCTCCACTGTAATGGAAGTTTCACAGTAGGAAAGAATTTTTAAATTAATTCTCTATTGTTTTTATTGACACATATTTGTACATATTTATGTGGTACAATGCGATATTTTCATTCATGTATACTTTATGTGGTGATCAAATGAAGATAATTAACATATCTATTTCCTTAAAGTTTTGTCATTTCCTTATGGTTTTAAATCACTCTCTTTTAGACAACCTAGAGAATGGGGGAAAAAATGCCAGCTTTTCATCCATTCATTCCCTGTTAGACATTTAAGTGATCCCATGTACTGGTTATGATGAATTGTGCTGCAATAAACACCGCGTGCAAGTTACTTTGGCATGTTGATTTCATTTATTTTGGGTATAGCCCATATGGTAATTTCAGAATCTATTTTTAATTTTCTGTTTCAATTTTCTTCTGCAAAGACTTTTGGACATTTCTTCACTTTGATTGTTCATGAGGAGGTGGCATAGACTGTCCAACACCTCACACACAAACATCTAGATGAGTTACTGTTGATCCCCTGAAGAGTCTCTATCTGCATAAAGAGAAAGGAACAAGTGAGGATTTCCAGAAAGGTCAGAGAGGTTTTACAGACCAGCTAAGAGCACAATTTTATGCATTTTTATTATGGCGAGTTGTGTCTTTCTGCTGTCACTTCTTTACCGTATTCGGTCCACTTGTTAACTTGCACCTGGTCACTCTGAATTTCATCCAATTCCCAGCATACGTTCTATGCTTTAATTTTCTCTGATCCTCTAGTCCCTTTCTCTGGAATAGCCTTTTTCTTCAACACGACTATTTATCTGGTTAACATTCTTTTGTCCTTAAGGACAGTGAAGTGTTGCTTATTTTGAGAAAGCATTCCTGACTGTATTGGAGCTTTGAATTCCTGTTATGTGATGTCATATTATGGTAGATTTTCTCATCAACACATTTCCCACCCCAATTACAATTACTTTACTATGTTTCCAATAGCACACAAACTCGCTGAAGGCTCAATGACATATTTGTTCATAATTATGCCTCTATATATTTACTAGTGACAAATGGGAATATTACTGTGTCAGGGAGCTATATCATCATTAATATTCTCTAATAAAAAGAAAAAAAAATCTATTTATTTAAAAAAAACCCTCTTTTTAATACTATTCTGAGATATCTACCAGGTTCTGGCCCTTGAGTGACTGGGTTTTTGTTATCTGGACAATTGAGAGATACAGATCAGCCCTTCACCGACCACACTGGATTACTATGTTGACAAAATGCTATAGGTTTTTGAGACATTCACTCTGGGCTAGAAATACTTGAAGTCATTACAGGTTATAAAATGATCAGATGTGTATCATGGTTAAAATAATCCATGATAATGTTAGAAAAACTGAAAAATCCTTTACTATAATATTGCTTGACAAATTCAGTAGTGTAGCTGGATACAAAGTCAATACTCAAAAGTCAATAGCCTTCCTGTACACAAATAACAAACTTACTGAAAGAAAAATTAGGGAAACAATACCTTTCACAATAACATCCAAAAAAATGAAATACCTAGGAATCAACCTCACAAAGGATGTAGAAGACCTCTACACTGAAAACTACAGTACTCTGAAAAAGGACATTGAAGAGGATATCAGAAAATGGAAAGATATCCCTTGCTCCTGGATAGAAGAACCAATATAGTGAAAATGGCCATACTTCTAAAATTGTTATACAGATTTAATGCAATTCCAATCAAAATTCCAACAGCATATCTCACAGAATTAGAGAAAACAATCCTAAAATTCATTTGGAACCAGAAGAGACCTAGAATAGCAAAGGCAATTCTGTGCAACAAAGGCAAGGCAGGGGGCATCACAATCCCCAACTTGAAATTATACTATAAAGCTACTGTGATAAAAACAGTGTGGTACTGGCAAAAAAACAGACCTGAAGATCAGTGGAACAGATTAGAAGATGCTGAAACAACCCCAGACATATTAAGCCACCTTATCTTTGACAAAGGTGCCAAACACATTTGCTGGAAGAAAGATAGCCTCTTTAATAAATGGTGCTGGAAAAACTGGCTCTACACATGCCAAAGATTTAAACTAGACCCATATCTTTCACCATGCACTAAACTAAATTCAAAATGGATCAGAGATCTAAATATTAAAATAGAAACATTACATCTGCTGGAAAGTAGGATAGGTAAAACCCTTGAAGACATTGGTGTAGGCAAAGACTTTATGAATAAAACCTCAACTGCACGGGAACTATCCCAAAGAATCAACAACTGGGATCTCATCTTATTAAAAAGCTTTTGCACAGCAAGAGAAACCACCAACAGAGTGAAGAGACAACCCACAACGTGGGAAAAAATGTTTGCCAGCTGTTCCTCAAAGGATTACTATCAAGAACATATAAAGAACTCAAAAAAATCAGACCTCCCAAATTTAAAGACCCACTCCAAAAATGGGCATCTGAGATGAATACACATTTCTCAGATGAAGAAATACTAATGGCAAATAAATATACAAAAAAATGCACAACATCACTAGTCATTCGAGAGATGCAAATTAAAACAACACTGAGATACCATCTCACCCCAGAAAGAATGGCTATTATAAAGAAATCAACTAATAACAAATGCTGGAGGGGCTGTGGGGAAAAAGGAACCCTTCTTCACTGTTGGTGGGAGTGTCGACTGGTACAGCCACTGTGGAAGTCAGTGTGGAGATTCCTCAAAAAACTAGGGTT